>JAWDJD010000005.1:36712500-37314583 GCA_035047305.1 Bradypodion pumilum | reverse complement strand
CTGTCCAAGTGACGTCATCCTTGGTCATGCCTTTCTTGTCCAGGTGAGGTGAGCGCGGGAATCTTTCCCGCGCGGCTGAAGGCATTTGAGTAATGTGAACCATGTGAGCTGGGCACTCGCTATTGCCCCCGGTGGCCACTAGCTCGCGTCCTCATACAGAAGGTTACAGTCTTACCTGTACCCATTCGTGTGGTTACAAATACATTCAACACACTACATTCAGTACACAACATCCCTCCCCCCTAAGATGGGACAAAGTCCCTTAACCAAACTGGTTTCCTGCATGTGCGTTTTGGCCGTGCGGCCGTTATGCTTGACTCGGCCATGCCCCCTCGTCTGTGTCCTCCTGGTTCTTGTCCTGCAATTGGAGAGGATGACTCGTTAGTGACTCGCCGCGGGCTTGCCGCCTTGGGATGGCCAGGAGAAGGGGGAGGAAGGGTTTCCGACGTGGATGTGGACAAACCGGGGGCACTAGGGGCTAAAGAAAAACCCCGCTCTTCGCTTGGACGGGTGGGGGAACACTCCGAAACCCCCCCCCCGGTTTGGTAACTCAAAATCTAATTCAGGGGCAACAGTGGCAAACTCATTCCCCTCCTTCGAGGGACTGGGTAGAACTACAGGGGCAAACTCGTTCCTCTCTTTCAAAGGACTGGGTAAAACTGGCGTATGAAAAGGATACGAGTTTGAACCTCTGTTCCCCCCCTTGTTTGGGACTGTTGCCCTTCGTTTTCTCCCCCTTGGGATAAATGGGTGGAGGAGGACCCTAACGCTGAATTTTGCTGCTGAGCCCCTCTGTCCGGCCCCCCAATCACTCGGTGCCTAAGTTGGTCAGCGTGCCTCCTCCAGAGGAGACCCGTGTTGGTCTCGACACAGTATGAGACTGGTCCTGTCTGATTAATGACTACCCCCGGCACCCATGCTGGCCCTGTGGTGGCATAGTTTCTGCAATGAACAGGCTCTCCTGTTTGGAAGTTTTTGGTGGGGCTGTGCTCAATGTTCCTTCCTCTATCCTCGACCCTGGTGGGATCCAATCTAGTCAATAATGAGTGTAACTTCCTTTTCATGAGGAGTTCCGCGGGGGAGAATCCCGACGCCAATGGCGTCACCCGGTATGCCAACAGAAACTGGCAGAGCTGCCGGTCCAGATCCCCGGGACCCATGCGCCGCAGCCCTTCCTTCATTGTGCGTACCAGACGTTCCGCCTGGCCATTTGTTGCAGGGTGAAAAGGGGCTGAGGTAATGTGCCGAATGGCGTTGGACTCTAAGAATGCCTGGAACTCGGCTGACGTGAAGCAACTCGCATTGTCACTAATAATGACGTCAGGTATCCCGAAGGTGCATATCAGTTTGCGCAGTTGTTTTATGGTCCCAGTTGTTTTATGGTTTTATGATGAGGTGTTGCGCATTGGAATTACCTCTAACCACTTGTAGTATGCGTCCACCACAAGCAGAAAGAATGAACCCCTGAATGGCCCTGCGAAGTCTATGTGGAGTCGGGACCACGGCCCCCTAGCTGTGTCCCACTCTCTGTGTGGGAGGCGGGACTCCTCAGGTCGAGAGCTCTGGCAACTTTCGCAGGTGTTCACCATGTGTTCAATGTCCGCGTCTAGCTAAGGCCACCAGAAGTAGCTTCTGGCCAGCGCCTTAGAGCGCACAATCCCTGGGTGGCTGACATGTAAAAGCCGTAGCACCCTTGCTCTTAATGCCTGTGGGACCACCACCCCCTCCCCCCACAACAGACACCCCCTTTCTGCGGACAACTCAACCCTCTTCCTGAAAAATGCCGCAAACTCGTCTGCGGGGGGAGCTGCGGGCCACCCCTTCTGTACCCAGGATCTCACAAGGGCTAACGTTTTATCCTTGGCCGTTTCGGCAGCAATTTCCTTGGGCAAAATGGGGGGTGCATCTAGGGCTTCAATGAGGAGGACTTGGCTATCCTGTTCTACCTCACACTTTGGGTCCCCCAGGTGGGGCAGAGGAGACCTTGAAAGGGCGTCCGCGTGGCTTATCTCTTTCCCGGGGCGGTACTCTAACGCCCCCCTGTATGCATTCAGAAAAATCGCCCACCTAAGCATCCTGGGGGAGAGGATCTGTGGAGTGGGCTTGTCTGAGGTGAAGATACCCAACAGCGGCTTGTGATCGGTAACAATGGTGAATGGGCGACCATACAGAAAATCATGGAACTTCTTTGTGCCCGCAACAATAGCAAGAGCCTCCCTATCTGTTTGGGCGTAATTTCGTTCTGCCTTGGACAATGATCTCGAGTAGAATGCAACTGGGGCTTCTCGCCCCCCCCCTCTAGCACGTGGCACAGGACCGCCCCCACCCCCACTGGTGAGGCGTCGCAGACCAAGACTACCGGCTTCTTTGGGTCGAAATGGGTTAGAATAGCCTCCAAGGAGAGGAGTTGCTTGAGTTCCCTGAAAGCCCGCTCCTGCTTCTCCCCCCACTGCCAAACCGCATCCTTCTTCAGCAGCCCATGCAGGGGCTCTGCAATCGTCGCTTTCCTGGGCAGGAAGGAATGGTAAAAATTCAGCAGCCCCAGGAAAGACTGCAGCTCCGGTTTCGCGGTGGGGCGAGGAGCGTTTTGAATGGTTGAGACTTTGGACTCAGTGGGTTTCACCCCCTCAGAGGTTATACGGAACCCCAGAAACTCCACCTCCCTGGCCAGAAACACACATTTGTCCCTCCGCAACCTCAACCCCGCGGATTCGAAGGCTGTAAGGACCTTATCTAGTCTCTGGGCCAGTTCTGCTTCGCT
Source organism: Bradypodion pumilum (assembly GCA_035047305.1). Lineage (NCBI taxonomy): Eukaryota > Metazoa > Chordata > Lepidosauria > Squamata > Chamaeleonidae > Bradypodion > Bradypodion pumilum. Next base: position 37,311,822 of record JAWDJD010000005.1, on the reverse strand, counting down.
CTCCCCAGATATCAATATGTCATCGAAAAATGGCAAGACCCCCGGTAATTTCTTTAACAAATGTTCCACAAGAGACTGAAATAACCCCGGCACCGAGTTCACGCCAAACTGTAGGCGCGTCACCTTGAATGCCCCCTTGTGAGTTACAATGGTCTGCGCAGCAGCTGTGGCTGGGGTTACTGGAAGCTGCTGGTACGCCTGCGCCAGATCTAGTTTAGCAAAGACTTTTCCCCCATGTAAAGTAGCCAGCAGATGGCTAACTACCGGCACCGGATAGGCATTAGGGCGGATCGCCTTGTTAATTGTACACTTGTAGTCAGCGCAAATTCGCATCTCCCCATTTGCTTTCAATACTGTAACAATAGGAGTCTCCCACTCTGCAGAGTCCACCGGCACTAAAATCCCTTGCCCCACTAATTTGTCCAGTTCCGCCTCAATTTTGTCCTTTAGGGCGAATGGAACCCGACGTGGCTTTAGTCTCATTGGGCGGACCTCCGGGTCCAGGTCGAAGGAAACTGGGGGCCCCTTGTACTTCCCGAGTCCCTTCTTGAATACCTCTGCGTGTGCGTCGCACACTGCCTGAATCTCATTCCCCCCGATGGCATGGACGCCGCCTATGAAGATGTCCAGGGGTTTGAACCATTGAGTCCCCAAGAGATTACACCCCCCTTCTCTTAGAACTACCAGGGGAAGTTTCCTTCGGAGTCCCTTGTACCGTGTCTCGAAGTCCCCAATCCCCAATACTGGAATTACATTTCCCTGCACATCTCTTAAGTTCGGCCCCAACTCCTTGAGTTTGGGTCGCTCCTGGGGGGGAATCTGCAAAAATTCCTTATGAGAAATGAGGGAATATACAGACCCCGAGTCTATCTCCATCTTAACAGGGACCCCTTGCAACAGTACCTCAGCATAAAAACGTGGTTGCCCTAGAGGCACGCTGTGGACGGCCACGTCGTCTTCCGCGTGCACTCGCAGGCACACGTGGTTCCCCTCTGGGTCGTCGCCGCGATCGCAGACCCTGCCGACGCCATCCCGGCTGCTCGTGGAGCTCTTACTCTCTTCCCGGCGTTGCTTGCAGACCCTGGCGATGTGGCCCTTCCGCCCACAGTTGTAGCACTCAGCTTTCCGGAACGGACACTTGCTCCTCTCGTGGGACGCTCCGCACCCATCGCAGCGCCGCCCCCCCTTCCCCTTCTTCTCGCTCAGCCCTTTCCTGACCTTCCGGACCCCCTCATCTTCACTGGAGCCTGGGGTGGCAGAAGCCTCTGAGGATGTGGGCGAGCGTGGGGCAGGGGTCGCTCTCCAGGCCGCCTGGACGGCGGATGCAGCTGCCTCGACTGGTGGGGGCTTTGCCTTGAGAAGCTTGTACCCGGCCCACGTGGATTCAGCTGCTAGGGCCTCCTGTAGTACCTCTTTAAAAGTGAGGTCGTGGCCTCGGTTCATGAGCTTCCTCTGGGTCTTCCCGTCTCTCATCCCGCAGAGCATCCTATCCCTTAGGGCCACGTCTAGAATTTCCCGCCATTCGCATGGGGTTGCCAAGACGCGGAGGGCCGCTGCATACTCGGATACTGACTCACCCGGCTTTTGGTCCCTCCTCAGGAAGGTTGCCCTGGCGGAGAAGAAGGACACCTTGGGCTTGAAGTGGTTCCACAGAACCGCCAGTATTTCCGTCACCGAAACCTGGTCCACCTCTCGTGGTGCCACCAGATCCATCAGCGCTTGCACGGCGTGGAAACCGAGTATCGTGATGAGAAGACCCTTCTTCTTCCCAGCGTCAGTGATGCCCGCATACGCCACCGTACTCTTAAAATGCATTTCAAACCAGTCCCATCGCTCGGGATGGGTCACGTCGAAAACTGGCTTCTGAGCTATTGTCTTGTCCCCGTGGGAATCCATTATCCCACCTTCGTCGCCAATTTAGTGTTTGGGAATCAAGACAATGGAAACGGCTGTAAGCTAGCCTAACACATCTTTATTGCATGGAGTACAGCACGAACATGTGGTAATGGCGGACAAACTGCTCTTTTTATACGGTGGCTATCTAATTGAATCTGGCTCTTCGACAGGCATTGGCTGCTGTCCAAGTGACGTCATCCTTGGTCACGCCTTTCTTGTCCAGGTGAGGTGAGCGCGGGAATCTTTCCCGCGCGGCTGAAGGCATTTGAGTAATGTGAACCATGTGAGCTGGGCGCTCGCTATTGCCCCCGGTGGCCACTAGCTCGCGTCCTCATACAGAAGGTTACAGTGTTACCTGTACCCATTCGTGTGGTTACAAATACATTCAACACACTACATTCAGTACACAACAGAAAGCCAGTCATATCCGATTCTAGGGTTCGGTGCTCATCTCTGTTTCAAAGCTGAAGAGCCAGCACTGTCTGCTTCTGCAGACATTTCCGTGGTCATGTGGCAGGCATGAATAGACATCGGAGTGCACGGAACACTTTATAACGGGTAATTACCTTTAAAGCCCTTCATGGTAGTGGGCCAGGTTACCTAAGAGACCGCATCGCCCTAAGGGAGTCTGCCCGTCCTACCAGGGCGGACCAGAGAGGGTCCCTCAGTGTTCCATCGGCTAGAGGGGCTCGCCTCTCTAGCACAAGGAGAAGGGCCTTCTGTGTGTCCACCCCAGCTCTTTGGAACCTCCTGCCAGCAGACTTAAGGCTTCAGACAGAATTGCTGCCCTTTCGGAAAGGGTTAAAAACCTGGCTGGCAGGGCAAGTTTGGGGGCCGACGGGGTATTGACTCCCGCACGTTGGCTCAGTTGATGTCACATGCCCTTTCAATGATTGTGGGAAGGGGTGGGTTTTTTTAGATATGGGGTGGTTTTATAAAATTTTTATTGTAGTTTTTATGGGGTTTTATATTGTAAATTTTTATACATTGTATGCCGCCCTGAGTTGCCCTGGAGCAAGAGGGTGGGATATAAATCTAAATAAATAATAAATAATAATAAATAATAACCTTCCCACCAAAGTGGTTCCTATTTATCTACTTGCAATGTCTTGCTTTTGAACTGCTAGGTTGGCAGGAGCTGGGACAAAGACGGGAGCTCATTCCGTCCTGCAGATCTCGGGAATTGAATTGACCTTCCGCCTCCCAGTCAGCGTCTTAGCCACTTGAGCCACTGCAGTCCCTTGTATCCGATCTAGGGTTATTATTATTATATTATTATTATTCAGTGCTCAACTCTGTTTATAGCCAGAGCCCACACAAGAGCAAAACCAAATTAGAAAATGAAGGAGTTCACTGGACAAATAATAGCTTTAAAGGAGGATATAGCTGAGGAACTCAACCTTCCCTACGACACTTAAGAGGACGCTGACTAGGATAAGGGGTGGAGTCACTAAATGCAAGACCAACATGCTCAAGTGGGGCAACAACACGCTGTGTGAATGTGGAGATACAGAATCAGGCTCATTTGCTGGTCTGCCGATTACTGCCAGAAACATGCACTGATGAGGATTTAATTTTGGCCAACGACAAAGCCAAGAAGGTGGCTTCATTTTGGCAGTTTAAAGCTTGAGCTGGAGACGAAGGAGGAAGAAGATCCACTAGTTCACTTTAAAGGGCAGTTCTAGATTTTATTTTAATTGACATTTTTAAATTAAAACCATTGTGTCTGAGAGGTCTCCCGCCCCAAAGCAAGAGGCTGCTCCATCCATCCGCATGCAAATACTGTTATGCAACCAGTCCTTGCTTGGAAGAAGGGCGAATGTTTCAAATAGTTAATGCGGGGGAGAGAGAGAGAGAGAGAGAGAGAGAGAGAAGGCGGGTTCTGCTAAACTTCAACCTTTCGCCTTCCCAAGGAAAGCCCTTCTTTCTGGCCCCTGATTCGCATAAGAGGCAGACACCACTTCGCTATTAGTCCACAAGAGAATACTGTAGCAAGGTCAGGTCTGCCAAGTGGCCAATCAGAAGCCAGACTGGAAAACAAAGTTATACGCCTCCCTCGGAACGGTAATTTGCCCGACAAAGTACATGGAAGACGACGACGGGGTGCACCCGCTTTAGCCAATCATCTTTCAGAGTTCTCCAGCCCGCTCTCTCGCCAGCCAATAAGCAAGGCGGAACCTTGGAATTGTTTCCTTAAAGGTACGTCGGCTGCCAATAACCCGCTCCAGTGCGCCCCCAGCCTTTTGGTTCCGCCTTGTGCCCGCGGCTCGAGACGCTTCGGGGGTGGGGGCGTGAAAGGTGAGAGGAAAGTGGTCCGTTTTATAATCCTAGTTCCCTTCATGGCCGAGATTGGAGGTAGTGAGGATCGTGTCTCTCCCCCTCCCCCGTCTCGCCTCCGGGGCTTTGGAGGCAGTAGATGCCTGCAGCGATGGCGAACCTTGGCACTCCAGATGTTCTTGGACTTCAATTCCCAGAAGCCCAAGCACCCTGTGAATCCACACGAATGGGTTTACTGCGATTCATCTGGCCCGCACTGCCCTCGTCGCTCCTGGAAGAGGAAGTAAAACACGCCTGTACGGTTAAGACTCTTCCGGGTTAACCCGTCCTCCGTCTGGGCATGTTTTACTTCCGCTTCCACGAGCGACCAGGGCAACGCGGGCTGGATGAATCGCAGTAAACCCATTCGTGTGGATTCACAGGGTGCTTGGACTTCTGGGAATTTTACTAGAGCTGATTGAGTGCTTTCTAACCTTGGAATCTCATCTTCTAGCTCTATCGCTTCTTTTACTTTGGACTGTTTCATCATAGGGCAGTGATGGCAAACCTTTTAGAGACAGAGTTCTCAAACTGCAACCCCAAACCCACTTATTTATCACAAAGTGCCAACATAGCAACAAGGGAGGAAGGAAACACTCCCATTGGGCCTCTGGGCAGAGGGGCGGGGTGAACTCTGTGCTGGGGGGAGGGAGAAAATACTCCCATTGGACTGCTGGCCAGAGGGGCGGATGAACTCTGCTGGGGGAGGGAGGAAGCGCTCCCATTGGGCTGCTGGGCAGAGGGTGAAGCGAACTTTGTGCTGAGGTGGCTGCATGGGTTCCTACAGAGAGGGCTCTGAGTGCCACCTCTGGCACGTGTGCCATAGGATCACCATCACTGTCATAGGGGTTTTGTGGTAAAGAGAGTTCAGCAGGACTTTGCCATTGCCACCTTCTGCATGTAACTAACCAAAATTAGCTTCAGTGTCATTGCTGTTGTCTCCTCTGCCATTTTCATCTTCAGCTACCACTGCTACTTAGTAATATCCAGAGTCATTAATAATCCTCAGAACTTTGACCACATTCTCCATCCTGGTAATCACCTTTGGGGTTCCAACCACCACCACAAACCATTGTGCAGCACCAATAGCACAACATTTCTTCCTGAAGGCAAGTTTCATTGGGAACAAGTAGTTACCTCACTAAGGATACAGAGGTCCAGAGAGTCTGTCTGTTGTCCTCTTCACTCCCTGTTCATGAGTCTGCATTGCTGTTCTGCTATTTATGGCATTGAAGGCCGTGACATTGTCAGTGCAGTATCCTGAGCCCAGCCCTGGGAAAGAAGAGGAGCTGGCTTGCACTCATACTTCCTCCAACATCTTCCTCAGCACTGAGGCTGCGGGGGGCAAGGTTGGAGGATGAGAAAGGAACCCTGCATGCTCACCAAAGCAGCCAGCCACCCGTTCTGCCTGGGAACTCACCTTTTTCTATTCCAACTTTCTTCCTCAACTGGACTGGGGCTGCTGCAAAGGTCTCAACATATTTGGAGATCTCTTATTTCTTCACTACAAAGCCCAGGGTGCACAGAAAGAGCCTCCTCGAAGATTGTGGTGTTTTTGAACCACAATCAGGCGTACCCTGGTAATGGCAACCTTGTGTTGCCAGGCTAATCTTTCTCACACTAGGACAGGCAAAAGGAACTGCAGAATGAAGTCACCAAAAGGTAGCTTCATTTTGGCAGTTTCATGTCTGGCTTAGACATGGAAGATGAAGACTGCAAAACCCCAAACATGTCTTGCTTTGTGGAAGATTTTTCAAATCAGCTTTTGAGGTTTAGGGGACAGAATCAGTGTTTTGTAAAATAAATAAATAAGATGGGTTGAAGTAGTATTGCCAACTAATGTTTTTGCTAGTCTCATGTTAGTGTATGAACTTCTTAATACATGAGTGTGTAGTAGATGAAACTTACCTCATCAACTTTCCCTCCAATCAGGAAAGTCTGTACATCAACTAATTATTTTTTTAATTGACCATGTAGGTGCCAAAAGAGCCCTGCTAGGCAAATAGTTAGCAAATCTATTTGGTATGTGGGACGTCTTAAGGACAGTAAAAACTGAAGTTGAATTCTTCAAAGCCCTGAAAGATGATGGAATCAAGCTACTACATGCTATATGCCAGCAGATTTGGAAAACGAAACAGTGGCCACAGGATTGGAAAAGATCAGTATATGTCCCAATCCCAAAAAAGGGCAATGCCAAAGAATGTTCAAATTATCGAACAATTGTGCTAATCCCACAAGCTAGCAAAGTGATGCTCAAGATAATACAGGATAGACTACAGCAGCATGTAGAAAGAGAACTACCAGAGGTGCAGGCTGGATTCAGAAGAGGCAGGGGGACCAGAGATCACATTGCCAACATACGCTGGATCATGGAGAAAACAAAGGAATACCAGAAACAAGCTTACTTCTGCTTCATTGACTACACCAAGGCCTTTGATTGTGTGGACCACAACAAAATGTGGCAAGTAATTAAAGAAATGGGAATACCAAAACACCTCATATGTCTCATGAGAAATCTGTACATGAGTCAAGAAGCAACAGTTAGGACAGAGTATGGAATGACGGAGTGGTTTGGAATAGGAAAAGGAGTAAGACAAGGCTGCATTCTGTCACCCTGCTTATTCAACTTATACACAGAGCACATAATGCGCAATGCAGGGATGGAGGAATCACCATATGGGATCAAAATTGCTGGGAGAAACATCAACAATTTGAGATATGCAGATGATACCACCCTAATGGCAGAAAGTGAAGAAGACCTAAAGAAGCTCCTGATTAGGTTGAAAGAAGAGAGTGCAAAAGCTGGCCTGAGACTCAATATCAAGAAAACCAAGATAATGGCAACAGGCCCGATCAGTTCCTGGAAAATAGATGGAGAAGAAGTAGAAGCAGTAACAGATTTTACTTTCTTAGGATCCAAGATCTCTGCAGATGGGGATTGCAGCCATGAAATAAAAAGGCGACTGATTCTTGGGAGACAAGCTATGAAAAACCTGGGGAACATAGTGAAAAGCAGAGATATCTCACTGCAAACAAAGGTCCGCATAGTCAAAGCAATGGTATTCCCGGTGGTAATGTGTGGCTGTGAGAGCTGGACCATTAGAAAGGCTGAGCGAAGAAAAATAGATGCCTTTGAGATGTGGTGCTGGAGGAGAGTTTTGAGAGTCCCCTGGACAGCGAGGAGAACAAATAGGTCAATATTAGAAGAGATTAGCCCTGAGTGCTCCTTAGAAGGACAAATAACAAAGAAGAAGTTGAAGTATTTTGGACATCAAATGAGAATAGAGGATTCACTTGAGAAGGCCTTGATGCTGGGGAAGGTGGAAGGCAGAAGAAGAAGGGGACAGCCAAAGATGAGATGGCTAGATGGTATTGTAGACACAATGGGCACGGGGCTGTGTGGACTAAGGAGGATGGTGGAGGACAGAGGTGCCTGGAGAGCGATGGTCCATAGGGTCGCAAAGAGTCGGAATCGACTGTGCGACTGAACAACAAAAAACTAAGTAAACAAAGAATAATACTGAGAATATTTACCTAATACTCCATCTTATTTGAATAGCACACTGTTGCTTGCCTTCCTCCAGAAAATAGCTTATCTCTTTTATTAGTAATAGTTATTAAAATTTGAAAGCATTCAGATTTTGAAAGTAAAATATTGATCAAAATATGTGATATTATAGTTATTGTTTTAGTTATTTAAAATATTTTTATGCCACCTTTCTCCCAAAAAAGGATCCAAGGCGCCTTACGGTATTAAAAGAAATAATATCAAATGTTTCTTAAGTGTCACATTTTCCCACACACAGTTTAAGGAAATACATTCTGAAGTGTAGGTGCTACAATCCTCCCTTCCTAAAATGAATAAATAAGTAACACCAGAGGAGGAAAACCAGATAAAGTGGAAAGAAAACAGTATTCATTTGTAATTATGTCTTCCACCAGATTATTTTTGGTCAGCACTCTTCGAAGCTATCTACCCAGGGCCACATCATTTCAGAATCTGATTTAACATATACACTATATGAGTGGAAACAGATGGTGAAGAATCATTTCAAGAGATTAAAAGAAAGGCTTTATTCCTAAAGAGACAAGTGTAAAGATTACAGATGAGAGTTTCATAATTGTTGAATGACAGAAGCCTGATGGAATTGCTCCAGCTAGAATTGGGGTGGGGGGTGTTGTTAAAGCCTTCTCAGTGTTTGATATAACCTACAGCTGGTATGTAATTGTGAGGGGGAAAACTAATATTATATTATATTATATTATATTATATTATATTATATTATATTATATTATATTTTATATTATATTATATTATATTATATTATATTATATTACTAGCAGATTTTGCCCGGCGGTGCCGGGCTGTTTTAAATTGTTTTGGAAGGTTTTTGTTTTGTTAATGTTTGTACAAATGAGGTTAGTCTGTAATTGTGATTTTTAAAATGTTTATTTATACACACGGGCTGTTATAAACTGTGATCAGCTTTTTGGGGTTTGTTTTTGTGGATTAAAAAAAGAGGAAAGGATGATATATTTTTTTACAATTATTTTATTTAACCGAATAATGTTTTAGTATGTGAATTTTTTTTAATAGTTGTACCTTGGATAATAATTTTAAAATTGTGAAAGTACAAGTTTTTTTACATTCAATGTTTTTAAACTGTGTTTAGATGGGGTTTTTTTTTAGTGAAAACTACACAGGATTTTAGAAATGTTTTTATTTTATTCTTTTGTGATTTGTTTGTGATTTGTGTGAATGTGTGATATAATTTTATGTTTTTGACTGTTTTTTTCTCTTGTGGCCTCTGGGTGGGGCTGTTGAGTATTTCTTTTACTTTGACTGTTTTTCTCTACTGGCCTTTGGGTGGCACTTCTTCCGGTAAGTAGTCTCTTTCTTTCCTCATTTCAGTTCCAGCCGTCGTGGAAGTAGGACATGCTGGTACGTTGGCTGGTTTAATTTCTTCTGTGGGTTTGTTTTGTTTTTCCTTTTTGGTGTTTTTTTGTGTGTTTTTTCTGTTATTGTTGGTTTTGGTTTTGGTTAATTTTGGATGTTTTTATTTTTTATGTTTTTTTTTAATTAATGGTTTATTTATTTTAATTATTTTGGTGTTTGTGTTTTTTAGTTTTGTTTCTCTTTCAAGGGGGGGGGAGGCACTGGTGCTTTGGCCCCCTCTTGAAAGAGAAACACTTTTAAGGAAAGTAAGATCAGCGGGCGGAGCGCCGTCCCCTGGCTTTGCTTCCCTGGGATTGGGTTCACTTTCAAGGGGAGGCCAAGGCACAGTTACTCATAAAGTAAAGGCAGTGGCCGGAGCACCGTTCGCTACCTTTGCTTTGCAGAGGAATTGTTTCACTTTCAAGGGGGGGAAGGCACTGATGCCTTCGCCCTCCCTTGAAAGCGAAACACTTACTCGTAAAGTAAAGGCAGCGGCCGGAGCGCCTTCCTTTGCGGAGGAATTTTACCTTTCCCGCCCTTGAATCCCCCCTGTGTTTGTGGTTTTTTTCCACCCCGGCTCAACTTTTCTTGAGGCCAGTAGTGGTCTCGCCGTGTCTTCGGCGCGGTAGCGTGGAGGAGAGGGAAAGATGGCCAGCGGGTGTTTGCGTGGCTGTGAGGCGCTGCATCCGCCTGCGGTGGACTTGCCCTCACATTGTGTTTTTTATTTTTATTTTTCGTGCGGCGGCCTTCTCAGCGTTCTGTGTGCTCATGGCGCGCAGGACTCTGGGGCTTGTAGTTATGGGTTTGTGCGTTCCGTTTGTGTGGCTCCATTTTAATTGGCCGCGGCGCGTTTCCGAACGTTCCTTTTGCTCGCGCCTCTCAGCCTGATTGGCTGTGGCACGGTGCGGCGCAAGGAACGTTGGGAAGTGAAGTCCTTTTTATTTGTTCGCGTTTGTGGGTCTCCTGCCCCACTGGCACATTTCTCAACCCAACAGTTACCTGTGAACCTGGTTCGGGCTAGTAGGGCGTGGTGCAGGATCCTTTGTCACATTCCAACGGTTGACACACAGATTTATAGGTATAGATATTATTATAATGTTACTAATATAAGAAAGAGGCTTCTTCTTCTTCTTCCGTGTCTAGGCCGGACATGAAACTGCCATAATGAAGGCACCTTTGGGTGAGTTCATTCTGCATTTCCATTCTGACCTTTCACCTGACCTACAAGGTTGCCATTACCAGGGTACATCTGATTGTGGTTCAGAAATACAGTACCGCAGTCTTCAAGGAGACTCTTTCTGTGAGGCTTGGCTCCCTCTGGCCACTAGAGGGGAAACTGCACAAACATTATGCCATGTTGTTGTTTTTAGCGCATGAGTTTTACACAGTTGTGATGCTTTGGTTCTTTCTTTTCCAGATGGCACAAAAACTCCTCCTGAGGCCCTTCCTGTCCCTCCCGCTAAAGCAGCTCTCAGCCCCACTTCGCCCCCAGCCTACGTGGCTGCTTTGCAGGCCCACAACTGCACCCTCTGGAATTGCTTGGCGCACCCCTCTTCCCTTCACGACCATGCCTGCAACAAGGAGGACATTTTCCACAACTCTAGTCTCCCAGCACACCTTTAATATCCAAGATGGCGATGACTTCCAAGACAGAGTTCTAAAGAGTCAGACTCCAGTAGTGATCGACTTCCATGCCCAGTGAGTACAGAGGCTGTGTTTTTCCTTGCCTTCGCCACAACTTGGAAATGTTCCTATTTCAGACGCTACCACCCAGAATTCCTCGGCCAGCTATTCTGGAGTTTAGTCCCAATAAGATATTTTCCCAGGCTCTGCTTAAAACTGTCCAAATGCCAGGTTGAGACCAGTTTTTAGTATTGCATTCTTTCACGCTCTCTCATATTTTGTGTGTGTGTGTTCAGTTTTGCATTCTCTTTCAGTGTGCGCGCATGTGCGTGCATACACACAAGCACCCATGCATGCTCACTCCTTCCCAGGCTAAAGAGGCAGGCCACAGCTGTACTTCACTGTACATTGCACCTGCTGTTCCTAAAACAATGATACATTACCAGGCAGATACAACAAATTAGTTCATTATGGTTACCAACAGAAAGCTAAGATTTGGCTGGAAAAAGACAATAATGCTAGAAAAATTTGAAGATAGTAGGAAAGGAGAAAAACTGGGTGGAAGAGCCCTAGTGGTGCAGTGGTTACGCTGCTTATACTGCAGCCAAAACATTGTGAGTTCAGTCCTGATGGGGATCAAGGTTGACTTAGCCTTCCATCCTTACAAGGTTGGTCAAATGAATACCCAAGATGTTGGGGGCAAAATGCTATTTAACTTGAGAACCTCCCATAGAGTGCACTGAGCATTATGGGGCAGTATAGAAGTGTGATTGCTTTGCCTTAGTGCTATGGGGCAGTAAAGGTAAAGGTCACCCTTGCTCGAAAGCTAGTCGTATTTGACTCTAGGATTCAGTGCTCATCTCTGTTTATAACTGAAGAGCCAGTGCTATCTGCGTCTGCAAATGTTTCCATGGACATGTGGCACACATGCTTAGACAATGGAGTGCATGGAACGCTGTTTACCTTCCTACCAAAGTGGTCCCTGTTTATCTACTTGAATTTCTTGCTTTCAAACTGCTAGGTTGGCAGGAGCTGGGAGAGAGACGGATGCTCACTCCATTGTGCAGCACTTGGGTCTCGAATTGCTGACCTGCCGACTAACTTGCAAAATGCTGAGGAACAAATGGGCGCTAGGGAATTACACTTGGATATCATTTTATTGTCCATGTTGCCATGGAGAGACTGGCTACGTTGATCATTCTCTGTGTGCTTCCTTCCCCACCCATCTGTATTAAACGCTTTGCAGCCTGAATGCCAAGGCCATACCAAACCAGGGATAGGCAGACTTCCGGCTTCTGTGATCTGCCTTTATTTTTTAACTAGGGCCCATCCTGGAGATTTGCCAAGCAGAGTCATGTGCTTAGAGTAAAAAACAAAAAACAAACAATTCTGAGCCCAGGAATTTGTCTTCAAAGTACCATATTTACCTGTGTATAAGATGCATCGGAGTATAAGACACACACCATTTTTATACACATTTTAAAGGGAAAAAATAATTTTCTACATTTTTGTTTCCTTTGGAAGCCCCTTGCCCACCGATCCCACCACCGCTGACCGTCAGGAGCTAGAGAGGGCTGGATCAGTGAGGAAAGAGAGCTCCCTTGGTAGCTTCTTGTCCTGCCAATCCCTCCGCTGCTTACCATCAGGAGCCAGGCAAAGGGCAGCTTCCAAAGGAGCTTCCAAAGGAGCTCTCCCCCCGCCCACCCACCCATCCCACCTTCCCTAGCTCCTGATGAACTGGGGAGGGTGGGATAGGTACGTGGGGGGTGTCAGTGGCAGCTGCAGCCGGGCGGAGGGCAGCTTCAAAAGGAGCCCTCTTTCCCTGTGGATCCTACTCTCCTTGGCTCCTGATGAGCCAGGGAGGGCAGGATTGGCAGGAAAGAGGTATTTTTAAAGCTGCCCTCAAACCACCACCACCCGTTGCAGTTCAGTGGCTGAAGACAACTTTCGCCCAGCTCCAGCCACCACTGATCAACATGCTAATTTTGATTACCACCATGTAAGATGCACTCCATTTTCCCAGTGTAGTTTAAGAGGTGTGTGTGTGCATCTTATATGCTGGCAAATATGGTAACTCATATTCCTGACACTGACAAAAAATTGAATGCAATAAATTAAGTCTTACTACCCTAAGACAGTTTTCTCCCACCTGGGTTTTTCAAAGAGGCCAAATAAAAATGAAACAGAACAATAAACCAAACACACTTGTTGTAGCTAATAAGCCATCCCCCTGTCCTCCAGTCCAGCAGTGAACCTTTTTCAAAGTCTATGTCTTTCTAGACATAATCTTTGTCTCTCTATCTCCCTTCACCTGCTTGGCTGCTTAGTTACACCATTTGCTTGTTGCAAGTAAGCACCAGGGATCTCATAACTTTTTGTTCTGTTTTTCCAACATGGGTGTGGGTGGCTGTGAGTGTGAGTGAGCACACACACCCCCCCCCTGTGTGTGTGTGTACGCGCACAGGAACAATTAGACCACCCTTGCACCAGTCCTAGTACAGCTGTGCCTCTTCTCTTGTTTAAAACATGTTACTTGACTTTTGGATCAAGATGATTTAAAATTATGAAGGTTTCCCTTCGTTGGACTGGGTCAGTTTTTTCATACAGCTCTTGAAGGGGAATGTAATTTTTCTTGTTCTGAGAGACTTTGGGGGGGTGGAGGAAGGAAGTGACAAACCACGTAAGCAGTTGCTTAGTGACAAAGGAAGCCGTGGGAATGGTTTCCTCTGTATTTTATTCCCAAATGGGATTTATTCCCATCCAAAGCAATGAGTCCCCACCAGCAAAGGGCCAGGAGGTAGCAGGAGTAAAGGAATGAGGGTTGCATGTATGTGTCCCAAATACGGTTGCATTAAAAGTCTGGATTTTTACCAAGCCCCAGCTCGCTCTCTGTAAGAGCAAACGTGAACATTATGTTTTGTGTTGATAGGTTGTCTGTTCCATCCTGTGTTTTTCTCACAGCAATCCTGTGAGGTGGGCCAAAAGGCTCGGAAGGATCTTCCAAATTGGGCATTTTTATCCCTTCACGTCCTTCCTCAAGCACCACCTGACCGCACCACCTTACCAGGATTTCTCTTATCATCCAGAGAGACACTTTCCCCCTTCTCTGGCTGTATACAGGTCAACAGAGTGCTTTGCTTGAATTATCGCTGTGGTTAAGACACTGAACTTGATGACTGGAAGGTCAGCAGTTCGAGACCCAAGTGCTGCATGACGGCGTGAGCTCGTGGCTCTGTCCCAGCTTCTGCCAACCTATCAGTTCAAAACTAATACATTGCAAGTAGATAAATAGGTACTAATTCCACAGGAAAGGTAGCAACATTCAATGCACTCTGATGTCTAGTCATGCCTGCCACATGACCACGGAAATGTCTGCAGATGCAGACAGCACTGTCTCTTTGTAAATGGAGACGAGCACTACACCCTAGAGTTGGATATGACTGTCTTTGGAGATAGGGAGACATTTACCTCATATTTGGGAAAAACCTTTAACATTTTTGAAATGACAGTTTGTAATCTTGGCATGTCCCTGGTTAAGCAGTTCTATAACAGTACAATGAAATGTAAAGACTAGTTTATTCCAGAAATGGCAGAGGCTTCATGTGTTTTGATAGATACTACCTGGGGGTTGCACTGGTTAAGAAGCTTGCCTTGTTAGCTGGCAGGTCAGCAAGTTGGCAGTTTGAGACCTGGGTACTGCATGATGGTTTGAGCGCCCATCTCTGTCCCAATTCCTGCCAACCTAGCAGTTCAAAAGTAAGACATTGCAAGTAGATAAATAGGGACCACTTCAGTGGGATAAGATCTTGGGGACATTGTTTGTTTTTGTGCCAGAGATTACTGTGGGTTGAAAGGATTTTTGCAGGGGATGAAAGGAGCTTCATTCGGGTGTCCCCTGCGTGGAGTTTCTCCAGCAAAAATTCTTTCAACCCAGAATAATTTCTGGCATGAAATTATTATAGTACTGTACTACCTTACCACCGGCACCATTTTCCACAGACAAACCCCTTCACTCCTTTTCTTTCCTTGGAGGTGGTGTGGTCCTTGCAAGATCCTGGGTCCCAGACTGGAGAAGGTGGTGGCCAAGCACAATGGGAAAGTACTGATGGCAAAAGTCGACATTGACGATCACACAGATCTAGCCCTTGAATATGAGGTATGCATTCTTGAAAATATCCTGTGACCTACTCATAAGACAGGTTGTATATACGCATAATCTAATTTACTTTTGTTTGATGTAATCAGTCTCTGAGAAGTGGCCACTCTCTTTTCAAAAGTTTCCTTTTGGCAAATATTTAGTATTCTCCTTTTTTTTTGTAAGGAGTGGGATGACAAAAGAGTCATACAAACGAAGCTGCAAAGATGGATGAATAAAACAATGGATACAAAGGACAAGACCCTCTTGGAGTCTGGGTGCTAGGAAGTGCTATCATGGAAGCAATGTGTACCATTCTGCAAGCTGTGGTTGGTTGTGACCGGGTTGTGAAAAATGTAAAAGCTGCTTCCATGATTACACATTTGGTAACGAGTTTCTCTTTCAGATCTAGCTTTTAAAATGTACCTATGCTTATCCTATGGTGAGGTATCTTAACTATGAATAAAACGTGTTGTGGTATATATACTACCCAAAGTTGTATCTGGTATATCTATGTATGTAACAAGGTATATATCCATGTACAGAAAAATATGCACATCCAAGAACGCAACATACATGGATATACCAGATACAACTTTGGGTAGTATATATACCACAACACGTTTTATTCATAGTTAAGATACCTCACCATAGGATAAGCATGTGAACACTTTCTTGCATTAAAGAGATACACTTTGCTTTTTCTAATTTGGTACTTTGGGAGTGTTGTTTCTCTGTGCTTTTATTGCTACACCCCAGCCGCCTTACTGCATTGCATTTAAAATGTACCTGACAATGGTGTGAGTGACCTCTGTCGCAAGCACTTTGTTTTTCTATGAGGTGGCTTGGAATTATGGGCACAGTATTCATAATGCCTGGTTGATTTGTTCCCGTGATAGCGAACCTTGGCACTCCAGATGTTCCTGACTTCAATTCCCAGAAGCCCAAGCCGCCTGTGAATCCAGACAAATGGGTTTACTGCCCGCACTGTCCTCGTCGTTCCCGGAAGCAGAAGTAAAATGCACCCGGACTGTTAAGACTCTTCCGGGTTAAACCTTCCTCCGTACAGGCGCATTTTACTTCCACTTCTGGGAGCGACGAGGGCAGCGCGGGCCGGATGAATCATAGTAAACACATTTGTGTGGATTCACAGGGGGCTTGGGCTTCTGGGAATTGAAGTCCAAGAACATCTGGAGTGCCAAGGTTCGCCATCACAGGTCTAGCCCCTAGCAGTACTGCTTCCAGGCACCCGAGCTTGCGCCCAGGTTGCCCTCACACTCTAGCCAGGGGAAAAGTTCTCCGCTGTTTTCCGGTGACATCTCCTCCAAAAGAGAAGGACTATTGGGCTAAGTCCATGATAGCGACCCTTGGCACTCCAGGTGTTCTTGGACTTCAGTTCCCAGAAGCCCAAGTCTCTGTGAATCCACACAGATGGGTTTACTGCACATGCACACAGTAAACCCATCTGTGTGGATTCACAAATGCTTGGGCTTCTGGGAATTCAAGTCCAAGAACACCTGGAGTGCCAAGGGTTGCTATCACTGGACTAGGTCCTCCTTTTTGGTAGCTGGCCAGTTGCTGCTCTCCATCTGTTGTCTGACAACCAGGAACTGGACTTAGAACCCCAGGACATCCAGTGAACATCACGGCTTGAAAGTTGGCTTAACCCAAAACAGAACAGGAAAGCAAGGCAAAAACAGGGTGGAACCCTCTCCTCCCAAAAAGAAAAAGAAAAGTACCTTCACCCACACAAGGACTACAGGGTGGAAAGTAAATAAAACTAAATTGTAAGCCAAAAGAAAGCTGGAAACAAACTTTTCTGTCCATGCAAAATCTGCACAACTCTGTAAGAGGCAAATAAATTGAATTGTAACTGCTTTGAGCAGGTGATTAGTCAGGCTAGCACGTTAATCTTTCCCCTGCACTAACCAAACTACTGTCTCCTGCATTCTTATGGGACAACCCACGTGGGAAGCACCTCTGCAACTTGGGTCAGATGCTTATCCTGATCCCTAAGTGATCCGTACAGGAAAGCCAAGTCCTAACCAACCACCGTCTGTTCCTGGACTAAGGTTACACCCTTCATCCCATATCCTTATCTTATCCTAGGTCAGTGATGGCCAACCTTGGAACTCCAGGTGTTCTTGAACTTTAATTCCCAGAATCCCAAGTCAGCAGTCCTGCTGATCAGGGCTTCTATAAACTGAAGTCCAAGAACACCTGGAGTGCCAAGGTTGGCCATCACTGCCCTATGCAAAGATAAAGGCCACCCTTTGCTCGAAAGCCAGTCGTATCTGACTCTAGGGTTCAGTGCTCATCTCTGTGTACAGCCAAAGTGCTAGTGCAGTCTGCATCTACAGATGTTTCCGTGGTCATTTGGCAGACATGACTAGGCACCGGAGTGCACAGAATGCTATTTATCTTCCCACCCAAGTGGCATCTATTTATCTACTTGCAATTTCTTGTTTTCAAACTGCTAGGTTGGCAGTAGCTGAGACAGAGCCGAGAGCTAATTTCATCATTCAGCACTTGGGTCTCAAACTGTTAACCTGCTGACCTTCCAGTTAAGTTCAACATCTTAACCACTATGCCACCACAGACCCGTTATCCTAGCCCAGGGGTCAGCAAACTTAGCTCTCCAGGTGTTCTTGGACTTCTGTTCCCAAAAGCCCAAGTCAGTACACCTGCTGTTCAGAGTTTCTGGGAACTGAAGTCCAAAAACATATGGAGATCCAAGTTTACTGTCCCCTGCCCTAGCCAATGGGAATTTGGGATGTTAGGGTCACTGGGCAGTCTTCTCCCCAGATAAAACCCACCCAAAAGTAAGCTCAGGTATTACCCTTGTTGTTTAAGACTTAACAAGCAGCAAGAGGGTGTCAGGCCTGGTGTAAAAGACAGAAATGACAGCAAATTTGTCTAAGAGGCTTACTCTCAAAGTGAGATTGAAAGGAGAAAAGTGATGGGAGAGGATATAATTTAATAAATTACAAAGGCAAAGTGCTAGAATCATTGCTGGATTTATCAACATATGATAAGGATTTTCTGGATCAAGAGGGTTATCAAAAAAGAAGTGTTGAGAGAAATGAATGCAGACATTGAAATCAACAACTTGTAAAATGCAAAAGACTAGAGTAGTGTTTCCCAACTTTTGGTTTTTGGACTTCAATTCCCAGAAGCCTGGGTCAATTCCCCAAAGCACTGATCAGCCAATGTACTGACTTAGGCTTCTGGGAATTGAAGTGTTCTTTCAATTGGCTTTTCCTGCTTTAAATTCAAGAAGAAATGTGAATGTAATTAGGATTGCCGATGGAGAACTTCAGACAACAACAAACAGTCTTCCTACCTACTGTCCACATAAGGGAGGGCTCACAGCAAGTAGAAGCAGTGACAGATTTTACTTTCTTAGGATCTAAGATCACTGCAGATGGTGATTGCAGCCATGAAATAAAAAGGCGACTGATTCTTGGGAGACAAGCTATGAGAAACCTGGGGAACGTAGTGAAAAGTAGAGACATCACCTTGCAAACCTAAATTCGCATAGTCAAAGCAATGGTATTCCTGGTGGTAATATATGGTTGTGAGAGCTGAACCATTAGGAAAGCTGAGCGCAGAAGAATAGATGCCTTTGAGATGTGGTGTTGGAGGAGAGTTTTGAGAGTCCCCTGGACAGCGAGGAGAACGAATAGGGCAATCTTAGAAGAAATCAGCCCTGACTGCTCCTTAGAATGTCAAATAGTAAAGATGAAGATGAAGTACTTTGGACATCAAATGAGAAGAAAGGATTCACTTGAGAAAGCCTTGATGCTGAGAAAGGGGGAGGGCAAAAGAAGAAGGGTGAGGCCAAATATGAGATGGCTAGATGGTATTGTAGACACAACGGGCATAGAGCTGGGCGGGTTGAGAAGGATGGTGGAGGACAGAGGTGCCTGGAGGGTGGTGGTCCATAGGGTCGCAAAGGGTCGGAATTGACTGTGCAACTGAACAACACAGCAAAATTATATCCACTATCTCCACTTAAAAAGAAGTGAAAGGGGGTCAGGCCACTTAAGGTCTTAAGAAACTGTAGACAGTCAAAATACAGAGGTGATCGCCATTTCTCTGTCCATCTGAAGTTCTTTGGCTTCAGATAGCCAAATAAATCATTAAAGTCCTTCTGCATGAGGATCCTGGGAAGCATTTGCTCTCCTTCGGGGTTTTCCAAAGCTCTCTTTCTCCTTCCTGTAGATGCCTTGCAACACCCACCCCCCTGTGAGCCTTGGAATGTCTTTGCATTCCTTCACGTGGGCTCTGGCATGCTTTGGCTCCAGGCTGTCCCAGGAGAGCATCCATCCATGAAGCATTTCCTGCTGTGGGAATGGGGGAGGGCGGAGGAGAGAAGATAAAAATCCTTTTCCTCTGCACAAGCCAGAGCTGTGCTCTCCAGTTCCTAAGGAGGGTGGGTTCTTGTGTAGTTTTGCTGGTTGTTTTGCTCTTCCAACCTCCTCCTCCTTCCATATCCAAATCCAAATATTGGCGATCATCATGGCGATCAGTCATGAAGACTGTCCTGAGAATATAATGCAGTGGCCTTTCATCTGCCGCCCTCCAAGTGTTGTGGGGCCAGAATTGCTATATTCCCTCACAACTGTCTGACAGCATTTGCAGTGGAACAGTGAGCTACCTCTGAGAGAATTTTGACAAGGAACACCTCGGTATGACCTATTCTTAGCCATGCTCAATGATGCCCAACTTCTTCTTCTTCTACCATATCTGAATCGAAATATAGGTGATCATCATGGTGATCGGCCATGAAGACTGTCCTGAGAATATAATGCAGTGGCCTTTCATCTGCCTTCTGCATCACAACATGACCCCCGTACCACTGATCCAGTTACGCAAGTCACTTTCTGGTCCTGAGCCCTTTTGGCACACAAAGTCCTCCACAACCCCAGGCCAGCATTGATGAAGCTGCTGCCCTTCATCAAGATGGATTCAAGTGGGATTTAATCCACTTGGGGACCATCACCCTTCCCTGTAGTCTTTGGCACCCAAGACCTCAAGGTTGTCAGGTTAGTTAACCACTGGCTGACAATCTGCATTGAGTTGTGGGCAGTATGGTCTACTCTGTCCCCATAGCACGATAATCTGGCCAGACCACAACCTTTGACTGGTGAAATACCAAGCTTGGAATCATTCCTCTTTTTTGGACTACACTTCCCAGAACTCCCCAGACTGTGTGGCCAGTGATACTGGCTTAGAGGTCATGGGAGTTGTAGTGAAAAAAAGCAACTTCTCTACACTGTGATGGAAAGGCCAGTTAACTCTGGCTTGCATTACTCCCTGCAAGCTCTTAAAAAAAACTTTAGGACAAATATTCCATTAGCAAAAGGACTGAGCCAGTCCTGCCCTTGTCTCTTCTTCTTGTTTATCTGTTCTCCCCACACAAATTGTCCTTAGGCTAAGGGCCTCTCCCTGCTATGAGACTAGTACCTGGGTAGCAGGGGACACAAGAAAGCAGAGCCTGCCTCAGCCTGTGTCCACTTGGATTCTTCATCTCCCACTCTCCCCACCTCTTTCACTGGATTCTTGCTATTGTTCTTGTTTTATGTTCTGTTTGAGTCACTGCTGTCTCAGTGATGACCCTTCTCTTCAACCTGCCACTGACAAAGCTTGGGAAAGCAACTCTTTTGGACGTCAACTCCCAGTGTTTCCAAAAGCATGGGCTCTGGTCATGGATTCCAGAGGATTTGGACCAATGTAGCCCAATAAACTGCAGTGGCTTAGTGGTTAAGTTGCTGAACCTGTTGACTGGAAGGTCGGCAGGTCAGCAGTTCGAGGCTCAAGTACTGCATGACAGAATGAGCTCCTGTTTCTCTTCCAACTCCTGCCAACTTAGCAGTTTGAAAGCAAGAGGTTGCAAGTAGATAAATAGGTACCACTTCAGTAGGGAAGGCAACAGCGTTCATTGCACTCTAGTGTCTTGTCATGTCTGCCACGTGACCATGGAAACATCTGCAGACGCAGACAGCGCTGGCTCTTTGGATGTACACAGAGATGAGCACCGAACCCTAGAGTAGGATACTACTGGCTTTCGAGCAAGGGATACCTTTACCTACTTCTGTCCCAAGGCACCCATGGCTTCCATGCAGCCCCTCGTTCTCAGAACAGGGTTAGGAAGCAAAGTGTTCCACTGCAGTTCCCAGCCATGTAGATGCTGGTAAGTAATGGTGGAACTTGCAGTCCAGGAACATCTAGAGAACTGCTCTTTGCCCATCCCTAGCTCAACAGACAGATGAAAATTAGACGTATACCACCCTCTTAATCTCTGCCTACAGCAAAGGGCCTATAATGTTAAGTGGTTTGGGAAATGAGGCTGTTCTGCTAATGATTCTACTCTACCAATGACTTTCTGTCCTGCGCATGTTGTATGATTCCCCAAATACTGTAAAACCTTGGACCTAGGGAAGGGAATGCTGGATTCTTGCCTGTTCTTCTTCTTTCTTGTCCAGACCAATGAAGCCACTTTCTTGGCTTTGTCATTGCCCAGATTTAAATCTTCAGTACATGTTTCTGGTAGAAATCGGCCGACTAACAAATGAGCTGCATTCTGTATCTCTCCACATTTACAATAGTGTCGTTGTCCGCAAGCAGACCCCCACTTGAGTATGTTGGTCTTACATTTAGAGCAGGGGTGCCCAAACTTTTCATTCCATGGGCCAGTCATGTGGTTCAGGGAGTCTGTCATGGCCCAGGGACTGGATCTAGCCCCTAATGCCAATTCATCCGGCCCATGAACCGTATGGGCGCATTTTACTTCCACTTCCAGGAGCGATGAGGGCTTCGTGGGCCAGATGAAT
This sequence comes from Bradypodion pumilum, assembly GCA_035047305.1. Classification (NCBI taxonomy): domain Eukaryota; kingdom Metazoa; phylum Chordata; class Lepidosauria; order Squamata; family Chamaeleonidae; genus Bradypodion; species Bradypodion pumilum. The sequence continues at coordinate 37,290,080 of JAWDJD010000005.1, read as the reverse complement.
TGGCATTGGGGGCCAGATCCAGCCCCTAGACCATAGTTTGGGCACCCCTGATTTAGAGACTCTAACCCTCAGCCTATTCAGGGTCTTTCAAGTGATGTAAGGGAGGTCAGGTTCCTCAGCCATATCTTCCTTTAATGTTATTCTTTGTTCACTGAGTTCCTTTCTCCATCTTCCAGTTTGCTCTTCCTGGATCTGAGCCAGTGGACTTGAGTTTCTTATCCATTCAGGGTATGTTTAGGGAGTTTTTCTCATGTTTAGTTCTCTTGGCATCCGTTGCTTTGTTGTTGTTCAGTCGCAGTCGATTCCGACCCTTTGCGACCCTATGGACCATTGATCTCCAGGCACCCCTGTCCTCCACCATCCTCCTCAGCCCGCTCAGCTCGGTGCCCACTGCGTCCACAATGCCATCCAGCCATCTCATCCTTGGCCGTCCCCTTTTTCTTTTGCCCTCTACCTTTCCCAGCATCAAGGCTTTCTCAAGTGAATCCTCATTTGGTGTCCAAAGTATTTCAGCTTCATCTTTACTATTTGACCTTCTAAGGAGCAGTCAGGACTGATATCTTTCAAGATTGACTTATTTGTTCTCCGTTGCTACTTCTCTCCTTATCTTAGGTGGTGCAATACCAACAAGAGGATATATTTCTCAACCAGTGTAGGTTTGCGGCATCCTGGCGCTATACGCATGGCTTCATTAACAGTGATGTCAACTTGTTTTGCATGTGTGGATGTGCTCCATACTAGAGCAGCATACTCTGCCATGGAGATGCTCATAGCCAAAGCTGATGTACTCAGTGTGAATGGTTGAGTTCTCCATTTATTTATTTATTTCTAAAACTTATATAGCTGCCCCACTCACCGGAGTGACTCTGGGCAGCTCACAATGTTAATATCCCAACACTCAGAAAATTACAAACTCTTAAAACGTTAAAAATGACAGAAATCATTCAAGCTTAAAACCATTAAAACCTGTTGCTAAAAAATACCCCCACTAATTAAAAATTGAGATTAAAACCTAAAAGTACAAGTGGCCATCATTGCATGAGCCAGTGAGGGGGGGCTACCGTATCAACAGTGCCCCCCACCTGCTTCGCCAGCCATGTTTTTAGGTCTTTTCTGAAAAGTAGCAGTTCTGTCTGGAGATGTAATTCAGTTGGCAGGAGGTTCCATAGGAATGGCTTGGCTTGGATTTTTATTTGTATACCGCCTTATTCAACCCAATGGATGACTCAAGGCGGTTCACAGGCATTTCAATATACAATATAATAAAAGATAAAAATACAGTATTACAAAACACAATAGAATACACAATATAGTATGGTACAAATTAGCAAAGTTACATAATTACATGTCAGAATAAATATATAATAATACAGCATACATAATGGAGCCCTGGCTTGACGTGTCCATCGGAGATCAGGGCTCAACGTACATGACTAATCAACAGTAATCCAAGTCCTAAGTACAATTACAAACTAACATATCGTGTACCATACACATACTGTAATATCAAAAGGACAATGTCAATCAACAATGTACCAGGGGGAAAAAACAATGTAAAGACACCCCAAGAAAACCCTGAGCCAACCACCTCCTTCCATGCTAACGGCTGAGAGGGAATCCAACAAGTCCTCTTCTCCGGAACAGATACCGAAAAGGCCCCCCTTTTGTGCCAGAGAGATGAGCCTCTCTAGCTGATGGCACTTTTAAGGAGCCTTTTCAGTCTGCTCTAGTGGGATGGGCAGATCAGATGTCCTTGGGGTGATGCGGTCTCTTAAGTATCCTGGACCACGACCATGTGTATAGTCTGTGTATAGTCTTTCCTGTTAAAGTGACATTGTTGGTAGCTTCTATTTCAACATCTCTAGCCCATAAGAAGTTTAGTAAACTGAGCTAGCTTTCTTCTTAAAACATGGATGCTGTTGCCAAAAAAAGAAGGGGGGGGGGAATTTTGGTTGCCCAGGGTGAAATTTTATAGTTGACCTCTAGAGGTCACTCGAGAACATCAAACAAAACTTTGAATTTTTAAACCAATTTGCCTCCTGAAGTCTTTGCTTTGGTGCTTTTTGGGTCCTGTAGTTTAATTAAATATGTCTGGCCAGGTTATCCTGCTATGGCAATAGAGTAGATCAGTGATGGCGAACCTTGGCACTCCAGGTGTTCTTGGACTTCAATTCTCAGAAGCCCAAGTCAGCACTCCTGCTGATCAGGGCTTCTGGGAATTGAAGTTCAAGAACATCTGGAGTGCCAAGGTTTGCCATCACGGGAGTAGACCATACTGCCAGTGACTCAACGCTGAGTGTCAGGCGAAGGTTAACTAACCTGACAACCTTGAGGACTAACGGCTTGGGTGCCTAGGTCCACAGGGAAGGGTGATGGACCCAAAGTGTATTAAATCCCACTTGAATACATCTTGATGAGGGGAAACAGTTTCTTCAATACTAGCCTGGGGTTGATGAGGACTTTGCTTGCCAGAAGGGCTCAGGACCAGAAAGTGATTTGCGGAACTGGATCAGTGGTAATGGGTGTCATGCTGCAATGTGGAAGGCAAATGAAAGGCCACAGCGTTATATTTGCAGGACAGTCTTCATGGCCAATCGCCATGAGGATCACCAATATTCAGAATCAGATAAGGTAAAAGTTTCCCTTGCTCGAAAGCCAGTCATATCCGACTCTAGGGTTCAGTGCTCATCTCTGTTTCAAAGTCAAAGAGCCAGCGCTCTCTGCTTCTGCAGACATTTTTGTGGTTATGTGGTAGGCATGACTAGACACCGGAGTGCACAGAACGCTGTTACCTTCCCACCGAAGTGGTCCCTATTTATCTACTTGCAATTTCTTGCTTTCGAACTGCTAGGTTGGCAGGAGCTGGGACAAAGGCGGGAGCTCATTCTGTCCTGCAGTACTTGGGAATTGAACTGCTGAAATTCCACCTCCCAGTCGGCGTCTTAGCCACTTGAGCCACTGCAGATACGTGGCACAAGAAGAAGAAGAAGTTTAATTAAACCATCCTGGATTTAACCCTGGGATGAAGGAAATGCTCCGCATTGGCCACAGGAAGGCGAAGGTGGGGCCAATTAAAACAGGCATTTGAGCCCAGGACATTTGCGTGTGTGCGGATTGCTGATGGCAGCAAGTTGCAGCTGCAGCTGGGAGGGTTGTTTGATGAGCGAGTGCATTCCAGGGATGGACAGCAGGCAAGATAAGGATGGGACATGACCCAGTGGCTGTGCTGTCTACAGATAAGGGCGCCAGAGGAGCTGTGGAATGTGTCAGCCCCTTCTGAAATATTTACACATTCCTCCCCACTCATTTCCCCCGGCCTCTTAATGGGCTTACTCAAATGGGGGAGCGGGAAGGGGTCATTGGCCTGGGGCTTTTGGCAGGCCTTCCAGCCCTAGAGCTTGCAACACAGATTGGGAAGCTCAATGCAGAGCCTGACAGGTCAAGCCCTCCCCTCTCGGGTCCTTCTTCCTGCTTTTGCCAAGTCCTGGCTATGTTCTAATTGTTAATTTTAAAACTGTCAGAAAAAGGTTGATAGCTCAGTAAGGTACAGTCCATTTATAGCCAATTATAGCCACGGAAATATCTGCATCTGCAGTTATTTCCATGGATATGTGGCAGGCATGACTAGACACCAGAGTGCTTGGAAGCAGCGCTCAGGTCTTGAACCGCTGACCTGCCGACCTTCCAGTCGTCAAGTTCAGGGTACTAAGGTACCAAAGAGGAATTCCTGCAGTCTGCCTGCAGAGAGCTTTACCCCAGACTTTCTACATGCAAAGGCCACCCCCTACAACCGTGATGGCAAACCTTGGCACTCCAGATGTTCTTGGGCTTCAATTGCCAGAAGCCCAAACACCCTGTGAATCCATCTGAATGGGTTTACTGCGATTCATCTGGCCTGCGCTGCCCTCTTCGCTCCTGGAAGCGGAAGTAAAACGCGCCCATCCGGGCGTGTTTTACTTCCGCTTCCAGGAGCGACGAGGGCAGTGCGGACCGGATGAATCACAGTACACCCGTTCATGTGGATTCACAGGGTGTTTGAGCTTCTGGCAATTGAAGCCCAAGAACATCTGGAGTGCCAAGGTTTGCCATCACCACCCTACAATAAACACAAATAATAGCCAGAATGAACTAACGTATAGCTTGCCTTTCTTTGTCTTTTGCACAAGCACTCCTTTTTCACGCAGGTGGAACTACCTTGTGTGTTTTGGGTATCTTACCCTTGCAAAGACATACATTTTTATCCATTTCCTCCCTGATGTGTACTCAACTAAAACCACAGTTAGGGAATATGAATTGGTCTAGCAGCAGCATTTGCAGAACTGGAGTGTTGTTGGAAGACTTTGGTGGCAGCTGTGGCCTGGAAACAAATGATTGTGAGCCAAGACAGAGATGCCTCAATGCTTCCTGTGCGGTAGCTATATCTGCATAAAAAGGTGATTTCCTGTGACCTCCAGCTAGTCCGAAAGCTGTGCATGACAATGCAGCTACACAGTGGGGGTTGTCTGACCATGTATGGTTAACCTTCCCTTGCACATGATTAGAGGCGATAGACATTGATGTCTCTTCACAGCCACACATAGCACATGGGAAGCTTTCATGCAGCCACAGGGTGCTACGTGTCCTCTCTAGCCAAGAGCGTACTTTTCATATTAAGGTTGAGAACCTTTAGCCCTTATTTGGATTTTAACTCCCATCAGCCATAGCCAGTATGGCTAATGGTAAAGGATTGTTAATTTTGTGATCCAGAGTAAATAGGGTAAGGCAAAGGTTCCCCACCCCTGTTTTTAGGATGTGCTGTGGCTGTTGTAAGTCTATGCAATATCTATTCTTTTGTCTTGTACTATTACTGTCTAGCTCAGTGGTGGTGAACTTATGGCACGCATACCAGAGGTAGCACTCGCAGCCCTCTGTTGGCATGCATATCCCTCTGCCCAGAAGCCCAATGGGAGTGCTTCCTCCCTCCCCCCAGCACAGAGTTCACTCTGCCCCTTGACCCAGCAGCCAATGGAAGCGCTTCCTCCCTCCCCCACCGCAGAATTCACCCCGCCCCTCTGCCCAGCAACCCAATGGGAGCACTTCCTCCCTCCCCCACCGCAGAGTTCGCCCCGCCCCTCTGCCCAGCAACCCAATGGGAGCGCTTCCTCCACCACCACAGAGTTTGCCCCATCCCTCTGTCCAGCAACCCAATGGGAACACTTCCTCCCTCCCCCAGCACAGAGTTCGCCCTGCCCCTCTGTTTGGGCACTTGGTCTCTAAAGGGTTCACGATCACTGGTCTAGCTCATTCAAACAGTGAAAATAATAGTTCTAGAAAGTGGCCAAGAAACATTATATGTTTTACTGTGAAACATGTCTCATTAATTCTGTCTCCTGCACTTCTTGTGCTTAAACAGGTAGCATTGATTTACAGTGACATGCAAAGTGCACTCTAGTCTGTCAGAACATGAGAATCATTGGTAATCGCCTTTACTGGGATTTTTGAACTAGTAGCCTGTTACAATCTTGGAATGTGTGAACATAATTGGGTTAGATTAGAACATCTGGATATTTCAGTAGAACTTCCCTGTATCTGCTGTAAACCCTGCACTGGAGTTGAAGGATTATAACATCAGATCTGAAAACAATTACTTTTTTGAACTGTGAGTACCAGACCACCCTTCCTTCAATGGCCATTGCTCATGCTGGTTGCGGGGGATATGGAACTTCTAGTCCAAAGTGAAAGTAACTTTTCCAAGTTCTGTGCAAGACACATTAAAGATAAAAGAAAACAGATTTAAGTGATAGACGCTGCAATTTATTTATTTATTTATTTTGACAACTGCTCCAATACAAGGAAACATTAATCATTCACTTTTTAAGGAGCCATGCCTTTTGTTTTAATGTTTGCTTTGTTTTCTGAGAGGGTGTTCACAGGTCAGCGGAGCACAGCTATGATATATATATATATATATTCTGCCTTTCTCTTTGTGTCCTTTTCATCTCTAGGTTTCAGCAGTGCCCACAGTTCTAGCTATGAAGAATGGTGATGTGGTGGATAAGTTCGTGGGAATAAAGGATGAGGATCAGTTGGAAGCCTTCCTCAAAAAGCTCATTGGGCCCTGAGCAACCAAGGACAACTCTATTAAGAGCTCCAAGACATCTTGCATTTTTCCCCTGTTAAAAATATGTATTTCTCTCTCTCTCTCTGAGGAAAATAAGGGGGAATGGAAAAATTATGTAGGAGACAGAGTAGGGTCTACTTTTTGAGGGACTGAACAGTACCATTTCCCATTTCCATCACTTTAAGGGCAGCAGAAAGTACGTAAGCTTTGTAGGGAAGCTGGTCAGGGAATAATAGAACTCAGTACTGCCAAATAACTGGTAGCAAGAAATTTGGGATTCCTGTCAATAACGCGAGAAGCTTCGCATAGTTAATAATTGAGAGGGTGTTTAAGGCTTGTTCCAAAAACAGGCTCTCCACATAATCTCTTGTGTTTCCACCCTCCCCACCCCCCATCGTCCAATGATAGTTTCCAATCTATACAGATCTTTGGCTGCTGCCACAAATTCTGCTGCTGCTATTTATAAACTGAATAAAGAGAAACATTATTTGGAAACTTTTTTTGTAGATTTGTAATAAAAAAATTAGTAATTACTTTATTCCCTTTGGGCATGTGATTGTTTGTGACTTGGATCATGCAATATGCCTGTTTTGCAGCAAAGCTAAAGTTCTTCGGCTTGGCTTCCCTAGAGTCTGTGGAAGAGGGCAAGAGTGTTGTGGAGCCAGAATTGCTATACAGTAATACCTTGCAGAACGCCCACACCGGGTAATATCATATTCGCATAACGTTGCGGTTTTTATGCACACATGAAGGACATAAAGTCCAAAACCGCTCAAAAATGAACGTTATCCGAGGTATTGGTATAGGAACCTTGGATAACGTCTGTTTTCTACCATTTTTTGACTTTATGCAAGGTATCTCCCCATAAGAACCGCATAACGTCCAAAATCACATAGCGACCAACTCTGTGGAATGGAGTTTGGATGTTATCCGAGGTTCTACTGTATTCCCTCGCAACTGGCTGACAGCATTTGCAGTGGAACATTGAGCTACCTCTGGTACAGAGAATTTTGACAATGAGCACTTTGGTGTGACCAATTCTTAGCCATGCTCAATGATGCCCAACTTCTACTTGTTGTGCTGTATCCAAATCTGAATATTGACGATCATCATGGCGATCAGCCATGAAGACTACCCTGAGAATATAATGCCCTGGCCTTTCATCTGCCTTCCACATCACAGCATGACACCCATACCACTGATCCAGTTCTGCAAGTCACTTTCTGGTCCTGAGCCCTTTTGGCATGCAAAGTCCTCCTCGGACCCAAGCCAGTATTGATGAAGCTTCTGCTCTCCACCAAGATGGATTCAAGTGGAATTTAATCCACTTGGGGACCATCACCCTTCCCTGTGGACTTCGCCACCCAAGGTCGTTAGTCCTCAGGGTGGTCAGGTTAGTTAACCGCCATCTGACACTCAGTGTTGAGTCACTAGCAGTATGGTATATTTCCATGGTGGCGAACCTTAGCACTCCAGGTGTTCTTGGACTTTAATTCCCAGAAGTCTAAGTCAGCACTCCTGCTGATCAGGGCTTCTGGAAATTTAAGTTCAAGAACAGCTGGAGTGCCAAGGTTTGCCATCACTAATCTATTCTATTACCATAGCAGGATAACCTGGCCAGACTACAGATGCCAAACTGGCCTGCTGAAATAATGCTTCAAATCCTGTAAAAGACACACAAACTAAGCCCTTGAGGGACACCCAGATGGCTGCTACTTAGGGTAGGCTGATGCACCCTAAAGTTGTAGGCAGGGCCAATGTTGGATATACCCATTAAAATTATAAACTTGCTTGTTGAAATGAAAAGGAGGCACTTCCCCAGGCCTCTCACTGTTTATTTTTGAAACTTCAGTAAGGGATGATGTGTCAGCCATATGTATAATCACAATAAAAAATACAAGAGTCAAGTTGAAATAAAATAAAAAGATACCGGTAAGTGATTACATCAGGGATTCTCAACCTGCGGCCTGCAGGCCAGATGTGGCCCACAGTACCATTTCATGTGGGCCCCCACCGCCTCCAACACACCAGGAAGTGCCATGTGGTGGAGGAAGGGCAAAATGGCCATCCGACCCCCGAAGCTGTCTGAGGGAGCGTGACCCGGGCCCCAGCTTTAAAAGGTTGAGAACTGGATTACAGCAAGATACTTGAGAAGGCACAAGTATTCTCCCATTTGTTGAGAAGGATCCTTGAGGTTGACACAGACAACGCAAAGAAGCAGGATTCCGAATTTCCTATTATATTTCCACAAGGAAAGGGAGACACAACCCTTTGGCAGAGGGAGATGGCGCAACAAATCCTTGTTCTCAAGTGGCTGCTTTTGGCGTGAAAGATCCCTGCGCTGAGCGAGCAGCAACTTGAGCCAATAAAATATTCAAGAGCTTTATTGCATAAACCTGAGGATATGATGGGCTGAGAACGTGTAGGGCCGTAGTACCATTTGGGCTTCTAGTACACCGTTTATGGCACACCAACATTTCATTCACTCATTACTTACCAAGATGGAAATGGATACAGCTTTAGGATAGGTTGAGTCTCCTGTGACCTTCAAGATGTTGTACGTACTTAAAATCCCACCAGCCCTAGTCAAGGTAAACCCATTATGAAGAATGATGGGTGTTATGATCCATCATCACCCGAAGGCCTACTGATTGCCCAGCCCACTTTTAGACCATCACCACTCACCGCTGTCTTGACTTCAGTTCAGCATAACTGTTTAAAAACATGGCCTTTGCCATCAGGCGTGGGGTGCATCAGGCACCACAACTCAGTCCTGCTGGCTTATTTAGCCCCGTCCAAGGTTTTTAAATGGAGTCAGGGATGTTTTTATGGACGTTTTAAATGTTTTATAGTTTTATTTGGTTTTATTGTATGGGGAAGGGTTTTTTAACTAATGTGAGCCGCCTTGGGTCACTGAGACAAGAAAAGCGGCCGTACAAATCCATAAATAAATAAAATAAACTGTAAATAAAAGATTTAAGAGGAGCACTAACAAAGTGAATTACAAACTATTCTTTCTTTTTTGGATTGCATTTTCCCCTTAAGCTATTTGAAGTTTCGTTTGACTTTAAGGAAACTATTTGAAGCCCTAAGTGGATGAAGGGAAAGGTTATACAACAGGGTGGTTTTAATCCTTACCTTTGGGCTGTAACTTCTGTAACCTTTAGACTATGACTACAAGGTTTATTTGTCTTTATCTGTAAATTAACAAAACGCCTCCCCCAGCTACCTCTCTCCTGCTTTTTCTATAAAACTGCCTCCCTCTGACCACCTGCTGCCTTAGTGTGGCCATCATACCACACGCATCCTCCTGAGAGATGGGAAAATGCCTTTGACCCTGAAATCCAAATGCAAAGCCTTGTTGCTCTTCAGTACTATAGATGTTTCCATGTGCAGCTGCCTCTCTAGTCTTAAGAAAATAAAGTTTCTCAACATTGTTGTGGTTTTTTAAGTCAACTCCAAGTTGACTCTTGACAAGCTTCCTTTCTGTGTTTGGGTCCCAGCATTTAGACAAAAAGTGAGAAACCGGACTCTTGTCTGTACTTAGATCGGCTCTTTAGTTGGCATCCCTAACACATGATCTCAGTTGATTTTTGGAAGCTAAGCAAGGCCAGCTCTAGGGTTCAATATTCATCTCTGTTTATAGCCAAAGAGCCAGCTTTGTGTCTGCAGACGTTTCTGTGGTTATGTGGCAGGCACGACTAGACACCAAAGTGCATGGAACACTTTACCTTCTTACCGAAGTTGTATCTATTTATCAACTTGCAGTTTCTTGTTTTTGAACTGCTAGCTTGGCAGAAGCTGGGACAGATGCTCACTCCATCTTGCAGCACTTGGATCTCGACCTTCCGACCTTCCAGTAGTCAAGTTCAGCGTCTTAACCACTAAGCCACCGCAGTCCCCAGTGGAAAATCCTGCCTGAAAGCCTGGATGCCAGATACAGCTTAAAGTCTTAAGATTTTAGCACTGGCTTTGGCACTCCAACTTCCATGTTCAGTTTGCAGTTGGAACAGGAACATTTCCTGCTTGCAGCAAGAAGTCATTGTCACTGTTGGGCAGGAAAAGCCTGGGAGGGGAAACAGTCCTGATATGTTCCTACAGTGGTTAACGTTCATGCCCTCCCATAAACTCAGAACCGGAAAAGAAACATCTGTAGGAGCTGTGACTTTGCATTGTGTATTTAAGACCCTGCATGCATTGGCTATTTTATCATTTCCTTCCAAGGCTCTGGGGCTTGGGTGGTATTGTGTGGTGTCCAGAGTAAGCTGGAGACTTAGGGGAATTTTTTTAGTATGTATGCTGATTGTAGCAGCCACAATTGCTTAGTGTTCTTAGAGAAAATGGGGGTCATTGAGTATTTTAGGGGAAGAAAAACAAAACACACACCTCTCCCTACTCACACTCTCAAAACCAATATTGGCTTCTGATCTCTTGATGTTTTGAGGTCTGCACTTTAAAAGACAAACAAATGGAAGGGTAAAAAAGTTACGTTTTTTTATACAGCGGTAGGCATGGCAGCTTTAACAAATAGTTATAGTTAGCAAGTTCTCCAAATATTACATTCCCATTCTAGCCCAGCAACTTAAACTCTCCACACATTTTTTGAAGTATAAGATAAGATTCTTTACTTACAGTTACTTTGCTTTAGATAGATTAGTAAACAGTTGTTTTGGTTGATAAAAGAATTCTTTACAATAAAACTAGGAGTTCCCAATGTTTTCGCCCCAGGGGCCGAACCTGCCCCCGACACTCAGCTGTGCAGGCTGGATGTGTGGTTGCTCTCAGTACTTTTGTTTTCGGTGGTGGTGGGTGCAATCACACCATTTTTTCTGGCTGCTTGTGCAGCCTCCACCACTTCCCATGACGGCAGGAGGGTGTTAGGAGCATTTTCACTCCTTTTTTGAAATTTTTCATCACAGCTAAAATGCAGCGTTTGTGCACTTCCGGGTTCTGCTGTGGGAACCCAGGCACCGCTGGAAGCTCCCACCACCACTGGAAGTACTGAAACGCCACGTTTTAGCAGCCAAAATGCACCCCAAAATTACAAAAATGGGGCAAATACGCTCCACATACCCTCCCACCACCATGATTTATTCATCATTGCCACCTCCGCCTCCATGCAAACTGGCATTTTGGCATTTCCGGTGGTGGCGGGAGCTTCCGGCAGTGCCTGGATTCCTACCGTGGGCCGGATTAATTAGCATTAGAGGCCAGATTAGGTCCTCAGGCCGTAGTTTGGGAACCCCTGGCTTAAACAAACATACTTTGCTTGTAAGGCAAAACTGAAGAGTGAATAGGTAAGGGAGGGAGCAGCAGAATATTAACACAATGATGAAAAAAAACACTGAGACCAAAACAGTAAGCGGTCCAATACAAGTTAGGTGATGACCCTAGAGGCAGAAAACTGGAAAGCTCTTCTGATTTGGATGGTTATATACATAATTTACATCAACAACCCATTGCATTGTGGGGTTGCTTTTAATATATATATTTAAAACTACTGTCATATATCAAGCCTTGCTTTTTAATGTCCGATTCCCTTTTTGCCTCCACAAAGGGAAGCTGCTTGACAACTAGTAAAGGTAAAGGTTTCCCTTGCTCGAAAGCCAGCCGTATCCGACTCTAGGGTTCAGTGCTCATCTTTGTTTCAAAGCCGAAGAGCCAGTGCTGTCTGCTTCTGCAAACATTTCCGTGGTCATGTGGCAAGCATGACAATACACCGGAGCGCACGGAACACTGTTGCCTTCCCACTGAAGTGGTCCCTATTTATCTATTTGCAATTTCTTGCTTTCGAACTGCTAGGTTGGCAGGAGCTGGGACAAAGACGGGAGCTACTACTGAACAAAGTGCGGGCACACACTCCTTGGTCTTTCTATGGAAAGAGAAGACCTAACATTAGGATGAATTTTCCCTAGGTGAAATCTGTTGCTAAATTGGCTTTCTTTTGCTTTCCTTTCACTGCAACTCTTTGTGCATTCTAGACTAGTGCAGAAATCAGACACATTGGCCTTTCAGATGTTGTTAGACTGTAACTCCCATTCGCTCTAACCGGCGGCACTGCCATTTATGAAGGATGATGGAATGTGCAGTCGTATGATTCTGGAGGCTTATGCACTCTCTGCTCTTGTTCTGATGTAAGTACCGTATCAGTCTGGAAAACAGCACCCATGTGGCGTGTGTGGGCAAAACTGAAGTCAAAACAAGGCCTCTGAGAAACAAGATTGGAGGCATCAGCAAGCTTAAGGAAATGTTGAGGTTTACAGAAGTACTCAGGAAAAGGGAAATAAAGACTCTTGGGGATGAAACAGGTGAGGAACTCACCCTAATGACTGCTTAGCAGGCTCAGAAGCCAAAAAACAAGGGTGCCCAAACTTTTCGGGCCGTGGGCCGGCCACGTGGTTCAAGGGGCCAGTCACTACAGCCCAGAGGCCAGATACAGCCCCCAAAACCAATTAATCCGGCCCACAAAGCCCTCGTCACTCCTGGAAGCAGAAGTAAAACGCGCACATACGGTTAAGACTCTTCCGGGTTAACCCTTCCTCCGTAGGGGTGCGTTTTACCTCCACTTCCAGGAGTGATGAGGGCTTCGTGGACTGGATGAATTGGCATCGGGGGCCGTATCTGGCCCCTGGGACATAGTTTGGGCACCAGATGGTAGGCTCATCAGAAAAGGAAAGCGTGAGCTGAATGTCCCACATAGGCAACATGCAGAAGAAGAGGATGGGGAACTGGCGAGATTGTTGAACAAAAGGACTTCCTTTTGGTGCAGGCTGCTCTTCATCTGACAAGCACTTGTGGCTGAATGCATCCATTTGAAAGTGAAACGGGGCCAGCCCAAATCAGGTTGCTGGTTTCCTAGGTAGACAGAGGCACAACAGTTTGTGAATTAAAAGAAAACACAAGTAAAAACTGCTATTCACTGTGATCCTGCAACAGGGGGTGAGCAAATTCCAGCACTCTGCCTCTCCAGGATCTCTAAAGACCCTTCTGGAAAAAAAAACCTGACTCCTGAATGCAATTGCCTTCCAAATAGCCAACTGCATTATCTACAGCAGGGATCCCCAATCTTTTTTGCACCACGGAACCTGTTTCATGCTAAACAATTTCCCCACAGACCGGTAAGTGGAGGTGGTGGGATTAGATGGTGGGGTCAGAGCCCCACCATAGTTAAGCAGCATGAAGGAGGGGCCGGGTCACCTGCCTATCTGCTGTATCAGAAGCCCATGCTCTCGCTCTGTTCGCCAGGCAGACCCGGTGGAGCACGTTGAGGGCAGAAGGGTGCCATGGTATTCCCAGTGGTGATGTATGGCTGTGAGAGCTGGACCATTAGGAAAGCTGAGCGCAGAAGAATAGATGCCTTTGAAATGCTGTGTCACGCTGTTGTCCCTTCCGCATCTAGGTAGTAGTAAAATATTTACAAGGCTGAGAAGAACAAGAGGAGGAGCTTGGGAAAGAAACCTGACCCAAAGCAATCTTAGATACTGTTTGACTAAAACTCCCATAATCTCATATCATTTGTTGTGCTGCCTAGGATTGCTGTAAATTGCAGCCCAATACTACCCAGAAGGCTGTATGACCCTATGGCTGCTGTATATCAATAGCAGACTGTGTGAATCACTTTGCAGCCAAAATAATACCATCCATGCTCAACAGAATCGTATCAGGCTCAAGAAAACGCGCAACAATTGACAAGAGTGCAAAATGGGATTTGAGGAGAGGAAAGCCTTCTGGTTTGGTTAATTGGAACTTAATAAGAACATGGTAGGCTCTGTAGGTACTGAACTAACATAAAGTATAATTCAAGAAGACTTGGTAGAGCTCTGAACAGAAGGACACTTTCCACAGCACCATTTTATTGTAGGTCATTGTTGTGTATGTACAATGTTGCTTTATATGTATGTACAATGTCACTTTAAGAAATGTATGAATGTAACCTGGCCACAATCACAATGTAACCCAGCTGTTAAAGGAACGCGAGCAAGCTGCCCATAGAGGGCAGCTGCGAGTGTTCAACTCACATGGTTCTCATTCCTCAAATCACCTGCAGCCGCGGGAACTCCCCGCAACAACAAACTACTACCGATCCACCACCGAAGATGGGCGTGACCCGGACGACGTCACGCCGGTAGCAACCAATGAGCTACCGTGCAGCAAGATTCAAATGTATTGTACCACTGTATATTTTATTTATTTATTTATTTATTTATAGTCAAATTTGTATATGCCGCCCGCTCAGGCAGAACCCGACTCAGGGCGGCATCACAACAATTCACAAAAGACATAAAAACAATTATATAAAAAATAATTATAAAAACCCCCCCCAACCCACCCCCTTTAAAAACCCCTATGTCCCACCCACCCACTATACAAAGGAGGAGGAGAAAGTTCTTATACAAGCCAGCAGGCGGGCACCATAGTCCCATTCGGGCCCCACACCTGCCCTGCCAGCCAGGTCTTCACTCCTTTCCTGAAGGGCAGCAGTTCACTTTGGAGTCTTAGGTCTATTGGCAGGAGGTTCCAGAGAGTTGGTGCGGACACGGAGAAGGCCCTCCTTCGGGTGCTAGACAAATGTGCATCCCTAGCCGGTGGCACCACTAGAGAACCCCTCCTGTCCGCTCTGGTTGGACGGGCAGACACTCTTGGGACGATGCGGTCTCTAAGGTATCCCGGCCCCCTGCCATGTAGGGCTTTAAAGGTCAAAACCAGCACCTTAAATTGCACCCGGAGACAAACTGGTAACCAGTGCAGCTCCCGAAGTAGGGGAGAGGCATGGGCATATCACCCACACCCCATCACCACCCGGGCCGCCGCATTCTGGACCAGCTGCAGCCTCCGAATGGTCGTCAAGGGCAGCCCCATGTAGAGCGCATTACAATAGTCTAGTCGGGAAGTAACCAGAGCATGGGTGACCATAAGCAAGGAGCCCCGGTCCAGGAGTGTGCGCAATTGGCGAATCACCCGAAGTTGGGCAAAAGCCCTCCTGGCCACAGCCGCCACTTGTTCTTCCAGCAGCAGCCGCGAGTCCAGAAGAACCCCCAAGTTGCGCACTGGGTCTGTCTGGGGCAGAACGGCCCCATCCAGTACCAAAGATGGTAACTCCCTGGATAACGCGGGGCCCCTTATCCACAGCCACTCTGTCTTGCTGGGATTCAGCCGAAGCCCATTGGCCCCCATCCAGACCCCAATGGCCTCTAGGCATCCGGACAGGATTTCAACAGCATCACTGGGGTCCCCACGGGCCGAGATGTACAACTGTGTATCATCCGCGTACTGATGGTACCGCACCCCGTGGGAACGAATGATCTCACCCAGCGGCTTCATGTAGATGTTAAATAAGAGAGGAGAGAGCACAGAGCCCTGAGGCACCCCATATTTGAGGGGCCTAGGGCTGGACCTCTCACTCTCTAACCATACCGACTGGGTACGGCCCTTCAGAAATGAGGAAAACCAGGACAACACAGTGCCCTGGATCCCCAGTCCTTCGAGCCGTTCCAGAAGGATACCGTGGTCGACGGTATCAAAAGCCGCTGAGAGGTCAAGAAGAGCAAGGACGGATGGACAACCCCCGTCCCGCTCCCGCCAGAGATCATCCATCAGTGCGACCAATGCCGTCTCCGTTCCATATCCGGGCCTGAACCCTGATTGAAAGGGGTCTAGATAATCCGCTTCCTCCAGGACACTCTGCAGCTGACGCGCCACCGCCTTTTCCAAAACCTTACCCAAAAAGGGCAGGTTGGAAACTGGCCTGTAGTTGTTAAGGACAGCTGGGTCGAGGGACAATTTCTTCAGGAGGGGGCGCACCAAAGCATGTTTTAGCTGTGCAGGAAATACCCCCTCCCGTAAAGAGGCATTTATTATCCCCCCCTATCCAGCCACCTGTTACCTCCTTGGAGGCTTTCACCAACCAAGTAGGACAGGGATCCAAAGGACATGTAGTGGCACGAACAGCTGCAAGGAGCCTGTCCACTTCATCAGGGACAACAGGATCGAACTGATCCCAGATCGTACAGCAAGACAATGCTCCGGCACCTCCCCGACCCTCCCCATCCACACCAGGATTCAATCCTGAACGAATCCGATCGATTTTCTCCACCAGATGGTCAGCAAAGTCCTCAGCCGAACCCTGCCAACCGGGCACCGATCCCCCTCTACCAAGGAGGGACCTGGTTACCCGGAACAGGGCGGCTGGGCGATTATCAGCGGAGGCAATAAGGGTGGTGAAGTATTGCCGCCTCACCACCCCTATCGCCACTAGATAGGCCCTAATAGCAGCTCTAGCTAGTGTCCAATCGGAGTCATCCTGGGTCTTCACCCAGCGGCGCTCTAGGCGTCTCTTTGCCCGTTTGAGTTCACGCAGTTCATCTGTGAACCACGGAGATGACCTAGTCCCCCGGGCGTGGAGAGGCCGCAGTGGCGCGATTTCATCCAAGGCTACTGTTGCCAACCTATTCCACAGGTCGACGAGTGCCTTGGGTGAATCGTGTAGCCGATCCAGAGGAACATCCCCCAGTTCCCTCTGGAATCCATCTGGATCCATTAGTCGCCGAGGGCGGGCCATTTTAATCGGCCCAGCCTCCCTACGATGAAGTGTCGCCCCCAGGAAGTCAAGAGTCACCAGATAGTGATCAGACCATGGCACAGGTGAGATAACTAAATCCTGTAATCTTAGATCACTCTGCCACTGCTCCGACAAGAAGACTAGGTCTGGCATGTGACCACTGCCCCTGGTCGGACCCCGGACTACCTGAGTCAGGCCCATGGCTGCCATGGAAGCCATGAACTCCCTTGCCACCTCAGAGGCCATCCCCAGCGATGGCAAATTGAAGTCCCCCAGAACCATAAGTCTCGGGAACTCCAACGCCAGCATCGAGGCGGCCTCGAGGAGCTCTGGCAGGGCATCCCTTACCCTGCAAGGGGGCAGGTACAGGAGCAAGATCCCCAACTGACCCTTGGGGCCCAGCCATAATGTGAGGTATCTCCGCCATTACCACATGTTCGTCCTGATCATCAACCAATAAACCTGTGTTAGTCCTTACTGCGACTCCTTCTATTGCAGCTATTTGTTACAGGCCCTGCCTGCTCAGTTCTGTTCCTGCCTTAGTAAAAATGAATGTGTGTCTGTCGTGCAGTTGTATTAATTTGTTCTGCTTTGAGGATCAGAAGTTAGGTAGCAACACATCAGTAACTGTGAAATCTCAGATTCCTAAAATAGCTCACATAAAAGGTCTTTGTCTCTTGGGTAACCTTGGGTCTTAGATGGAGAGGGCATGTCTGCTGTACGGATGGCTCCAGGCTTCCTCATCGAATTCTTTATGGGGAATGTAGCTCCAATACAAGACCTTGTGGAGTTCTTTTGACGCATTATAAGGACCAGCTGAAACAAACCTTGAAGGTGTCAGGTATAAACCCATAAATTTGGGAGGCAGCAGCTGTAGATTGCCCACTTTGGCACCAAACCATCTCTACTGCTACCAACCACTTCAAAGGAAATCGCTGCAGACATGAAGAGGCTAACGACAAGGACAAAAGCTTTGTCAAACTCAACTACATCAGTGTAATGTGTGGGATCGCATGTTTCATGCCAGGATCGGTTTATCGAGTGAGTCACCAGAGACACATCCAGCAACTGAGAAAATGACTACCAGGGGAAATTATGCTCGGATACGAGTAGCAGCCGACGACAAAAAATGGATGTGTGTCTGTCGTGCAGTTGTATTAAATTGTTCTGCTTCCAAGATCAGAAGTTAGGTAGCAACACATCAGTAACTGTGAAAACTCAAATTCTCAAAATAGCTCATATAAAACCTCTTTATCTCTTCAGTAACCTTGGGTGTTATTTACCCTTGCTAGGTTACATAGTGTATTTACAATGGCTGAGATGGCATAAGTCCATTAGTCAGATCAGCAGGTTGCGAATTCTCACCCTACTTACTTCATTGTCCTAGTACTGAGTATTTCTGTGGTCACTCTCACTGGGAGGTGTAGTCCAAAAAATAATATTTTCAAGCTCTGAGATTTCAGGTCCAATGCTTGTTAGATAAAGTATTGCCCTTCTGGTGTCACAGGCAGTAGAACCTTAAGAATCAATTATAAAGTAAATGTGTATATCCCAGGGATGCCCAAACTACGGCCTGCAGGCCAGATCCGGCCCTGACACCTATTCATCTAGGAGCGACAAGGGTGGCACGGGCCAGGTGAGTTGGCATTGGGGCCAGATTTGGCCCACAGGCTGTAGTTTGGGCATCCCTGGTGTAAGCAGAGAAAATGGCAGCCTAAAATCTATCTCATCCTTTTGCAGAACAGATTGCAAGGCACGTTTTACTTCCGCTTCTGGTAGGAGGAACCATGTGATGGGTCCATGGCCCAAAAAGTTTGGGCATGCCTGGTATATCCAAAAGAGAGACAAAGAGAGAATGAGTGAGTAACAGACACAGATGCTGTGGAACTATAAGAATGAATATATAAGTCAGTGACATAGAGTTAATAAGAAATAGATGTGATAGAGCCAAGACATGCCAGGTTGAAGCCCTGGGATTTTGTGATAAGCAACGACTATGACCTCACTTGGCCCAGATACAAAGACCAATCTCCACTTTTTCTTCTGAATTTAGCTGAAGTCCTTGTGATAGCTGGGAGATAAATGTGTTTTACCAGGAACAATTTATTATTGCAAACAGTACCTGTTATAATGGAAAGTATTTGAAAGTGGTTTGGTTTTGAATGAGCCTTTAAGAGCGGTTAGTTTTGCAAAAAAAAAAAAAAAAAAACCCCTGATCCTCATTTGTTGATATTGACTGATCCAGCTGTCCAAATTTCTGGATTCTTCTTTTAGGGGGAAGGTGCCTGTAGGGACTGTCAAGCACCTGAACTTCCAAATTTACCATTAAAGGTAAAGGTATCCCTTGCTTGGAAACCAATCATGTCCGACTCTAGGCTCACCTCTGTTTACAGCCAAAAAGCCAGCTCTGTCTGCATCTGCAGACGTTTCCGTGGTCATGTGGCAGGCATGACTAGAGGCTGGAGCACACAGAACGCTGTTACCTTTCCTGCCAAAGTGGTACCTATTTGTCTACTTGCAATTTCTTGCTTTTGAACTGTTAGGTTGGCAGGAGCTGGGGCAGACAGTGGGTGCTCACTCCATCATGCAGCACTCAGGTCTTCAATTGCTGACCAGAAGTCAATGAAACATAAATTGGGGCTACTGAATGATCACTGAGCAATATGCTGTAGTCAGCAAGGATTTCTGGCTCCCAGCCGCGTATTGTAACAAACGGAAACCTAAGTATAGGGGCCAATATCTGAGTCCATGAGCATTTGCTCTCAACATAGAGCATTTATTCTGGTTAAAAATAAGATGCTCAAGGCAGCTAACAAAACTAGTGTATGAATCAGAAACAAACTCTTAATTAAAACATAACATTAAAATTAATCCATTAAAACAACAATCAAAGACAAAGCCAGCCCCAAACCTGTTAAACCTCCTTCTGCTGCATGCCAGCTTACATTCCAAAGGATTGTTTGAATTTTAGAAAAAATATTTCCCTGTTGAAGAAAGAACAGCAAAGCAGGGGGCATTGAGAGCCTAATAGCAATAGCTATTATACTTATATACCACCTCATAGCACTTGGTGTACTCTCTGGGCTTTTTCTAAATCATTTTGTTGTATTTTTTCTATTGAGTTGCATTGCAGTGAGTATAGCATTATGATCTGAATGTATGTTCTTTCCAGGATAGGTATTTTCTGATTTGACCCAACTACGTATTTAGCTCTTTAAAGTATTGTTGTGATGTTGGTGACTACTTCTTCTAATTATTTATTTTTTAATTTTATTTATTTATTTTAATTTTTAACCGTATAACTGATTTTTTTGTGTTCCTGCTCTGAGTTTTCCAGCAGAATGGTTGAAATCTTGTTGCACAGCATAATGTGCACAATGGGGATGATGCTATCAGCAGTGGCAAATCACCAATTAAAGAAAAACATCAGTGATTAAAGACAATCCAGCATGTGACTTTTGCACAATGTAATGAAATTGCATTTATCTTGAAATTACCAAGGAAATATTTTAATTACTGATGATTTTCCACTGTTAATGACATCATCCCCATTATGCCTACAAAGCTGTGCAACAGGGTTTATGTCAATACCTGTAGACAATTTTCCCTCTTACAGTATAGGAGTGCGGGGGCATGAGCGGTCTAACTAGGCAGTGTTGCCCCTCTCTTGCCAATGATGTTAGGCCAGGACTAAAACTCACCAAAGCATCCTCTGTCGGATCCCGTGGACAAGTTGAAAGCGGAGAGCACATGTCATGGTCCACCTAATTAGCGGGTGACATGATATCCAAATGGCTAAAAAAACAACGCATGCAAATGGACTTAATTTCTCAAGGGCACTTGCATGTGCAGAATGTTGTTGTGACACTGAATAATGACTTCAAGGTATCCAAGGTACAGTATATTAACTGCAATGCAATGTAGTGATGAACACACTACTGTAGGAGATAATACCATCTTTTCATAGCATACTTATCTGGAAATGAAAAATATCTTCTTCTTTTTAATCAACTGACTGACATCCCCAGTGTCCTGGCCAAGAAAGAAAGCCATTAACAGTGTCAAAAAAACTAAAGTACTGTACTAAATGATATGATGCTGGAAGATGAGCCCCTCTGATCAGAAAGTGTCCAATATGCTACTGGAAGAGTAGAGGGCAAGTAAAAATACCGTAGTCCCAGAAAGAGTTAAGTGGTAGGGCCAAACCTAAAAGGATGCTCAGTTGTGGACGGATTTGATGGTAAAAGGAAAGTCCGATGCTGTAAGGAACTATATTGCATAAGAACCTGGAATGTAAGATCTATGAATCAAGGTAAGCTGGACATGGTCAAACATAAAATGGAAAGAATGAGCATTGATATCTTGGGAATCAGTAAAATGGACAGGGATGGGTGAATTTAACTCTGGGGACCATTATATCTACTACTGTGGGCAAGAATCCCATAGAAGAAATGGAGTGGCCCTTATAGTCAATAGAAGAATGAGGAAAACATTAATGGGATACAATCTCAAAAATGACATAATAATCTCAGTCTGGATTCAAGGGAACATTCAGCATCAAAGTAATCCAAGTCTATGTCCCAACTACTGTTGCAGAAGAGGCCGAAGTCTGCTGGAAAGGAAGACTTTTCTTTTAGACCTTCTAGAACTGATACACAAAAATATATCTTTATCCATACCTGTCAAGTATCCCATATTGGTCGGGATTTCCCGTATTTTAGTACTTGTTCCTCCCCTTTCCCGCCACTGTCCCGTATTTGGAATGGTGGGGAAAGGGGTTACTGTGCATGCGCGCCCATCATCTGTGCATGTGCAAAGGATTATGTGCATGCACAAATGGGTTCTGTGCATGCGCAAACAGGTTACTGAACATGCGTGACTGCACATGCGCAGCAATTTCCCATATTTTCCAGATCCACGCTTGACGGGTATGCCTTGATCATATCTCTTATGGAACTGTATTGGAGGTGAAGAAATTTAAGGGGTTAGACTTGACAGACAGAGTGCCTGAAGAACTATGGATGGAGGTTCCTAATATCTTATAGGAGGCAGCAATTAGAACAATCCCAAAGAAAAAGAAATGCAAGAAAGCAAAGTGGCTGTCTGATGAGGCTTTAGAAATAGCCAAGGAAAGAGAAAGAGAAAGGTAAAGAGAAAGATTAACTCAACTGAATGCAGATTTCCAGAGAACAGCAAGGAGATATAAGGAGGCCTTCTTAAATGAACAATGCAAAGCAATAGAGCAGGGATTCTCAACCTGTGGCCCGTGGGCTGGATGTGGCCCATGGCACCATTTCATGTGGCCCCCCACTGTCTCCACCACACCAGGAAGTGCATTGTGGTGGAGGAAGGGCAAAATGGCCACCTGGCCCCCGAAGCTGTCTGAGGGAGCATGACCCGGCCCCCAGCTTTAAAAGGTTGAGAACTCCTGCAATAGAGGAAAACAGCAAAGAGGAAAACAGCAAAGATCTCATCAAGAAAATTTGAGAAATTGGGGGTTTTTTGAAACCAAAATGGCCATGGATAAAGGACAAAAATGCTAGGAAAAGGTAGCAAGAATACATGAAATAACAATACAAGAAGGACCTTAATGTCCCTGAGAACTACGATGGTGGTGTGATGATCGCTGACCTTTAGCCAGACATCCTGGAGTGTGAAGTCCAGTAGGCTCTAGAAAATATTACTAACAACAAAGAAGGTGGAGATGACAGTATTCCAGTTGAGCAATTTAAAGTCCTGCATCAGCAAATTCTTTAGTTTTATCTCAACAACCATTCTACATCTATAAACATCCCTTTTCTACCCATCATCTTCTCATGTGTGTAAGTTTTTAAAATCACACCTATTTGGGATAGTTTTTTTTAATAAAGCTTAGAAACTTTCCTTTTTTGGACTACATCTCCCAGAGTTCACCAGCCAACATGCCTATTAGCCATATTTAATAGTGGATCCCAAGAACTGTGGCCAGTTCTGCTTCTGAGTATCCAAAACTCATAAGCACATCCCACATGAGAAAGATTAGTCATAAAACAAGCCCTGAAGGATCAAAAATGTGCCCAAGCCATCATCAGTATCTTGTTTCCCACAGTGATCAGTCAGCTCCTTCCAGGAAATCAGGCTGAACCCTGTCATGAAGCAGAAAGAGATAAACATGCCTCAGGCAGCAGATGTTGGGAGTGAGGCTCCACATATCTCACATCTTGTCCTGTGCCACTTAAGCTTGCCTACTGCCCTTAAGTGAAATGGGCCGGGCAGTCCTATTCCCCTGGCAATCATTTACTGCCTTGATCAATAACTTTTATACATTGGATGGGGTCACCATTTTGAATTCAAACAGTAAAGTATCTTGCTGGTCCTTTTAACAAACAGAAGCTAGAGTTCAAAAAGGGGTGGGGTTTTTAGAGGGAGAAGCACATTTCTTACATTCCAAAAACCACGAGGCAGTAACTGGAGCTATAGTTCCCAAAAAAAGCTATGTTTTCATGATCTGACATTTGCCCTCCTCTAGAAGTTGGAACTCAGTGGTCCTAATTAAGGTATGGTTTTTGCATGATGGAGTGAGCTTTCATCTCTGTCCCAGCTCCTGCCAATCTAGCAGTTTAAAAGCAAGAAATTGCAAGTAGATAAATAGATACCACTTTGGTGGGAAGGTCAACAGTGTTCCGTGCACTTCAGTGTCTAGTCATGCCTGCAGGGCTGGCATCAGAAATCTCCAGGCCCAGTACCCCCCCCCCACACACACACACACATTTTGGCCACACCCCTGTGGTTTTCTGCGCATGCGTGGCTTGTTTGCGCATGCGTGTACATCAGTGGTTTCCCAGCAGCACCATACCCCTGTGGTTTTCTGTGCATGCGTGGTTTGTTTGCGCAAGCGCACATCAGTAGTTTCTTGGCACCGCCGGGCCCCTGTCATCTCCAGGCCCGGGACGGGAGTCCCGATGGTCCTCCCCTGATGGCGACCCTGCATGCCTGCCACATGTCCATGGAAACGTCTGCAGACACAGACAGCTCTTTAGCTATAAAAAGAGATGAGCGCTGAACCCTAGAGTCAGATATGACTGGCTTTTGAGCAAGGACAGCTTTTACCTTTACCTTCAAAGAGGTAGCCATGAAGTTGAGCATCTTGATTTTCAAAGAGCCCTCCCTACATTTGCATCAATTTTGACAGTTTCAGAATCAATTCAAATACCAAAGAATACCCAATCAATTTTGGAATTTGCGTTGTGACAGCATGGCTATCACTGTTTTTGTTAAATTGATTCCACACAAGGTTTCATGGATTATAATCTGCTTTGTCACACATGAAGTACATTTTTAAAAATGTAGAGGGTCCATATTATTCAAGGACGATACCATTATTAATGCACATAATGAAGTTTGAAAGTTCCTTACCGTACCTGTTTTAGAAACGTTGTTGTCATCCCCATTTCATCTGCTCCCCCTCATACAGCTATGTATATTATGTATGTAAACCTGTGGCCTAAATATTGTATTCCATGTGTCTGACAAAGTGGATTGTAGTGCACAAAAGCTAGCACTAAAATGAACCACATCGTTCTTAAGATAACACAAGACTTTTCCTCTGACTCCATTCTACGTAGCTGAATTGTTATTTTGTCTATCACTGTGTGCATTGATTCATAGGTGTGGTATTTCTATTTCCTGAAGGAATGTTGTAACATGTATTGCCCCAAAATTTGCTTTAAGTCATACAGAGTTTTATTGCAAAGCTTGCACACCATGGGGTCCTGGAAAAGGGCAACCTTTATGTTCTTTTTTTAACAGTACAGTAATGAGATTCACTGTTAATAACAAGATATAGATAGGCTGAGAGAAGCCTTTAAATATTTATACAACTTTGTTATTCTTTAGATAGTTTTTTCAGCCATTGGCGAGTCCACTTTTGTTTAGCAAAGATACTTCTTATTCAAATCCTCAGCAATAAAACCATGCTAGTTAAGAAGAAACTCTGCATGTACATAAAGCATTTTGGGGAGGGGAAAACACATTTTTAAAATAAGATAATACAGTAATAAAAATGAGATTTTCCAGAAACATTTACTTTGATTCGATAGGAATGCAACGTGTTAGAGGACATATATACACACTGTTTCGAAGTGAGAGAAGTCTGCTTTATATATTTCAGCAATGCTATACTATATGCATCTGAAACAGTGTGTGGGGGTTTAAGAATGGGCATATAAAACATTATTTTGTAATCTTAACGTTTGCAGTGACTAGTGCCAACTGGCAGGTATTTGCAAAATACTTTCAGATAGGAGGATGCTGTTGAAATGAATTGTGCCTTACATAGCTAATTGATTGTTGTTGTTTTTTTTACTAGAGATTCTTTTCTGCAGTAGTCTTACATGGTATTTTGAGTGGTAGGAGTGCTTTTGCACTTCCTTGTAAGGAGTGAATTACTAGCACTGGACAGATTATTCTCTGTAAGACACTAAGAGCTCGTTCAGGGTTAATGCAAAAAAATATCCCGCCAGGCTGGTTAGAGAGACATGTCTGAAAGATGAGACTACATCTTGAAAGAGGCAGGGCAAGTAACCACATCCTCTTTTCTGAGGTTGAAATATTCCCTTTGAGTGTTAACTCTGCAGGGAACAAAGGAGATCAACCAAAATGTAAACTGTGCTGCAGATGAAAAACAAAAATCAGCAGTTACATCTATAGGAAAGTCCTTGTCTTCGGTCTGATGGTTTCAGGAAGTTCTGCAGGTGTTTGCTTTCATAGCTCCAGAAACAAGAAGAGCTATTGTTCAGTGTTTATAATTACTGTACTGTATAATGTTTTGACAATGGACAGGAAAGCCCCAATGCATTCTCAAAATCTCCACATTTCCCCCTTCTTTCCTCAGATAACAGGAATGAGAAGTCTTATCAAACTACTCTTTACACATAAGACAATTGAACGAGTTTCTTTGCTGATTTTGAATAGAGCTTGGAAAAGAATCTTGAGGGGGAGGGGGGGACTACAACTTCCACAATCCCCAGAATAGCTTGGAAGATTCTAGAAATTGTAGTCTAAAACCTGACTTTTCTACTTTTTGTTGATGTGCTGGGTATGAGACAGGTGAAAAAAGGTTACTTAAAAAGAGATAGGGCAATAGGGACAGGATCGTAGAAGTGGTTTACATGGTCAGGGGACTATTCAGTACAGAAATGTCTGTTACACACCTTGGACCCCCCACCCCCACCCCGATGTTTCAAGATACAGATACCATAATCCCTAACCATCAAGAGTAGTTCCAAACAGAGCATGTTGCAGTTCTCTAGATGCAATAGAATTAATGCTCCATTACTCTTTTTCCATTTAAGCCCAACAAGTTATGACTATGGCAGGCCTGTATCCATTCGATCTAGTTCTGAATGATGCCTATGTAGAGTTGATGCATAGCAGAACAATGTTGGAGATACCATTACTACTGTGTTTGTCCAAACAGTGCAAAGTTTCTTCCAGTGTGAAAAAGCAGTGTACTATGGCCACTGGCATCTAACAGATCTTTCCACACCAAGGTTCTTAGGACTGGAGACCTATGGCACGCAAACCTGATGTGGCCCACTGGGCCCTAATGTGGTCCACAACATTATTTTGGTACTCTGGTTCCTCAAAAGAGAAATTAAGTGGGAGACACTTACCATCACAATCGGACACCTAGCTCTGCTTCCTTGGTCTCCCCTGCACAGGGAAGACCTTAGATAGATAGATAGATAGATAGATAGATAGATAGATAGATAGATAGATAGATAGATAGATAGATAGATAGATAGATAGATAGATAGATAGATAGATAGATAGATAGATAGATTAGATTGTCATTGTCCGGCACAGAACAACAAGATTGAAAAACTACTTATCGACCCAACAAAACTTAAACAAAGCTGGGACAGAGACGGGGGCTCTCTCCATCATGCAATACCCAGGAATCGAACTCCGACCTTCCAGTCAGCGAGTTCAATATCTTAACCACTTGAGCCACTGCAGTCTCCCTGAGTATAAGATGCACTCCATTTTCCCGATGTATTTTAAGGGGAGGGGAGTGCGCTTATATGCTGCCAAATATGGTACTTTCATGCCCATTTCAACAGTCATCTAGCCCAGAAGCTGGCCTGCAACCTTGCCTATTCTGCCTCTGTGACAACCTCCACTCTCACATTTTGGCTTTCAGTCATTGGGAATGGGCTCCTGCTGAGTTGGTATCCCCAAGAAAGTGTCATCATCACATCACCTTTGCTGAAGTTCATACATGTTTAGGGTTCTACTCTGATAGAGTGACTTAGTTCATCTTAGCTTCTAAGTATCTGGAGGCATGATGGGTTTGGTGGTTTGTTGTCTTCGGTTGAGTTTAATGGAAAAGCTTTAAAAACCTGTTTTGCATATGTAACTTCATGCTGCTGTTAGGAGTGGGGATAAGTCCTGAGAGAGCATAGAAAACCATGAAAGTCCAAGCTCATTTTCTGCTTTTTAAAAAAAATCGTGTCAGAAGCACACAAGGTGCTTTCTGGTTTGAAAGGGCTTTTGCTAGAGGACCTCCATTCAGGGGACATCCAAATGAGGCTCCTTTCATGACCCCAAGATCTTTTCCCACTGAAGTGGTCTCTATTTATTTACTTGCAATTTCTTGCTTTTGAACTGCTAGGTTGGCAGGAGCTGGGTCAGAGACAGGTGCTCATTCCATCATGTGTCCGCCCCAACCCTGTGGAACCTCCTGCTGGCAGAATTAAAGCTATAGTCAGAATTGCTGCCTTTTAGGAAAGGGTTGAAAACCTGGCTGGCAGGGCAAGTCTGGGGGGCCGACGGGGTGTTGACTCCCACTCGTTGGCTCTGTTAGAGTTATATGTCCCTCTTACTGAGTGTGAGGAGGGGAGGGTCTTTTTAGATATGTGATGGTTTTTAAAGAGTCTTTTATTGTTGTTTTATGGGTTTTAAAAAATATTTGTATGTGATTGTGTGCCGCCCTGAGTTGCCCTAGGGCAAGAGGGCGGGATATAAGTTCAAATAAATAATGCAGTTCTCAGCTCTTGGACTGCCGACTTGCCAACCTTCCAGCCAACAAGGCAAGCTTCTTAACCGCAGAGCTACCACAGTCTCCATTTGCTGCTGCTAAGGTGGTGTAGCGTTTTTGCTATCAAGCAGATTCCGACAAAGGGCTACTCCATTTTAAACTAATCATACAGGCCGAAACCCTGTTACTTAGCATAGTAAATTGTACTAGTGTAGCACCATTGAATCAATGGAGATTTGGTAAGTCAACTGTCACATAGGTGACATACAAATCGAATCAATCAACTGATTCAAATGGGTGTACTCAAACAGTGTCTTAAGTTGCAGATAGGCTTATTTTAATCAATACAGGGGAATTGACTCACCAACTGTAGCTTCAAGCAGATGACATCTAAATCACTTGGAGATTTGAAGTCACTGTTCTTGTTGTGTTCTGATGGTTTTATCTTACACATGGATTACAATGTATCTGAGCCAATGTAACCTTGCCTATAGCAACAATGTAACCTTCAGCTGTATCATATAAACCCTGTAATAGGACGCGAGCTAATGACCACCAGCTGGCAGCAGCGAGCGTCCAAGCTCTCTTGGTCCGAACTCATCAAAGGCAACAGCGCGGGAAGTTTTCCCGCCACCACCTACACCTGGACAAGAAGGGCGTGACCCGCAATGACGTCACGCAGACAGTAGCCAATGGGCTACCATGGCACCACGTTCAAATGTATTACTACTGTATATAAAGAGCTATCGATCCGCCATTACCTCATGTTCCCTCTGTCCACGATGCAATAAACCTGAGTTAACCCAGCCCGAGGCTGTGTCCTGTGTCTTGGTTTGCATACACCAAATTGGCGACGAAGGTGGGATGATGGATCCCCACGGAACAGCCAGGGCACAGAGCGGGTTCAACATCACCAAACCGCAAGACTGGGAGCTGCTTGAGATGGATTTCCAGGCGGCACTGGTGGAACTCAGAGTCAAAGGAGACGACGAGGAGAGGAAGAGGGCCATCCTCACCAGAATGCTCGGGATGGAAACCAAGCGGACGCTGGTGGGCATCATCGCTCCGAAGAAAGTGAGCGAATTTAAGGCGGACGACATCATGAAGCTGCTGCGAGAGCGCTTCTGTCCCTCGAGGGCAATGTTTCCCGCTCGGAGCGCGTTTTGGAGGCGAGTCCAAGCGCCGGATGAGTCGGTTGAGGCATTCGTGGCCGCCATGAGGATAGCCGCCGCCCCCTGTAAATGGGGCGACATCCTAGAGATGGCCCTCAGGGACGGCGTGTTGTGTGGCCTGAAAGACAAGGAGGTACAGCGCAGCTTGATGAACAAGGAGCCGCCACCCACGCTGGCAGAGGTCGTAGAGGCCGCGGAAGCCGCAGAGTCCACGAATGCTGGAGTGGACGAGATGCACCAGTGGCGTGAGTGGCATCCTAGAGCCGGCAAGGTGGAAAATTCGGTGCACGGGAAGTCCGGACAGTCGGTGCACGCAACTCGACGGGCCTCAAAGTCGTCTACGGAAGGCAGCGACGGCGAGGAGGTCCAGAAGGTCCGAAAGGGTGGTCGACGCTGCGAGGGTTGCGGAGCGGCCCATGAGCGCGCGAGATGCCCGTTCAGGAAGGCCGAGTGTTACACCTGCGGCCGTCGGGGGCACATCGCCAAGGCATGCAGAAAACGGAAGGAGGGCCGGAGGCAGTCACAAGACCGTGCGGCCAGACCGGACCGTCCAGCGAGGCCCAAAGATGGCGCCCAGACCACGAGGAAGCAGGATGGCGTGGGCCGCGTCTCGGACGACAGCGAGGGCGACGCCCCAGTGTTCAGCGTGTCCGCGGGACAGTCCCATTACTTCGTTGAGGTATTAGTACAAGGGGCCCCTATTAAGATGGAAATTGACTCGGGGTCCTCCTATTCTATAATTCCCCAGAAAGAGTTCTTGAAAATCGACCCCCACGTGCGGCCCAAACTTAAAGCGTTGAGGTCCACGCTACGAGACGTACAGGGAAACAGCATTCCGGTGTTGGGGGTCGGGAAATTTCGGGTCAATTTTAAGAGACATTCTGCGGAACTGCCCCTAGTTGTCCTCAAGGGGGGAAGCTGTAGCCTCCTAGGGACACAGTGGTTTCAGCCCTTAGGTTTGTTCATAGGGGGAGTGCATACCGTGGGGGGGGACCCAATACAAGCGGTTTGCGATGCGCATCCCGCCGTTTTTAAGAAAGGACTCGGAAAGTTCAAGGGACCCCCTGTAGCTTTCGACATAGACCCGGAGGTCCGCCCGATAAGACTCAAACCGCGCAGGGTGCCGTTCGCACTCAAGGACAAGATAGAGGCGGAACTGGACAAACTGGTGGGCCAGGGGATTCTTATTCCTGTTGATTCCGCGGAGTGGGAAACTCCAATTGTAACGGCTCTAAAGGCTAACGGGGAGGTGCGCATTTGCGCTGATTATAAGTGTACAATTAACAAGGCGATCCGCCCTAATGCATACCCGGTGCCAGTGATCAGCCACCTTTTGGCCAGGCTGAATGGGGGAAAGTGTTTCGCTAAACTCGATTTGGCACAAGCCTATCAGCAACTTCCTGTGACCCCCGCCACGGCCGCGGCACAAACGATAGTTACACATAAAGGAGCGTTCCAGGTGTCGCGGTTACAGTTTGGCGTGAACTCGGCACCCGGCCTTTTTCAGTCGCTTGTGGAACGCCTCCTGAAGGGACTGGAGGGGGTGTTGCCTTATTTTGATGACGTGTTGATAACAGGGGGGAGTGAGGCTGAACTGGCAAAGAGGTTGGACAAAGTACTGACCGTGTTCGAGAAAGCGGGGCTCAGATTGAGGAAGGACAAATGTGTCTTTTTCGAAACCGAGGTCGAGTTTTTAGGGTTCCGGATCACACCCGAGGGGATTAAGCCGTCTAAATCCAAAGTAGCAGCCATTAAAAAGGCCCCTCGCCCCACATCCAAAACCGAGCTACAGTCCTTCCTGGGGCTCCTCAATTTTTACCATACATTCCTCCCGCGGAAGGCGTCCGTGGCCGAACCGCTCCATCGGTTACTTAAAAAGGAGGAGACATGGATGTGGGGTGACGAGCACGAGAGGGCGTTCAAAGAGCTAAAGCAACTCCTAACATCTGAGGCAATCCTGACGCACTTCGACCCCAAACGGCCAGTGGTCCTAGTCTGTGATGCATCCCCGGTGGGGGTGGGGGCGGTGCTTTGCCACGTGTTGGAGGACGGAAGGGAGGCCCCGGTAGCGTTTTACTCAAGGTCCCTGTCCCAAGCGGAGTGAAATTACGCACAAACCGACAGGGAGGCGTTAGCAATAGTAGCGGGAACCAAAAAATTTCACGATTTTTTGTATGGCCGCCCGTTCAAAATCGTGACCGATCACAAGCCACTGTTAGGGATTTTCACGGCAAGCAAGCCCACGCCGCAGATCCTGTCCTCGAGAATGCTGCGATGGGCTATTTTCCTCAACGCATACCAACATGAGTTGGAGTACCGGCCCGGAAAGGAGATCAGCCATGCTGATGCACTTTCGAGATCCCCTTTGCCCTTGTCGGACGACCAAAAGGCGAGAGTAGAAAGAGACCGCCAGGTGTTGCTAATTGAGGTTTTAGACGCACCCCCAATAGTACCAGCCGACATTGCTAGGGCGACAGGCAAGGACAGAACGCTGGAGAAAGTTAGTTCATGGGTACAGAAGGGGTGGCCGGCATCGTCCCCGAGTACAGAGTTCGACCCATTCTTTCGGAAAAAGCTAGAGTTGTCCCTAGAAAGGGGGTGCCTTTTGTGGGGCCAACGGGTGGTGGTCCCTACGCCCCTGCAGACGAGGGTGCTCGAACTGCTGCACGTCAGCCACCCGGGCATAGTTCGTTTGAAGGCGCTGGCCCGGAGTTACTTCTGGTGGCCACAGCTGGACGCGGACATTGAGCACATGGTCGGCACTTGCGAGGCATGCCAGGGATCCCGACCTGAGGCGGCCCGTCTTCCGCATAGGGAATGGGACACAGCAAGGGGGCCATGGTCCAGAGTGCACGTAGATTTCGCTGGCCCATTCCGAGGAACCATGTTTCTCCTGGTGGTGGATGCGTTCTCCAAGTGGCTGGAGGTTATCCCAGTAAAGAGCACGTCCTCCGCCACGACAATTAGCCAGCTAAGGAGAGTCTTTTCCACGTTCGGTTTACCCGACACTTTAGTCAGCGATAACGCTAGTTGTTTCACCTCCGCTGAGTTCGGAGCATTCATGGAAGCAAACGCCATTCGGCATGTCACATCCGCACCGTTTCACCCGGCCACGAATGGCCAAGTGGAACGGCTGGTGCGTACAACAAAGGAGGCGCTGCGGCGCATGGGCCCAGGGGACCTGAATCACCAAGTATGCCAGTTCCTCTTAGCGTATAGGGTAACCCCCTTAGCGTCAGGCTACTCGCCGGCAGAGCTCTTGATGCGGCGAAAACTGACCACGATCCTGTCCAGGCTAGACCCGACGAGAGTCGAGGATAAAGGGAAAAACATAGGGTTGGCAGTCTCGAAAGGTTTCGCCGCCGGTGACCCTGTTCACTGCAGGAACTATTCCAGCGCAGGGCCAGCCTGGGTACCAGGGACGGTTGTAGAACAGACGGGGCCAGTGTCGTACCGGGTCGAGACTAACACCGGCCTCCTCTGGAGGAGGCACGCAGACCAACTGAGGCACCGAGTGAGTGGGCCAGTCAGTGGGGCTCAGCAACAGGATTCAGCGTTAGGGTTCTCCCCCACCCGCTTAACCCAAGGGGGAGACAGCAGTGGACAACAGTCCCAAGCAAGGGGGGAAGGCAGAAGCAGCGGCCCCGACTCATACCCTTTTGATACGCCAGTCCTATCAGGGGCCGGGGAAGGGGGAGAGGAGTTCGCGACCGCTGCCCCCGATTGTAATTTTGATTTTGATTTTGCGAGCTGGGGGGTTTTCAGGAGTGTTCCCCCACCCATCCAAGCGAGAAGAGGGGTTTTTCGTTAGCCCCCAGTGCCCCCGGTTCCTCCCTAAGAAAGAGCACACCTCCCAACAACGCCGCGGAGCCGCGGCAAGTCACTAACGAGTCTCCCTCTCCAATTACAGGACAGGAAACCAGGGGACAAAGAGAAGGTAGCAAACCCGGGGAGAGGCAGCCCGCATCGAGACCCCAGCGTGTTCGAAATAAGCCATCTTGGCTGAGAGACTTTGTCTCCTAAGGGGGGGGGAGTGTGTTTAAGTGTGGGCTCGAGACCTTGTCTCGTCCTAGGGGGGAGGGGTGTTGTGTTCTGATGGTTTTATCTTACACATGGATTACAATGTATCTGAGCCAATGTAACCTTGCCTATAGCAACAATGTAACCTTCAGCTGTATCATATAAACCCTGTAATAGGACGCGAGCTAATGACCACCAGCTGGCAGCAGCGAGCGTCCAAGCTCTCTTGGTCCGAACTCATCAAAGGCAACAGCGCGGGAAGTTTTCCCGCCACCACCTACACCTGGACAAGAAGGGCGTGACCCGCAATGACGTCACGCAGACAGTAGCCAATGGGCTACCATGGCACCACGTTCAAATGTATTACTACTGTATATAAAGAGCTATCGATCCGCCATTACCTCATGTTCCCTCTGTCCACGATGCAATAAACCTGAGTTAACCCAGCCCGAGGCTGTGTCCTGTGTCTTGGTTTGCATACACCAAAGTTCTATAAGAACCATCCACTGAACCACACTGCCTCCTGTATGTTATTTACCAGCCTTTTAAAACATTCGCTACGGAGATGTGTACTGAAATTCAAATGAAAATCCATTCTCAGCCATTTCGGGGTCAATGAGGTAAATATTATTAAATTGCTGGGTTTCTTTGGAGGGCATTAAATTACTGCCACGTGACATGGCTGCTCTCAACCCAAGCCCTCAAAACATGTATGTATACCCTGCATATTTAAAAATTATTGCCCGGCTTTCTGTAACAGAGCCAAAGTTGGAACAGGCTTGCCTCGTATTCTGGGGCACTTTATAAATGCTTAAGTCTTCAAATATGTTTCCATGCAGCAACTGCAAATGTTGTGGTTAAGAGGATGAGCTCAGATAGACTGTGGGAAACGAGAGACCCTGCAACAGGGACTTCTGCTCAAGCACACCAAGGGACACATCAGCGAGCTGGGAGTGAACTCCACGCTGTTTATGCTGTCCTTTAGGAGGAGGAGGAGGAGGAGGAGCTGGGGGAAGGGGAGGACAGGAAGTCCATTCTGTTCACAGGCCACTAATTAGACTGGAATGTTATTGCCATTGCAGATGGTGATTCTGACATCCTCCAACCTCCTGGCACAAAATAATCCTGCTTAAAATAATCATTTTCAGTAAAGAGAAGTAGAAACATTTATTCAATCGATGAACAGGTCTGGTGGCAGCTAAAGCCATGATGGCGAACCTTGGCACTCCAAGTGTTCTTGGACTTCAATTCCCAGAAGCCCAAGTCTCTGTCAATCCACTCAAATGGGTTTACCGTGTGGATTCACAGAGACTTGGGCTTCTGGGAATTAAAGTCCCCGAACACCTGGAGTGCCAAGGTTCGCCATCATGGGGCTAAAGCAAAAACACCAATTCCCCTGCCATCCCCTCCCTCAACTCTAGAGATAGACAGGACTGCCAATATAAACTTTATGTAAAGGAGGGACTGCAGTGGCTCAAGTTGCTAAGACACTGACTGGGAAGCGGAAGGTCAGCAGTTCGATTCCCAAGTACTGCAGGACGGAAATGAGCTCCCGTCTTCGTCCCAGCTCCTGCCAACCTAGTAGTTCGAAAGCAAGAAATTGCAAGTAGATAAATAGGGACCACTTCGGTGGGAAGGTAACAGCGTTCCGTGCGCTCCGGTGTCTAGTCATGCCTGCCACATGACCACGGAAACGTCTGCAGAAGCAGACAGCGCTGGCTCTTCGGCTTAGAAACAGAGATGAGCACTGCACCCTAGAGTCGGATACTACTGGCTATCGAGCAAGGGAAACCTTTACTTTTTAAAGGAGGGACAGCATCCTCCAAACAGCCTTAGGGCAGCATTCATATCTGTTCCTCACCAGAAAGGAATGGTTGAGTGGGTGTCGCAACACTCAGGGGGTACAACCAGTGGTGGGCTCCACTCCAAAAAAAAATTACTACCTACTCTGTGGGCGTGGTATGGTGGGCATGGCCAGGGGGAAAGCCCTGCTTTGCACCTGAATTAGGACTACTTTATTTCAAAACTTGGATGGGCGGGGCCCGCCAGAATTTCTGCTACTGGTTCTGGCGAACTGGTGCGAACCTGCTGATGCCCACCACTGGGTACAACTCTTTCTGCCTGTCCTCTAACATTTGTTGCCTTGGCCAGCTGCCTCACTCTGCCTAATAGTAAAGTCGGTCTTGGCCAATCACCTGACAATTCTTTAGCTGCAGAATTCTGAAAGGGTTGTTCTTGGCTTCTGATTCATTGTCAAGGTTGGCAACACCAAGTAATTTTGAACCAGGGCGAGGCCCTGGTTCTATCTTTGCCAAGGAAAGTCCCTGGGTTTTTTTTTGTTGTTGTTGTTTTTTAAAACAAGAACTTAACAAGAAATAGTCTGTTCTGTTGTGCATTGGGATTGTGGACAGGGTCCTCCAATTAAGCAGCTAGAGGTAACCTTGAAGTTGCTGAACTTAGAAATATTACTTTTTTTTTCTTTTTGCCTACAGCTGCCAGAGAGCTGCCCAAATTCCCCAGTCGGTATGGGGATTCCCAGGCCAATAGTAACATTCTCAAACTCTAGTAAAGGTAAAGGTTGCCCTTGCTCGAAAGCCAGTTGTATCCGACTCTAGGGTTTGATGCTCATCTCCGTTTACAGCTATTTGTTGTATGTTTAGGTTTTTCGGACCCTGATACACCCCAACACATAGAGACTCTCTCTCTCTCTCTCTCTCTCTCTCTTTCTCTTTCATATTCAGGCACACCCGCACCCCCACCCCCACAAGTGACTGATCCAGAACCCAGTGTCTTGTGCATTGTCTTGCACAGACAGAGAGACACACACTCCCTGTCTCTCTCTGTCTCTCACTCACACAGCATTGATGTACATTGAAAGTGTCTCATTCCAAGGCTATAGAGGCTTAAATGGAATGGGTTTGTTCCATCCACATCAGGAGCTTTCTCTGTCAGTCATTCACTCTCAATCAATCACAGTTCAACATGCAAATCAGCTCTCTCCAACATTCTGTTTCCAGGCCTGGCTGTTAAACTGCCGTTTTTTCTCCCATGACACCATGGGAGTTGTAGTTTCCATTCTTTTTTCCATTTTGTGGGGCTTAGGCCCCACTCTTGGCCCCTGGACCCTTGCAGGACTGATCTTGGGGACAAAAGGTAGGTGTGTGCAGAGCATTACGGGATAGGCTCCAGGGGTGTAGGTACGCATTCCGCACACGTACGGCCACACCCCTTCCTTATAGGTATAGATTTTGTATTTCATGAACCCACTGAAAATTTTAGTCTCTTACCAATGTCTTAACTCCCGAAATGTTCTGACAACAGTAAGATTTAGGTCACCACCACTTCTGAGCGTGGATCAGTGACAATCCCATAAAGTTTGTTTTCTTTTTGCTTCATATGTACATTATATTGGCAAAAATATAGAGGTGTGAAGATTTTTGGTTTCGGAGTTATAAAGAAGCTCCTGGTGGCACAGCAGTTAAACTGCTATACTTCAGCCAGAAGATTGTGAGTTCAAGCCTGAACAAGGCTCAAGGTTGACTCAACCTTCCATCCTTCTGAGGTTGGTAAAACAAGTACCCAGCATGTTTGGGGCAAAATGCTAATTACTGTATTTGCTGGCGTATAAAATCCACCACCCCCCTTAAAATACACTGGAAAAATGGTGTGTGTCTTATACTGTATATAGTGGCCTATAGTGGGCTATTTTGGTAATAACGGGGTGCGTCTTATACTCCGGTGTATTTTATATGCCAGCAAATAAGGTAACTTGTGCACTTTCCAGAGAGTGCACTAAGTCCAAGCGTCAGGTGGTGGTTAATTAACCTGCCAACCCTGAGAACTAGCAGCTTTGGCGAAGTCCACAGGGAAGAATGATGGTCCCCAAGTGGATTAAATCCCACTTGAATCCATCTTGATGGAGGGCAACAGCTTCATCAATCATGTCCTGGGGCTGAAGAGGACTTTACGTGTCAAAAGGGCTCAGGACCAGAAAGTGACTCACAGAGCTGGATCAGTGGTATGAGTGTCATGCCGTGATACGGAAGGCAGATGAAAGGCCATGATATTATATTCGCAGGACAGTCTTCATGGCTGATCGCCATGATGATCACCAATATTCCAAATCGGATATGGCACAAGGAGGTAGAGGAGGAGTTGAAAGGACAGGTGGGGACTCTCATGACACCTGAATTAAAATTTTGTATCACCAATAATTTTTTTATCAACGCTAAACATTGTGAGAGGGGTTAATTGTCCCTATTTTCAAATTCATTATTTTAATTGCCAGGTTGCTCCTAACCAAGACAAGTTTCATTTTTTAAAAGCCTCACAAGATGTATTTGACATCACATCTAATTTGGTCCTACAGTTGATAGTAAAGGTAAAGGTTTCCCTTACTTGAAAGCCAGTCGTATCTGACTCTAGGGTTCAGTGCTCATCTCTGTTTCAAAGCCGAAGAGCCAGTGCTGTCTGCTTCTGCAGACGTTTCCATGATCATGTGGCAGGCATGACTAGACACTGGAGCGCACAGAACGCTGTTACCTTCCCACCGAAGTGGTCCCTATTTATCTACTTGCAATTTCTTGCTTTTGAACTGCTAGGTTGGCAGGAGCTGGGACAAAGATGGGAGCTCATTCTGTTCTGCAGTATTCAGGAATCGAACTGCTGACCTTCCACCTCCCAGTCAGCGTCTTAGCCACTTGAGCCACTGCAGTCCCTAGCTGATAAGTTTCCTGTAAATCACAGATGCACAACTGTGGTATTCTGGATGTTGTTTGGAATGCAATTCCTATAATCCTTTGCATTGGCTTTGCTTAGGTTTTATGTGAGTTATAATTGAATCAACATCTGTAGAATTACAGATGATTAGGTGGTATTAACTATTACTATTACAGAAATTAAACAAAAATACTTTTGCTTACTGATCTGTACCATAGGTACTGGAATGCCACGCAGAGAGTAGCAGGATGAATGATTAATACACTAGAAGTCTCACTACTGGACAAAACACAGTCAAAGTTCTAGATTCATAGTCATCCTATTTTAATCCTTGTTTTGATAGTCTAATATTAGTCCATTTATTTATTTGAAAAGCTGTGTTTCACAGCTGCAAGGCCCCACTAGCAAAGAGCAGTACTCTTTGGATAAACAAATGAGTGATATCTGTCAACTCTTGATGCTAGCTGAAAGCAATGCATATATACCGGATAGCCTAAGGTTGCCAGAGCATAATCATAACTGACAGACGAATAACGTAGACACTACTTGTTTAGCTCCAAGCTTGAATGTAAACTTTTCCATAAGGAAACAAAAGGAAATTTGAACTGAGGCTGCCCAGCTGAAGTGCTGCCGGGTAGAGATAACATATACAAAACCAGGCAGGCATTAAATCTTGCATTAACTAGAGAACATTCATACAGCTTGAACAGAATTGCCTTTTCAAATCTTGGAAGAGTTTTACTTTATGTCACAATTACGGTCTAAGACTACGTAGGGTGCCTTTTCCTTGGAAACGACCACGAGCACACAATTAATGAAATTATGGGTGCCCACGCTGAAGGAAGTAAAAAATATTCTCTACTAGAAGTTAAGCTTTTTGCAAGAGGCCCCTTAGCGATGGAATTCTTTTCCACCTGATATTAGAACAGCCCCATCTCTGTTGGTCTTCCATAAAATGTTAAATACCTTTTTATTTATGGAAGCATTCCGGAAATAAAACTTTATAATGAATAATGACTCTGATGCACCCCTGTTAATATGAATTAATTATTTTTTCAACTTATTCTCATTATATATCATCATGATACTGGTGCCATTAAGACTGGTAACTGTTTATTGAGTTGGGTGGATTTGGTTGTTACATTGTGTATTGTTTTGTTATTAAATTATATATGTTGTTGTTGGATGTTTTGTTATTGTAACCCGCTTAGAGTTGTGTCTTTTTGCTAATTATGGCGGGTTATTGAATGAACAAATGAAAGTATAAATGCATGCATGCATAAGAGACTGAACATTTGACAAGATGGATCCATAATGTTGCAAAAAAATTAATTGATCTCTATACCTTTCCCTTTAACAGCAGTTTTTAATCTGTTGTAAGCCGCCCTGAGTCAGGTTCGCCTGAGTGGGCGGTATAGAAATTTAAAAATTAAATTAAATTAAGTTTGCTTTACACTATTAGCAGGTGCACTTCTTCTGATTTCTGCATATCACATTTTGTTAAGACAAGAGCAAATCAGCATGGGGCTTAGTGGCCAACTTGCAATTTTATCATTGTACCCTGATGATCTCTAATAATTGTGTGCCATCAAGTCAAATCCAGCTTATGGCAGTTCTTTCCAAGGCTTTGTAAGTAAACAGTACTCAGAAGTGATTTACCATTCTCTTCTTCTGGGGTGCTCTGCAATTTTGCAGCTTTGCTCAAGGCTATAGTGCAGTGGTGGCAAACCTATGGCATGGCACGCGTGTCAGAGGGGGCACTCAGAGCCCTCTCTGTGGGCACCCCAGCACAGAGTTTGCTCCGCCCCTCTGTCCAGCAGCCCAATGGGAATGCTTTCTCCCCCCCAACAAAGTTTACCCTGCCCCTCTGCCCAGCAGTCCAATGGGAGCACTTCCTCTGTCCCCCAGCACAGAGTTTGCCCCACCCCCGCCCCTCTGTGGCATGGATGACAGCCTATTGAGTTTGGTCACTTGGTCTCTAAAAGGTTCGTCATCACTGCTGTAGTGACTAGCTTTTCTCACAGGAGGTTTAGTCCATACCTAACTCATTAAGACATCCAGTAAACTAATGAGCTCTTTGGGGATAACAGAGATGGTTTCCTCCATATTTATGAACAAAGGACCTATGAACCTTAGATGTTGCTGGACACAAATCCCTGCCAGACCAAAGCAATGCAGCTAATAGTTCTATGGTAGGAGTCAAATGCCACTCAACTCTGGAGGGCCAACATTTCTCTACCTCATCCTTCCTATATGTTTGCTCAAGAAGGGAGTTTCTAATCAGTAAAAGTGGAGTTATATTTTTTTTGCGTGTGTTTTAGCATTGTTATAAAACGAATATGTACATGTGATATTTTTGAAGGCAACTATGGTGTCTATAAACAGAAGACATCACACTGCGTGACATAGAATCTCCACCCTTACATTAAAATGGTAGCACTTCTGTGTTAAACGAAAACACAAGGTAATCAAAACACACATTTTGCACCATTCACCACTATAATCCTCTACTCATCCCTTCTTCAACAATTTGTAAAAGTTGGCCATGCCTTCCCAGAAGTTGTTACACTATTGCCTTCCTTTCAAACTGCATTAAAACTATTTATTTGCCCTATCCAGTTATGGGTGTCCTGGTTTTTAAATACTTTACTTCTCACCCTACCAACTGGTTAAATATTGACCTTGGTTTTATAGCATCTTTTTTCTCACCATCCTCCAGATCTGAAGAGGAGAACATGAGATTTTTCAGATTTTGTTATACTTCAACTCCTATCAGACCTAGCCAGCATAATCAGCAGCGTGGGTGATAGAATTTGCAGTTCAGAACATGTGGAGGGCTATGCTTTTTTTTACATTGATATTTAACCTATAAACCAGTGGTTCCCAACCACCAAAGGAGGTTCAGAACCTATCGACCAGAAACCAGGCCTTCTTGGTGGTGGCTCTGTATTTATGAAACTCACTCCCATCAGAGGTTTGTCATGCCTTCTCCCTCCAAACGTTTTGCAAATTAGGCAAAGCAGAGCTTTATAAAGAAGTCTTTAGACACATTCTTCCCCTACAGCAGACTTTTCTGATGACCTCCGTTACTAATATCTGCCTCAACTGTCACCACTTAGTTGCATTGTTCTAGTCTGTTTATTATTATGGTTTGTACTTAAACTTTCTAATTTTATTGCTGTTTGGGTTGGAATGATGGCTGGATAATTTTAACTTTATTGTAAACAAAGAGTAGTAGCTTTCACCAAATGGGTGACATAAAAATTGAACAGTTCAGACGCCAATGCTGTATCAATTAACCTGGAAGTCTTTTTGTTGTTACACACCATCAAGTCACCTGACTTATGTTGAACTTATGAATGAGTGACCTCCAAACTGTGCTGTCCTTAATAGCCCTACTCTACTCTTCTAAGCTGACAACTATGGCTTCCTTTATGGGGTTAATTGATCTCACATTTGGTCTTCATCTTTTCTTGCAGCCTTTATCTTTTCCTAGCATTGTCTTCTCATGAAGTGCCCAAAGTACGACAGCATCAGTGTTGTCACTTTTGCTTTCAGAGAACATTTCGACTTTATTTGATCCAGCTGTTCATCTCTCTGGCATCCCACGGTATCCACAAAGCTCTCCTCCAGCATCCTTTGAGAGTACTTTCCAGTAAACTCATTGTGGCTTACTTCTGACAACACGCTTTTGATGTATTGCAAACAAATAACCAGGGGAAGAGAGTTCATTGTTTGTATCACCCGCTGCATTTCTGGACATACACCAAGATCCTTTCCTTTCCCATGAGGTAACCTGAAAAGTATGCTTCTGCTGCTACTACTTCCATGTCTAGGCCTGACGTGAAACTGCCAAAATGAAGCCACCTTTGGGGAGTTCATTCTGTAGTTCTTTTCACCTGACGTAGTGTGAGAAAGATTAGCTGGCACAAGGTTGCCGATGCCCAGGGCATGCCTGATTGTGGTTCAAAAATACTACAATCTTTGTGGATGCTCTTTATGTGTACCCCAAAAGTATGCTGAAATTAGAAAGAAAAGAAACCAAAGAGCAGAAAGCTTGATCAACCACAGTCTGTCTTGTTTCTGGAACTCAGGTTGCCTGGGAAGGGGACACAACAACACCATAATGTATTTTTAATTTTTTAAAAAATTGTTGTTGTTGTTGTTCAGTCGCACAGTCGATTCTGACCCTTTGTGACCCTATGGACCATCGTTCTCCAGGCACCTCTGTCCTCCACCATCCCCCTCAGTCCTCCCAGTTCTGTGCCCATTGTGTCTACAATACCATCTATCCATCTCATCCTTGGCCTCCCCCTTCTTCTTTTG
This sequence comes from Bradypodion pumilum, assembly GCA_035047305.1. NCBI lineage: Eukaryota > Metazoa > Chordata > Lepidosauria > Squamata > Chamaeleonidae > Bradypodion > Bradypodion pumilum. The sequence continues at coordinate 37,248,165 of JAWDJD010000005.1, read as the reverse complement.
CCCTCCACCTTTCCCAACATCACGGCCTTCTCAAGTGAATCCTCCCTTCTCATTTGATGCCCAAAGTACTTTAGCCTCATCTTTACTATTTGACCTTCCAATGAGCAGTCAGTGTTGATTTCTTCTAAGATTGACCTATTTGTTCTCCTCGCTGTCCAGGGTACCCTCAAAACTCTCCTCCAGCACCACATTTCAAAGGCATCTATTCTTCTGCGTTCAGCTTTCCTAATTGTCCAGCTCTCACATCCGTACATTACCACTGGGAATACCATTGCTTTGACTATTCTAATTTTTGTTTTCAAGGTGATGTCTCTGCTTTTCACCATGTTTCCCAGGTTTTTCATGGCTTGTCTCCCAAGAATCAGTCGCCTTTTTATTTCATGGCTGCAATCTCCATCTGCAGTGATCTTAGATCCTAAGAATGTAAAATCTGTCACTGCTTCTACTTCTTCCCCATCTATTTTCCAGGAACTGATGGGGCCTGTTGCCATTATCTTGGTTTTCTTGATATTGAGTCTCAAGCCAGCTTTTGCACTCTCTTCCTTCAAACCGATCAAGAGATTCTTTAGGTCTTCCTCACTTTCTGCCATTAAGGTGGTGTCGTCTGCATATCTCAGATTGTTGATGTTTCTCCCAGCAATTTTGATCCTATATTGTGATTCCTTCATCCCTGCGTTGCGCATTATGTGCTCTGTGTATAAGTTGAATAAGCAGGGTGACAAAATGCAGCCTTGTCTTACTCCTTTTCCTATTCCAAACCACTCGGTCATTCCGTGTTCTGTCCTAACTGTTGCTTCTTGGTTCCTGTACAGATTTCTCAGGAGGCATATGAGGTGCTCTGGTATTCCCATCTCTTTAATCACTTGCCACATCTTGTTGTGATCCACACAATCAAATGCCTTAGTGTAATCAATAAAGCAAAAGTAAACTTGTTTCTGGTATTCCTTTGTTTTCTCCATGATCCAGCGTATGTTGGCAATGTGGTCTCTAGTCCCCCTGCCTCTTCTGAAACCAGCCTGCACCTCTGGTAGTTCTCTTTCCACATGCTGCTGAAGTCTATCCTGTATTATCTTGAGCATCACCTTGCTGGCGTGTGGGATGAGCGCAATTGTTCGATAATTTGAGCATTCTTTGGCATTGCCCTTTTTTGGGATTGGAACATATACTGATCTTTTCCAGTCCTGTGGCCACTGTTTTGTTTTCCAAATCTGCTGGCATATTGAATGCAGTAATTTGATGCCATCATCTTTTAAAGCTTTGAAAAATTCAACTGGGATACCATCATCTCCACTAGCTTTGTTGTTTGCAGTGCTCTTTAGGGCCTTTCTGACTTCACTCTCCAGGATGTCTGGCTCAGGTTCAATTTCTTCATCATTGCGGCTATCAGGAGTGTTGAGTTGCTTTTTGTAGAGTTCCTCTGTGTACTCTTTCCATCTTTTCTTAATTTCTTCTGCATCAGCTAGCTCCTTTCCGTCTTTGTCCCTTATCATGTTCATTTTTGCTTTAAATGTTCCCTTGATTTCCTGGATTTTTTTGAAAAGGTCTCTGGTTCTGCCTCTTTTGTTGTTTTCCTCCATTTCTTTGCACTGTTCTTTTAGGTAGTTTTCCTTATCTCTCCTTGCTTTTCTTTGAAATTCTGTGTTCAAAAGATTGTATTTTTTCCTTTCTCCTTTGACTTTTGCATTCCTTCTTTCCTCTGCTATTTTAAGAGCCTCATCAGACAACCACTTTGCTTTCTTACTCTTCTTTTCTTTTGGTATGGTTTTCTTTGCTGCTTCCTGCATGATGTCCCTCATCTCTGTCCATAATTCTTCTGGCACTCTGTCTATTGAGTCTAAGCCATTGAATCTGTTCATCACCTCCACCGTGTATTCTTTAGGGATGCTATCTAGGTGATATCTGTCTGGTCTCTTTGTTTTCCCTATTTTCTTTAGTCTAAGCCTGAATTTTGCAATCAGTAGGTTGTGATCTGAGCCACAGTCTGCTCCAGGTCTTGTTTTTGCTGACTGTATGGAGGTTCTCCATCTTTGACTGCAGAGTATGTAATCAATCTGGTTTCGGTGTTGGCCATCTGGTGATGTCCATGTGTAAAGTCGCCTCTTGTGTTGCTGGAAGAGGGTGTTTGCTATGACCAGTGTGTTCTCTTGGCAGAACTCTATCAATCTTTGCCCTGCTTCATTCTGTGTTCCAAGACCGAACTTGCCTGTTATTCCCTCCACTTTTTGATTGCCTACTTTGGCATTCCAGTCTCCTAAAATAATTTGGACATCATTTCTTGGTGTTTGTTCTATGAGGTGTTGTAAGTCCTCATAGAACTGGTCCACTGTGGCTTCATCTGTTATATTAAATTAAAACAATATAAAGTAAACATACTAATCCAAGAAAAGAAAAACTAATAATAATGGCAACTACAACATTATATATGTTATATACTGCCAATAAACTGAAAGTTAATAGCATCCCATCGGCGGTGGGTGCTTAGTGCACTGAGGGAGTGAGTTTTGCAAGTTAATTAGCATTTTGCTCCCAACATGCTGGGTACTCATTTTACTGACCTCAGAAGGATGGAAGGCTGAGTCAACCTTGATCCTTCCATGCCCAGGATCGAATGCACAACCTTTTGGTTGCAGTACAGCAGTTCAACCATTGCGCCACTAGCTTGAGCTTATTGTCAGTATATATACCAGGGATTCTCAAACTGTGGCCCGTGGGCAGAATGCAGCCCATGGCACCATTTCATGTGACACACACACACTGCCTCCACTGCACCAGAAAGTGCCATGTAGTGGAGGAATGGCAAAATGGCCATCCGGCCCCAGAAGCTGTCTGAAGGAGCATGACCTGGCCCCCGGCTTAAAAAGGTTGGGAATTCCTGATATATACCATTAATTTTATATTTGCCCCCTTTCCAGAAAGTTGTATATTCTTGTCCCGGTCTCATTCCTTTCATTTTAACCAGAACATGCTCAACAAATTCTCCCCAAATCTCTTTTAAAAATCATTTATTTCTGTTAATTACACCTTTAATGTCAAGTACAGATTGTCAGGCCCTATTTCCCCTCCTCTCCACGCCCTTTCCTTCACTCTCCTGCTCAGTTCATACTGGTGGTTGCAGCAACCCCGCCCTGCCCTTCCCCAAGGCAGTCATGAGAGTGCAAGCAAAGTACAGCTTTCCATTCCTTTTCTTCTTTCCCTGTCGTAATCTTCGATGACAACCCGGATCTCTCTGGTTCCTGGGGCTTCTCTTTGCAAAGTCATCCCCCCCCCTCCAATGGAAAAGGTGACACCCTCCAGAGCAGGGGTGCCCAAACTACGGCCTGGGGACGGGATCTGGCCCCCCGATACGAATTCATCCAGCCTGCGAAGCCCTCATCACTTCCGGAAGCGGAAGTAAAACATGCCCTTACAGAGCAGGGGTGCCCAAACCTTTTGGGCCGTGGATCAGTCACGTGGCTCAGGGGGCTGATCACTATGACCCAGGGGCCAGATCCAGCCCCAAATGCCAATTCATCCAGTCTGTGAAGCACGTATGGGCGCATTTTACTTCCGCTTCCAGGAGCAATGAGGGCTTTGCAGGCCGAATGAATTGGCAGCTGGGTCTGGATCTGGCCCCTGGGCCATAGTGACCAGCCCCCTGAACCACATGACCGGCCCACGGCCCAAAAAGTTTGGGCACCCCTGCTTCAGAGCATTATCAGGAAGAAAGAGTGAATCCCGCGAGAGCACTTGGGTGGCCAAGGGTGTGTGTGTGTGTGTGTGTGTGTGTGTGTGTGTGCGTGCATGCACATTGCTTGTCTTCCTTTGTTGGCCTCACAGCTGGATTTGGCGAGCGCCTCTTCCCAGGGAAGGAGGTCACTGGGTTTCTCAGGCCTGCCAGGGGAAACAGCGTGCCTCCCTCCCTCTCTCCAGGTCTCTCGCGTCTTGCCCATATAAGGCTGTGCTTGTCACAAGGCACCATAAATACCGGGGATGTTGTCATCACCTGCCTAGCCGCAGCTGAATTTGTCTGGGGGCACCTTTCCAGCTAAGCCATATCCTGCCTGCCTGCAGTTTCTCATCCTCACACATCTCACCCGGCCTCCTTCTCACTCACTTTCCTGGTGATAAGGTTTCTCTAAGCTGCTTGTCTGTACGTATCAGACAGATATGCTGCTCTATGAATCTGCCTTCAGTCTGAATCAGTCTGGCCAGGTTCCCCTGGTGTGGTAATAAAGTACACCAGTGATTCCCAACTTTTTTTTTTTGGCCATGCCCTCCCTTGTTAAAGGTCGCCCTTGCTCGAAAGCCAGTCGTATCTGACTCTAGGGATCAGTGTTCATCTCTGTTTATAGCCAAAGAGCCAGTGGTGCCTGTGTCTGAAGGCGTTTTCGTGGACATGTGGCAGCCATGCCTAGACACCGGAGTGCACGGAACCCTGTTTACCTTCCCACCAAAGTGGTCCCTATTTATCTACAGTATTTGCAGTTTCTTGCTTTTGAACTGCTAGGTTGGCAGGAGCTAGGATAGAGACGGGAGCTCACTCCATCATGCAGTACCTGGGAATCAAACTCCTACCTTTCAGTTAGCGAGTTCACCATCTTAACCACTTAAGTCCTGTTATGTCCGGCTCTTATAAGCACCAGTCCAGACAACGATGAACAAAACAGCAACAAGTCTTTATTCTACAGTCTATAGAGATGAGCTTACAAGATGTTTCCGGACACAGAGATGGCTATACAATTCCAAAGGAAACAGTCCCTCCGGACTCTTGGCGTAGTGGGGCAAATACTAGCTACCATAGAAGCATAGCATAATGGAGGAGACCCAGGCTTAGCACATATCTGGCTACCTGTACGGAGTGGGAAATGTAGTCCAGTCCGGCCCCACCCTTGTTTACTCATGGGGCTTATATAGTGTCTCCTTGGCGGTGGCTCCTTGATACAAAGTAACGACCTACCGGATAACTGTAACTGACCAATCATAACAGGGAATATATGTACTTAACCAATGGCGAACAGGATCCAAAACTGTATCCAATCACAGGGCTTGGATTAGCATAATGAGCGTGCCCTGTGCAGGGGGTTTCCGCGCCACTTTAAGCTCCTAATTTGGATGGCGGGAAACCGCCATTTTCCTCTTGCAAGGCGCTGCCCATGCTACTTGCAAATGTGCCTCAATACACAACAAGTCCCCACAGTCCCCACCTAAGCCTCTCTAAAATCCTGATGCCATCCTCCTGTGACATATAATTCTTAATATTCAAAAAGTGAACTATTCACGTGAAGAAAGCCTATAAGGCTACCAACTGTTAATAACAAATTCTCAAACTCCCCCCCCCCATGGGTCATGTGCCCCACCTTCAGAACTACAGGAGTAGACCCTACTGCCAGTGACTCAATGCCGATCATCAGTCAGCAGTTAACTAACAGCATCACTCGGAGAACTAGCGGTCTTGAGTGGTGAAGTCCACAGGGAAGGATGATGGTCCCCAAGTGAGTTAAATCCCACTTGATTCAATCTTGATGGTAGGTAGCAGCTTCTTCAATACTGGCCTGGGGCTAAGAAGGACTTTGTGTGCCAAAAGGGCTCAGGACCAGAAATTGACTCATGTAACTGGATCAGTGGTATGGGCGTCACACTACCATGTGGAAGGCAAGTGGAAGCCCACTGCATTATATTGTTCCCAGTCAAATACACAGTGGCAAGACGGTAGGTTAAAACCAATGCACGAACAAAATCCGTCAAAATAATATCCTTTAGTTCAGGTCAAAAATGTATATACAGAGTCCAATATAAGTTTTATATCAAGTGCAGAAAACCGAAGCTATCCGGTGTACAGCTTTTTGAATACTTCAACAGGGTTTTCTATAGTAATAATACAAAATAATAATAATCAATATACTTTATACATACATACACACATATATTTATACAAACATATATATACATAAAATTTATCTACATTATATTATATAAATATACTATGTAACAGTCCAGAGGATATGCTTACCTTTACAATCAATTCTTAGAATTATATAGATTCATAGAGATTCATCTGCGTTATGGCCTCTTAGTTTATTCTTATGTGCCTCAACATTGTATGGGATTACAATACAGTGATTAAATACACTCAGCACATGGTCCAGGTGAATTCATTTACAACAATATTGTGAGCTGAAAAAGCTATAGTGAGTCCTTATAAGTAACATTATATTGTTCCCAGGGCAATCTTCATGACTGATTACCAAGATGAGTTCCTGAGTTCCTAATTGCAAGACCAACATGCTCGAGTGAGGACTGCTGGCAGACAGCAACGCGCACTGTGAATATGGAGAGATACAGAATCCACCTCATTTACTGGTCTGCTGATTACTGCCAGAAATGTGCCCTGATGTACTTTAGTTTAGCCAATGACAAAGCCAATAAAGTGGATTCATTTTGGCAGTTCAGGGTTTGACCAGGACACAGAAGAAGAAGAACCATGATGAGAGCCAATATTTGGAATTGGATACAGCACTTGAAGAAAAAGAAGCTTGTCTGTACATGTCTGACAGATGTGCTGCTGTGGGAATCTGCTAATATGTGTGTTAAAACCCTAACAGGGGCTCAGTGAAGTTGAATATTTATTATTAGCAGGGCAGGCCTAGGGCTTTGTGTTTCCCAAGAAAGAGTAGCAATTAGTACCCCTCACTGAGTCCATAAAGCCTGCCAAGTTATTTGGGCGCATGAGCTGAAAGTGTGCACAGGCCACACCCTCTCCATATCATAAAAATACAGTAATAGATTAAGCCAAATTATTTCTTGACACTCCCCATCTGTTGCCTGAGGCAGAGGCCTCTCTTTTTCTAATAATATGGTTGTTGTCTCAGTAGTTGTGTCCATCCTTTGGCTTTCTCAGTAAAGTAGATTCTACAAATAAATAAATGATGCAACAAAAGTCTTTGGGCCAGAGTAAGGTAGACGCTTGAACAAATCCATAATATTTTTCTCCAGTCTCATCTCTCCACCTCCCCAATCTAGAACTGGCTTGCTATAGGTATGAAGCAGTAACCTTCATTTATGCCAAATGATGTGAAGTAACAAAGGTGCCATTTTCAGAATTTCAGCATTAAAAGCCTGTTTGGAGAAGTTTTGAAAACAAACCTGTCAGGGTGGTTAGACTAGTGGGGAGTTAATCTTTGGTTTTCAGACCAGTTCTCCTCTTCATTGGCCACTTGCCATGCTTGTCCAAATATTTCTAAACAGCCACAAATTGCCCATTTCTGATGAATCTCCAGATGCTATATATATTCTTATTTTAACATTGCCTGCAGTATTGAGGCCCCCTCACTGGGAGAAAGGCAGCCTAGAAATGATTAAAATTTGATTGATTATTTAGTTTGATTATATCTCATAATAATAATTTCATGTCAGAAATTATTCTGGGTTGAAAGGATTTTTGCAGGGGAAACACCACTCGGGACGCCCAAATGAGGCTCCTTTTATGTCTCAAGAGCTGGGACAGAGATGGGTGCTCAATCCGTTGTGCAGTACCTGGGTTTCAAACTTCCAGCTAACAAGGCGAGCTTCTTAACCACTGAGCCACTGAAGCCCCATTATATCTCATAATGTTTATACACAAGGTATATACATGTCTGACTATAATGCTTTTTGGATACATTGCAAAGATTGTTAACAGAAGAGTATATTTAAATACCTAAGTAAAAATGATGATAAGTATGCTTTGGCGTGTAAGTAGTACACCTACCTGTAGCAACATGATTGAAGGAATCCAAATATATAGGTCATGAGAGGTATCAGGGCCTCTTTGGCAAAGTGTCCCCAGAGAAAATGAGGATCAGGACTTGTTGTTCCATGCCCCTCAAAATGACTTACACAACTGCTTTTCTTTACTTCAGGTCAAAGGACATCTTAAATAAGTTTAGGCTGTAATAACATTTTAAAAAACAAACAAACATGAAATCTGAGAGGGTTGTTTAACCTCTGGCTTTTTAATGCAGAATTTCCTAGCTGAGGAATTGCAGAATCAGGATAAAAACAGACCTTGGAAGTAACACACTACAATAATGTATTTAAGGACTGCTTTTTATAGGCAAAGGAGGATATAATGAAATTAAACTTCAAAAATAAGAGAATGAATAGGAAGAAAGTTATGCTATTGGAGAGAAAGTAATTTAAAGTTTTATCAGGCTACTTTTGAAGGGCATTTAAAATAATTTAGAAGGCATTTTGTCAAGAGTGCTCCAAGTGTTCTCTCATTCACTTATCAGTTCTAAGATTTTAAATAAAAAGTAATACAAAAGTAAAAATTACAACAAGTAATGTAATGAGTTATGGGTTCAGCACTGTAATAAGCAATAACTATAGCTTACTTTTCAAAAACTGTGAGTAATAATAATTAATTATTTAGCAAAAAAATATTTTCCAAGTAAAGTTGGTTATTTTGGTACCCTAAAAAACACCTTTCTTGGTGAATTTAAAACTTGGGCAGGTTCATAAAATGCAGTCTTTGCAATAGCTTGGAACCAAAGCGTTTAGGGCTTTATAGGTCAAAAACCAGCACTTTGATTTGTACCCAGACAAAGATCAGCGGCAGTAAAAGAAGATCCATGTAACTCGTTCCGGATGAAAATTTGGTTGTGATATTTTCTAAACACTTTCCAAAGACAGCCCCACGTTATGATAATCTAAACATGAAGTAACTAAACCATGTATAACCTTATCTAGAGAAGACATCTTAAGAGCACACCCATGCTTCACACCTGTGTTTCCAAGTGGAGTGTGACCTTATTCAGCACAGGCTAACTTCCTATTTCATTGATCAGTGTTTTGACTGGTGAGAATTACCTCTGTTTTGTCTGGATTAAGTTTCAGTTTATTGATCCTCATCTAGTCCATGGGGAACATAGAAAGAGCCACTCTGATGATTGTGGCATTTTTGAACCACAATCAAGCGTACCCTGGTAACAGCAACCTTATGTTGCTAGCTAATCTTTCTCACACTAGGTCAGGAAAAAGGAACTGCAGAATGAACTCCCCAAAGGTGACTTCCTTTTGGCAGTTTCACATCAGGCCTAGACGAAAGAAGAAGAACCCAATCCATTACTGACACCTGCCACCAATTTTCTCCAGTTTAAATGAGAAGAGAAAGTGTGTGTGTGTGTGTGTGTGTGTGTGTGTGTGTGTGTGTGTGTGTGTGTGTGTGTGTGTGTGTGTGTGTGTGTGTGATTGATCAAGAGATCCCCAGTGCTACTTTCTGAATCTTCCCTTCCAAGAAGGATCGGGGCCACTATAAACAGTGCCTCCAAGCCACTTCCCAGAAAGATGACCCAGAATGATACCACAATTGATTGTACTGAAAACCAAAGAACTAAGAGAAACATACTTTCCCATGCCTAACTCCTTGTAGATCATCCACCAAGTCAACTAAAGACTTCATCCCACAACTAGGCCTGAAGCTGGGTAGGGTTGATAAGGGTCTAGATCCGTGGTTCCCAAAGGGGGGCAATTTGATTTTTAAGGAGGGCAATTTGAGAATAAGTTATGAATGCCATGTTCTTTGGAAGCTTGTTTAGACTAAGTTAATGGCCTTTTAGGCTTCCTCCATGTGAAAAGGAGTTCTCTTTTTGAACAATAACAATTATACCTGTAGATGGGGAATGGCCAAAAAAGGTTGGGAAACACTGGTCTTGTCCAGGCACACCTAAACTATTTCTGCACCCCGCCAGTTGTACAAGAATAGCTGGTAGAGAACCACCACGCTAGGAAAAACATAGAGTCAAGAAATAACAAGTTTCTTCTGATTTCACTGCTCCTACAAGCACTTTCTCTCTGCAGCCCTTCGCCTTGGGTTATATTTGTTTTCTGCACTTACTTGGAAGAATTTTTTAAAATATGATTGTTCCTTGCACCTCACCTCTCCTAGGATGGTGCCAAGCAATGAAGTCATTGCCATTAGGATCAACTGTTGGCTCTCTTTGCAGGAGCAAAGCACAAAGGCTACTCCCTTCTTTGCACCATCTCATTGAAGCTTCCTGCACCAGAAGGCATGCTGAGCAACCTTGTGGGAGGTGGGAAAATGACACGTTATATTCAAGCAGGATCTCAACTCAGCCTACAGATGAAACAAAGAAAGAACGAATGGTTTGAATCACTCCTGCATTTCATTTTCCACATCTCCTGTGGGCAGCATGCTGACTGTATTGAAAAGACTATAAAATTAAACCGAACTTATTCTTTCCCCCACAGAGACACCAAATCCAAAGTACATTCCATATGGGTTGAAATAGGTTCTATTTTGGTTCTCCCTTTAACTACATTTTTAAAATGTTACTTATTCTCACCAGAGATCAGGGTAAAATGTGTTACTCCCTCAGGAACAGCACCACAATTTAATAAAATGGACTAACCTAAGAAGAGCATTCCCGTTACTGATCTTTAAGATTTAAATGTCACCCCGATAATCAGTATTTAAGTAAACAAAGACAGTTGTGTGATCCTTACACAATATGAATGCAGGAGCTAGAAAATACCTTTATTGCATCACTAAAAAAATAAAACATTAGGCAAGCTTTCATAATTCAAGATCACTTCTTTAGGCATGCGGCAATTTCTTGTGGATAGAGCTGTCTTTGTTTGTTTATGGAACTACTGAGGATACCCGGGGTGGGGTGGGGTGAAGCATCCCATACCACCACCAAGAACTTTACATGGACTTTTATCATCATCCCAGTGTGTTGTGTTCTGTAAAGCTGTGCCTTTAACAATGTACCTTTGCCATATGTTATCAATGTAACCTTTCTGTGTGCAACATTATAACCATCAGCTGTATCAATGTAAACCTGATAAGGGGACGCGAGCTAGTGACCACCAGAGGGCAGTAGCGAGCGTCCAGCTCTCTTGGCTCATATTCACCTGGTTCAGCAGCGCGGGAAGATTCCCCGCCACCTCTTCACCTGGTCAAGAAGGGCGTGACCTCCTACGACGTCACGCAGGCAGCAACCAATAGTCTGTCGACGAGCCACATTCAAATGTATAGCCAGCTGTATATATTGAGCTACCCATCCGCCATTACCACATGTTCCTCCGGATCATCATGCAATAAACCTGTGTTAAACCAACCCTTCGGCTGTTTCATTGTCTTTGGTCCCTTACACTAAACTGGCGACGAAGGTGGGATCATGGCAGCCCACAGGACCAAGACATGCGCCAGTTTCGAAATCAGGAAACCGGGCGACTGGGAGATTGCGGTTTCCCCATGCCCATCGGGCATGGAAACGGCCCTTGCAGAGGCCGCTTCGGGAGGACGCTCCTTGAGCCGCGGGCTCTGCGGGCAGCCAAATCAAGGGGGGTGAATAAAATATAGGGTTTGATTCACCCAGTTACCGTGACCTGACCTACGACGCTGCCAAGTAAGCAGATAGCTGACTCCTGTCAAATATTAAGTGCATAGCTCATCTCCCGGCTCGGGAAATCCCTGGCGCAAATAAGCCATGTTTGTCCTTGCTTAATCCCCAAGACAATGAGGTCCCTAAACCCATGTTTGCCCCAGTTGATTAACTCCCCTTTGAAGAATTCCCCATTAACCTGTGTACGTGAGTGAGGTAACTTTCCTGTCAGATGACAGCTTGCCACCGTTGCGCTTTTTTCCCTATAAATGATGTTGCCTTTTCCCAATAAAGTACTGATCTGATCTCGCTCCTGTTGCCTCGTGTTGTCATTGATCAGTCTCCTCCGGGCTCTAACGCCGCCCTAGCGGCCAGACATCGCTACAGCTGGTGACCCCGACGTGATTTACTCGTGAGTAGGAGACCCCGGAGAGGTCTACTCGTGAGTAGCGCTCCACGCGGTCCGGTTCTGCGCTTGAGCCGCGACCCGCCAGCCCGGAGGATAGCGCGGCGCTCTGGTCGGCAGCCAGCCGGACAGAGGACGGCCCGCCGCGAGGCATTCCAGAGAGGCATTCCTACAGCTCACTCCTCACTTTCGCGAGGTTTGCCATAGAGGGAAACGCGTTCCGCTCAGGGCAGGCTGTGAGCCCCTGACATCGCAGAGGCCGTTAGAAGGGCCCGTGGCAGAAGGTCCACGCTCCGAGGGCTACCCCAGACACTCGTTGCCCGAACCTGTTGCCTGCAAAGATGCGTCGAACTTCGTCCCGAGAAGGAGACTTCGGAGGACCATCGCAGGTAATATGGGGACTTGTTCTCATAGACCAAGTCCGTCCGCTAGCCAAAGAACTCGGGAGCAAGAGTTCATAATCCTGGCCAGGGTTTTTAATTTCCGATTTCACAGCAGGGAGCTAGCGAGACTTTTGGCGTACCTCAGGGAACACTGCCTACTTTACCCAGAAGTAGGTACGTTAACCCTGAAGCTCTGGGATCAGATAGGAGACTGCATTCAGCAAACCCCGAAAGCTCCAGGAGGGATAGTCCGCACATGGCGGAAATGTAGGAGACTCTTAGAGCAGATCGAGCCAGTCCGGGTAGAAGCGGAAGAACCCCCGTTAGAGAAGCCATCAGGCATGCCAGTCGAGCCGACTGCGCCCGCCGCACTCTATCCGACATTCAAGTATCAGCAGAGTAGCGCAGGGAGCCTTCCCGCGGTGACAGCTGCAGACGTCACCGAGGGAACGCAAGGAATGAGAGGCGCTGGCGCTTCTCTGACAGCCCCAGGTTCCCTAGTCGTGAAGAGTGCCCTTCAGCGCACAGCTGAGATAGAACTCAAGAAGGGGGAATTGCCAGTTGAACAGCTAGCTGAGCTCAGACAGATTTGTCCCATCCGCTTGGAGATGGACGCGCTCACGGGCGCACAGCAGGTAGTACACTCCCCAGTCCCGTACAAGCTTCTCATGGCTTTACGGAAAGCAATCTCAGAGACAGGGCTCCAAAGTCGTTTTACGAGGGGCATGCTCCAGCAAGTGTGCGAGACCACCATGTGGATTCCTCATGATTGGAAAGCCGTCATGAGGATGATGCTTACCCCCAGCCAGTACATGATTTGGGACAGCGAGTTCCGCCTAGAGGCGCAAGCTCGGGCCGCCAGGATGGGAGGCGCGGTAATCCCTGACCAGCTGTATGGTTCAGGTGCCTTTGAATCCATCAACGCTCAAATCAACTTGCCTCTCGCCACCCTAGAGATGTCAGCCGAGGCTGCCTATAGGGCATACTTCAAGGTCCCAGCGTCTGGCAAAACGGCCAAAAACTACACCGCTATTAAGCAGGGAGCCCAAGAGCCCTACATGGACTTCATCAATCGCCTGGAAGAAGCAATTAGCAGGCAGATTGACAATGAGCAAGCCCAGGAAGAGCTCATGATTAAGCTAGCCAAAGATAACGCCAACTTGGACTGCCGTAAAATCTTGCAGTCCCTGGGCAATCGCCCTGACATAACCTTAACGGACATGATTCGAGCATGCTCCGACGTTGGCACAGACTCTTACAAGATGGGTCTGCTAGCGGCAGCGGTGCAGGGGGGAAGAAGATCCAATGGCAAGAACAAAGGGGCATGCCACACTTGTGGCAAGGTCGGTCACTTCGCTAGGGAGTGCCGATCCAAGGGAAGCAGACAAAAGTCCGGCCGTCCCAAGGCTCCGAACACCCTCTGCCCGAAGTGCAAGAAAGGCTACCATTGGGCCAGGTTTTGTCCGAATTCGGGAAACCGGAATCCGGGCACGTCTCTGGCCCCAGTCCAAACAGAGGCTTCCTTCACCCAGATCCAGAGCTCCCCAGACCGAGACTAGATTCTAGGCACATCCCAGGCACTGCGAGGGCACAGGCCAGCCCCAAGGACTTGCCAGGCGGACGTTACATGCGACCTGCCAGGCACAGTCTATCTAGTCGACACCCAGTACATGGGACCCCTGCCCAGAGGCTTTATAGGTTTAGTTTTGCCCCGTAGTGTAGCTGGAGCACGCGGAATTTTTATAATTCCAGGAGTCATTGACTCGAATTTTTCAGGCATTCTCCAGGTCCAGCTTTGGGCGCACCTGCCCCAAACCATCCACAAGGGAGACACGTTAGCGCAACTGATCATGGTTCCTTGTCACTCGCCAGCAGGCAGCCAGGGAAGGCTCAGGGACAGCTCAGAGTCCGGTTCAGCAGACCGCTCGAGCGCGAGTGAGGCAGTGCAAGGATACCAGGTCTTAGCGACAGTGGAGACCAACATTGAGTGGAAGCAGCGCCCCGTTATCGAGGTATTTTTGAACAAAAGGGTGTTCTCAGGGTTACTCGATACCGGAGCGGATGTGTCAGTGATAAGCAGGAGCCAGTGGCCAAGAGAGTGGGCCATTGAGCCGGTCTCCGATGTGTGGGGGGTAGGGGGCGTCCAGGAAGCGTTCAGGAGCCGAGAGTGGGTAGAAGTCACAATCCCAAGGGCTGACGGCACAGCGGTAATTCGGCCGCACATTCTTGACGTGCACATCAACCTTTGGGGGCGAGACATTCTCCAGCAGTACGGTGCTACGCTTACCTTCGGGTAATGGCGTTGCCACTTAAATGGCTCACCGACACTCCGGTATGGGTAGAACAATGGCCGGTAGTGGGAGAGAAATTAGTTGCCCTCAAGCAGCTAGTTAAGGAACAGCTAGACGCAGGACACATAGAACAGTCCACAAGCCCCTGGAATTCGCCAATTTTTGTGATTAAGAAGAAGTCGGGGAAGTGGCGACTCCTCCACGATCTCAGGGAGATCAATAAATGCATTCAGCCGATGGGCCCGCTCCAATGCGGCATCCCAAATCCTAATATGATTCCCGAGGGGTGGGAGATCCTAGTTGTAGATCTCAAGGATTGCTTTTATACAATCCCCCTAGACCCCAGGGACCGGGAAAGGTTCGCCTTTACAGTGCCGGTCGTGAACCACGGTGAGCCCACGCAGCGGTACGCGTGGAAATTTTTGCCACAGGGCATGCTCAATTCGCCCACCCTGTGTCAAATTTATGTTCACGGCGCACTGGCCAAGTTCCGAAGCCTTTACCCTAAAGCTATTGTTTGCCACTTCATGGACGACATCTTAGTAGCGTTGCCACAACTCGGCAGCGAAATGTTTTCCGACCTCCAGGCCAGCCTGGGGGACAAAGGCTTACTTATTGCCCCTGAGAAAGTGCAGACTTCTCATACTTGGGCCATCGGCTTCTCCGCTCTTTCGCAGCGCCAGTTCTGCCTCAGATAAATTTACAAGACTCAGTCACCCTTGTAGAGTTACAGCAAGTTTTGGGGAACATCAATTGGGCCAGACCGTATTTTCGTTTAGATACGGATCTTCTAAAACCGCTCTTCTCGCTGCTAACCTTAGGGAAGCAGCCGGCAGACCGGATAAAAATCTCTCGAGACGCGCGCTTGGCGCTCGAGAAGGTGAACCAAGTTCTCAGCCAGAGGTGGGTGGATAGGATCGCCCAGGGGCCATATGCCCCGATCCTGAATTTGTACATCGTGCGGTCAGGATCCATGTTCACTGGGGCGCTAGGAGTAGACTCAGAGAAGGGAGCGAAAATTGTGGAGTGGGTCTACTTGCCCAACACCTCTTCTCGGAACATTGTTCCGCCCCAAGAACTGGTCTCCGCGGTGATCTACCACGGCAGGCTGAGAGCAAGGGACATTTCCGGGCACGATTTAGCTAAGATCACAGTCCCGTTCACCAAGGAACAAATCCATCAGTTGATGCAGCTAGGTGACTCGCTTCCGATAGCCTTGGAAGGATTCACCGGAAGCTTGGCATACCACTTGCCCAAAGACCCTAGGCTTGTCTCACTTCAGACAGGAACAGTCAGTTTGTTCGAATTGCTTTCGCTGGTCCCGCTTCAGGGGGCCAAGACAGTTTTTACCGATGGGGGACGCACATATGGTGTCCTGACTTGGCAGGAGGGCGAAGCTTGGCGCACGCTGCTAACTCTTCCACAGAAGTCCGCGCAGCGGGCAGAGTTGGCAGCTGTGAACCTTGCCTTGCGCACCTTCGCCAAGGAACGTTTGAATATCATTACTGACAGTCTGTATGTAAGGAATTTGCTTCACAGTCTACCGGGAGCTTACATTACTCCCGCGATAGACAAGAACTTGCTTAGCCTGTTTCTCACTGCTCAATTTCATTTGCGGAACCGCACAGAGCCGCTCTATATTGCCCACATCCGAAGTCACCAAGACCTGCCGGGTCCGATTTCCGCGGGCAATAACAGAGCGGATGCGGCGGCAAAGGAAATTCAGCAACGTTCAGTTTTGGGAGTTTTCACTACTCCAATTCAAAGTCATGCCTTTTTTCACCAAAATGCCAAGGCACTCGCTAGACAGTTCAATCTGCCGCTCTCTCAGGCCCAGGGTATAGTCCGCTCTTGCCAGCATTGCGCAGGAGCGCCGGGGGGGCCCTCGTGGGGGGTCAACCCACGAGGGACAGAGGCTAATCAGGTATGGCAGATGGACGTCACGCATGTGCCGCAGTTCGGCAGATGGCAATACATGCACGTCTGCATTGACACCTTTTCCCAGTTCGTTTGGGCAACGGCGCAGAAAGGGGAGGCTGCCACCCATGTGGAGCAGCACCTCCTTTCCTGCATTGCGGCGATGGGCAAGCCGCGGCACGTGAAGACGGACAACGCGCCGGCCTACAGCTCCAGGCAGTTGGCCGCCTTCATGGCTACTTGGGACATCAAGCACACATTTGGAATTCCCTACAATCCGCAAGGGCAGGCGATTGTAGAGCGGGTCAATCGGACGCTAAAGTCCTATATTGACAAACAAACAGAAAGGGGGGAGCCACCAGCCCTCCCCAAGTCACAGGGAGAAGCACAGATGTGTCTCAACAAGGTATTGTTCACTTACAATCACCTTAATGTTTTTTCGGATTGCACGCCGCAGGAGAAGCATTTCCGCCATTCGGAAGCTCTCCCGCGACCTATGGTCCGGTACCGAGTGCCACCAGACCCTTCTTGGAGGGGCCCGGTGCCGCTCATAACCTGGGGAAGAGGGTATGCTGCAGTTATGTCTCCTACAGGTGTCGTTTGGATTCCAGCTCGGTGTGTCAAGCCTCACTTGGAACCACATGGCGTGGACCCAGGCCGACCCGAGTCCGATCCCGGAGATGGAGGACCTCACGCTGACCGACAAGACCCGCCGGAGGAGACGGCCACCGGCGGCGCCGAAGATCACCTGGGGGATGGTCAAGGCGCTTTGCAGTAAAGCTGAGGACGCCCTCCAGCGCGGGGAGAAGGAGCCGACACCGGAGAACCTCGTAGCAGGAGTCTTTGCCCAGATCCATGCCAACTCCATGGCGATCATCGTCATCCTGGCCCTCACCCTGCTTCTGGGGGGAGGCGTCCAGGCTGCTCCAATCCAGGCCGACGGTTTGCCGCCTGGTGAAGATCTTTCTGCACGAATGCAGTACAACTTGTGGGAAAGGTTGGCGGGTCTCGTCAACCAGTCCGATTTTTGTCTACAGCAGGACATTGGTTCTGCATCTATCCTCAGCACCTGTCTCATCCCCGTGTGCCACACTCTGGACGCGCGCACCAAGGATGGCGACTGGTTGCTGAAGGCGTTCTTTGGCCCACACGCTCCTACCACCTTCTCAGCATATGCACGCTGGGGGGGACTGCGACTTGCATCAACCTTGCCGGCTGACGCAGCCACTCTCCATACCCCTCGAGTGGCGGTCAGCCCGGACGCTGCTTGCACCCGAATGACCGGCTGCACCCCAGGCGGTCGGTCTCGGCGCCGCTGCCTTGACCCCGGCAGCGGCAACTGGACTTGTAATAAACCAGAGACACTCACTTCGCTGTACGCTCACGTCACCCTACCTTCAGGGTGGTTTTTCACCTGCAACCAGTTCACATGGAACTATATTCCTGCGAATCTGTCGGACTCAATGTGTTGTATCAGTCGTTTGACGCTGTTACTTCCTACTAAGGACATGATTGCCCCAAGCACAAATGTTTCTAATGTTTCACATGTTTCCAATGTTTCAAATGTCTCCCCACTCATACGGCACACACGCACAACCCAGTTAGACAGCTCTTGTGACAGCAGCTTCAGAGTAATGAGTCCCGCTGAGTATGTATCCCTAGCAGTCAGCCTTGTCGGCGTGCCAGGCTTGGCCGTCGGCAACGCACGGAGGATTGGCCGCTTGGCTTGCGGTTTGGCAAAAGCCATTAACCATACCTCCACAGCGATAGCGCTCCTCAATCAGGAACAGGCAGAACTTCGCCAGGCCGTTCTTGACAATCGAGCGGCTATCGACTACCTCCTCTTGCTGCACCACCTGGGTTGCGAATCTTTTCATGGAATGTGCTGCTTCAATCTTACTGACAACTCCCGTAAGATCCAGAGCCAGCTCACGAACCTCCACACCATAGTCCAGGGTATTACTGAGGGTTCCGCATGGGGGGCTTGGTGGAGCTCCCTGTGGAATTGGATGTGGTCATGGATCCCCCGGGGGTGGCTTCAGACGGTGCTTAAGGTGGTGGTGGGGATAGCCATACTAGGCATTACGCTCTGTTGTTTTGCCCAGTGCATTCCCTCGCTGATCTCCAAGTGCCGCCCCAGAGAGAAACTCCGTGACGTCATACCCGCTCAACAGCTGATGCCGCTCTTGCGCAAGGTCGCCAGTCAGGTCCTTAAATAGAAAATAAAGGGGAGATGCGGTTTCCCCATGCCCATCGGGCATGGAAACGGCCCTTGCAGAGGCCGCTTCGGGAGGACGCTCCTTGAGCCGCGGGCTCTGCGGGCAGCCAAATCAAGGGGGGTGAATAAAATATAGGGTTTGATTCACCCAGTTACCGTGACCTGACCTACGACGCTGCCAAGTAAGCAGATAGCTGACTCCTGTCAAATATTAAGTGCATAGCTCATCTCCCGGCTCGGGAAATCCCTGGCGCAAATAAGCCATGTTTGTCCTTGCTTAATCCCCAAGACAATGAGGTCCCTAAACCCATGTTTGCCCCAGTTGATTAACTCCCCTTTGAAGAATTCCCCATTAACCTGTGTACGTGAGTGAGGTAACTTTCCTGTCAGATGACAGCTTGCCACCGTTGCGCTTTTTTCCCTATAAATGATGTTGCCTTTTCCCAATAAAGTACTGATCTGATCTCGCTCCTGTTGCCTCGTGTTGTCATTGATCAGTCTCCTCCGGGCTCTAACGCCGCCCTAGCGGCCAGACATCGCTACAGGAGATCTTCGAGATGGACTTCCAGGCCGCACTGATCGAGTCCGAAGTCACGGAAGAGGCGAAGAAAAGAGCCATCTTCACCAGAATGCTCGGACAAGAAACGAAAAGGACTTTGGTGGACCTGATTGCACCGAGAAGGGTGAGCGAATTCAAGGCCAAGGAACTCATGCAGATGCTGCGTGAGCACGTCCAGCCCGCCACAGCGATGTTTCCCGCTCGGAGTGCATTTTGGAGGCGAGTCCAAGCGCCCGGGGAGACGGTCGCCGCATTCGTGGTGGCCCTGCGGCTGGCGGCCGGCCCGTGCAAATGGGAGAATGCCGAAATCACCCTCCGAGACTGTGTGCTGTGCGGCCTGAACGACGCCGAAACCCAGCGCACGTTAATGAACCAAGAGCCGCCTCCCACGTTGCAGGAGGTTGTCAGAGCGGCCCAGGCTGCAGAAGCTACGAAGGCCGGGGTCCAAGAACTTCAGGACTGGCGGCCAAAGGCGAGCAAAGCAGAGGCTCCGGTACAGGCGGCCCGGCGAACTTCGAGGTCGTCCACAGAGAGCAGCGACGACGAGGACGTCCAGAGGGTCCGGAAGGAGAGCCGGCGATGCGACGGCTGTGGAGCGGCCCACGACCGCGTGAAATGCCCCTTCCGGAAGGCCGACTGCCACAACTGCGGCCGCCGCGGGCACATCGCCAAGGTGTGCAGGAAGAAGCGCGAAACCCGGAGGAGCTCCGCAGACCGTTCCACGGGACAAGACCGCCCAACGAGACCCAAGGATGGCGCCCAGGCCACGCGGAAGCAGGACGGCGTGGGCCGCATCGCCGACGGCAGCGAGGACGACGCCCCAGTGTTCAGCGTGTCTACTAGACACCCCCGCTACTTTGTTGAGGTACTAGTCCAAGGGGTCCCCATTAGGATGGAAATTGACTCGGGGTCCTCATATTCAATCATTTCCCAGAGGGAGTTTTTGGGAATTGCCCCCCACAAGCGACCCAAGCTCAAAGCATTGAGGTCCACACTACGGGACGTGCAAGGGAACAGTATTCCAGTGTTGGGGGTTGGAGAATTTCAGGTCAAATTCAAGGAGCACGCCGCGTCCCTTCCCCTAGTCGTGCTCAAAGGAGGAAATTGCAGCCTCCTCGGGACTCAATGGTTCCAGCCCCTGGGGTTGTTTATTGGGGGGGTGCACGCCGTTGGGATGCACGCCGTTGGGACTGATCCAATTCAGGAGGTGTGCGAGGCGCACCCCGAAGTCTTCAAAAAGGGACTGGGGAAATTCAAGGGGCCCCCAGTGACTTTCGACCTGGACCCGGAGGTCCGCCCAATTCGCCTAAAACCACGCCGGGTGCCGTTTGCACTCAAGGACAAGATAGAGGCGGAACTGGACAAGTTGGTGGGCCAGGGGATCCTTGTGCCTGTAGATTCTGCGGAGTGGGAAACTCCAATTGTAACCGCTCTAAAGGCCAATGGGGAGGTCCGCATATGCGCCGACTACAAGTGCACCATCAACAAGGCGATCCGCCCGAATGCATATCCGGTGCCAGTAGTCAGCCATCTGCTGGCCAGGTTACACGGGGGAAAGTGTTTCGCTAAGCTCGACTTAGCACAGGCCTACCAGCAGCTCACGGTGTCCCCTGCCGCAGCTGCTGCGCAGACCATAGTCACCCATAAGGGGGCGTTCCAGGTGACGCGCCTCCAGTTCGGCGTGAATTCGGCGCCTGGAATTTTCCAGTCACTCGTGGAACGCCTCCTGAAGGGATTGGAGGGGGTGTTGCCTTATTTTGATGACGTGTTAATAATGGGGGGGAGTCGGGCTGAATTGGCCAAAAGGTTGGGGAAGGTCCTGACGATATTCGAAAAGGCGGGGCTGAGGTTGCGAAAGGACAAATGCGTCTTCTTCGCAACCGAGGTAGAGTTCCTAGGGTTTTGTGTGACTCCTGAGGGAATAAAACCATCCATGTCCAAAGTGGCAGCCATTAAGAAAGCCCCCCGCCCCACCTCCAAGCCCGAGTTGCAGTCGTTCCTAGGGCTGCTCAACTTCTACCACTCCTTCCTTCCCCGAAAGGCAGCGGTGGCTGAGCCGCTACACAAACTGCTAAAGAAAGACCAGGCATGGAAGTGGGGCGATGACCAAGAAAGGGCATTTGACGAGCTGAAAAGCCTCCTGGCGTCCGACGCTATACTGACCCATTTCAACCCCAAGCGCCCAGTAGTTCTGATCTGTGATGCATCTCCAGTGGGGGTGGGGGCGGTGCTGTGCCACGTGTTGGAAAACGGAAGGGAGGCCCCGATAGCATTTTATTCCAGGTCCCTGTCCCAAGCAGAGAGGAACTACGCACAGACGGACAGGGAGGCACTAGCAATAGTCGCGGGGACGAAAAAATTTCACGATTTTCTGTACGGCCGCCCCTTCACCATTGTAACAGACCACAAGCCCTTGCTAGGCATTTTTACCGCTGATAAGCCCACCCCACAGATCCTGTCTCCGAGGATGCTCAGGTGGGCCATTTTTCTCAACGCGTATCAGCACGCATTGATCTACCGGCCCGGGAAAGAGATCAGCCATGCGGACGCCCTATCTAGGTCTCCCCTCCCCCTAACGCCCAGCCAGGTGAGCATGGGGGAGCGGGACCATCAGGTTCTCATGATAGAGGTGCTGGATTCACCCCCCGTAGTGCCCGCCGACATTGCCAAAGCGACAGAGAAGGACAAAACGTTAGCGACAGTCAGCTCCTGGCTGCAGAAAGGGTGGCCCGCGTCCTCCCCAGCGGAGGAGTTCGCTCCATTTTTCAGAAAAAAGCTAGAACTGTCCCTAGAGAGGGGGTGTCTCTTGTGGGGGCAGCGGGTGGTGATTCCCACTTCCCTTCGGCCGCGGGTGCTCAAACTGCTGCACGTCAGCCACCCCGGCATCGTGCGATCCAAGGCGCTGGCCCGGAGTTACTTCTGGTGGCCCCAGCTAGACGCCGACATCGAGCACATGGTCGGCACCTGTGAGAGTTGCCAGTGCTCCAGACCAGAGGAGGCCCGCCTTCCCCACAGGGAATGGGACGCGGCTAAGGGGCCGTGGTCCCGGGTGCACGTTGATTTCGCGGGCCCTTTCAGAGGCACCCTGTTCCTCCTTGTAGTGGACGCTTTCTCCAAATGGTTGGAGGTTATCCCAGTCACGAGCACCTCCTCGGCCCAGACCATTAGGCATTTGCGGAGGCTCTTTTCCACGTTCGGCATACCCGACACGTTAATTAGCGATAACGCTAGTTGTTTCACGTCCTCCGAGTTTAGGGCATTCATGGAGATTAACGCCGTTCGGCATATCACCTCCGCCCCGTTTCACCCGGCCACCAACGGCCAAGTAGAGCGCCTCGTCCGTACCACGAAGGACGCGTTGCGGCGCATGGGCCCAGGGGATCTGAACCTACAAGTGTGTCAGTTTCTGCTAGGGTACAGGGTGACCCCATTGGCGTCAGGATACTCCCCCGCAGAGCTTTTAATGCGCAGGAAGCTGACCACCATCCTCACTAGGCTAGACCCCACGAGGGTTGAGGACAAAGGGAGGAACATCGGGCTAGAGGCTACAAAGAGTTTCAGTATAGGCACCCCCGTGCATTGCAGGAATTACGCCAGCACGGGCCCAGCCTGGGTGCCGGGCGTAGTTGTGGAGCAAACCGGCCCCGTGTCGTACCGAGTGGAAACCAGCACAGGGCTCCTGTGGAGGCGGCACGCGGACCAGCTCCGACGCAGGGTCTCCGATGAGCAGGGCACGGATCAAGCAGGAAATAAGTCAGCGTTAGGGTTCTCCCCCACCCGTTCAGCCCAAGGGGGAGGAAAAGGGGACCGTGGGCCCCCACCGAGGGGGGAGGAGGATATCCTCATAGATACCCTCGGGATCTTTCCGAGGAGGAGGAACCCGACCCCATACATATCTCGCGGAAAGTCCCCACAGATGCGGGTACCCCTACCAAGTTAGATTTTGATTTCCAGAACCGGGGGGGGGGGTTCGGAGTGGTCCCCCACCCGTCCAAGCGAGAAGAGGGTTTTTTTCGTTAGCCCCGACGGCCCCCGGTCTGCCCACAATGGAGTTTTTCCCTTCCCCTAAGGCCGCCAGACAGCAGCAAACCACTAACGAGTCTCCCTCTCCCATTTCAGGACAAGGGTCCAGGGAACAAAGAAGCAATAACGCCCCCGGGGGGGCAGCCCTCGTCACGGCCCAAACACACATGCAACAAGCCATCTTGGCTGAGAGACTTCGTCTCATCCTAGGGGGGAGGGATGTTGTGTTCTGTAAAGCTGTGCCTTTAACAATGTACCTTTGCCATGTGTTATCAATGTAACCTTTCTTTGTGCAACATTATAACCATCAGCTGTATCAATGTAAACCTGATAAGGGGACGCGAGCTAGTGACCACCAGAGGGCAGTAGCGAGCGTCCAGCTCTCTTGGCTCATATTCACCTGGTTCAGCAGCGCGGGAAGATTCCCCGCCACCTCTTCACCTGGTCAAGAAGGGCGTGACCTCCTACGACGTCATGCAGGCAGCAACCAATAGTCTGTCGACGAGCCACATTCAAATGTATAGCCAGCTGTATATATTGAGCTACCCATCCGCCATTACCATATGTTCCTCCGGATCATCATGCAATAAACCTGTGTTAAGCCAACCCTTCGGCTGTTTCATTGTCTTTGGTCCCTTACACTAAACAGTGGGACTACAAACTGAAGGAAAGAGCCATGTCCAGCCGCTAGGTAATATTCCTAATTGACTTTGATTTAGCTACAGTTGCCGCACCTAATGAGTAAATAAAATTTTAACTCGAATTCTCTAATGGAGGCTCTCTGTCTTTGTGTTACCCTTGTCTCCAGCCAAAAGGAAACACCCTCTTCCATATTGCTTAACTTCAGTGGGGCTCAGGCCCCTGACTGTGTGCAGTGTGATACCTCACTGCCCGAGTCAAACTGTGTGGCTGGCAGGTGCTTACACCATCCAGTCCCGCCACCCTCACTTACCAGTCCATGGAAAAATTGTTTAGCATGAATCTGGTCTGTGGTGCCAAAAAAGGTTGGGGACCCTTGCTCTAAGAGACAAAGCCTGGCACAGCATAATGCCATGAACATTTGGGACTCTCATTGATAACTTTCCTACACTATCAACAAAATATTGTTACAAGCCAAATAAGTGATCTTGAATCATAAAGGCTCATGTAATGTTAGATTTTTTTTTAGTGGTATAATAAAGGTGTCACCTTGCTCATGCAATATTTAAGTATAGCACTGATTTAAGCACAGTTCTCAAACCTTTTCCGTGTTAGAACATCACATTCTTTCAAAGGCTGTAGGGTGTATTGAATCAGTCTGATTTTAAAACATTGTTGTTATCACAAGGATAGCATGATCCTTGTTGTTTGAAAGGTTTCTGGAGATAATTGTAATTCTTCAGGGTATTTGTATTGTCACCAAGACAATACAAATTTATCGGACAATGCTATGAGTTTCTTGAATCCAGAGAGTGTTGTGTATGTAACACAAGACACTAAAGAGAGTGACCAGTAAAGAAGTACTGATATAAAAGAATAAAAGCAAAGAAAGTGTAAAACACATAAAATGCAGAAAGCTGTGGTTACAAAATGAGAAACAGTAATGAGTACAGGTTGTTAAAACTGATCATTCAAGATAAAAGAAATGGAAGAAGGAGTGGAAGAAAGGGAAGAGCTTATTGGCCAAGGAACCTTTGCAAATTGAAGGTTGCCGTTGTTTTGTTCTATACAACAGGGGCCCCCAACCCTTTTTGCACCATGGACCAGTTTCATGCTGAACAATTTTTCTACGGACCACCTGCCAACTACACCATTCAACTTGGGCAGTGAGGTATCACACTGCACACAGGCGGGGGCGGAGCCCTGCTGTAGTTAATCAATGTAGAGGAGGGACCCGACCACCTGCCTATCTGCTGTGTCTGAAGCCCATGCTCTCACTTTGTTTGCCAGGCAGATCCAGCGGAGCACAGCACAGAGGTATAAAAATGCAACTATTGCCAGCGCCTCCCTGTCTGTCTGGGCGTAGTTTCTCTCCGCTTGGGACAGGGACCTGGAGTAAAACGCTATTGGGGCCTCCCTCCCGTTTTCCAACACGTGGCATAACACTGCCCCCACCCCCACCGGGGAAGCATCACAGACCAGAACCACCGGCCTTTTGGGGTCGAAATGGGTTAGGACGGCGTCAGACGCCAGGAGTTGTTTCAATTCCGTGAATGCCCTCTCCTGGTCATCGCCCCATTTCCATGCTGCATCTTTCTTGAGCAACTTGTGAAGCGGCTCAGCCACCGCAGCCTTCCGTGGAAGGAAGGAGTGGTAGAAATTTAAGAGCCCTAGGAACGACTGCAACTCGGGCTTGGATGTGGGGCGAGGAGCTTTCTTGATGGCGGCCACCTTGGATTTGGACGGTTTGATCCCCTCGGGTGTTACTCGGAACCCTAAGAACTCAACCTCCTTCGCGAAGAAGACGCATTTGTCTTTTCGCAACCTCAACCCCGCCTGTTCGAACGCCGCCAGGACCTTGTTTAGCCTTTCAGCCAACTCGACCTCACTCCCCCCCGTTATCAATACGTCATCAAAATATGGTAAAACGCCGTCCAGCCCTTTGAGGAGGCGTTCCACGAGCGACTGGAAAATTCCAGGCGCCGAGTTCACGCCGAATTGGAGGCGCGTCACCTGGAACGCCCCCTTATGCGTGACTATAGTCTGTGCAGCAGCTGCGGCAGGGGTTACCATGAGTTGCTGATAGGCCTGTGCCAGGTCGAGCTTAGCGAAACACTTTCCCCCATGTAACCTGGCTAGCAAATGGCTGACCACCGGCACCGGATACGCATTAGGGCGGATTGCCTTATTAATGGTGCACTTATAATCGGCGCAAATGCGAACCTCCCCATTGGCCTTCAATGCTGTGACAATTGGAGTTTCCCACTCCGCGGAATCAACAGGAACAAGAATCCCCTGGCCCACTAATTTGTCCAGTTCCGCCTCTATTTTGTCCTTGAGTGCAAAAGGCACCCGGCGCGGTTTGAGTCTGATTGGGCGGACCTCCGGGTCCAGGTCGAACGTTACTGGGGGTCCATTGAATTTCCCAAGTCCCTTCTTGAAGACTTCGGGGTGCGCGTCGCACACCTCCTGTATCGGGTCAGACCCAACGGCGTGCACCCCCCCAATGAACAGACCCAGGGGCTGAAACCATTGAGTCCCGAGGAGGCTGCAATTACCCCCCTTAAGAATGACTAGGGGGAGTTCCGCGGCGTGCCGCTTGTACTGAACCTGGAAATTCCCAACCCCCAACACCGGGATACTGTTCCCTTGCACGTCCCGAAGCGTGGACCTCAACGCTTTGAGCTTGGGCCGTACGCGGGGGGCAATTCTCAAAAACTCCCTCTGGGAAATGATTGAGTAAGAGGAGCCAGAGTCAATCTCCATCCTAACAGGGGCCCCTTGCACCAGTACCTCAACAAAGTAACGGGGGTGTCCCATGGACACGCTGAAAACGGGGGCGTCGTCGTCGCTGTCGTCGGCGATGCGGCCCACGCCGTCCTGCATCCTTGTATGCCGGGCGCCATCCTTTAGTCTCGTCGAGCAGTCTGGCCTCGCTGGGCGGTCAGGCGAGCTCCTCCGGTCCCTCGCTGGGCGGTCGGGCGAGCTCCCCCGGTCCTTGCGCCGTTGTCTGCAGACTTTGGCAATGTGCCCGCGTCGCCCGCAGTTGTGGCACTCGGCCTTTCTGAACGGGCACCTGGCACGGTCGTGAGCCGCCCCGCAGCCGTCGCAACGCCGGCCCTCCTTCCGGACCCTCCGGACGTCCTCGTCGTCGCTGCTTTCGGCGGACGATTTCGAAATTCGCCGGGCTGCGTGCACCGAACTCTCTGCTTTGTCAGCCTTCGGCCGCCAATCCTGGAGCTCTTGCACCCCGGCCTTCGTGGCTTCTGTGGCCTGTGCCGCTTTCAGGACCTCCTGCAACGTGGGGGGCGGCTCCTGATTCATTAGCGTGCGCTGAATCTCGGCGTCCTTCAGGCCGCATAGCACGCAGTCCCTGAGGGTGACTTCCAAATTCTCCCATTTGCATGGGCCGGCAGCCAGACGCAGGGCCGCTACGAAAGCGGCGACCGACTCACCAGGCGCTTGGACTCGCCTCCAAAACGCGCTCCGAGCGGGAAACATCGCTACCGAGGGCCGGAAATGGTCTCGCAGCACCGTCAGGAGCTCCTTTGCCTTGAATTCAGCCGCCTTTTTGGGTGCGATGAGGTCAATCAATACCCTCTTGCCGTCGTGCCCGAGCATTCTGGTGAGGATGGCTCTTTTCTTCGCCTCGTCCGTCACCTCGAACTCCACCAGCGCGCCTTGGAAGTCCATTTCGAAGAGTTCCCAATCTTGCGGTTTCTTGATGTCGAAACCGGCGTATGTCTTGGTCCCGTGGGCAGCCATTATCCCACCTTCGTCGCCAATTTAGTGTATGGGACCAAAGACACCAGGACAGCCGAAGAGCTGGCTTAACACAACTTTATTACATGCTGGTCAGTGGGAACATGTGGTAATGGCGGATGAACAGCTCAATATATACAGTGGCTATACATTTGAATGTGGCTCCTTGACAGTCCATTGGCTACTGTCCGCGTGACGTCATTGTAAGGTCACGCCCTTCTTGTCCAGGTGAAGGTAGTGGCGGGAATCTTCCCGCGCTGTTGTTCTAGGTGAGTCTTGGACCAATGAGCTTGGACGCTTGCTATTGCCATCTAGTGGTCACTAGCTCGCGTCCTATTAAGGTTACAGTGATGCAGCTGAAGGTTACAATGTTACACATAGAAAAGGTTACATTGGATACACATGGATAGGTACATTGTTTAAAGGCACAGGCTTTAGGACACAACAGTAGGTGGACGAGATTTCTGAATGTGGTGACGTAAAATTGCTAGCAAACAGCAAGCTACTATGTATGGCTGGTGGCCTGTGTTTGGCTTGGTAAGGCTGAAGTTGGGCAGAGAAAGGTGCCTTAAATCAAGTCAAACTACTTGTGCAACACCCAAGATATTGTCTCTCTGACTCACAGCAACTTTACAGGATATCAGACAGAGGTCCTTCAAATTGCCCAATAGCTCGTCTGTTAAATCTAGAGTCATCAGGGACTCAACCCAGTGTCTTGTTCTCTCTACTGCTAGAGGATGGTTTTGAACTACTGAATTTGGGACTACAAATCTCTGTATTTCCCATGGTGATGTTGGGTGTGGGATTTTGGAAGTAGTACCCCCAGTAACCAATACTCCTCAACTCTGCAAGTAAGCTACCATCCCGCTTTGTGTGCCTATTATATGGTAAGAAAGCCAACTGAAGAATACAACCCAATATTCTGCAACTCCTGCACATCAAAATGTTTTGATGTCAGTAGCTTTGCTGATGTTTACATTTCTGTGTGACCTGCACTGCTGAAATGGGAAACATGGTTAGGCTACTGAGGAACATGGTAAGACTGAACTACTGGAGCAAGGACTTATTCCATCCTAATTTTTTAAATTGCTCTGCAAATCTAGTTTCAAAGCAAAACAGCTATCTTATATTTAGATCCTACTTACTTGTGGGTGGGAGAATGACATGGGATTCTATCTAAGGACTTTATATTTCCTGCACAGGCACAACTCTGCATCCGACAGATAGTATGTTACCAGATGGATTTTTTTCATACTTAATTATACACAAGTATGCATCTTGTTTTTCCAAATGCTCTTCCAGGATAGCCCTAAACAGAATACATTACAGTAGTCTAATCTCAAGAAAAATATGGCAGGAATGTTGAGGGCATTTACATGAAAGCTGTAGTATTAATGAATCAGGATTCATGTTTAATTCTATATACTGTACTTACAAGCTGACGTTTTTAACAGATAATTTGCACACAGAAGAGAAGATAGAAGGCTGCAGACTTGGTGATTGATGAACCTATACTTGTTATACTTAAAGGTAAAGGTCACCCTTGCTTGAAAGCCAGTTGTATCCGACTCTAGGGTTCAGTGCTCATCACCATTAATAGCCAAAGAGCCAGCGCTGTCTGCATCTATAGATGTTTCCATGGACATGTGGTGGGCATGACTAGATGCTGGAGGGCATAGAACACTGCTACCTTCCCACCGAAGTGGTACCTATTTATCTACTTGCAATTTCTTGCTTTTGAACTGCTAGGTTGGCAGGAGCTGGGACAGAGACAGAAGCTCACTCCGTCATGCAGCACTCAGGTCTTGAACTGCTGTCCTGTCGACTTTCCAGTCATCAAGTTCAGCCACCACAGTCCCTAGTTATACACACATGTTATCAACTGTTCTGGCTTTAAAGAGCAGAGGCAACAACTTTTATTTCGATTCTAACTTCTCAGGTAAGCAGAGTTTTTTCAACAAAAAACAAGGAAAGTTTGGAATCTATAGAAATATGTAAAAACAAAATCTCAGTGGTTTAAAGAAGGGTCTGAGACTAAAAACATGAGTATGGAAATTGTTCAAATAATGTTAGAAGAAAGTGTGTTTTAAGAGAGCTAGCATACAAAGCATTTTCTCAAATGTTCTCTGATACATAAGGAGGGACATATATTAACACCACATTCATAGTATTTGAGAAAATGTCCTTTCAGATCTGATGTTTACTGGGTTTAAAACAATTACTCCACTTCTGTAATATAAAAACATAATTAAGGTGGCTTGAAAGAATATTTATTTATTTATTTATTATTTGGATTTATTTCCCTCCCACTTGCCCTAGAGCAACTCAGGGCGGCACACCATCACATAAATATTATATACACCCTCTTAAAAACTTTACTAAAAAAAGAAGAAATAAAATGACATAGGAAACAATTTAAAATCAACCCTAATTTAAAAACGACCCTGCCTTCCCCACCCATCAATTAAAAGGACCAATAATTCTAACAGAGCCAACGAGTGGGAGTCAGCACCCCGTCGGCCCCCCATACTTGCCCTGCCAGCCAGGTTTTCAACCCTTTCCTAAAGGGCAGCAATTCTGTCTGCAGACGTAGACAGAATTGTCTACGTTAACAACAAAACATCAATGTAATACAAAACATTTTAGAAGCATGTTGAAAAGAGTGGCTGTTATACAGCAGAAGTGGGCTTTTACAACTATAGATGGCAAAATGGAAATGTGTAATAAGATGTGAGCCTGTATGGGCATATGTTCAGTTTGCTGCTCCCATATGCTACCAGAAAGTAATGGGACCTATAAATATGCATTAAGATTCATAAAACAAGCTAAACTGAGAGTAAACATTGATGTCAGAAAGCAGCCATTAAAACCTGTCCCCATTACTTTAGCTTTATCAAAGAAACCCCATGTGGCTTAAGGAGCAGTTCTACACGGGGTGTATTCTGTCAAATCTATCTCTAGGTTGGTTAACTTTGCACTCTCTGTCACTCCTCCTAAGCAAGTAATAAATGTTACAGTAATCACTCCCCAGAAACTATTATTTCACCTTAGACAGTATGACAGTGCCTTTACCGTTCCTGAATAAAGTATCAGTAAGAACCTTCACGCTATGCACTTTATTTGGGAGGAGAGTGACTTAATACTTCAATGCGCAGAACATCTAAAAAAAGCTATTCATCTTCTAATACATTTTATCTTGGGAAATTTCCATTACACCCAAGGGGACATTTTCTTCTTCTTCTGGTGGGCACTATAAGATAATGCTGAACTAAGTGGACTTTTACTTTAATTTTATGCTTTAATGAATACTTATCGTGAAGTTTTGCTGAACTTTCAGGCTCACTGGCTTTGCGTAAGGCATTGTTTTGTGCAATATTTGCGACTTTTTTTGTATCATATGTTAAAAAAAAAGGTTTGGAATGCTATTACTACCCATTGTTTAGATGTGCTTCCTCCTTCAGTCTGGCCAGCCAATATTTCTGTTGTTTTATTGGATTTCAGTTTATTTGATTTAGCAAATTGCCCACAACTTGGTTGTACCTCGAACATATTATCATATTTTGGGAGATAGCATTTTTGAAATATGATAAATTGTCCATAATATGGGTATATCATGAATATATTATTGTATTTTTGATATTGCATTTTAATAGTACAATAAATTCAGGATTATATAAAAATTAGCTTTTTCCTGTTCATGTTTTTCAGTATACTGTAGTTTGTTTGTTGGCATATATGTGTTTTAAACTAACCAATATCTGTTTATTGTTTGGATAATAATCTCCTGAAATTCAAAAGAGGGAATAGAAAGAAACCTAGGATTTCTAGATGTTAAATATTTATTTAAACAAAAACTGGTTTTGGCAAGCTGGTTATGATGATACTATGAGCAAAGCATGCAACTGAAGTGACCTTGACCAAAAGCTTAGAATAGTGAGAACCAAAAAGCAAGGCAATATCTATACTCAGACTCAAATTGGTATAAATAGTCATTTCCTGCTGTGAACTGTGGTTTATAGAGAGACATTTAAGGATTTCTGACAAGGAATGATCCTCACTCCTACTAAATATGAGTCCCTTGTATTCTTTAGGGGCCTTCAACAATTACGTGATCCTCGAAGGGGGGGAGGGGGCCTTGCATCTGAATTACAGAAAATTATGTGTGTGTGTGTGTGTGTGTTGTGTATTGGAATAAAATCTAGAATTATTATTATTGCTAAACATTGCAAGATAAAATGGCAAGTTGCACCATTTGGGTTAAGGGTAAATTTAGCACACCCTTCCCCGGTTTCAAGACGCACTCTTTATGTAAATGTGTAATATCTGATTTGGTGTTATTTTGGATCCTTGCGGAGATTCGTCAATACCTGAATATTACATTTCTGATTGGTTATCCGAAAAGGTTGCTAGTTTGTATCATTGGGGAACTGCCACTTGAACGCTATATAAAGTGGCATTTGCAAAAGGGCGTTGGCTCTTGGTTTGCATGCACAACACACACACGTGTGGACTACTTCCAGAATAGTGCAGGCATGGAACTGATCCCGGGTAGCAGAATAGTGGGAACGGATGCAGCCAACTCATGTCCAGTTAAGCTGTATTATTGTTCTTCCAAGAGTAGTGAATAAACTGTTGCTTCATTGTTTAATTCACCGCTTGTTGGTCTCTTCATTGCAAGCTCCGGAAACAACATTTTGGCAATGAAGGTGGGATCTTCTGAAGTCCAGATGGCTGACCTAGTTCCTGTTGGCTTGGAACCTTTTGATGTCTTCAAGCCAGAAAAATGGCCATTCTACGAAATGCAACTCGAGAATTACTTCATTGCAAGGAGGCTCGACCCGACCATGAGAAAGGTGACCTTCCTAGCCCACTGCAGGTTAGCTACTCTTGAGCTTGTGTCCAGATTGCTGTTGCCCAATGCTTTGCGGAAAACTCCTCTGCAAGTCTTGCTGGTCATTCTATGAGACTACTTCCAGTCTCAAGCCGCCGTCCAGAAGAGAGAATCGCCGGGTCCAGCTATGACCCCCAATGAGTCTGCGGAGACTACGAGCCACGTCCTCCAGGGACTACCTTAAAAATTTCAGGGTACACGGGCATCAGCACGAGGAACTGTTGCAACATGTCACGGCTGCGGTAGGCACCACCTGCAGCAAAATTGTCTGCTCAAGGGTGCAGAGTGCCATTCCTGTGGTAAGAAGGGCCACATCGCCAAGGTGTGCCGCCAGCGCTTGGAGGATGTCGCCAGCGAAAAGGGGTATCCAAAGGAAAAGTTCTTCATCTCTAAGGTCTACACAAGCCATGGGTTCGACGGTTTGGTTCAAGCTTACAGAAGAGTTCATTGTCGACATCCACTTGGAAGGGGTGTTGTTTTGCATGGAAGTGGAATCGGGATCGTTCCTCTCCATCATGGCCGAATGTGAGTTTCTGTGCATTCCATGGGCAGACCGCCCTAAGCTTAAGGCCCTGCCTGACAAGATGGGAGCTCACTCCATCATGCAGCACTCAGGTCTTGAAGAGTGGACCTTCTAGTCATCAAGTTCAATGTCTTAACCACTAAGCCACCACAATCTTTCTTTACCTACATCCTACAAAAACTTCATAGGTCCCAGGGTACTCATAGAGGAAGAGAATGGCAAGCCATTTCTGAGTATTCTCTACCTAGAAAACCTCAAAAAAGGGTTACCATAAGTCCAAATTGACTTGATGGCACACAACTATTATTACAGTACTGTATATGAAAAATTTTACCTGCCAGGTTCTGTATGGCTTTTCTTTAAAAGAACAGCAGTTGGCCAGGAAGACTCAATTGGATACTGATGCTAATTTTGTTTCAGCTCCAAGTTAAAACATGGCTGTTCCCCAAAAGCCTTCAGGATTTAAAGATCTTGGCTTGAGTAGCTTCCGAACTTCTTGCAATATGTATTGTTTTAATGGTGTTCATTTGCTTAGATTATTTTACATGCTCCAAATGTTTTAAATATTCTTAAATGTTTTTTAATGTTTTAAACTATATAATTCATTTTAAACTGTACTTGTAATCTATCCTGCTATCTCATGATATACAGCTGGATATAAATATTCTAAATTTAAAAATAAAATTGTCATTTCTTTCTTACTAGCTGGCAGGCCTACAATCAACTGTAAGGATATTCTTGATGATAGTGCCCAGACTTTGCAAAGCCCGTCCCAGTGGGCTTTATGCCTTTATGAGCATTTCAGAGTCAGGGTTCTTTCAACCTCTTAAAACTTGTCACTTCAAAGTTTTGACCTGTAACCTCCTGCTTATGTGCCAAACGTATTTTAACAAAGCTACAAACAATACTGCATAACGGAGTGAGCTCTGTCCCAGCTCCTGCCAACCTAGCCATTTGAAAGCAAGAAATTGCAAGTAGATA
Organism: Bradypodion pumilum; assembly: GCA_035047305.1. Classification (NCBI taxonomy): domain Eukaryota; kingdom Metazoa; phylum Chordata; class Lepidosauria; order Squamata; family Chamaeleonidae; genus Bradypodion; species Bradypodion pumilum. Next base: position 37,214,206 of record JAWDJD010000005.1, on the reverse strand, counting down.
AATGGGTACCACTTCGGTGGGAAGGTAAACAGTGTTCCGTGCACTCCGGTGTTGAGGCATGCCTATCATGTGTCCATGGAAACGTCTGCAGATGCAGACAGCGCTGGCTCTTTGGCTGTAAACAGAGATGAGCACTGAACCCTAGAGTTGGATACGACTGGCTTTTGAGCAAGGGCAACCTAGCTGACTATTTTATGTTTGTGAGCCACTCAGAGAACACATTGTATTTGGGCAGCCCACAGGGAAGCACAACATTACTTCTTAGTTTGTTGGATAACCAAAGCCCACTATGTTTCTTGCCTTAACCATTTCTGGTTATGCCACCATGAGCTCCTTGGAAGAAGGATGGAATTAAAATTACTTTGCCTTTAGAACAAAATGAAATAGCTCAAACAATTGTTCTCATATTTTAACATGTTTTTGTTTGGGTTATGATCTGCCATACAGATTTCTTTCTAAAAAAGTTAAACTTTATTTATGTTACCCTTTCCTATAAACCTCTGACACAAGAGTTCTGGTCTTCTATTCTACTAAACCAAATTATATGTAACTTCCCTTGTTTATTCCTGCCTTCATTTCCCTTTCTCCTTCTGTTGTCTTGTGTCACACAAAGTTCTAATTCTTTCTCATGACAATAATATAGTTGAAAACTGAACAATTTTCCAATTATCTCTGTCTCTTTTGTCCCCCACTTCAGCAAAAATGAGAAAATTAGAGGGGAAAAACTCTTACTGTACATTTGAAGCAGTGGGCTACTGTCCATGAAAACCTATACAATACTATTTTTCTTTTATTCTATTTGTAAGAATCCATTAAAAATTAAAAAGAAAACTTGTGGGGGAAAATAATTTAGTATCAAAGGGGCCACATGCTCACCTATTTTTAACCATCATAAGTAGTGAATAATACTTATCATTATTGCCACCAGTATACTCAGTATTTCAGACAATTTAATAAGCTGAGGAAGATGAGCCCTTGATCCAAGAAACTCATAATCTAGGGTTCATGACTGAGGAAAACATGATGGAAAAGGGCAGAAAAGGCAGCAAGGAACTCTTTGTATGCGTAGTATTAGAATGACAGGAACAAATACATTTATTCACTTGTATTGACCTGCTTTTATTTTCCTGTAGAATAGCAAGTGGAGTAGACGAATATGTAAACCAGACTAGGCTCTATGACCAGCATTGAAAAAATACTGTACTCAGATGTCAGTCTAATTATTCTTCCACATGAAAGGAGAGAGGGATCACAATTTTGTTCTTTGTCTCACACAGCAAAATGTATGTGGCTTATTTTCCCTCACTGTACTACAAGCAGAAAGCCGGTATGCTAAGAAAGGCTTTCACATGGCAGTTTCACGTTTTAACTGCTTAAATACAGCAACAATAGCATGCCAAAAAATCAATTCCAACTTATGGTGACCTTTTCAGGGTTTTCTAGATACCAAATGCTCAGACCATTCTGTTCTTCTGGGGATGCTCTGGGACTGTGCAGCTTGCCCAAAGATATACAGGCTGGCTTTTCTCTTGTGATGCCCAGTGTGGAATCAAACTCCTATAGATAACTTGGATTTTAGATGCAGTTATATTTTACATGAACTAAATCAGGTAAAGGTCGCCCTTGCTCGAAAGCCAGTCGTATCCAACTCTAGGGTTCAGTGCTCATCTCTGTTTGTAGCCAAAGAGCCAATGCTGTCTGTGTCTGCAGATGTTTCCGTGGACATGTGGCAGGCATGACTAGACATCAGAGTGCACAGAACACTGTGCTACCTTCCCACTGAAGTGGTACCTATTTATCTACTTGCAATCTCTTGCTTTCAAACTGCTAGGTTGGCAGGAGCTGGGACGGAGATGGGAGCTCATTCCATCGTGCAGCACTCTGGTCTCAAACTGCTGACCTGCTGACCTTCCAGTCATCAAGTTCAGTGTCTTAACTACTAAGCCTCTGCAGTTCCATGAACTAAATTGCTATCCTGTTTAACATAGGGACTCTATCTGTAAATACTGTACATTTGCTCTATAATAATACAGTAAAACCTTGCAGAAAGAGTGCCTCGCTTAGAGACTAACTCGCTTAAAGAGCAGAATTTTCTCTGAATTGTCGCCTCGCTTAACAACTAAAACCAACCAAAAACTTGCTTAACAACTAAATTGGGGTTCGTAATCCTCCCCCGCCAGAAGTCACAATTGGTCACTTACACTGGTGTCTCGCTTAAAGAGCAAACTTGCTTAAAGAGCAATCCTGTGGAACGCATTATGCTCTTTAAGAGAGGTACCACTGTAATAATAATAATTTCATGTCAGAAATTATTCTGGGTTGAAAGGATTTTTGCTGGAGAAACTCTGCTCAGGGAACGCCCAAATGAGGCTCCTTTCATGTCCCCAAGGGCTGGGACAAAGACGGGCAGTCAATCCGTCATGTAGTACCTGGGTCTCAAACTCCCAACTTGCCAGCCTTATGGCTAACAAGGCGAGCTTCTTAACCACTGAGCCACCACAGCCCCTTATTGGCTCTATAACTATATACTTATTTGTACTTAAGCAAAATATAAATGGCCAGATCTAGATTTAGCAGATGAAATGTATTTGGGCACCATTGTATTTAGCAAAAATACAGTACACACCATGACATATGCTGCAAGCTTTGCAATAATGTAGAAAGCATCTAGAAAATGTCAGTGCAACCAGGCAATGTTCAGAGGAAAAGGAAGTAGAGAGAGGATAAACTGAAATAAACCACAAGCATTTCCCCACCACCGCCCCATTGAGCATGAGCTAGTTACTATGGTGATCAAAATGTACTGTATATCAGATGGTAAAAGTACTTTCAAACGCTGCTGTCAGTGTGTTGAATTAGAAATGTGATGCCTTTACTGCTGTCATTTAACTATAATCCCTTCACAGGGTTTTGAGGAAAGTGTAAGGCCAGTTTACTCACCACAAAACAAAGTTTGGGACACAAATGTAGTCCAGATAGTTTTCAATAAATCTATAAGAAAAGTGCATCTTAATCAAGTTTACAAATCACTCTCTTGTCCATTGCTGTCTATAGCATGACAATTTACATAGCAGAGCATTTGTGCCCTTTTGCTGAACCAAAACCTTCTGTCAGTTTAGATGTAGAAATAACAGCAAAGTTGCCTCCGCAAAGAGTTCTTGTGAGTAAGTGCATCAACACAAAATGAACACAGAAATGTTAGATATGGCTGGATGCATTTGATTTCAGCATGACTAGGCCTCAGGTGGCAGATTTAGGTTAACATTAATACCAACAATTTGTTCGCTGTTTAATTTGTTATTGTAGTATTCTTACCACCAGGATTAGAGAAATTGACTCGTGAGATTTTATGCTTCAGGTGCCAAATAGCTTGACTGGTAGGTACCTTTATTTTAAATAGGGATATGCAAAAGCCTTGAGCTGTTTGTTATTTGCACAACTTCTAATACAGGGGTCCTCAACCTTTTTTAAGCCAGGGGCCGGCTTGTAGGTTAAGTAGTAGTAGTCAATTAGATGCATAGGAACCACTTTGGTGGGAAGGTAAACAGTGTTCCAGGCATGCCTGCCACATGTCCACAGAAATGTCTGCAGATACAGACAGCACTGGCTCTTCGGCTATGAAACAGAGATGAGCACTGAACCCTAGAGCCGGATACGACTGGCTTTCGAGCAAAAGTGACCTTTAATAGGGGCTTCAAACATCATTATCCTTCATTCTTAATCCCCTCTTGCCTGTTTAGTGGCCGCAGTGGCTTAATGTTATAATGCTGATCTTGACGACTGGAACTGGAAGGTTAGCAATTTGAGACCCGAGTGCTGAGTAACAGAGTAAGCTCCTGTCGTCTGTCCCAGCTCTTGCCATCCTAGCAGTTTGAAAGCAAGAAATTGTAAATGGTACCTCTTCGGTAACAGTGTTCTGAGCACTTCGGTGTCTAGTCATGCCTGTTACATGACCACAAAAACATCTGCAGATGCAGACAGCTGGTTCTTAGGCTGTAAATGGAGTTGACCAGTGCACCTTAGATTTTGATATGACTGGCATTAGAGCAAGGGCGACCTTTACCTTATGAATTGGAGTGGAGGAACAATGTGTGCTGCCCTGAGCCCACTGTAACAAAGAAACACTAAATATGAGAGAAGACAGCAAGTAGGGACTCCTCCCCAGGCAAGCATTCTGTGACTCCGCACTGCCATCAACATATACTTTGACTGGCTGGCAGCTACAGAACCATTCCAAGTGGCAACTCATCCTCTACCAGCTGCATTTGGGTACCTTTCATGTTTGGTCCTCCCAAAAGCCCAATGAGGCCAATCTAGTGAACTCTGTAGAAATATTAGGGTACCCTCGCAAGCTCTATGTGATCAGTAGATCCTAGTAAGATAAGTAGCAAGCTTTGCAGTAGTTTCCCACAGGCTTGATGAAGCATTGCAAGATTTTGAGAAAATTATTTCAAGTAGCTTCTTTTTTCTGTATTAAATTTAAATTTTGATTGTTCAACTTGTATGCCGCCCCACTCACACAGCGACTCTGGACGACTGACAAAAAAAATCACAGAATATCACATCACCTTACAATAATACAATAATGCAACAGTAAAAAAATATCAAAAACAATGTATATAATATTACAAAAACTCAACCCCTCACTTCCCTCTAGGCCAGACAGGTTGAGGGAAGAATTCCAGAGCTGAAGATTCCCCGTGCCCAGTTGGGCATCAGTGGCCTCTGGCAGAGGTTAAACCAGTGAGCAAACTCCTGGCCTCTGGCCCTTGTCAGGGCGTAAGGGGGGTGAATTAATGATAGGGATTAATTCGTCCGCTTGTAGCCTGACCGACGATTCTGCCGAGCAAGCATCTCGCAGACCTCAGTTACCCATTAGAGTAATCACTCATCCCCTGGCCAAGGTAATCCCCGGTGTAAATATCGGCCATATTTACCCTTGCCTAAGCCCTAAACAATGGTCTCCCTTGCCCCGTGTTTGTCCAAGTTAATCAACTTCCCTTTGAGAGGTTCCCCATTAACCCGGGTACGTGGGTTAGGTAATTTTCCTGTCTGATGACGGTTTCGCCACCGTTGCGCTTTTTCCCCTATAAATGATGTTGCCTTTTTCCAATAAAGTACTGATCTGATCTCGCTCCATTTGCCTCGTGTCGTCACTTGATCAGTCTCCTCCGGGACCTTAAGGCCACCCCAGTGGCCCCGATTCCTACATCTGGTGACCCCGATGTGATTTACTCGTGAGTAAGCGACCCAGGAGAGGTCTACTCGCGAGTAGCGATCCACGCGGTCCGGTTCTACGCTTGAACCGCGACCCATCAGCCCGGAGGACAGCGCGGCGCTCTGACCGGCAGCCAGCCTGTCAGAAGGACGGCCAGCGGCGAGGCATTCCAAGAGAGGCATTCCTGCACCTTGCTCCCGGCTTTCGGGGAGACTTGCGCCAAAGGGAAAAACGCGTTCCGCTCAGGGCAGCTGTGAGCCCTTGACAGCGCAGAGGCCGCCGAGGGCCCGTGGCAGGAGGCCACGCTCCGAGCTCCACCCAGACGATCGTCGCCAAAACCAGTTACCTTGCCCCAAGACGCGTCAACCCGTCCCGAGGAGGAAACTTCAGAGGACAACTCGCAGGTAATATGGGGACCTGTTCTCAGGGACAGAGTCCGTCCGCTAGCCAAAAAACTCATGAGGAAGAGTTTAAAATCCTGGCCAGGGTATTTAAGTTACGCTTTCACAGCAGGGAGCTAGCGAGACTTTTGGCGTACCTTAGGGAACACTGCCTGCTTTACCCAGAAGTAGGTACGTTAACCCTACAGCTCTGGGATCGGATAGGAGACTGCATTCAGCAACCCCCGAAGGCCCCAGGAGGGATAGTTAGCACATGGAGGAAGTGTAGGAAACTCTTAGCTGAGATCGAGCCAGTCCGGATAGAAGCGGAAGAACCCCCGTTAGATAAGTCATCAGTTCAGCCAGTCGAGCCGACTGCGCCCACCGCACTCTATCCGACATTCAAGTACCAGCAGAGTAGCGCAGGGAGCCTTCCCGCGGTGACAGCTGCAGACGTCACCGAGGGAATGCAGGGCATGAGAAGCGCAGGCGCTCCTCTGACAGCTTCGGGTTCCCGAGTTACCAAGAGTCCCCTTCAGCGCACAACTGAAGAGGAGATTAGGAAGGGGGAATTGCCAGCAGAAGAGTTACCTGAGCTCAGACAGATATGTCCAATCCGCATGGAAATGGACGCGCTCACGGGCACACAGCAGATTGTTCATTCCCCAGTCCCGTATAAGCTGCTCATGGCTATGCAGAAGGCAATTGCAGAAACAGGGCTCCAAAGTCGTTTTACTAGGGGCACGCTTCAGCAAGTGTGCGAAACCACCATGTGGATTCCTCATGATTGGAAAGCCGTCATGAGGATGATGCTGACCCCTAGCCAGTACATGATCTGGGACAGCGAGTTCCGCCTAGAGGCGCAAACTCGGGCTGCCAGGATGGGAGGCGCGGTGCTTCCTGAGCAGCTGTATGGCTCGGGTAATTTCGAGTCAATCAATGCTCAGATCAACCTGCCTCTCGCCACTCTCGAGATGTCAGCCGAGGCAGCCTTTAGGGCTTACTTTAAGATCCCAGCCACTGGCAAAGCGGCTAAGAATTACACCTCCATTAAGCAGGGAGCCCAGGAGCCCTACATGGACTTCATCAATCGCCTGGAAGAAGCCATTAGCAGGCAGATTGATAATGAGCAAGCCCAGGAAGAGCTCATGATCAAGTTAGCCAAGGACAATGCCAACTTGGACTGCCGTAGAATCTTGCAGTCCCTAGGCAACCGTCCCGACTTGACCCTATCGGACATGATTAGAGCTTGCGCCGACGTTGGCACAGAATCCTATAAGATGGGTCTGCTAGCGGCAGCGGTGCAAGGAGGGAAAAGACCTAATGGTAAGAGCAAAGGAGCATGCCACAATTGTGGCAAGATCGGTCACTTCGCTAGGGAGTGCCGATCCAAGGGAGGCGGACAAAAGTCCGGCCGTCCCAAGGCTCCGAACACCCTCTGTCCGAAGTGCAAGAAAGGCTATCATTGGGCCAGGTATTGCCAGAATTCGGGAAACCGGAACACGGGCATGTCTCTGGCCCCAGTCCAAACAGAGGCATCCTTCACCCAGAACTCCCCAGAGCCAGAGTAGAGTCCAACCCCATCCCAGACATTGCGAGGGCGCAGGCCAGCCCCAGGGGCAGCGCGGGACTAGAATTGACTTGCCAGGCGGACGTTACATGCGACCTGCCAGTTCTCCAAGTTCAGCTTTGGACACACCTGCCCCAAACATCCCTAAAAGAGACACCTTAGCGCAACTGATCATGGTTCCTTGTCGCTCGCCAGCAGAGAGCCAGGGAGGGCTCAGTGACAGCTTTGAGTCCCGGTCAGAGGACCGCTCGAGCGCCAGTAAGGCAGCGCAAGGATACCAGGTCTTAGCGACAGTGGAAACCAACATAGAGTGGAAACAGCGCCCGGTCATTGAGGTATTTCTGAATAATCGATCATTCTCAGGCCTGTTAGATACCGGAGCAGATGTCAGCGTGATAAGTAGAAGCCAGTGGCCAAGGGAGTGGGCCACTGAGCCAGTCTCCGATGTGTGGGGGGTAGGCGGTGTTCAGGAAGCGTTTAGGAGCCGAGAGTGGGTAGAAGTCACAATCCCAAGGGCTGAGGGCACGGCGGTAATTTGACCGCACATTCTTGACGTGCACATCAACCTTTGGGGGTGGGATATTCTGCAGCAGTACGGTGCTACGCTTACCTTTGGGTAATGGCGTTGCCACTTAAATGGCTCACCGATACTCCGGTCTGGGTAGAGCAATGGCCGGTAGTAGGGGAGAAATTGGTTGCTCTCAAGCAGCTAGTTAAGGAACAGCTAGACGCAGGACACATAGAACAGTTCACAAGTCCTTGGAATTCGCCAATTTTTGTTATTAAGAAGTCAGGGAAGTGGCGACTCCTCCACGATCTCAGAGAGATCAATAAATGCATACAGCCAATGGGTCCGCTTCAATGCGGCATCCCGAATCCGAACATGATTCCCGAGGGGTGGGAGATCCTGGTCGTAGATCTCAAGGATTGCTTTTATACTATCCCCTTAGACCCCAGGGACCTGGAGAGGTTTGCCTTTACGGTGCCAGTCGTGAACCACAGTGAGCCTACGCAGCGTTACGTGTGGAAATTTTTGCCACAGGGCATGCTCAATTCGCCCACTTTGTGCCAAATTTACGTTCACGACGCACTGGCAAAGTTTCGAAACCTCTACCCACAAGCCTTAGTTTGCCACTTCATGGATGATATTTTGGTAGCGTTGCCAAAACTTGGCGGCGAAGTGTTTTCAGACCTCCAGGCCAGCCTGGGGGACAAAGGGTTACTCATTGCCCCAGAGAAAGTGCAGAGAACCGAGCCCTTCTCATACTTGGGCCATCGGCTTCTCCGCTCTTTCGCAGCACCAGTTTTGCCCCAGATCAATTTACAGGACTCAGTCACCTTGGTAGAATTACAGCAGGTTTTAGGAAACATTAATTGGGCCAGACCGTATTTTCGATTGGATACGGATCTTCTGAAACCGCTCTTCTCGCTGCTAACGCTAGGTAAGCAGCCGGCAGACCGGATAAAAATTTCTCGAGACGCGCACTTGGCGCTCGAGAAAGTTAACCAAGCTCTCAGCCAAAGATGGGTAGATAGGATCGCCCAGGGGCCCTATGCCCCAATCCTGAATCTGTACATCGTGCGATCAGGATCCATGTTCACTGGGGCGCTAGGAGTAGACTCAGAGAAGGGAGCGAAAATTGTGGAGTGGGTGTACTTGCCTAACACCTCATCTCGGAACATTGTTCCACCCCAAGAATTGGTCTCCGCGGTGATCTACCGCGGCAGGCTGAGAGCTAGGGACATTTCTGGGCACGATTTAGCCAAAATCGTGGTCCCGTTCACCAAGGAACAAATTCAGCAGTTGATGCAGCTAGGTGACTCGCTTCCGATAGCTTTGGAAGGGTTCACTGGAAGCTTGGCATACCACTTGCCTAAAGACCCCAGACTCGTCTCGCTTCAAACAGGAACAGTCAGCTTGTTCGAATTGCTCTCGCTGGTCCCACTTCAGGGGGCCAGAACAGTTTTTTCTGATGGCGGACGCACCTATGGTGTCCTGACCTGGCAGGAGGGTGAAGCTTGGCACACGCTGCTAACTCTCCCACAGAAGTCCGCGCAGCGGGCGGAGTTGGCAGCCATGAACCTTGCTTTGCGCACCTTCGCCAAGGAGCGTTTAAATATCATAACCGACAGTCTGTATGTTAGGACTTTGCTTCACAGTCTACCGGGAGCATACATCACCCCCGCGATAGACAAGAATCTGCTTAGCCTGTTTCTCACGGCTCAATTTCATTTGCGAAACCGCACGGAGCCGCTCTATATTGCCCACATCCGGAGTCACCAAGACCTGCCGGGTCCGATTTCCATGGGCAATAGCAGAGCGGACGCGGCGGCAAAGGAAATTCAGCAACGTTCAGTTTTGGGAGTTTTCACTACTCCAATTCAAAGTCATGCCTTTTTTCACCAAAACGCCAAGGCACTCGCCAGACAGTTCAATTTGCCACTTTCTCAAGCCCAGGGTATAGTACGCTCTTGCCAGCATTGCGCAGGGGCACCGGGGGGGCCCTCGTGGGGGGTCAACCCACGGGGGACAGAGGCCAATCAGGTCTGGCAAATGGACGTCACGCATGTGCCGCAGTTTGGCAGATGGCAGTACATGCACGTCTGCATAGACACTTTTTCCCAGTTCGTTTGGGCGATGGCGCAGAAGGGGGAGACTGCCTCCCACGTGGAGCAGCATCTCCTGTCCTGCGTTGCGGCAATGGGCAAGCCGCGGCACGTGAAAACGGACAACGCCCCGTCCTACTGCTCTAGGCAGTTGGCCGCCTTCATGGCCACCTGGGACATCAAGCATACATTTGGCATCCCCTACAATCCGCAAGGGCAGGCGATTGTAGAACGGGTCAATCGGACGCTAAAGTCCTATATTGACAAACAAACAGAAAGGGGGGAGCCACCGGCCCTCCCCAATTCACAGGGACAAGCACAGTTTTGTCTGAATAAGGTATTGTTCACATACAATCACCTCAATGTTTTTTCGGACTGTACGCCGCAGGAGAAGCACTTCCGCCGTTCGGAAGCTCTCCCGCGACCTATGGTCCAGTACCGAGTGCCACCGGACCCATCTTGGAGGGGCCCGGTGCCGCTCATAACCTGGGGGAGAGGGTATGCTGCAATTATGTCTCCTACAGGTGTCGTTTGGATTCCGGCTCGGTGCGTCAAGCCTCATTTGGAACCTCATGGCGTGGACCCAGACCGACCCGAGTCCGATCCCGGAGATGGAGGACCTCACTCTGACCGAGGAGACCCACCAGGAGAAGCGGCGGCTGCGGACCCAAGCGCAGAGGATCACCTGGGGGATGGTCAAGACCCTTTGCAGAGAAGCCCAGGATGCCCTCCAACGCGAGGAGAAGGAGCCGACACCGGAGCACTTCGTTGCAGCAGTCTTTGCCCAGATTAATGCCAACTCCGTGATCTTCACCATCATCCTGGCCCTCACCCTGCTTCTGGGGGGAGGCGCTCAGGCCGCTTCGCTTCAGGCCAACGGCCTGCCGCCCGGTGAAGACCTTTCAGCACGGATGCACTACAACTTGTGGGCAAGGTTGGCGGGTCTCGTTGGCCAGTCCGATTTTTGCCTGAAGCAGGACATTGGTTCTGCCTCGATCCTCAGCACCTGTCTCATCCCAGTGTGCCACACTCTCGACGCACGCGCCAGGGATGGTGACTGGCTGTTAAAGAAGATCTTCGGACCGCATCTCCCTGCGAGCTTTGCAGCCTACGCTCGCTGGGGGGGATTGTGGCTCACCATGACCTTGCCGGCTGATGCAGCCACTCTCCACACCCCGCGAGTGGCGGCCAGCCCGAACTCTACTTGTGCGCGAATAGTCGGCTGCGCCACAGGCGGCCGAACCCAGCGCAGCTGCCTCGATACCGGCAGCAGCAATTGGACTTGTGCAAACCCAGAGACAATTGGCTCGTTGCCTGCCCATGTCACCCTACCCTCAGGGTGGTTCTTCACATGTAATCAGTATACCTTTAACTATATTCCTGCAAATGTATCAGATTCCACATGTTGCCTTAGCCGGTTGACACTGTTGCTCCCCACGAGGGATATGGTTACCCCAAGCACAAATGTTTCAAATGTTCCACATGTTCCAAATGTTCCAAATGTTCCTGCACCCATCAGGCACACTCGCACCACCCAGCTAGACAGCTCATGTGACAGCAGCTTTAGAGTTCTAAGCCCAGCCGAATACGTCTCACTATCAGTCAGTATAGTTGGCGTGCCAGGCTTAGCCGTCGGCAACGCACGGAGAATTGGCCGCTTGGCTTGCGGCTTGGCAAAAGCCATCAACCATACCTCCACAGCGATAGCGCTCCTCAACCAGGAGCAGGCGGAACTTCGCCATGCCATTCTCGATAATCGAGCTGCTATCGACTACCTCTTATTATTGCACCACTTGGGTTGCGAATCCCTTCACGGTATGTGCTGCTTCAATCTTACTGACAACTCCCGGAAAATCCAAAGTTAGCTCACTGATCTCCACACCATAGTCCAGGGCATCACTGAGGGTTCCGCATGGGGAGCTTGGTGGGGTTCATTGTGGAGCTGGATGTGGTCCTGGATCCCCTGGGGGTGGCTTCAGACGGTACTCAAGGTGGTAGTGGGGGTGACTATACTAGGCATAGCGTTATGCTGCTTTGCGCAATGTATTCCCTCACTGATCTCGAAGTGCCGCCTCGAGAATAAACCCCGTGACGTCATTCCCGATCAACAGCTGATGCCGCTTCTGCGCAGAGTCGCCAGTCAGGCTCTTAATATAAAAAAGTAAGGGGAGATGAAGATTCCCCGTGCCCGGTTGGGCATCAGTGGCCTCTGGCAGAGGTTAAACCAGTGAGCAAACTCCTGGCCTCTGGCCCTTGTCAGGGCGTAAGGGGGGTGAATTAATGATAGGGATTAATTCGTCCGCTTGTAGCCTGACCGACGATTCTGCCGAGCAAGCATCTCGCAGACCTCAGTTACCCATTAGAGTAATCACTCATCCCCTGGCCAAGGTAATCCCCGGTGTAAATATCGGCCATATTTACCCTTGCCTAAGCCCTAAACAATGGTCTCCCTTGCCCCGTGTTTGTCCAAGTTAATCAACTTCCCTTTGAGAGGTTCCCCATTAACCCGGGTACGTGGGTTAGGTAATTTTCCTGTCCGATGACGGTTTCGCCACCGTTGCGCTTTTTCCCCTATAAATGATGTTGCCTTTTTCCAATAAAGTACTGATCTGATCTCGCTCCATTTGCCTCGTGTCGTCACTTGATCAGTCTCCTCCGGGACCTTAAGGCCACCCCAGTGGCCCCGATTCCTACACAGAGCGTCAACAGCGTTTGCGTTTTTGTGGCCGTGGAACAGCTGCTCCCACTTTCCCCTGGCCAGCCGGGCCAAGGGGAGTCTGGGATGTCGGCGTTTTTGTAGCCGCAGGACAGCTGCTCCCACTTCCCTCTGGCCGGCCGGGCCGAGGGAAGGAGTCCGGGATGTATTTGATTCGGAATACTGGCTATCCACATGGCAATCAGCCATGAAGATTGTCCTGGGAACAATATATTTCAATTTGCCTTATCCATGACAGCGTGACACCTGTACCACTGATCCAGTTCCACAAAACAATTTCCAGTCCTGAGCCCTTGTGACACACAAAGTCCTCCTCAGCTCCAGGCTAGTATTGATGAAGCTGCTGCCCTCCATCAACATGGATTCTAATGCAATTTAATCCACTTGGGGACCATCACCTTTCCCTGTGGACTTCACCACCCAAGGCCACTAGTCCTAAGTGTTGTACGGTTAATAAGTGCTGCCTGAAGATCAGCGTTGAGTTACTGGCAGTATGGTCTATTGCCAGTGTTTCCCAATCTTTGATTTTTGGACTTCAATTCCCAGAAGCCTAAGTCAATTTCCCAAAGCATGGACCAACAATGTACTGACTTAGGCCTCTGGGAATTGACATCCACCAGTGTTCCACGGAACATAGTTTGGAAAACGCTGGATTCTATTACCATAGCAGGATAACCTGGCCAGACATACTTGCTTTAAATAGAGGCTGTTAATGGTCTGGCAAGGTGGCTCAGTATAGCACTGCAGATGAACTAGAATCCTTAGCCACCTTATAGGACATTGTTAGGATGGATCTGTCATCCACTTTTTGACTATTCTGTGCATCATGACCTTTTTTCCTGCTGTACCTGCTGCTTCTCCACAGCAGCACAAAGACATTACAAAAGGACTGACATAGCTAAATCCGAATATTGGCGATCATGGCGATCAGCCATCAAGACTGTCTTGAGAATATAATGCCTTGGCCTTTCATCTGCCTTCTGCATCACAGTGTGACACCTGTACCACTGGTCCAGTTCCATGAGTCACTTTCTGTTCCTGAGCCCTTTTGGCACACAAAGTCCTCATCAGCCCCAGGCCAGTATTGATGAAGCTGCTGCCCTCCATCATGATGGATTCAAGTGGGATTTAATCCACTTGGGGACCATCACACTTCCCTGTAGACTTTGGTACCTAAGCCATTAGTCTTCAGAGTTATTAGTTAGTTAGAGTAATCCCACTGAATTTGGTGATTCAACTCAATCAGTTCTATTTATTCAGTGGGCCTACTCATCTGATACTTACTAAAGTAAGCAGCCATCTTTCCTCCATTGTGTGGTATATAACTTGAGTTCCTTATTTATAGTTGCTATTTGGGATCATCACACATTACAATGTATTGCACACATAGGGTTTGTTTGATTGGAGAGCATTTCTCTTTGACAACTCCCTAATTATAAAGTATTATGATATGGGGTACTCCAAGGATTATTTTGAGAAGCAGAGGTATTTAAATTTTAGTGCATTATTCACATTCCTGCCTGAACTCTTTTGAATATTCTTGCAAATCAGAAACTAAGAACTAGTAACCAATTTCAACATTGTCCTCTTGTGTAATGTGCTCACATATAATTCTCAACACTGCTATGGTTTTTGGTTTTCTGCATTACTTTTCTCTAATGCTTAACAACAGTTGTTAATCTCTGATATTCAGTGACACGTTTTTCAACAACATTATTAGTGTCATGTTCTTCATCTCTGACTTAGCTAAATAAACATGTAGGCCTTTTTTCAACAGCTCTCAGCTGAATGCCTCTAAGACAATTTGCCTCTCCTAATATACTTCAGTTATTCTGATTCCTGTTCTTAGCTAAATTGATCAACATATTTTTATGATCCTTGACTCTGGAGGTAATTTAAAGATCTTATTTTGCACGGTTAAATTACAAATATGCACTCTTCACATAGCTTGAAAATGCCTTAGGCATAATTTAGTTAAGTCATTTTGATTTAAATGTAAAACTCATTCTTGTATTTCTCCAAGTAAAATCAGTGGCACCTGAAAGTACTTAAACCTGACTGCACCACACTACAATGATTTTTATTTAACCTTTAAACTTTTCATATCCTTTATAATCTGATGATCCCCCGAAAAAAAGAAGTAAAAAAGAAGAAGAAGCAGCTATGGCTACCTTTAGGAACATAATAAACTGCCCAACAGTTAATTAGATCATTTGTTCAGTATCATCTAAATACTGAATGATGATGGTTCTCCAAGGTTTCAGATGTGAGTCATTTTTAGCCTTTTTGTGAGATGCCAAGGCTTGGATGTGGGACTTTATGCATGCAAAGCATATAATCTACCCTGAGATATAACAAAGTATATTATGGCACCATTCAGGCCAGTAAATTTTGTTTGGTATGGGCTATTGCAGACAGAGCTTAGTTCTGTATCCAAGCTTATCAGAGAGTAAACAAGACCAAACAACAACAAAAGACAAAAAACATTGTGGTACACTAAAGACTAATGTCTGTATTTAAATGTGGGCTTTCCTCACAATTCTCAGGACAGTCTTTCTTCATGGCTGATCACTATGAGGATCACCGATATTCGGAATTGGATATGGCACAACAACAACAATAAGATTTCAAAGTCCTGGTTAGAATAAACACTCTTGCAAGAGTAAGATACATAGGTCAATTGTTTTATGATATGCTGATGTAATGGTTCTGCTTTCAAGCAAGTATGTTTCAGCTGGAGCCCAAAATGACCTGTTTTTCCCCTCATTGTCCTGTTGGAAACATCATTTTTGCTAAATACAGGCAGGGTCCTAATACAAATAAACCTGCAAGGATGAGCTAAGTAATATACAGTCAGGTCCAAAAATATTGGAACAAGGATAACTTTTTTGGCATGTGACCTCTGCATGTACATGCACGCATGCACACGCACAGCAAAGATGAAAGTACCGTATTTTCCGGCGTATAAGACGACTGGGCGTATAAGACGACCCCCAACTTTTCCAGTTAAAATATAGAGTTTGGAATATACTTGTCAGCTGCAGTTAAGTACCTGTCCTATAAGACGACCCCCGACTTTGGCACAGATTTTTCGGGGTTAAAAAGTAGTCTTATACGCCAGAAAATACAGTAAATACTCAAGTTGTGAGTGAAGTCAGAACTGTCAGCTGTAATGCAAGGAGTTTTACCACAGCAGGGAAATAACCAGCCAGGAAGTACAGCCATTGGAAGACTCACACACCAATTTTGATGGGAAATGAACAAATGGATGACAAGCAGTTGCATGGCCAGGTGTGGCCTGTTCCTTGGGTTCCCAATGAAACAGGTAAAAGGCCTGGAGCTGGTTCTGAGTGTTACTTTTGCATGTGGTAACTGTTCACTGGAACTCTCTTCAGGAGGTCCAAATGAGATTTTTAAAAACCCACTTTCTCTTTTCAAGCCAAGACAGACAGTTGAATTTGTCTTCTTGTTTAGCAAATTCCAGTTAAAACCTGTAGCTGATGTATATTTAGTCATCCTGAGTTTAAAGACAGAGGCTAGTATCTTTTCGAGTTACATGATTGCTCTGTCTGGCTTACCTTTACTTGCTCAGTCTTGAACCCATTGGGAGATTGTTCATGGGAACAATTGCATGGAAGTGGGCCGGCTGGAGTTGGGGGGACACATATGCTGTAATTTCCCTTCTGCTCCAAATAGGATACTGTTCAGTGTCCAAAGAGGTAGAAATGTTCTTTTGCTGCCTTCTAAATATTGCTGTTTTTAATGTCAATTTTTGTCTGTTGATTAATTGGTACTGTTTGTCCCATGTAAAATGTAATGGGGCACTGTTGGGAAAAGATGACATGTTACACCGGAATATAAGCAGGTACTGTATATGAACCTCCAATATTGTGGATTACGTCATTAGATCCTTGCAAGAGGTCTAGTTTTTGTCATTACGGTAACTCTTTTGTTGCTGGTGAGCAATCTTTTAAGGTTGAGTAGCTGTCTGTACACAAGTATAGGCCTCCCATCCAGATGGGCAAGGACAGTACAGTAAAACCCCAACTTACATATGCCTCGAGTTACATAAAATTTGACTTACATAATGACTTTTGCACTAAAACCATGTCCCAATTGACATAACACAATTCCCTATGGGTTTGCTTTGAGTTACGTAAAAAATTGTTTTTCCTATGGGTTTGCTTTGAGTTACGTAAAAAAATTGCTTTTCCTATGGGGTTGCTTTGAGTTATGAAAAAATTTTTTCCTATGTGGTTGCTTAGATTTACATAAATATCATTTTCCTGTGGGTTTGCTTCAAGTTATGTAAAAATTCATTTTTCCTATGAGTTTGCTTTGAGTTAAGTAAAAAAACGATTTAAATAAAAGCCTACGGAACAAACTTTTTACATAAGTAGGGGTTTTATTGTATCCATGTGAAGGAAAAGTTGTAGACAGTACATTTGAGTAGTTTTAGCTGGGATCTGATAAGCAGTATTCTGTTGTGATCTTTTCTGATTTGTCTTGTAGATTATTCCTGCCTAACATTCTAGCCTTGTTCATCTGTTTTTCTCCACTTTTTTGGCTGGCTATGTGTTGTGTTCTAATAGTGTAACCTTCTACATGTGACATCAATGTATCTAAACCAATGTAACCTTGCCTATGAGTAACAATGTAACCTTCAGCTGTATCACATAAACCCTGTAATAGGACGCGAGCTAATGACCACCAGCTGGCAGCAGCGAGCGTCCAAGCTCTCTTGGTTCAAACCCATCAAAGACCGCAGCGCGGGAAGTTTCCCGCCGCTACCTACACCTGGACAAGAAGGGCGTGACCAGCCATGACGTCACGCGGACCAGTAGCCAACGGGCTACCGTGGAGCCACATTCAAATATGTTACTACCATATATATAGAGCTGTTCGTCCGCCATTACCTCATGTTCCCTCTGTCCACCATGCAATAAACCTGAGTTAACCCAGCCGTTGGCTGTGCTTTGTGTCTTGACTCTCATACACTAAATTGGCGACGAAGGTGGGATGATGGATCCCCACGGAGCCAGGACACAGAGCGGGTTCAACATCACCAAACCGCAAGACTGGGAGCTTTTTGAGATGGACTTCCAGGCGGCACTGGTGGAGCTCAAAGTCAAAGAAGACGACGAGGAAAGGAAGAGGGCCATCCTCACCCGCATGCTTGGGATGGAAACCAAGCGGACGCTGGTGGGCATCCTTGCACCGAAGAAGATGAGCGATTTCAAAGCCGGTGACATCATGAAAATGCTGCGTGAGCGTTTCCGACCCTCGAGGGCAATGTTTCCCGCTCGGAGTGCGTTTTGGAGGCGAGTTCAAGCGCCGGACGAGTCGGTAGAAGCCTTCGTAACGGCTATGAGGGTAGCCGCCGCCCCCTGCAAATGGGACCACATCCTAGAGATGGCCCTCAGGGACGGAGTGCTGTGTGGCCTGAAGGACAAGGAAGTACAGCGCAGCTTGATGAACAAGGAGCCACCACCCACACTGGAAGAGGTCGTAGAGGCCGCGGAAGCCGCGGAATCCACGAATGCTGGAGTGGACGAGATGCACAAGTGGCGTGAGTGGCGTCCGAGGGCCGGCAAAGCGGAAAACTCGTCGCACGGGAAGTCCGGTCAGTCGGTGCATGCAACCCGACCGACCTCGAAATCGTCTTCAGAAAGCAGCGATGGCGAGGAGGTCCAGAAGGTCCGGAGAGGCGGGCGCCGCTGCGATGGTTGCGGAGCGGCCCATGAGCGCGTGAAGTGCCCATTCAGGAAAGCCGAGTGTTTCAACTGTGGACGTCGGGGGCACATCGCCAAGGCGTGCAGGAAATGGAAAGAGGGCCGGAGACAGTCGCAAGACCGTTCAGCCAGACCGGACCGTCCAGCGAGGTCCAAAGATGGCGCCCGGGCCACGAGGAAGCAGGACGGCGTGGGCCGCATCTCGGACGACAGCGAGGGCGACGCTCCTGTGTTCAACGTGTCTGCGGGACAGCCCCATTACTTTGTTGAGGTACTAGTACAAGGGACCCCTATTAGGATGGAAGTTGACTCGGGGTCCTCCTATTCTATAATCCCCCAGAGAGAGTTCTTGAAAATCGACCCCCACGTGCGGCCCAAACTTAAAGCGTTGAGGGCCACACTACGGGACGTTCAGGGGAACAGCATTCCAGTGTTGGGGGTCGGAACGTTCCGGGTTCGCTTTAAGAGACATTCTGCGGAACTTCCCCTAGTGGTGCTAAAAGGGGGGAGTTGTAGCCTCCTCGGAACACAGTGGTTTCAGCCCTTAGGCCTGTTCATAGGGGGGGTGCATGCCGTAGGCGAGGACCCAATACAAGCAGTGTGTGATGCACACCCCGCCGTTTTTAAAAGTGGACTGGGAAAGTTCAAGGGACCCCCTGTAGCCTTCGACTTAGACCCGGAGGTCCGCCCGATAAGACTTAAACCGCGCAGGGTACCGTTCGCGCTTAAGGACAAAATAGAGGCGGAACTGGACAAACTGGTGGGTCAAGGAATTCTCGTTCCTGTGGATTCCGCGGAGTGGGAGACTCCAATTGTAACAGCACTGAAGGCTAACGGGGAGGTGCGCATTTGCGCTGATTATAAGTGTACCATTAATAAGGCAATCTGCCCTAATGCATACCCGGTGCCAGTGGTCAGCCACCTTCTGGCCAGGCTGAATGGGGGAAAGTGTTTCGCTAAACTCGATTTAGCACAGGCCTACCAGCAACTCCCGGTAACCCCCGCCACAGCGGCGGCACAAACAATAGTCACACATAAGGGGGCGTTCCAGGTGTCGAGGTTACAGTTCGGCGTGAACTCGGCACCTGGCATTTTTCAATCGCTAGTGGAACGCCTCCTGAAGGGGTTGGAGGGGGTGTTGCCATATTTTGATGACGTGTTGATAACGGGGGGGAGTAAGGCCGAGCTGGCTCACAGATTGGATAAGGTCCTGACCGTGTTCGAGAAAGCGGGGCTGCGACTGAGAAAAGACAAATGTGTATTTTTCAAAACAGAGGTTGAGTTTTTAGGGTTCCGTGTCACGCCCGAGGGAATTAGGCCGTCCAAATCTAAGGTAGCCGCCATTAAGAAAGCCCCTCGCCCCACTTCCAAAACCGAGCTTCAGTCGTTTCTGGGGCTTCTCAATTTCTACCATACCTTCCTTCCACGGAAGGCGTCTGTTGCCGAGCCGCTCCATCGGTTACTTAAAAAAGAGGAAAAATGGCTGTGGGGTGACGAGCAAGAAAGAGCGTTCACAGAGTTAAAGCAACTCCTCACATCCGAGGCAATCCTGACTCATTTCGACCCCAAACGGCCCATAGTTTTGGTCTGCGATGCATCCCCGGTGGGGGTGGGGGCGGTGCTTTGCCACGTGTTAGACGACGGAAGGGAGGCCCCGATAGCGTTTTATTCAAGGTCCCTGTCCCAAGCAGAGCGGAATTACGCACAGACCGATAGGGAGGCACTAGCGATAGTAGCGGGAACCAAGAAATTTCACGATTTTCTGTATGGTCGGCCGTTCAAGATCGTTACTGATCACAAGCCCCTGTTAGGAATATTCACTGCAAATAAGCCCACGCCACAGATCCTGTCCCCGAGGATGCTGCGGTGGGCTATTTTTCTTAACGCATATCAACATGAGTTAGAATACCGGCCAGGGAAGGAAATCAGCCATGCAGACGCGCTCTCACGGTCGCCGTTACCCTTGTCGGACGACCAGAAGGCAGGGGTAAGAAGAGACCGCCAGGTATTGCTAATAGAGGTCTTGGAGTCACCCCCGATAGT
This sequence comes from Bradypodion pumilum, assembly GCA_035047305.1. NCBI lineage: Eukaryota > Metazoa > Chordata > Lepidosauria > Squamata > Chamaeleonidae > Bradypodion > Bradypodion pumilum. Next base: position 37,193,940 of record JAWDJD010000005.1, on the reverse strand, counting down.
ACCGGCCGACATTGCCAGGGCGACCGGAAAGGATAGAACACTAGAGAAGGTATGCTCGTGGGTGCAGAAGGGGTGGCCGGCGTCATCCCCAGGCACGGAATTCGACCCATTTTTCCGAAAGCGAGTGGAGTTGTCTTTAGAGAGGGGGTGCCTTTTGTGGGGCCAACGGGTGGTGGTTCCTACGTCCCTGCGGCCGAAGGTGCTAAAGCTGTTGCACGTCAGCCACCCGGGAATCGTCCGTTCCAAGGCGTTGGCCCGGAGTTACTTCTGGTGGCCCCAGCTGGACGCCGACATAGAGCATATGGTTGGCACTTGTGAGGCATGTCAGTGCTCCCGACCGGAGGTGGCCCGCCTCCCGCATAGGGAATGGGACGCAGCAAGGGGACCGTGGTCCAGGGTGCACGTAGATTTTGCTGGCCCGTTCCGAGGAACCATGTTTCTCCTGGTAGTGGATGCATACTCAAAGTGGCTGGAGGTCATTCCGGTAAAGAGCACATCCTCCGCCACTACCATTCGCCAGCTAAGGAGGGTCTTTTCCACGTTCGGTTTACCCGACACTTTGGTCAGCGATAACGCCAGTTGTTTCACGTCCGCTGAGTTCGCAGCATTCATGGAGGCAAATGCAATTCGGCATGTCACATCCGCGCCGTTTCACCCGGCCACGAATGGCCAAGTGGAACGGTTGGTGCGCACCACAAAAGATGCGCTGCGGCGCATGGGCTCGGGAGATCTAAATCACCAAGTTTGTCAATTTCTATTAGCGTACAGAGTGACCCCCTTAGCGTCTGGATACTCGCCGGCTGAGCTGCTGATGCAGAGGAAACTGACCACGCTTTTGTCCAGGTTAGACCCGTCGAGGGTCGAGGACAAAGGGAAGAACATAGGGTTAGCGGTCTCGAAAGGTTTCGGCGTAGGCGATCCTGTACACTGCAGGAACTATGCCAACGCGGGCCCAGCCTGGGTGCCAGGGACGATAATAGAACAGACGGGGCCAGTGTCCTATCGGGTGGAAACTAGCACCGGCCTCCTCTGGAGGAGGCACGCTGACCAACTGAGGCACCGAGTGAGCGAGGGGCCGACCGGTGGGGCTCAGCGACAGGATTCAGCGATAGGGTTCTCCCCCACCCGTTTAGCCCAAGGGGGAGGCAGGCAGGGACACCAGTCCGAAGCCAGGAGGGAAAGCAGCGAGCCCGACTCATATCCTTTTGATACCCCAGTTCTATCCGAGCCCGGGGGGAGGGAAAAGGAGTGTGCGGCCGCCGCTGCCGCTTCCCCCGAATCCGATTTTAATTCCCCCGAATCCGATTTTGATTTTGATTTTGCTAGCTGGGGGGGTTTTTCGGAGTGTTCCCCCACCCATCCAAGCGAGAAGAGGGGTTTTTCGTTAGCCCCCAGTGCCCCCGGTTCTTCCCAAACAAAGCACGCACCGCCCAACAAAGCCGCAGAGCCGCGGCAAACCACTAACAAGTCATCCTCTCCGATTGCAGGGCAGGAAGCCAGGGAGCAAGGAGGAGGGAGCGAAGCCGGGGCAGGGCAGCCCGCGCCGAGACCCCAGCGTGTTCGAAATAAGCCATCTTGGCTGAGAGACTTCGTCTCATCCTAGGGGGGAGGAGTGTTGTGTTCTAATAGTGTAACCTTCTACATGTGACATCAATGTATCTAAACCAATGTAACCTTGCCTATGAGTAACAATGTAACCTTCAGCTGTATCACATAAACCCTGTAATAGGACGCGAGCTAATGACCACCAGCTGGCAGCAGCGAGCGTCCAAGCTCTCTTGGTTCAAACCCATCAAAGACCGCAGCGCGGGAAGTTTCCCGCCGCTACCTACACCTGGACAAGAAGGGCGTGACCAGCCATGACGTCACGCGGACCAGTAGCCAACGGGCTACCGTGGAGCCACATTCAAATACGTTACTACCATATATATAGAGCTGTTCGTCCGCCGTTACCTCATGTTCCCTCTGTCCACCATGCAATAAACCTGAGTTAACCCAGCCGTTGGCTGTGCTTTGTGTCTTGACTCTCATACACTAAACTATGGCAGCCTTAGAAACACATACTATTGGAGGCTGAGCTTGATGGTGGTATAAAATTTAATTAATGTCTGGTGCTTCTTTGGTTAAATAGAGGCAATGAGTGCTTCATTTCGGTGAGAGTTTAAGATTTCATCAATAAATTTCAGATGGAGAAGAGGCTTCCAAGGACAAGAGCAGAGAAAGTGTTGCTCCAAGTTAATAATAACTGTATACCATCAAGTCAATTTTGATTTATGGCAAACCATTTCAGTTTTCTAGATAGAGTGCTCAGAATTGCTTTACCATTCTCTTCTTCTGGAGCTCCCTAGGACTGTGCAGCTTGCCCAAGGTTACATAGGGTGGCTCTTTTCTTGGGGCATGCAATAGGGAATCAAAGTTCTAACCTCTGGTTCTGGAGATAGATACCTAACTTAGTGAGCTATCCAGATAGCGTAATGGAGATACAAATACTGTACTGGCATATTGAGAGGCCATGTGTGGTCATGGCAGTGCCATTGGTCAGGAAATAGATGTTCTCACCAGTGGTAGGATAACTGTGCCTGAGAACAAAGTTGGGTGGCTAGATATGCTGTATAGCCTTATCTGGAATTGTATTTTTGGTTCTTTGTGGTCCCTATTTGTAGGTAATGCTGGTATACAAGACCTTGAAATCCATGGAAGCTACATTCCTGAGTTCTTGATCCGTTAGGTGATAACTAAGTATGTGTTTGAGTTATGAGCCATTATATAGCCCAGGGATGCCCAAACCTTTTGGGCTGTGGGCCAGTCATATGGTTCCTCCCACCGGAAGCGGAAGTAAAACACGCTTTGCAATCTGTTTTGCAACAGGATGAGATAGCTTTTAAGCTGTCATTTTCTTTGCTTAAACCAAGGGTGCCCAAACTATGGTTCATGGGCCAGATCGATCCCCCGACGCCAATTCATCCCGCCCACGCCACTTCCCTCACTCCTGGGCACATTTTACTTCTGCTTCCGTGTTGTGTATGTAACTCAAGTGAACTGTGTTTGAAAGCGAACATGTAACGCAGGTGAAATGTGAATGAAATCGGATCTAGCGATCCTCCATTTCCCCCTTATGTAAATACTCCGCTTTGTGTAGATATCGTGGGACTGCGTTCCGCCATAGATGTAGCTATTGTTTACTCATTACCCAATCAAGTGTTGTCACCTGGCTGTTTACCTGTACTGACCAATCAGGTGGCTCCGCGCCAGGTTTGAATCCTTACCTGTGGTATTTAAGGAGCATTGCTCCTCCATTGACCTCATGTTCAGATTGACTACAATCCAATAAAGATGTTTGGCCCCCTGACTGCTGGCTACTGCGTATCAATCTACAAACATCAAATTTTGAGAGCAACCAGGGCGGCATGGGCCAGATGAATTGGCATCAGGGGCCAGATCTGGCCCACAGGCCATAGTTTGAGCACCCCCTGACATAGCCAATGACGAAACTGAGGACAGTCAAGCCCATGTTAGTCAGATCAAGTTCACACTTAAATACAGAAGTTATTAGTCTTTTTTTGCTGCTGTTGTTTTTTAATCTCAGACGTGCAGAAAAAGTGCAACAGATTCCTTTCTAGTCCTCAATCGCTTTTCACTTCACTCCCACGTTGCTCCACCACATATCAATCAGTGAAATAATACTGAACCTAGCTAGGGCCTCCAAACGTCCCTACCCTTTAGGCACACAATCATTGGTTGCCTGACATGTCAATCTTTGCTTTCTCCCTCTGCCCATTTCTGATTGGAGAAGGCGGGCTAATAAAAAAGCGGGGGTTGGGGCGACAGTTGAGATTAAAAAAAAGTCTTACGCCTCCTCCTAAGAAGCCCCACCCCTTGTTCGAGTCCCCATTGGTCTGAAATAGACGTCAGTCTGAGCCAAGTCGCGTTTTTATTGGCCGGCGGTACAGCAAGAGGGCGTCACCGGTCCTTCGCGGCGGCCGCTCCCTCCCGGCTTGAAACCTCGCTGTGCCGGTGAGTGAGAGAGGCGTCGGGACTGGAACAGCGCGGCGGGTGGGGCGCCGGGACTCGCGGCGAAAGTGTCGGTTTTGGCCGAGTGTAACCTTTTTTTCACCGGGAGGCGCAGAGGCCGCGGCGGCATTTTCCTAGGCTTTTTTTGACCCGACCCAGGTGAAGCCCGAGGCGAGGTTTGGTGCGGGAGGGGGACGAGAAACGCATAAGATGATGACGCTTGGTTTTTCAGTTTGGCGCCGGCGGGCGGAGGTTCTTTGGGAGGCGGGCGGGTGTGGCTGAACTTGCAGGATCTCTCTCTCTCTCTCTCTCCTGCCAAGGAGACTGTACAGTCCAGGAAGTGGCACCCATTTGGACATCGGCTTGTGTGTGTGTGTGTGTGTGTGTGCCGTCTTTTAGCTTTGGATTCCTGTCTCCTGCCTGGGTGGGGTTTTGGGGCTCGTCCTGCAGGACCAGGTGAATGTATCCCCCCTTTTATTATTGTTATTATTGTTATTATTTTCATTATTATATTTGAACGTATATACCGCTTTCCTTTGTCAACGACAAACTCAAAGCGGTTCACAACATGTTCAAAAATCAACAAAACAAAAATACAGTATAGCATCAAAATTACAATATAAAAATTGATTTCTTTCTTTCACTGGCACTACCAGTTTGCAGCTGATCCTCCTTTGCTAACTTTGCTGTTTTCCCTCCCAGAAAAGACCTTCAGCTGCTGCTCTAAAAATTGGGCTGAGAAAAAGGGCTTAACCAACCGCATGCCCATCTTTGCTGCCCTGCTCTTCTTGCAAGCGTTTCCTCCTTTTGCTGCTGCTTGGATTCCCGCGCTTCACTTTGGGGTTTTTCTGCTCCACCCTCCTTCTCTACTCTTTCCCTCCCTCTCTCTTTTTGGGTGGGTAAAGCTCCTTCCCCCTTGGAAATAACGGGCAACCTGGCAGCTGTCAGGACTCCCGCCTGAGTCACAGGCTGGCAGTAGTCTGGTTGCAGACATTGTGATGGGCTTGGCTTCCGCCCGCCGAGCTTCACTTCCTCATTCACTTGGCTGGGCCTTTTAGTCGAGCCAGGGAGGGATGGGACAAGATGAAACTTGCAAGAGAGAGAGAGTTATCCTGTACCTTACTCCATGACCAAAACCGGTCAGATGCTCTTTGTGCTGCTTCATCTAACACTGTGATGGCGAACCTTGGCACTCCAGATGTTGGACTTCAATTCCCAGAAGCCCAAGCCCCCGTGAACCCACACAAATGGGTTTGTTGCGATTCATCTAGCCCACGCCGTCCTCATCGCTCCCGGAAGCGGAAGTAAAATGCCCCGTATGGGTTTACTACGATTCATCCGGCCCTTGTCGCTCCCAGAAGCGGAAGTAAAACGCGCCCATATTGGTGCATTTTACTTCCGCTTCCGGGAGCAACAAGGGCGGCGCGACACAGGCCGGCTGAATCGCAGCAAACCCATTCGTGTGGGTTCACAGGGGCTTGGGCTTCTGGGAATTGAAGTCCAACAACATCTGTAGGGCCAAGGTTCGCCATCACGGCTCAAACCATATTAGAGCAGGCGCAGCAAAGGGCAACAAGGATGGTCAGAAGAATGGAAACTAAGCCCTATGAGGAAAGACTGAAGGAACTGGGCATGTTTAGTCTTGAGTACTTTGGACATCAAATGAGAAGGGAGGATTCACTTGAGAAGGCCTTGATGCTGGGAAAGGTGGAGGGCAAAAGAAGAAGGGGCCGGCCAAAGATGAGATGGCTAGATGGTATTGTAGACACAATGGGCACAGAGCTGGGTGGGCTGAGGAGGATGGTGGAAGACAGAAGTGCCTGGAGGACAATGGTCCATAGGGTCGCAAAGGGTCGGAATCGACTGTGCGACTGAACTACAATAATACAGCAATCAAACGGAAGTGAAGGATCTGTTTTGTCATTCCTGAGTCCAGGATGCATAATAAGGGGCTGAAACTACAGGAAACCAGATAGAGGCTGAATATCAGGAAAACCTCTTAATGGTTAGAGCAGTAGGACAGTGGAACCACCTGCCTCAGGAGGCGATGAGCATTCCAACACTGGAGACATTCAAGAGAGAATTGGACAACCATCAGTCAGATCTGTGTTGATTCAGATTCCTGCATTGGGCAGGAGGTTGGACTCCATTGCATAAAAGGCCCCTTCCAACTTGGTTATTCTATGATTCCTCTTCTCACACAGTTTTCCTTCCCTCTTATTAAACGTGCCCAAATGTCCTTGTTGTTTGATCAGGTTTGCTTCTCAGCTACCAGTGTGGGTGCAAATGTAGATCAGCCCTCTTAGAGTCTGTAAGAGTGGGGAGCAGCTTGTTCAGACCCATGAACTAGAAAGTAGAACAGAGGATTGCGGTATTGTTAGTTACATGCTGCTCCAATATTTGGCAAGCTTCAAAAAAAGAAGGCGGCCATAAATGCTTTAGGACAGTGATGGCCAACCTTGGCACTCCAGGTGTTGCTGAACTTCAATTCCCAGAAGCTCTGATCAGCAGGAGTGCTGACTTGGCCTTCTGGTAATTGAAGTCCAAGAACAGCTGGAGTGTTAAGGTTCCTCATCACTGCTTTAGGACATGTTACTTCATAGTCTTATTTGACAGTTGTTTTTGTTGCACTGTAATAAATGAGGAGGCAGTGGTTTGAAAAAAACAACAACTGGATTTGTTCATGTACTCTGTTTGTTGTTCCATTAGTTACATTGACAGCTGGAACACTTTGGGCATATGCTTGCATGTTGGATCTTCCCTTTCAATACAGGGCAACTACTTGCTTTTTACAAGAATTAATTGTTGCAGTGAAGGTGAAGGTGCCAGTGCTCGGAGGCAGCTTTTTGCCAGCTGGCATTGTCGACTTCTTTTGTCCTGTTATCTGACCTATCTTTACTTTCTCTCTGTACACAGTCTTCCACCACTGCCACCTACAGTACTCCTGGGGAGTGAATTTAGTTTTTAAAAAGTGCCTCAAAGGCTTGTTGATGGCAGCTTCGGTCCTGTAGAGAGAATTATACTCTGTAACTTGCAGATCTGTTCTGCTAGCACACCTGAGCAATATCACACCCTAAGTGCATTTTAAGGTATTTTAAGTCTGTCTGCAAAAGATGCTACGTGCTGCTAGTAAATAAGATGGAAGTATGTCCTGTGTCTGTAAAACGTGATGTGTTAACTGACTGCAGGTGGGCCTTGAAAATATGGTATTTGTATACACTTCCAGTTGTTTCTCAGGATGATTTCATTTTATAGAGCTGCTTTGATTAATGTTTTATTAAACCTGGTATTCTTACTCAAATGGTTCCTCTATGTAGATAAAAATATGTTGTAATTAGATTGAAACATCTGCTTTGGTTTTTTTTACAGAAGAGGGTGGGTTGTGAAGTTTGTTTCTTGGTTATCCTATTTCTGAATTTTTTTAAAATGCATAAGTGTGACGCAACAGACTCCAAAGTAACAACTGTAATCCACGGGTTTTCAACCTTTTCAAGCTGAGGGCCGGGTCACGCTCCCTCAGACAGCTTCGGGGGCCAGACGGCCATTTTGCCCTGCCTGCCATACATGCCACTTCCGGGTGTGGGGCGGGGCATGTGAAATGGTGTCATGGGCCACATCTGGGCCCCCAGGCCATAGGTTGAGAACCCCTGGTGTAATCAGTTGCTGCTTGCATAAAGATATGTTGTGACTTAGTCACTAGGTTTAAAAAAATGGTTGTAACTCCTTATCTTTGCTATTCCAGTAAAAACTGGAAACCTTTGCACAGGCTAGTACTGTCTGACTCATGTGTTTGCTCTTGCTGTTAGTAGTTATGGTGCTATACTTATGATGTTCCACCAAAATGAAAGTTTGAGTTGTTGAGTAAGTGACTTGAGGATCAGTATAATTAGCCTATCATTCAGGCTGTCTCATGGTTGGTTATTGTTTCTGTATGCTGGAGAATCTCACAAGCTGGCTTGTCTACATATGCAGCCCCCTGGCTAGTACTTTGTCGAACTCAAGACAGTGTGATAGAAACACAAGATGCTTACATTCTCCTTTGTCTACCTTCAAGTTCATGAAAGGCAATGCAAAACCTGTGTTTGTAAAGACTCATGTCTTGTAATGCACTATCTTGGTAAGACTAGCAAAGCCATTTACTGTCTCGCGAAAATTAACTACCAGAGATGATCCGGCATACATTAATACTTCACTATGACCTCATTATTCTGCCGGCATCTTGACTCAACCCATTTTTCTGAAGTTCTGGAATTGACAGGCATTGAAGCATTTGCAAGATCAATATGTGCAGATTAACTATTGAGAGCATGAAAATAGTGGATTTAGCTTTCAAAGTTTGTGTTTAGATGGAACATGATTAGAAAGATATTAATACAAACAATTATTACTTGGAATAAATGGTAAATCTTTTCTTTTTTCTTGTTTGTCAAAACACTAGCATAAGACAATTGATGGAATCCTTCTCTACATTTAAAAAATAAGTGAAGGCACAAATGAAGAGTTAATGAGACCATATTTCTAGAATCTATAAAGAAGATTTTAATTTGTCATACTGCTAATCATTGAGGTCTAAGGATGTATATGATCTAAAAGCCTTGTGGATTCATGCTAGTCATGGTTTATTAACTTGACTTTGCCATGGGTGTGAAGACAGAATATCAATGTAACTCTCAAAGCAGAAAAGAAAAATTAACATTGGGGTTCTCCTCTCTAATCTTAAGAAATTTCACCCTTTCTGTGTAAGTCTATTTCTTTTCTCTGTTTTTGCTTCTTGTCCTGATACTAAGTATCACTCCCTTGAAGGTCGTAGGATTCCTCAGTTATGAATTAGGAACATTTTAATAACTTACTCCATAATATTCTTAGTGTTATTGAAAAAGAAATCTTTAAATCTTTAAAAGTCCTGGATATCTCCTTTGACTCTCAAACTTGCAAATACTACTTGAGTGGTTGCCTAGTTTTGGTCTTCTCATTAATACCACACAGGAATGGATCTCAGGTATTTGTGTCACTACCTTTGCATGTTGAGATACTAATACTCTACAGTGAAACAAACCTCATACAAGCATCGCCCTGTACAGCAATGAAATTGCATAACAATTAAGTTTTGGGGGGCAAATGGTGTCCCGCATAACAATTTTCCCTATGGAAAAAAATCATACAACAAATTTTTCAATGGGAAAAACCACTTAGCCCAAAATAAATCGTTGTACGATGCATCCCATAGGGAAAATCTCTATACGATGCATGTAGCGTATAGCAATTGTTTTGTACAACAACGAGCCCTGTGGAACGGATTAAAATCGTATGAGGTACCACTGTACTAGTAAGAGTATAATTTGATGAAGTAGGTGGCTTCTCACTGCAGTTCTGATAGACAATATTGAACTATGGTTCTGCCTCCTCTCACCAATGGATTAATCCATTAGATTAATCTAATGGATTAAAATCGTTGTATGAGGTACCACTGTATAGCATTTTGTGGGTCAAGAGAGATTTTCTCATAATTTTGTTTTCTCGTCTGATACGCTTGTCTTACAAGTACTCTGCTGGAAATCTCCTAACCTGGCAAGGGATGCCTTGGGTTAGAGAGAGATTAAAATCCCCTAGATCTTCCCTGGCTAGTTAGTAACTGGACCGTCCTATATCTGCTCTCCTCCCTTTAAAGGCTGCAGTAATCTTGAAAAGCATCTTTTACTGGAAGCTGCCTCTGAGTAGGAGTGGCTTGGCCTCTAGTTATTGTGAGCAATGCTTGCACTACTCACCCTGAACTGTGAGTATCTAATTTGCTTTGAGAGCTTGGAGGCTGACAATGTTGGGGTAGGCCAGAAGCAAGCAGGCATTGAGAATAATGCAAATACTTCTACTTGGAATGTTTGTTTTCCTGCAGCAAAGTTGGCCGGATGCCCTTCTTGTGGCAACTATTAGTAAGCAGGGACGTGTTTCAGAGCACGTGGTGGTATATGCTGTGGTATATGTGGTATAGGGTGGTATATGCTGTGAACATGTCTTTACCCTAATGTTGTGGTTCCCAATGTGGGCCATACGCCCCACAGGGGGGTAATTTGAGAACGAGTTATTAACAGTGAATGGCCTTTTAGGCTTCCACCACGTGAATAGGAGTTCACTATTTCAATAATAGGAATTATATGTCCTAGGGATGGGGGAATTACGATTGTAGAGATGCTCAAGTGGGGCATGGCCAAAAAAAGGTTGGGAACCACTGCTCTAATGTGTGTAAAATTTGATCAGTATTGAATTTGTATTTTAATACCTTCATGGAAATGAACAAAAAAAATGAACTTCTGTTGTGTACAAGGCTGCATTTATTGCTTCCTTGAGATCTCTTGTACAGATGAAATCTCCCAGGAGGCCCCTGTAGGTGTAGCCACTGCAGTAATGGTCAGTCTTGGTGGTCAAGAGAACATATAAATCCTCTTGCTTAATTATGCTGGTGTAGTGCAAGCGTCATGTTTTTTGAATGTGAATTGTTCCAAGCACCTTGGGTCTTATCGGTTAAGTAGTGAGCTGTATTACTTAGCATGAAACTGATAACATCTATGGCAATTTGTTAACTCGGGATAGCTTGGTGTCAAAAGTTGTGCCATTTGCAGGATAATTTTGGCTGATGACTAGTAAAGGACTTCTTGAAGAATGCTGATTTGCCTGGACCAGTTCCTGGAGAAGAATTTTTTTAGGATAAAGCAACCTGGGTGATGTAGCAACTCCTTATATAGTTTGGAACTTGGGTGAAAGGTATTTTAAATTTCCCAGTTCTGTTTCATATATATAAATTGTAATACAAGTAGCTTTCTTTTGTGAGGACTTTTCTTGGGATAAGCAGGCTAAGTAGCTTAGATCCACTATCCACATCCTGTTACTCTCCAGGTACTTTGAACTGCTGATCTTGTCTTGCATTGTCATTGATCATACTAGCAAGGGCTGGTGGGTTTTGGAGTTTGGAGAGGAACCAGCTCTGGCAAAGTTAACCTAAGACTAATTCTGCCTTGCTTAGCTGCAAATTAGAGCTTGTGTACAATCAAAATTTTAATAAATATTTTCTCTCAATTTGCTATGTATTTACTACCAGAAGCTTCTGAACTGTAATAGTGCCAAATTGTTTATGTGACACTACTTTAATCTGTCTCTTAAATAACTATTGCAATCACAAACTTTACAAAATGATTTTTTTATATTTTTCTATAACGAACAACAATAGTAATATGATATAATTGGATGGTACCACTTGTACACTCCGAATTCTTTTCACCAGCACCAAAGTGGAAATTACATGAAGATTTACAGATAAATTCAAATGCCTCTTTGAAACCAAATGACAAAGTCCAAGACATATTTATCAACCAAAGGGCATTCACAACAGGCTCCACATATACAGTTTTTGAAACTCTATAATAAAATGCAAATACATAAGATCACTATGAGGATTTATCCTTCTGTTGCTCCTCATGCACAAACATATTGAAATTCTAAGATGGTAGAATATCCTTCTTTCCCTAACTCAAGTCCTGAATCACAGCTTCTTTATAGGATTTCTACACTTGCAGCAACTTAGTTTTTTTTAAAAGAAAATTTAAAGTGCCTTTGTTCTTACTTTCATCTGAAGCAATCTTCCCCACAAGCCATATACAGTTTTTCTTTTGAAAAAGGGTGCCAAAAGGTCACAGGGTAAGAACAGCTGCTACCTTTCTATGTGACTGCCTTCAGGTACTTCTGTCATTCCTATCATTGGTATTTTTGGCTAGAGGTGAACCCCTGAATACCTGCAGGTTGCCCACCTGCAACACAGTTGAACAGCATAACATGACACTGTACAAATACAGATGTTGCTAGAATAGAATAAAAGTTTCCCTTGCTCAAAAGTCAGTCGTATCCTACTCTAGGGTTCAGTGCTCATCTCTGTTTCAAAGCCTAAGAGCCAGCGCTGTCTGTTTCTGCAGACGTTTCTGTGGTCATGTGGCAGGCATGACTAGACACGGAACTCTGTTACCTTCCCACCGAAGTGGTCTCTATTTATCTGCTTGCAATTTCTTGCTTTTGAACTGCTAGGTTGGCAGGAGCTGGGACAAAGATGGGAGCTCATTCTGTCCTGCAGCACTCGGGAATCGAACTGCTGACCTTCTGTCTCCCAGTCAGCGTCTTAGCCACTTGAGCCACTGCAGTCCTTAGAATAGAATAAATCTTTATTGTCATTGTCCCCTTGCGAGAATAACAAAATTTCTCGGTTGCTATATTATCTCAAATAAGGCACACTCCATAATTTAAAGACAGCTGCAGAAACACTAATTAAAACAGTACAATACAGTACAGAATAACAATATAAATAATTCAGAGTCCAGAGTTTCTATTTAAGGCCAAAATTGCTCTGGAGAAGAAACTGTTCTTGAGATGGCTTGTTTTTACCTTCATTGTTCTATATCTCCGTCCTGATGGCAGAAGCTCGAAGAAGCAGTGGCCAGGATGCGATGGGTCTCCTACTATATCTAATGCTTTTCTGTGGCACCTGATGGTGTAAATTTGTTCTAAAGTGGAGAGTGAACAGCCGATAATACTCTCCGCTGTTTAAATAATTCTGTGCAACATTATCCTATCCCAATGAGTACTACTCCCATACCACACACATAAACCATAAGTGAGCACGCTCTCAATAGCGCAGCGATAGAAGGCAAGCAGCAACTTTTGCGGAAGAAGGTTTTTCCTTAAAGTTCTCAAAAAATACAGTCTCTGGTGCACCTTCTTCACAAGCCCCCTTGTGTTGGCACTCCAGGACAGATCCTCCTGTATCTCAATGCCCAGAAATCTGAACGTTGTTACCCTCTCCACACAGATTCCGGCAATCAAAAGTGGCTGGACATCGGTTCTCTGCCTCCTAAAATCCACCACTAGTTCCTTTATTTGCTTTATGTTAAAGAGCAGATTATTAGTTATATCTTAAAGGATTTCATTTCACTGATGTCTAATTATGGCCTATCATGTCTTTGGGGGCATATCAGTACCTTCCTAAACATCAGCAATGCTATTGATCTGTGTACCACAAATGGAAATATGACCCATAGTGTATGGCTAAGCTTTTTTCTGTCATTTTTTGTCTCTTGCCTCATACTGTTTCTGTATGTAGAACTTGTTGCTAACTTATTTTCATGTTTAAGTCTGATCCAGACACAAGATACTATAATGTGGGGAAAGCCATATTAAACAGGTAGTCCTATACACTAAGGCAGGGGTGGCCAGCCTTTTTATGCTATGGGCCTGACCATGCCCCCAGATAGCTGAGAAGGCCGGACCACGCCCTGCAGAAGTGGGTGCATTTACAGCTGTCGTAAATGCACCCCTTTATGTGCCCACTTCCTCATTTACGACAGCTGTGGGAGTGTTTTATAGCTGACGTAAATGCGCCTGCTTCCACTTCTGGGTGCAGTGGAGGTGGTGACAGGCCAGATGGAATTGCGTTGCAGGCTGGGTATGTTGTGACTAAAATGAAACAAGGACGTATATGTGAATGAAAACACCATCAATGTCTGATTTTAGCAATAGTAACATGCTATTATTCTGCCCAACTAAAGCAGCATTCTGAATGCCTCTTCAAGTGCCATCCTTGACAAGAGATATTCTTTAGTGATTCTCTCTTTGAGGAACACCTTCCTTAAAGAGATATCTTGTGTCTCATTTGCCATCCTTTTTTTTAATTTGGCAGACATATGTATAAGGCCTTAGAGTGCTGTATAATTCATATTTGTTTTCTACTATAGAATCCCTTATATGAAAATTGTAATCCTGTGACCCATTGAAGGTTATTTTGCATGCTGCAGGTTTTTTTTTTAAAGTCTGGTATAGTTCACTTCTGTCCATTTAATTCAGTATAAGGAGAGCATTTTAAGAAAATGTATAGACTGATCCTCTGTCTTCTGCCCTGCTGGTGCAACCCTAAGGCAGGGTTTGGGATTTGTTGACCACTTGGATATTGACTCTCCCTGGTCCAAACAGTAGGATTGTTTGTATAAGGGTGGTATGTGACTGTGTTAAATAGAAAGTTAGGTATAAATTATGCTGAAATGCATTAGTAGTGCTTCTAAACATGTTTAGGTGAAATACAGCTAACAAAATTTAGTTGAATGCAAAACAATTCTAGTAAATGAAGGGAGTGGTATATTTGATGTTTTATCCTTTTTTGTACCAAAGAATCCTACACATATTTTAATCCCCCCCAAAAAATTTCAATGATATATGCATATCTTGAGCAAAAACAACAGAGTATTAATGGGAAAATATAGTGTATCTTGAGTTAGTAGATACTCAAACTTTCAGTATATTTTCTCCCAGAGTGGCTTTTAAGAGTTTTTGGTTGTAGATAAATGAACTGTTTCTTTGGCTGATAAGATGAAAGCAGAACTTGCCTTTGCCAAATGTCATAGCAATTTCCTGTTTGCTTCTGGGTGAAGGGGTAGTTTTTGTGTGACAATAGTATTATGTGCTTAGGCATGTAGAAAGTCAGGTAGTGGTTGGAGAACGTGAAGTGACCTTGGTTGGGAGAGAAAAAAATATTTGGAGAAAAGGGCTGCAGGGATAAAAGCTTCAGAAAGAGTTTCCTTGATCTGTGTATGCTTTCTGCAGTTAATCTGTTTTTAATTTTCTGTATGTAATGGGAAAGTCCATTGCTTGGATTGAACTGTTGCCATTACCGTGAATAGATTCTGTGAGTTACAGCTCATGTTAGTGGTGGGCATAGTGATTGTAACTAAGAAATGTGCAAGTACTGTACAGTATAGTGTATTAGATAAGAGTATTGGACTAGGACTACAAGGATCTGAAATCTGCCAGCTGTGGAACCTTGTAGGGGACTGGTAACATCTCACATACCTTAATGATCCTGATAGTGTTACTGTGATTGGGAAGTGACAGCATGCAACAATTTAAAATTTAAGTTAGCTTGAAAAGACAGTTTTTGGGGTAGTTTAGTAAGTGAACCAAGCTCGTTTACATTGGCTGAAATTCTTGTGGTAGAGTAAAGCTGTAATAGTTGGCCTACACTGAAGCATACTCATTTTAAAAATCCTATTAGGGTACTGTCTATATTTCAACCAAAGATTATTGAAGTAATGCCTTTTTTTGACCAAAAGGTATACTTCTATAGGCAAGGTATCATAGTTTTCTTGGCAGTAATGCAGCAGAAAGGTGGGGCTTTTACAGTCTTGAAGCTAGTTAAGGCTTATTGCCATGATATATGTGCTTCACTGATAAAGAGTGTTGGGAATAATGCTTTTTGAATAATAATTATATGTTGGGGGAGGGGTGGCAGTCAGGATTTTAGAGACACTTAGGTGGGGCAAGGCCAAAAAAAGTTTGGTAACCCTTGGTCTAGACCAGGGGTTCTCAACCTACGGCCTGTGGGTTGGCCCTGACCTTCACCGCTGCACCCGGAAGTGGAAGCGGACGCATTTACGTCGGCCGTAAAACGTACTTGCACCATACATAAATGTGCCCACAACTGTCATAAATGTGCCACAACTGTCATAAATGTGCCACAACTGTCATAAATGCGGAAGTGGGCACATTTATGACAGCCATAAATGCTTCAACCTAGGAATCTTCTGGGTTTGAGAAGATGTGATCACAAGTAGGGAAGGAAGCATTGTGTGAAAAGTATAGGTAACACCTTAAGGCTGTAAGGCTGTTTAAAGATTTTAGACAGTGATACATTTGTACTTACATTCTTAAAGCTCTATACTATATTTTGTTATCTGATCAGGTAAGTTGTACTCCGTGAAAGCTTATGCTACATAAAATATGTTAATCTTTTATTGACAATATCCAGAAATATTGGTTATTCTTGCTGCAACAAATTGTAAACTTTTGCTTAAGAAACTGCATAGCAATTTGTTGAACTTTATTAGTTGGTGAAAGAGAACTTACTCCATAAGAAACTGGGTCTGGCTTTATGGTATGAAAGCACACACACGATGGCTTTGTTGGATGGATATCAAATGCCCTGCCTCCCTGTTTGTTGCTGAGATGGGCAGGATCTAAATTCATATGTATTACTTCTAGCAGTTAGATAACAACTTGGCACTTAAGGGAGCAGGAGTGGAGATATAGGAGGAATTTTAATAAATGATGAGTTTGAAGGTTGAAGCTGATGCAAACTATGGAGTCTGTGGCAGAGAGATGAAGATGTCAAGAGAAGCCAAAAGAATGGGAAGCCTGCTTATAGATTATAGTAAATCAGGTTTGCTTTGAGACACTTGGGATCGAACAAAAAGGACTTGGTTCTAACGTGTTGTGTACAAAAAAAAGTTGCTCTTGGCAGTACTTTGGGCTTTTATGCCTACAGGGCAAATGGAAAAGCATGCATGTTTCAGTGATCATGAGCCATGTCATGTGCCTGTCTTGAAGATTCTGTTGCCTGGCGAATCATGGGAAACTCTAAAACAAATCTTTTGTGCTGCAGGGATGGGCTACAGTTTCCAAAGCCACTGCTGTCGTCTTAAAGTGGGATTGCTATATTGAGTGGCCATGAAGAATGTATTCTCCCTCTGGAATGTTTTCCTTGTGGGCATACTGTCTGTTTTCCCTGCTGAGAATGCAGATATTGCACACATGGTAATAGGAAACAACAGTTGCCGAGAGAATGCTATGCTGGATTTAGCTTGGAACAAGATAGGTTCCAAAAATTTGGTGTTGCGTATATGCCAGCGCAGCTTAAGTGTACTGAAGATGAAACTAATAATCACCTCTCCCCCACTCTTTCTAAAAATAAGATGCTATTTTCATATAGCAGTTCCTATGCTCAGTATGTTCCGCTAATTAATATCAGCTTGGTCCTTGAATGCAACATACCGGTAAAAAGGTAAAGGTCACCCTTGCTCGAAAGCCAGTCATATCTGACTCTAGGGTTCAGTGTTCATTTCTGTTTATAGCTGAAGAGCCAGTGCACTTTCTGCGTTTGCAGACGTTTTCATGGACATGTGGCAGGCATGCTTAGACACCGGAGTGCACAGGACACTGTTTGCCTTCTCACCGAAGTGGTCCCTATTTATCTACTGTACTTGCAATTTCTTGCTTTCGAACTGCTAGGTTGGCAGGAGCTGGGACAGAGATGGGTGTCCATTCAGTCATGCAGTACTTGGGATTTGAACTGTTGACCTTCTGCCTCCCAGTCAATGTCTTAACCACTTGAGCTGGTATGAAGTACATACCAGTACTTCAGGCCTAATTGTAAAGTAAGAGCAGGAGTGACTGGTTTCTTTCACATTACTGTATCTCACTTTCCTTTGTTACCACCAAGCAGGCATCTGGCGAGTAGAGTCTCTGTATTATAATAAGCCCAGACCAACAGACATTTACCATAAGTTTGTAAATCAAGGAAGAAAATCCTTAGAATGCCAATAATCATCTTGTAGTCTCTTATTTTTATTTAGATAAAGCCCAATGTGTTTCAGTGCTATATTTTCAGGTCTTTCTCGGGGTATTTCTAATAAATTAGAATTCCAAGGACTTTCCTGTTTGATGTACAGACATCTGTATTATAGCAAACATGACTGAAAAGGTTAATGGTTTAGAGCCAGACATTGGGAGTTTGATTCCCCTGTACCGTCCGCAAGAAGAGCCAGCCTGTGTAGCTGTGGGCAAGCTGCATGGTCCGAAGATGCTTCCAGAAGAAAGTAAAGCAGTCACACTTATATACCGCCCCATAGTGGTTAGTGCACACTCTGGGCGGTTCACAAGTTAATTAGCATTTTGCCCTCATCATGCTGGGTACTCATTTGAATGACCTTGGAAGGATGGAATGCTGAGTCAACCTTGATCCCTGGTCAGGATTGAACCTACAGCCCTTTGGTTGCAGTATGTCAGTTTAACTAATAGTAAACCACTTCTATTTATGCTCTACTTAGAAAACCTTGGAAAGGATTGCCATCAACTTGATGGCACTCACTTATTATATTATAGCAAGCTGTCTAAGAGCCTCCTCGAAGATTGTGGTATTTTTGAACCACAATCGGGTGCACCCCAGGCAACGGCAACCTTGTGCTGGCTAATCTTTCTCACAGTAGGTCGGGGAAAAGGAACTACGGAATGAATTCACCAAAAGTGATTTTGTTTCGGTAGTTTAAACTCTGACCTAGACATGAAAAAAGAAGAAGCAAACTGTCTTAACAAATACAGTAGTACAGTATATAGCTCTTTTGCATTTTAGTGATGATAGTTGGGGTAGGGTAACAATGTACCATAGACCTCAACATAGCTGATATAAGCGGTAAATTTTTATACTTTAGATCCAACTACATTTTGGTAGTAGCTTTTCCCCTCTCTATCCTCTTTCCATGGAAAATACACCAAGCGTTGGTTGAAATTCAGTAGTAAGTTACAACCAGAGTTAGGCCTGTTAAATCAACGGGGTTTGGTGATTCCTTTGATTCAGTGAGCCTACTCTAGTTGTGAGTTACTACTGAATTTCAGTTACTATGTTAAATACTATTTAGGTTTATGGATAGAGCATCTAATTTTGCTTGAGTTGTCAAGTTTGCCAATGTCAATCTCTGGGAAGAAAAATCATGTCATGTACTGTATTTGCCTCTCTTTGTTTTAGTTTTTCCCCCCTCTTTAAACAGGATGCAAAAGTTAGTAATGTCATGGGGGGAAAGCATACTGATTTTAATGGATACTTTTTTTGTATCTAACATAGTTATGCTTCTGCATTCCTTCCATACATCATTTGTACCTAATATGTGTTAGGTGCTATGCATAAATGGAGGAGTTTCCTTCCTCCAGGCTTTGATTTATTTTTATTTTTGAAAGGGTGAGGGGTGAGAAGTTACAAGGAACCACCCGTGAAGTAGAAGAAGGAAGAGTTAAACAGTATGATAACTTAACCTTAAAATCAAAAAGAAACAAAGCCCAAATAGACTAATATGGAAGAAAGCAAAATAAAAGGTTTAAAAAACTTGTTTGATAATTTAAAACAGGATTTCACATTTTTGGTTTCATGCAATTTAGTGCGATTCTGAGTGGACATGGCCAGGATTGGACTGTGTGTGAAATACAGGTATAGCCTAACATACTTGGCCAGAATGCCCTTAAGTTGTGTTTAGCTACAGAGAAGAAGCAAAGAGAACTACTGCCTCAAGAGTCAATCAGTGGGTATGTATGCTTCATTGGTCAGAATCCTATTGCCAGTTTTCTGCTAGTGTAAGGAAAATAGTATTAGTTTTGGTGACAGTTTGCTGCTCATTAATTATGTGTTAGTTGTTTTCTTGGGTGCTTGATTGGTTTTGCAATGAAGGACCCGTTACTGAGAAGCATTACACTTCCATTATGCAAGTGTAAATCAGCACGGTTGTCTCCACTGACCATCAATAACTTCTTAACTCTGCCTAGAAATGATGAGCACTGACCCTTCGGTGAACAAAAAAACTGTGTTTTTTGCCTGTAGTCCCTTTCAGTAGCAGAAGAGTTTAAATGATTTTGATTCTTCTGTCCTTTTTCTGTGAGAAAAGGATACCTTTAAAATAAATGATGCCTTTAAAATATTATTCCACATGCATATTACAATCCTCTGAATTGCTATCAAACAGAAAAAGATGGACTTTAAAATGCAAATTACAAAGCGTAGTTTAGAAAACATGGCCTTCCTAAATTGTAGTTCCTTATTGCTGTAATACACTTGGATTGCATTGAGCACATTTTTGCTTTGCAGCATTGCCAACAGGATATTGCTAATCTGAGTGCCTCTCACTGTAAAATTACAAAATTCAAGGAGTATATTGCCGTACTTGTCACATCAATTAATCACCACCTTTGCGCAAACCTTTCTACTTTAAGTGTTCTGTGTCACAGAATGTACAGGTATAAGGGCTACCAGTAGCTCTTTTTCTATATGCTTATTTTGAAGCTAAATTGGAGAGAATTATGGTATATACTTCATGTTATACAATCAAGATTCAAAAAGTGGATAATAACATGGTTTTCAGTGTTAATAGTAGATTCTACAATTCTATACTGATCTCTTCTTGCTTGTTTAAGAGTCAAAGACTAAATGCCTAGGTATGTGTTTTCAGGGAACCCAAATTCTCTGCAGATTCAAGAGAATTGGGTTGTATGAACTGGGCTTTGTATCCCTGTAGGGTAAACCTTTTCACTTCAGAATCACACAGTGCAATTTAACCATCTCACCCTCTGCTTAACTCTACCTGCTGCACTTACCAATTAGGTAAAACTTACTATATAATTACAGTTTATGGGTTTTTTTCCTGTTGTGTATTTGAGCAACTTTTGCTTTGGCAACTAGGAAAAATGGAGCTTGGTTCAACCAGCAGAGCTAAGTATTTTATTTGTAATTTGTTTATCTAATATACTTCTATACTGCCCATCTGGGAAGTGGCAGCACTGCGGTAAATTAGTGGTTAAGACACTGAGTTTGAAGACTGGAAGGTCAGGGTTCAATACCCAAGTGCTGCATGACGGATCTTGGGGACATGAAAGGAGCCTCATTTGGACGACCCCTGAACGGGGTTCCTCCAGCAAAAATCCTTTCAACCCAGAGTAATTTCTGACATGAAATGTATTTATCTGGGAAGTGTTCCTACTTTGTCTGGTTCCACATGATTAGAAGCCAAGCATACAAAGTGAAAAGCACATACTTAAACCTGGTGGTGACATGTTAGAAAATAAAATACAACTAATCACTCCACCCTCTAAAAGAATGTCCGACAAGTTAAATAAACTCAGATTGAAAATTATACTAATTGGCTGTGGGGAGGAGCCCTTTAAAAGCCTGCCTAAACAGAGTTTTAAGCTATTTTCTAAATATATCCAGAGTATATATCCAAGTATAACTCAGGAAACAACTTTGCAAGTTGTATTACAGACTTTGGTACTATCTATAGTAAGACGTCACATATGATTTAGATGACAAAGTATTGACCATTTAGCCCTTCTTAGAATTTACTTTTATTTACAAAGCATCTAAAATGGGGTTTTGCTCAACCTTTGGTTTTTGGACTTTAATTCCCAGAAGCCTAAGTCAATTCCCCAAAGCTCTGATAAGCCAAAGTACTGACTTAGGCCTCTGGAAATCGCATTTCCCCTGTGGGGCATGGGCCCCACGATGGGAACCGCTGATCTAAGAGAATTCCAAGCAAGCAAACTTATAAAGCAAATGGAAACTCTTTTTTTAAAGAGGAAGTTTTAACTATAAATGTAAATGGTACTGTCCCTTCATTCTTCAACAGACTTGTCTGGGGCATGTTGTGCCATTACCTATGGCACTTACATAAGTATAAAACTGGATAGTTTAATATCATCTGGACACTTTCAGGTACCATATTCAGGTTGATTCTGTTGTCTGTCAAACAGGTTTACTCCTAAAATGCTTATTATCAATGTGCTGAGCTTATTGTACAGTGGGTAAATCCTTAAAGCAATTATGTGGCTAATGATTAAACTTTAGTACACTTGGGTGATCCTGCATAATTCTAAAGAATTATAGGCAGAATAGTGCTGGTTTCCAGATGCTTAGGAGAAGCATCTTTTTCAAAGGCCAAACTTGCAATCTCTTATTCTTGATAGCCATCTTGCTATTTGATGGAAGGGGCCTGGGGGATGGGACACACCACAAAATAGTTTCATTTCACAGAATTTAGAATGATACGTCCTGTAAATAACTTCAGTGAATTGAATTTCTAGATTTCTTGAAAAGCAGGATGTATATTATTATCTTGTCTACAGTCCTGTGGTGCAGATGTTATATATTTAGTTGCTTTCAGTTATTATATTCCCTCAAAAACACTTGGATGCCATGGAAAGCTGAATGTCAAGTTGTGGAAAGGACTTTTACCCAAATTGTAACAAATAAAGTCTCCAGAAATCCCCATATATGTTTAGTGTGAGGGATCTTCCTGTAACTGTGGGGGCAGGTAGGATGTGACTGATGAACTATAGACATCTTGTGTGGTATAGACCAACTAAAAATGCATTCTTTTCAAGCATGTTCCTGAAGCCTCTTATGACTTGGTGAGGTCTGATACAAAGTTTTCGATAGCACTCTGTACTTACAATTTGCAAAAAGATTTGGGTCCCTCCATCTTTTTTTAGTATTCTGATGAACTTCAACAGTCTAGCACAGGGGTCCTCAACCTTTTTAAGCCGGGGGCAGCTGCCACAGTGGCTTAGTGGTTAAATGCTGAGCTGGAGACTGGAAAGTTGGGTTTTGATACCTGAGAGCTGCACTTCGGGACATGAAAGGAGCCTCATTCGAGTATCCCCTAAACATTTTTCAACCCAGAGTAATCTCTGACACGAAATTTTTATTAGCTAGGGCCGGGTCATGCTCCTTCAGACTGTTGAGGGGCCGGACCCCCATTGCTGACTTTGGCGGTGGTAGCGACCACCCTGAACCCACCACATCCCAAAAAAAGTCTCCCCATGCACTACTCTCTTGCTTACTGGCCTGGAGGAGCTGTGATGTGTGGGTGAAAGAAATGTGGCTGCTGGCAATGTGCCTGCTTCCACCGACACAATCCTTGTCTCCTCCGCTTGGGTTGAGATGTCCCTAATGGAGCTCTGTAACAGGGCGGATGTAGTAAGCCTTACAACATCTGCCTTGCTATGGAACGCCATTAGGGACATGCCAAGCCAAGCGGAGGAGACAAGGATTGAGGCAGCTGTGGTGGCAGGGCCATAGGTTGAGGATCCCTAGTCTAGCATGTGTTTGGTATATAATGGGAAGTCTTGTATTGCCTTTTCTCCTTTCTGTACTAGCGATTCTCATTCTGGGAGACGATTTGAGATGTTTCTAGGACAATTATTTTAAACGACATGGAAGCAATCCTATAGATCATTCTACATTGCAATAATTATTAGATAAAAATACTGTGTGGATATTTACACTAACACCCCCATCTCACAAAAATAATAGCCCAAGTGAGAATGCAGTTACCTATTGATGAAAGCAATTTGTGTACTGGTGATCAGAAAACAATGGCCATCTTAATCCTGTAACTGCCATGCTCTTTTCTATTCTGACTGCAGTGTAAGGTCCTTTGATAAATGGCTGTTAATCAAAGAAATCAGTCAAATGCCAGGAGATTGAGCCTTCCCTTTTAAAGAATCCTCTTTCAATTCATACTGTGATTGTTATCAAGGCACACAACTGATACACAAGCAAGAACTTGTAAACTAGCAGCAATTTGCTGCTGCAATTTATGTTTTTGCACTTATGCTGATTTAACTAATCAATAGGATCCTAGCTAATGAAAGTCTCAAATTGTGCTGTTACAGATGAGTTACCTTTTGCAGGGATGGGGTAAGACATCTTACATTTGACATACTTTCCTCTAGTTCTCACCCCTGCTTTCTCCTCCTTTGGAGATCTGAGATTCGACCTTCTATTCCTTCAGAGAACGAGTGGCTAAAAGGAGGAGAAAGATCACCTGCAAAAAACCTGGCAGTACAAAACCTGATATGGATCTATCTGGAAGAGCCCTGAGCATAGTAGTGTATCTAGAAACCTAAGTAGAGTATGAGAAAGAATATCTAATCATTTTAGTGACCTGTACTTTCTTAGCTGCTAGATAGATAAATCTTTATTGTCATTGTCCTGCACAGAACAACGTTTTGGCAAGAAAATGTTGACCATTATATAGCAACAATGTGCCCAGGGACTTATCTGTCATCTTTTGTGACTTTGTCTCTATCCAATGTATAAGCTTCAGGGGTTGTACTTGTAATCTTCCATGACAAATTCTAATATATATATGATACCTGAATGCATGTTAGGTCTCTCCCCTTCCCTCTTTCCACTGTATTACTGGTAGTGAGAAGAAGTCTATAGCTTTGCTATATGGCGATTGATCCAAGAAATATGAAACTGAAAGGTTTTCTTGTTTACATGAACCGAATGCTTAAAGCTTAACATTATCTCCAGTCTACTTGTTCCAGATGTTGAGAATTGCCTGTGATTTATGGAATCATTGCGCTGGAAGGGGTGAAAGAGGCCATTGAGTCCAACCACCTGCTCAATGCAGGAATCCAAATCAAAGCAGAATTTACAGATGGATTAAAATATACAAGTGCTGTAGGAAGTCACATTGCCAGCATTAGCTCAGCTAAAAACAGTGGTAAAGAATTGATCATGAGTATGCACAAGACAGGATCTTTCCCCAAACTGTTGTTGTTGCAAGAACAACCCATTTCCAGCCTCCCACATCAAAAGGGTGGCTACCTGCCCAGCACTCTTACTGTTCAGCTTTCAACTATAACTACATATGCTGCTCCTGTATCTATAATTAGCAGATCGTATCCAAGAACAAGTTGGATTTGGATTTAGCCCAATGTCTTCTCAGCAGCATTGTAGTGTTCAATTCATTGCTTGTATCCTCTCTTATTCCAAACAATATGTTTCTGTAGAACATGGAGCATCCCAAGAGCTAGATTAATTGCCATAGTATTCTTCTGAAGTATGGTGACCAACAAGTGGCTGCACATGTTATTGTGCAGCCATGATCTTTTTTAAAACTGCTTGGCTGTTAGTCAGAATTTGACAATTAGATCTGGAAAAGATGATACTGACTTGGGAGATCTGTTTTCCCCCTTCCTTCTAGATATTATAGTTGTTACTAATGTTTGTTTATTTTGTTATGTGCCATCAAGTTGTCTCCAACATATAGCAACCCTGTTAATGAGTGACCTCCAAAATGTCCTATTGTTCACAGCCCTGGTCCGCTCTTATAGACTGAAATACTCTTCATATTTAGTCTTCCTCTTTTCCTCCTGCTTTTAGCCTTTTCTAGTGTTAATGTCTTGTCATGATGTATCTGAACTATGATAGTCTCAGTTTAATCATTCTTTTGCTTCTAGAAAGAATTCAGGCTTAATTTGATCTATGACCCACTTGTTTGTCCTTCTGGAGGTCCAGAGTGTTTGTAAAGCTTTCCTCCAGGTTTTTCTTTTGTTATCTTGCTTTGCTTTCCAGCTTTTTACATTCCTATATAGTAATTGGAAGTACAGTCATGGTAATGATCCTGACCTTGATCTTCAATGTCCCATCCTTATACTTGATAATCTTCTCTATCTGCTTTGTGACTGCCCTCTCAAATTTCAGTCATCCTTTAATTTCTTGGCTGCAGTTTTCATTTGGTTTGATGATTGCACCAAGATATACACAATATTGTCCCGTTTTAATTTCTCCATTTTCAGCATTAAAGTTATGACGTTATGCTATCATCATGATTTTTGTTCTCTTAAAGCTCAGCTGCCCTCCTGCTTTTGCATTTGTTTACCAAACACATACATGCTTAACATAATGTTTATGTATGCTCCTGTGAATGATTTCCAGGAAAGATAAGCTATAAATAAAACAAGGAAATTTGAGTGATGTATATAGAATGACAGAAATTCAAGATATGACAAAAGATGTTGATAAATATAAGTACAGTACTTATGAAAATGTTGTGAAGACTACATTAATGGCATAGATTAGCCACAGTGGTTGGTGTCTCCATTTACTGCCAGCAAGTATTTATAGTGCTCAACATATGGCTGTGCTAGTATTTTCTTTAGGTTATCTTGATTACTAAATTTAGTGTTATGGTTGTTGAAAGAGCAGAGCAATGGATTCAATACACATTATGTGTTCTAACAACCAATGAGTATGGCTTTGTTTGGTTCTGAGAACTGTGGTGATGGCTTGACTACAGCTAATGGGCAATTGGGTTCTGTTTAAACATATAGGCTTTAAGTTATTATGTGTGTTAAAAAGGAAATGTAAGACCCATCTCCTGATCTTGGTCTGAACTGTCCCTCTCTCTGAAACTGTTGTATTTGTTTGAACATTTTCAAGCGCTCTTTGTACTTGGTTTATCCTAGCTTACTACAGACACCTTGTTAGTGTTTTGCAGTAAGTCAAAATGACTGACTGACTTGTTGTCCACATTGTGATACAGAATTACCGTATTTGACCACTAAAGGCCACTACAGTATATACAGTTCAAGATGCACTCCATTTTTCCAGTGTATTTTAAGGTGGGGGAGTGAGTCTTATATGCCAGCAAACACGGTACTTTTAAAGGAGTCAGAATGCTTCTATTTTTGTTTTGTTTCTGGTTTTGTTGCACATCTTGAAAAATTCAGTAACCTGTCTGAATATTCTTTTACAAATTAAGATTTGTATGATATTATATCCTTATTGTCAGGAGTTGAGTTTATAGTTTTTTCTCCTCAGGGCAAAAATGTACCTGTGAGATTGGAGAAAGTAGATTGGCATATATATATATATAGCTAAAGTGGTCTTTTGTGCAGGTCAAGAATTCCTTGCTGAAGCAACTAGTTTGTTACAAAAAATGTAGAAAGGCTGATGAAGGACCATTTCTCAAAGTGAAATGCTGCTCAAAATTGTTAACCTAAAACACTGAAGAGCATCAGGAATGGTGATTAAAGCATGTCAAATGCCTACTAAGCAGAAAAGGCCTAAGGGAATAAAAGAGTATTTTCAGTCTGCTTGTGGAATTCTTTGGTTACTTTCAGTTTCATCATTTCCTGAAAAACCTAATTCAGTTGGACGCCCTCATCCTCTTGTGTGCTCTGCTCAATTATGGCCAAAAAAGGCAACTACTGTAGTTAGATTCTTGGAAGTTGCATTTGCAGGAAGCTCTATAGCAAAGGCAGCTGTTGCTTTGCCAGCCTTGGTACAATTAAAAAGACAATGAAATGAGATCTCTTCCTCTCTTCTCTTTTGTCTATTGGGTATTAAATGGTAAGCTTTAATTATATAATTTCTCTAATATAGATGCATGGTACTGCCTTATCTGACATTTATCCTAAAGCGTAATGTTATCTCTGAAAATGAGCAGAAGACACACATGGATTTAGTGCTAGGTGTTTTGTCATCATTTTACAAGAATTTGGATTTCAGTTCTTAAACAGTACAAATGACTGAAATATAGTTTATTTCTTCCTGAATTAGATTGCTTCAATTAAGAAAGATTGAGGGATAAACCTAGAATGAGATCTGGTGTTAAAATTATAAGATTGCTTTTGGTGTTGAAAACAATTCTTGAACTGAACATGTATGTGTTTGGTGTACCCTGTTCCTTAATTCAAGATGTGTGTCTGGGTCCTTTGGCACCTAGTTCTAGTTGGTGGGTCTCATATTTCTGGTAAAAAATGTGAAAAGTTGAAGTTCTGCCCCACCTGCTGTAGAATAGTCACTGTTTTCAGTATGTGTGGAAGCTAATACAGTAAAACCTCGCATAAAGAGTGCCTCGCTTAGAGATTAACTCACTTATAGAGCAGAATTTTCTCTGAATAGTTGCCTCACTTAACAACTAAAACGAACCAGAAAGTAGCTTAACTAAATCGGGGTTCGTAATTCCTCCTTCCAGAAGTCACAACTGGTCACTTACAATGGTGTTTTGCTTTAAGAGCAAACTCGCTTAAAGAGCAATCCCGTGGAACACATGCTCTTTAAGAGAGGTACCACTGTATATGTTTTTTCCTTTGACTTCAACATGGGTATTTCTTCAGCCTAAGCTATCTTATACAGACTCTGGCCTGTGGTCAGTCTAGCTCAATAGTTTCACTGCTGACTAACACTGGTTTTGCAGGGTTTCTTGCAGGAATCTTTCCTATCCAAATGAAGATCCTTGTTGCTCTCCCTTTCAGATACTAACTAGGCCTGGTCCTGCTAGGTTCTGAAATCAAATGAGATGTGAGGTCTTAAATGGTTCTATAAATCTTTTTTACTCTCCAGGATTTTTATGGGTCACTGACCTATTGTTTTCATTTCTCGACCATCTTCAGTTCCAACTATTTGTCTCAAATTTGCTTGCTTGAATATTGGTACACTTTTTGGACAGTTACTCCATGGCTTATAAGATGATGGTGGGGATGGATGGTATAGCGTTTTGTGCAACAGGATTGATCTTGGATGACTTTCTGCAGTGCTCAGATGTCATCAAATGTTTAGGCACACAGTGTTGTCTTAACCACACTTCCTTCCATGTGGACATACTTCATATGGTTACATGGTATTCAAATTGTAATTGACCAGAGATATGAAAGGAAGGAGTTGGGAAGTGTTGCTTGCTTGCTTGGTCGATCTGTGTTGACGTGGTGGATTGAAGCATTGTCTTCCACCGTTTCTGATCCCATGTGTACAAATGTTAATTACAAGTTGGAAGACTAGATGGTAACAGTGTCAATATACTGGCAACAATAATAACCTAAAGCTTCTTCTTTCAACAGGTCCCAGGTTATAAACCACCATGGCTCAGAGAGATGCTGACAAATACCTCTATGTGGACAGAAATCTCATCAATAACCCTCTTGCTCAGGCAGACTGGGCAGCAAAGAAATTGGTATGGGTCCCATCAGAGAAGAATGGGTTTGAGCCTGCCAGCTTGAAGGAAGAAATAGGCGATGAAGCTATTGTGGAGCTTGCAGAGAATGGGAAGAAAGTGAGAGTTAACAAAGATGATATTCAGAAGATGAACCCACCCAAATTCTCTAAAGTGGAAGACATGGCAGAACTGACCTGTCTGAATGAAGCATCAGTGCTGCACAATCTAAAGGAACGATACTATTCAGGACTTATCTATGTAAGTGACTTTTTTCCTAGTTGTGTATATCTGAACTAGTTATAGGATTGTTTTCTTGCGTGTTGTCAAAATTATTCATCTACCTACTTCTATATCAGGCTTGATAACTCTTTCCTAAGTGGAATCTGAGGAGTGTTTTGATGGATTCTAGCACTTGCATTACTTCTTGTGTGTTTTGATGTAGGTACTCTAGAAATGATAGACAATGTCTAGTTCAGACTAAACTAATAATCACTCAATGGTGATTTTTTGGTTGTCCCTTCTTACTGAGGAGCTGTATCACTACGAAATGCTGATTCCAAGCTAGGAAAATATTATTTTGCATAATCAAATTCAGCTGTGTAGAGGGGTGGTTAGGCTACAAAACAACACTGATCAGATCAGTAGACTCAAAACAGACTAACAAGAACTGCATCACAACTCAGCCATTGTTATTCCAGGTTTTGGCATTTCGGGCCTCCAGCATGTCAAACTGTAGAATAGGTTCCAAGCAGGTGATTTATTTTCTAGCTCCACTCTTATCATTCAGAATGGCAGTATGATTCTCATGAGCTTATTGCCATGGAAACAAGGACATTTTATTGTTTATATATGACTCAGCATGAATAAAGTATTAAGAGCCTGCCTTGTGCTGCAAAAAAAGAAGAAGAAAGGACTGTGTGGTGCTTGTACACCACTAAATAAAACCCAGTTTGTGTGTGTGTGTGTGTGTGTGTGTGTGTGTATTTTAATGGTCTGATAAATATATCACTCATTCTTGTCTCTGCATGTTGTGCTGGTTTTGCTCATGCATTAAGCCATCAGCTCACAGAATAACATGAATATAAAATGAAATTGTAGCTAGGTATAATTTTTCCTAAAATTTGATGTTAGATTACTCCCTCCTCTTGTTTTGTCCCCTTTTCTTCTGAGTAGGAGACTGTACACAAACGTCTCTGATGAAACAGTGGAAGATTATGGCTTGCAGCAACTCTGGTAGAGAATAGGTTTTTTATGCTATTGATCATAATGGTGCTTGCAAGGTAATAACATTTTTTGACATTAAAATTGAATTTGGAGGCCCTATTTGCCATTCCATCTATGTGAGGATAGGGTCTTGATAGTGATGCCAGAGTTGTAGAATTCTTCTAAAACCGCAAGCGAACCTCCTATCTTTTTTTAAAAAAATACTGTTGTGTGCCTGTATACATTTTGTCAATCTATAAATTGTTTAAATGACATCTTTTCCCATATGAGCGTGACCACACTTTAAGATGAGGAACAGAGATCCTTCTAAACTGCTCAGCTAAAAGGATAGTTAGCTTAGCAAATGAAACAGAGAGGACCTTCTTAGGAGTGGATTGCTATCTGAGGTCCATCAGGCCCAGTTATTGCAAACTTATAGGAAAGCCTTGAGAACCCATTTGCCCCTTTTAAATTTTTTTTTTGCCTTTTCTTGATTATCTTCTTATTGGACAACTGTTCAGCTGCAGTTGTGTATTAGATTTAATACTGCTCTGAGCTGATATTTGCTGTTGTTTATTGAGTTGATTAGATAATTGGCATTTTGTCCCCAACACTGGGCACTCATTTTGTTGACTCTGGAAGAATGGAAAGCTGAGTCAACCTTGTGTCTATTGGGGTCAAACTCATATCATGAGCAGAGTTTTGGCTGCAATACTCCAGGTTAACCACTGCACCTCAGTGGCTTACCTACTGTGAAGTGATTTGGGAGGGCTTTTGCCTTTAAAAGTGCCCTAGTAGTCTGCTACCAAAAGTGTGAATCACAATTAGAATCTTCACTTCTTTAACAGGCGGAAGGTCAGCAGTTCTATTCCTGAGTACTGCAGGACGGAATTAGCTCCTGTCTTTGTCCCAGCTTCTGCCAACCTAGCAGTTCGAAAGCAAGAAATTGCAAGTAGATAAATAGGGACCACTTCGGTGGGAAGGTAACAGCATTCTGTGCGCTCCGGTGTCTAGTCATGCCTGCCACATGACCACGGAAACATCTGCAGAAGCAGATAGCGCTGGCTCTTCGGCTTTGAAACATAAATGAGCACTGAACCCTAGAGTCGGATGTGACTGGCTTTTGAGCAAGGGAAACCTTTACCTTTATGTTCAAAATATACACTCTTGCCTCTCTATTTGATTTTATTACCTGCATTTGACTCACCTACCTTTAAAAGGCTTCACAAAACCCACCTCTTCCTAGATTTCCTAGTGTTTAAGAATTTTAAGGGGTCACTTCTCCACTAATTCAATCATTCTCCTTCGTATAGTTTGTGAATCCACACTCATGGGTTATGCGCCTGCGCAGAACAGCTGATCGGAGGCTTGAAAAGCTATTGGTCAAAAGTTTTGGCGGTAAGACCGCCCACCGTACCGCCCACCCTGAGGCGCCCGCGCGCCATTTTACCTCAGTTCTCTTCTTTCCGCCGTAGCAGCAGGACGATCGTTGAGAGCTTCCTCAATTTTTTCGCCCTTCTGAGGGAAAGTCTTTTTGGCAAATCTTAACAATTTTTCTCGGTGATCTTGTCCTCCGGGCAGGATCGCCACCCCGGCTCTGTCTCTTCTCTTGAGTGGATTCAGTAGCCAATTTTTCGCATCGATCACCGTCTCCCCCCTCAAGGGGGTGGCGGCTGGTCGGCCCTTCGGGGTACTCGTCTCCAGAAACTTCCACTGGAAAAAAATTTTCCGCGGTTGATGGCTGCAGCGTTTAAACAGTGCACGGCTTGCCTTAAGAAGTTTCCGGCTTCCGACGGACACAGCCTGTGCCTTTTTTGTTTGGGAGAGTCGCATCAGAGCCAGTCTTGCCCGCATTGCAAAAAGTTTACGCGCCTCGCGGTGCAGAACCGAAGGAATCGCCTCAAGGCTCACCTGATGGAGCTCGCTCTGGCTCCCGCCGCGTCCGCCTCCACGGCCGCCGCTGCCGCTCAACCACCGCCGGCCTCTTCCTCCGTGCTTCCGATGAGGAAGAAGAAGAAGAAGGACAAGAACGGTGAGAAGAAGCGCAAGCGTGGGTCGGAGAAGAGACGGTCGCTTCCCCCCACTCCGCGCACACCCGCCTCTCCCGGGCCTTCGCCGCCGTTCTCGACTGCCCGATGTCCTTCTCCGGGATCCTCCATCTGGGGAGGACGGTCGTCTTCCGGGTCACCTGAGAAAGGACGCAGGGCTGGGGCTCCAGCTCGCCCACCTCAGGTGCTCTCCTCTCCTCCTCGGGGCAGAAATTCCTCGCCGAGGCAGGCCTCCGTCTCTCCACGGCCCAGGACGCCGACGGACGAGGCGGTCGTCACCGTTCCGACGACCGTTTCGCCGACACCGACGCCGGCCACCGTTTCGGCTCCCACCGTTTCGTGGGCCACCATCCCGCCGGCCACCGGAGCTCCACCGCCAGCGGACTCGGACGCGTCTCAGATGGCCCTCGTCCGAGAGATGTTCCAGGTCATGGCGTCGTTTGCGACCAGGTTCCAGACCTCCACGCCTGCGGCCTCTGCGGCTCCGGTTCCGACCACCGCAAGCCCTGGGCATCCCGGCTCTGCCGCAGCCCCACCGACCTCCCGTGGGTCGAGTACCCGCTCCGCCGGCCCACCCAACCCGTCATGGTGTGGTCCGGACGTTGATGCGGTGGACGCCCATCCCGCCGGCCCGCCCAGGCCGTACTGGCGCGGTCCGGACGTGGACGAAAGACTGCCTCCCTCGTCCTCCGATGAGTCCAGCTCGTCGTCGGAGGAGGACGAGGGAGACGTCGACGCCGAGCGCACGCCGGAACAGGCCATCGGCTCAGTGGACCCACCGCGTGGTGAGGACCAGCGCTCACTGACCGCCATGCTCACGAGGCTCGGCACCGCCCTCAACCTGAAGGTCGACCAACCGCCGTTGGAGGGTGAGGATCAGATGACCGCGAAGCTCGACAGGCGTGCTGTGCGGCCGGTCCACATAACCATGCTCCCCTCCATGATGACCACGGCGAGGGCGACGTGGAAGAAACCTTTGGCGGCACACTCCGTTTCGTCCAGGCTCGACAGCATGTACCGGGTCCTGGACGAGAACGTCGAGTTCTTGCAGGCGCACCCCCTGCCGAATTCCCTGGTGGTCAAGGCCTTCCAGCATAGGACGGCCACCAGCGGATTCCCGGTCCCGTCGACGCCGGAGGGAAAGAAACTGGACGCGGTGGGGCGTAAGTTTTACGCCACCGGCTCCCTATTCTTTCGGGCCGCAAACTATTCGGCCGCCATGGGCCTGTACCAATCTCACCTCTGGGAGCAGGTGAAGGTTGAGACGGCTAAACTGCCCGCCGATGCCCAGAAGAGGATTGACGCGCTGGCCACCGAGGGGGACTTCGTCGCCAAGCAGCTGATGCGCACTGCCCGGCATATCAACGATTATGCGGCAAAAGACATGGCCTCCGCAATCTACCTCCGTCGCCATGCTTGGCTCAGGGACACCTCCCTCGATGACGCTATGAAAAAGCTCATCGAGGAGTTTCCCTTCGACGGGCAGGGCCTCTTCGGTCAGGACACCGATAAGGTCCTGAATGAGATGCGCCAGACCAGTTCCACGGCGAAGTTCCTGGGGCTCACCACGCCGGCAACTTCCACCAGGCCGAGGTTCCAGCCCTTCACACGGCGGTTCCAGGGCAACCCACAGCAGCAGGGACCGACGGAGCAGCCTAGATCCAGCTCCTATAAACAGCGGCGACAACACAAACCCCGCTACCGGCCCTATGGACAGGACAAGCGTTCGACCGCGAGGCCCAAGCCCCGCGTTTGAAGCTGCGACGGCCGAGTCTCTCTCGCTCCACATCCCGTACCTCCCCCTCCGGAACTTCCTCCAGGCATGGTCGGGCATCACGGACGACCAGTGGGTCTTAAAGATCTTGTCCTCTGGCTACGCCATCGAGTTCGTGCGGGTGCCTCGAGTAGGAAAACATCGTCTCACCACCTCGTCCCCCCATTTGGAGGAGGAAATAGCAACCCTTCTCTCCAAGGGAGCCATCGAGCGGGTAGCACCGTCCGACTGGGACAACGGCTTCTACTCGAGGTACTTCGTGGTCCAGAAGAAGGATGGAGGCCTTCGCCCTATCCTGGACCTACGCCGCCTGAACAAATGCATCCACACCAGGAAGTTCCGGATGGTGACCCTACAGACCGTCCTCCCCCTCATCAACAAAGGGGACTGGTTCACAGTCATAGACCTCAAGGATGCCTACTTCCACGTCTCCATCCGCGAGGAGCACAGACGGTTTCTCCGCTTCCGTATCGACCATTCCGTGTACCAGTACCGATGCCTACCGTTCGGTCTGGCCACGGCACCGCGGGTCTTCACCAAATGCATGGCTCCGGTGGCTGCATTCCTCCGCCAACGGGGCATCAGGGTCTTCCCGTACATCGACGATTGGTTGATCGTCTCCCCCACCAAACCGTCGGCCGTTCGGGACACACAATACACGGTTCACCTCATGGAGAGTCTCGGCCTCAGGATCAACTTCACCAAGTCGAAGTTGACTCCCTCCCAGCGCGTCGAGTACATTGGAGCGGTACTCGACTCACTTACTACGAGAGCCTACGCCCCCCAGAAACGCTTACGGGACATTGCGCAGGGGGTGAGCGAACTGCGCACGAAACCGTGCATCCGGGCGAAGAAGGCTCAGAGACTTCTAGGCCTGATGGCCTCAACGACGGCAGTGATCCCCCATGCCAAGTCGAAATTCAGGTCCCTGCAATCGTGGCTCCTGCACGAGTTCGACGCACTTCGGGAGAGCCAATCCAAACGGTTGACCCCATCCCCAGAACTGAGGGACCAACTGCTGTGGTGGTCTACACCACTCAACGTGGCCACGGGGAAGAGTTTCTACCCCCCGCAACCCTCGTTGCAGATACTGACCGACGCGAGCAACCTCGGCTGGGGCGCTGCTTGCGGGACTCTCACGGTCAACGACACCTGGACACCGCACGAAACGGTGTACCACATAAATTACTTGGAACTGCTGGCCATTTGGAAGGCTCTACGTTCCTTCGAGACTCTGCTCACCGGCAGGGCGGTTCAGGTGGCCTCGGACAATACCACGGCGGTGGCGTACCTCAACAAGCAGGGAGGAACACGGTCCACCACCCTCCTGTACCTTGCAGTACAGTTGTGGGAATGGTGTCTGGAGAGGCACATTTTCCCAATTGGAGTGCACATTCAGGGCACGCTGAATGTTTTGGCAGATCACCTGAGCCGTCTCACCTCCACGACCCACGAATGGGAGCTGGACGACGGAGTGTTCCAGTCCCTGTGCGAGGTCTGGGGGACGCCGAGCATCGACCTCTTTGCATCGGAGTCCAACAGGAAACTCAGCAGGTACTGCTCCAGAGCAGGCATCGGACTGAACTCCGAGGGCGATGCCTTCATGAAACGGTGGGATCAGGACTATCTCTATGCCTTTCCTCCGTTTCCTCTGGTCCAGAAGGTACTCACCAGGATGCACCAACACAGAGCCAATGCAATTCTGGTGGCACCGGCGTGGCCGCGCCAACCCTGGTTTCCGCTACTGTTGCGCATGTCGTCGCAGTATCGCACACTGCCGGAATCACCGACACTCCTCCAAATGAAGCAGGGCCAGCTGCACCATTCGGACCTGCCCAGCCTCCACCTCACCGCGTGGAGGATAACCCCAGACTGGCCAGGATCCTTGAACTAGCGCGGCACCCTTCCACAAGGAAGTCCTACGCTTCCAAATACAGGCGTTTTTGTGCTTTCCTGGCCGCCCGGCAAACGCCCCCCACGCAGGTGGGACTGCAGGACATTTTAACCTACCTCCTCCAGCTGGCGGAGTCTGGCCTCAGCATCACCTCCATCCGAGTGCATCTCGCAGCAGTGGTAGCGCACTCTCCTGCTGGCTCGCCCGCTTCCGGGGCCTTCCGCGACCAAACGGTAAAGCGCTTCCTCAAGGGACTAAAGAACGCTTTTCCGCCGGCCCGGACACCGACGGCTCAATGGTCACTGTCCACCGTTCTTAACGCGCTCACCAGGACCCCCTTCGAGCCCATGGCTACCGCCGATGTTCGTCTCCTCACATGGAAGACAGCATTCCTGGTGGCCATCACGTCTGCACGACGAGCTGGTGAGCTGGTTGCCCTGCGAGCAGACGCACCTTTTCTCCAGTTCTTCAACGACCGCGTCGTCCTCCAAGCGGA
The DNA here is from genome assembly GCA_035047305.1 of Bradypodion pumilum. Taxonomy (NCBI): domain Eukaryota; kingdom Metazoa; phylum Chordata; class Lepidosauria; order Squamata; family Chamaeleonidae; genus Bradypodion; species Bradypodion pumilum. The sequence continues at coordinate 37,158,167 of JAWDJD010000005.1, read as the reverse complement.
CATCACCTTCCTACCCAAGGTGGTCTCCAAGTTTCACATGGCACAAACTATCTCCTTGCCAACCTTCTTCCAGAACCCCACTAACGCCCAAGAAAGGACTTGGCACACGCTGGATGTGAAACGCGCTTTATTGTTTTACACCAGCAGGACTAGAGAGTTCAGGAAGTCACAACGCCTCTTTGTGGCTTATGGGGGAAAGTCCAAGGGTGAACCCATCTCTGCTCAAAGGTTCTCCAAATGGATCACCTCTACCATCTACCTGGCCTACGAGTCAGCTTCACTGCCACCTCCACCGCATGTCAGGGCGCATTCCACCAGGGCGGTTGCCACATCCACTGCCTTTCTGGAGGGCACACCGCTTGAGGACATATGTAAGGCTGCCACCTGGTCCAGACCTTCCACATTTGTCCAGCACTACAGGGTGGACACCAGAGCCACTGCGGACGCCAGGCTTGGCCGTGTCGTCCTCACCAGGGGGCTCCGGACTCAACGCCCCTGACGGGTCCACCTACGGGTTCTTCAGCTCATCGTGGGATCATCTCATCCGACTGCCCACCGACCAAGTAAGTGTGAGCTTGCTAATCTCCCATGAGTGTGGATTCACAAACTATACGAAGGAGAAAGTTCGGTTTCACTTACCAGTGATAACTTTCGTTCTTCGAGTATATAGTTTGTGAATACACACTACCCACCCTGCCTCCCCTCTTGAGCTGCACGGATGAGATCAGTTGGTTTATCCTGTGCTTGGCTTAAGTATGGAACTGAGGTAAAATGGCGCGCGGGCGCCTCAGGGTGGGCGGTACGGTGGGCGGTCTTACCGCCAAAACTTTTGACCAATAGCTTTTCAAGCCTCCGATCGGCTGTTCTGCGCAGGCGCATAACCCATGAGTGTGTATTCACAAACTATATACTCGAAGAACGAAAGTTATCACTGGTAAGTGAAACCGAACTTTATACCTACCATGTTAAAAGTGCATTCAAATTTGCTTTTTATTTTATGTTTTATCCCATCACCTGTTAAACTTTTAACAAGAAACATTTCTTTGTTCTATAACATCTAATCTAAACAAAGTTAATAGAGCAGATTTATCTAACAGGCAACGTAGAGAGGTATATGTAGAATGTAGTCTCCAAACTCTTGCATATGCTATATTGGAGTGCTTTCAGTATGGTGCTCCTATCCATCTCTACCTTTTTAAGTGAAGGGAAGGTGGTCTGATTGCAACTTTCTCCGAACAGCTTTGGTCCAGCTTGAAAAGTTTTAACTCCTAACAAAACTCGATCTCATTATATCTGCAGATATCTTCTAGGACTCCATCATCAGACTATTAAACTACATTTTGTGGCTTTAAAACCAAGCTGTTTTTCTTATCTCTTCCCTCCACTTCATTGTGCAATATCCAAACTGATAAAATAATCTGGAGAACTCAAAAGCTTGCTCACCTTTAGGCTATTTGGATTTGTTTTTTGAAAATACTTCCTTATTTGAATCACTCCTTCCAACCATTCATTGCCCAATACAACACTATCAAATTTCTTATAGAAACATATTTATGAGTCTTATTAGAGATGTTCAACTGGCATTAAGAATTCTGATGTTTCATTGACAGGGATTTGAGGATATCTCGAGATAACCACTGCTGAATTCTGATTGTAGGGCAGCCTGTTGAGAAAATGACTGAACTGTTAGCAAAGTGCCATTGAGATCAGTGATATTTCTTTCCTATGCTTGTTCAAAAATATTATGGCAGTACAGAAGAGGCTCAAAGTAGAGTTTACTCTATATAGCACAGTTTTTCCCAACCTTTGGTTTTTGGTCTTCAATTCCCAGAAGCCTAAGTCAGTACATTGGCTGATCAGTGCTTTGAGGAATTGACTTAGGCTTCTGTGAATTAAATTCTAAAAACCAAAGGTTGGGAAACACTTAAGAAATGCTTGCCTGTTCAGTGGATAATTCTGTACTTTTCTAGCTCTTAGGATGGCAATTCTAGCTGATAGTTTGATTCCTGGAAATCTTGAAAATCAAACAAGTTAAGCAAGAGTTTTCAAAACTGCATAACGTGAGAGTTTTTAGGAAAGTAGTTGCTTAAGAAAGCAGTAAGAGTGCTCTCTAAAAGAGTACGTTTTCTACTGTCATCACTAGCCTATGTTATGCACCTCAGCATAATGGTCACTGACTGTAGCTTGCATTTGTTCCTTGCCTTGGAAAGTAGAATCTGCTCACTTGTAATATCCATCTGCCAAACCTGAACAGAGTGTATGCCAGAGAATCATAATTGGCTGCAAGTATTTTTGACTATGTATGTAGCTGTTGGTTCATGGCCCATTACGTTCTAAGAGGGAAAATGAGTTACACTTAACATAAAACCATGTTTGCATGCAATCCATGCCATTACTTCTCCTTGTAAGTCCATTTTTTGGGAGTTAAATTAGCATTTTTGCTATTCTAGTTAATAATTTCATGTCAGAGAGTACTCTGGGTCTGGGTTGAAAATATTTTTGCTGGAAACACTGTTCAGGGACACCTGAATGAGGCTCCTTTCATGTCCCTGTACAGCCTTCGGGTATTGAAACCCGACCTTGCAGTCTCCAAGCTCAGCATCTTAACCACTAAGCCACCAGGGGAGCTGCTGCTATTCTTGCTGAAACTGGAAGTTATTGGAGAACAGCATTCCCTAATGTGCCTTCCAGTTTGTTCTGGGGGTACAATTCCTATTAGGTTGTCAACCTTTGGGAAGCTAGATGTACATATTGTATCTAAATTATCTCTACCAACATTCTGGAAATCCCACATCTACAAGTGAGATTGCTTGTGTTTTTCCTCCTACTTCCCAGCTGATTTCTGCTTGGCAAAATAATGGTTGACATCATTTCTCATAACTTTGTAATTTTGGGCTACAGTAGAATAGAATAGAATAAATCTTTATTGTCATTGTCCCCTTGCCGGAACAACGAAATTTCTCAGTTACTATATCAACTCAAAATAAGGCACTCCACATGAATTTAAAACAACTACAAAAACACTAATTAAAACAGTACAATACAGCACCATATGACAAATAAAATAAGATGACTTCAGAGTCCAGGGTTTCCATTTAAGGCCAAAATTGCTTTAGAGAAGGAGCTATTCTTAAGACGGCTTGTTCTCGCCTTCATTGTTCTATATATCCGTCCCGATGGCAGCAGCTCGAAGAAGCGGTGATCAGGATGCGATGGATCTAATATATCTTAACATTTTTCTATGGCACCTGATGGTATAAATTTGTTCTAAGGTGGAAAGTGAACAGCCAATAATACTTTCCGCTGTTTTAATAATTCTGTGCAACACACAATTAGTTCTATAGTAGATCTATAGTTAACTGTATACATCTGCAGCGTGCTAATGATTATTTCTGTTCGTTCTCCATTTCTGCACCGAATGCAGTGACAGTACCTTTGTACCCTTCTATGGGAATCCATGGGCATCCAGATGTTACTGGACTCCAAGTCCCATGATCCCCATCTACCTTGCACAGTAATCTGGAGTGGTTAGTTGTAATTTTTTTTAAAAAAAATACAAAACATGTAAAGTGTTTTCTTATGCTAAATTTAACAATTTATTTACTGCTTCTACTACTAAGAATGAGAGCAAGGCTTCGGTGAATCTTACAGATTAACATCCCTGATCTCGTCTACAAGAAAATGTGAAAAATTTAAATCTATGGTCAAATTTACATCTAAGTTAAAGACCACAGAACTGCTCTAAAAAATCTTATGCTAGAATAATTTAATCGGATATGGCCTGTATTATCAGTGTAGAAGGTTCTCTCATGTACCCGTCCTCCTATTCTTCCTTAAATGCCAAATGACAGTCTCTTAAGTGTTGTGAAGCTTGGAATTTAGACCTTTGAAACATCATTTTTTTATGTATTAGCATTCCTGTTACAGTGTCAATCACTGGAAATGAATAGCTGTATTCAGAGAGTAAATGGCAGATACAATCATAAGTCTAAAGGACACTGCACTGGCCCATGTCCTACACTTCTGGCCGTTTTTGTGGTGAGTTGGTCTGCTTTTTCTTTTGGCATTTATAACTGAAGTGGAGCAACTTGCCACAAAACGCAGCTTTTTGAGTCTCCATCATGGGATCTTGCTATTTCGTGATGCTCTCTTTTATACTGTTCCAGCAAGTGTAGATGGAAGCATCTGATATTGTTCTTTGGCTAACAAGCTGGTTTTTGACGTCTACAAATTAAACTTTTCCCCTGATTATCTGGGGATTATCAGAGTAAGTGTATTTCCCCCCTCAAATTAGGTAGTGATTGCTGCAGTAGAACAGGGATTATCTAGGTGGGAATGAGAAAAAAATAAACTTCACTTGACAATCCACAGACAATTGAGAATTGTTTAATTAACAGCTACAGCAACATGGTTGTTCTATTTGCCACTGTAATGTACAGTTGCAGCAAAGTAAACATTTCCCCAATTATCTGTCGATCAGGGGAAGTGTGTTTCTTAAGCTCACTAGATAAGCATTTTCCAATTGTCTGGGGACAATCAGAGAAAGTATAATTTAGGGACAAAATACTGATGGGATTCAAGGATCACAAGACCTCTTCAGCCTGTATCACACTATCCTAAAATGAGGCAATGTAGACAGTCTCTAAATTTCTGGTAATGGAAAGCAATTATAGTAGTGGAAATAAATGTTTCTTCAAAACAAATCTTTCTGGGTATTTTCGCTTACTATTTTGCATGCATGGGTGAAGTAAGGTTTTAATTTAGTTTCTTTCCTTCTTCATACTTTTTCCATGCTGTATCATGTCTTTTTTTAAAAAATTGTAAGTCTGAAGACAAGGACTTTTTCAAATTATTGATTTGTATGCTATTCTGGGAGCATTTGGGGAAGGATATAACCACTTTGAATGAAGTAGTTTGATGTCAAATGTAGATTTATCCTTGCTTACTATTTTTTTCATGAAATTCATTTTCCAGACCTACTCAGGCCTTTTCTGTGTTGTCATAAACCCTTACAAGAACTTGCCTATCTATTCAGAAGAGATTGTGGAGATGTACAAAGGCAAAAAGAGACATGAAATGCCCCCTCACATTTATGCTATTACAGACACAGCCTACAGAAGTATGATGCAAGGTAGGTATATGTTTATATATATGTATGTATTTTTTTAAAATCCAACCTCTGTTGCACTCTTGATGAGTAGGCTAAGATGTAGGGTTTCTACTACTGCTTTTAAAATGCCACCAACTGTGCATGGTGGAAGCTTAAGAAGGCTTTGCTTTGAGGTGGAGTTATGTGATAATGTAATGTTTGCTTCTGGTCAATTTTCTGGTCTCTGGAAAGTTGCATTTATTTACTTTTGAGTGTGGCTTAATCCGTGGGGGAGGCTTGCTGCAGCAGGCAATGGTATGGGAGGAATCCGTATTGAGCAAAGTAGATGAAAGGCCATGGCCACTGCAAGAACCAGAGGTGTTCAGAATTAGCTGTTCTGCCCCGGACTCCATTCAGAACCTAACAGGCAGGAAATCTTTTGTGGTTTTGAGGACTCTTAAAAATATGAATGCACACAATTACACACACACAGAACCATGGCAGGCTGAGCCACCACAGCATGAGATGTGCTTTATTTTCTACAGCTGACAGAGCAGAAAGGTTTGCCTGTGAATTGGTTGAATTCCAGCATTGAGTTGAGGGTGTCCTAATTGGCAGGCTGTGTTGCAGATGTAGAAAGGGTTCCCAACGTTTTCCCGCCAGGGGCCAGTTCCTGCCACTGCGCTCAGCTGTGGGGGCCGGAGGCGTGGCTGCACCCACAACTTATGTTTTCGGCATCAGCGGCAGGAATTGCAAAGTTTTTCTGTGGTTTTAGACAGCCTCCACCACTTCCCAGGGTGGCGGGAGGCTTTTTGGAGCAATTTTGCCCCAGTTTTGTAATTTTCCAACACTCCTCTGCTGCACTTCAGCAGCTAAAGTGGATGGTGAGCTCCTTCCTGGTTTGGCACAGGGATCCCAGGTGCCTACGTAAGCTTCACCTGACACCGGAAGGAGCTCGCCGTCCCACTCCAGCTGCCAAAGTGCAGCGGAGGAGCATTGGAAAATTACCAAACCAGAGCAAAATTGCTCCGAAAAACCTTGTCACCCTGGGAAGCAGAGGAGGCTGTCCAAAACCCCGGGGAAATTGCACCATTCCCACTGCCACTGTGGTAAGTGACGTATTGTGACTTCTGGCAGTGGGTGCGGGTCCAAGTCCCCAGGTGGCCACTGCGCACTGGATTAATGATATGCATGGTCCGGATATAGCCCGGGGGTTGGGAACCCCTGGTTTAAAGTAATACCAAAGTTGCTCAAGCCTTCTGTATGTAGTGTGGCTAGACAGATATGTTATTGTCTCTTTCTGGAGCAGGCTTCTCTTTTGGCAGCCCTGCTAATTCTTCTGCAGTGGAAGAAGTCCCTGCCCCAAGCCAGATTAGTTTGTGGAGGTGGGGCAGAAAATGTGTGCAGTGTGGCTGCATTCTTTTGTCTGGTTGTGTCTGAACTGCAGTGTGCTGGGACCTCTGTTCTTAGTACAAAGATAATTCCATTATCTCTCCCCCCCCCCCCCCCCGCACATGTCAGTTACTTAGGTAAGTGTTGTTTATTCTGTGTTCTTACACAGGTGTTTATGAAAGGATAGGGAGAATCAAGCAGTCACAAATGTTTAAGAGTCAAAATTTCTCCTTCACTGTATAAATAATACACAGCAGAAAGTCTGCAATATTTTTACATAGGGCTGTGATTGTGAATAAATCTGGTAAACTTCTTTTCAGCCTGAATGTATTCTTTGAACTATGCAAATCCAGCTAGCAGAAGGTTTTTTCCTTGCTTCTGATAAGTTTTCAGTTAGGATGATGATCAGCATGCAAGATTCTGCCATTTTAAGGGAGAAAGAACGTTCAGGAAGGATCTTGTTCAGATCTCAATTCAGTGACTTCAGATCTCTTTATAACCCCGTGAATTTGAGATTTAGGTGAGAGGTTTTTTTGCCCAAATCTATTAAACATTAATTTCCCCCCTCTCTGTGTGTGTACGCACGTGCACGCATGCGCATGCGAAAGAAACAAAGGGAAAGAGCAAGACAAAGGCACATAATGTTTACATATATGTCTGAAGTGAGGGTTAGGAATGTACTATTTGTTAGTCAAGTCTAGCCTAGTTAGCTTGAAGTTACATTCTGTATCAGGCTTGTTTATGCTAATCTTTTGTTCTGAAGTCTGATTCACAAAGAAAGATTTTCCTAATGGGTCCTTTTCATTTTGTAACTGTCTGTTGGAATCCCTGACTTCTACTTAAGCTTATCAGTATTTCTCTTCATAGTACTTGGAGTGGGGAAATGACACATTTCGCCTTGGAAATGTGTGTGAATTTCTAATGCAGTGTGACTCCTTTCAAGCTAGGATAAGCATATTTGATTTACATTGGATTAATACAGAAAGATACTTCTTAGGGGCTTTTTTCTTCTTTCAATTTTTATACTGTTTGTTTTTATATTGTAAGCCACCATGGGACTGCTTGAAGAGAAAGGTGGGGTATACACATTTTAAATGAATAATTTTTTTAAAAGTGTATTGATAAATCTTTAGTGTCTGGAGTTCTGTCACACTTTTCCATGTGCGCAGTGGTCCCGTTGAATCAATAGTGACTGAAAAATGCCAGCTGGGCAAAAGCCCTGGCAGATGCAAACCACATGGTTTCCGATGGGGCAATCTTTGGCTTGTGTAACTCTAAGCCACATGTTGCGCGAGAATGGTGGAATGCAATTTTGGCCAATAATAAACATATCACTGAGGCTGATTAGAGGAAGTTCTCCCTGTCTATGTTTAGTTAAATTTCTTATGTTGAATTAACTCATTTACAATACAAAATTCTTGTTAACCATGAAGAGATCATTCCATAATTGTTGACAGTGGCATGGTTTTTATCTTTTCCAATGCACTCATTGGTTCATCTAAGTGTTTTTCTACTAATCCCCCTGACTCATGTCATTTCTTATATACTGTTATATTGTGTGCCTAACTTTTCCAAGCATGACAGTGTGTGTGTAATTTAATTTGGTTTTAGTTTTTCCTGCATTTTCAGTTCCTTCCAAAAAACTTCAATGACAGCCTCCAACCAGCTCAATTATGCCTGCTATTCTGTTCTGGAGTGGTCATATCCCAGCAATTATTGCTGAGGGAATTTTTCCCCACCTATGGAAGGGGTTTTCAGTACCATAAACCAAAGGGAAAACAGACATACAGTATCTCAGTTACCCAGGTGACTAGTGAAATGGAGAATAAGAGAGTGGACCAATTCAGATATGTCCTGACAACCCATTGTGACAGACTTGGGAATTAAATATCAGGATTAGACTCAGGATGCTGTTTTTTTACCTTCTAAAGCAGTAGCTCCCAACCTAAGGCCCGTGGGCTGGATCTGGCCCATGGTGCCATTTCATGTGGCCCCCTACCCCTACAAGGGCATTCAAAAAACAAAATGACCACCCCTTTGAAGCTGTTGGGACAAAATGGCCACACCCATCATGCAGGCAGGACAAAATGGCTGCCCGGCCCTCAAAGCTGACTGAGAGAGCGTGACCCAGCCCTCAGCTTGAAAAGGTTGGGAACCCCTGTTCTAAAGGTTTGCTTAAACAGCTATATGAACTGCATCCCATAATGAGATGTCACAGATTAGCATTGTAGCTTGAACTATAGCAGCATAGTGACCAGAATTCTGTTAGTGTGAGATTTGTATAACTTGCTGTGGCTAAGTGACAAAATGCCAGGGTCTGTCTTGGTTGTATGCCTGGTAGCACATCTTGATTGTGCAGTTGATGTGTGCTCCACAACCTCATCATCTTGTCATAATTAGCTGTGGTAAATTGTGCAAATCTTATGTGAAACCAATAGGATTCCAGTCAGTATCCATTGCAGATTGGGTAGTAAAGATGATGCACACTCTGCTTGTGCACACCCTGTATGAACACTTGTACACTTGTCAAAGTGTCCCACCACAAAAAGGTAGCTTACGTTAACTTTGGTTTTGGTATATCTGAGATTAAACAAAACGGAACAGCAAAAAATACAAAAAATGTGGCACCTTAAAGACTAACTCCTGTATTTAAATGTGAGCTTTCGTGGACCAAGTTCAATGCTAGAATGAAGTTTCAGCATCCTCAATTATCATTGCAATTCATGACGAAGAGCTCTTCTCTGACAAAATGAAATATACAGAGAATAACAATTTTGCTATGAGACATGCAGGAAGGAACGATAAAGTGGTTTTTAAGTGACATTTTAAAGTATGTGTAGAACTGTTTTTCAATGTCAATAATTTTGGTGAGACTTGAAACAAATGCTTTTGTGTGTGTGGTTTGGGGCTCTTTAAGCTGTCTGCTGTTAACAAAATGAAAGGTAGGAAGAAGAGAGCTCATCCATTAGTAGCAAAATTGACTTGATCAGAATAGAGGTAGGTATATGTTTTCAGTAAATGGAGTATGTAGCGTTCTGGGGTGTGCAGGAGTCTTGCCTGCAACTCAAAGTGCTTGATTCTGCATGCAGTTAGCTGGGAGGCCTTCTGTAACCCAATTTTGGCTAATAAAGTGCCTCCAAATCTCTTCATTGTGTATCTTCTCTGATTCAGACAGATCAGTTAGATTAAATTCAGATTTTCTCATTGGCCATTTTCCTAATGCCTGGTATTCTGATCCTCCTTACATGTGTATCACTGGGATGCAAGAGAAGCCAAAGATGAAATAACAAAGTGCCAAGTTGCCTTTCTTTATTCCATTCAAAACTGTGCAAAGAATCTCCTGAAGATCTCCTCTCCCCAGTATAATGTTGATATAGAGAATTGTGTAGGGGAGAGAAAGACAATAATGGAAACCTGGGCAGGGCATGAAGGGGCATTTACCTTCTCATTTGCAGATGATACCAAACTTGGAGGGGTGCCTAAGACATCAGAAGACAAAATCAGGATTTGAAATGACCATAAGAGAATTGATGGGGAAAATGTAAAGTCCTGTACTTAGGCAGGAAAAAAATCAGATGTATAAATATTTGTTGTTGTTCAGTCACATAGTCGAGTCCGACTCTTTGCGACCCCATGGACCATCGCACACCAGGCACCCCTATCCTCCACCATCTTCCTCAACCCACTCAGCTCTGCGCCCATTGCGTCAACAATACCATTTAAAAGTTGGCTTGAAAGTATTACACATGAAAGGATCTGGGATCTTAGTAGCATACAAGCTAAACATGAACCAAGTTTTTCCACCTTCAAAAAATGAATACTGTGCTATGCTATGTCAACAGCAGTGTTCCGATCAAGGGAAGTAACATTACCACTGTAGTCTGCTTTATGTACACCTTACTGAGTTCTGGACACTACAGTTATATCAAGAAGCTGAACATCAGGAATAACTTCCTAACAGTGAGAGCCATTTGACAAAAGAATCACCTGCTTCAGAAGGTGCTGGAATCTTATTTGCCAGAGATTTTTAAGAAGAGGTTGGAAGGCCACCTTTTGGGATGTTTTACCTGTGCAATTTCCTGCACCGTCAGGGGGTTGGACCTTTGGGATCCCTTCTACCCTGTTTCCCCGAATATAGGACCTCCTCCCATAATAGGACACCACCACCCTTTTCCCCCCTGCCTTTGAAATATAAGGCCCCACCCAAAAATAAGACCTCCTTACCTCTTGGCTGTAGGCGGCCGGCGTGGCCCATAAGAAAGCCTGCCGCATCGGAGTCTCGATTGCCTCCCCACTCACAACCAATAGAAGTTTCCCCTGGTGAGAGCGGGATCAAGACTCCGACGCGGCAGGCCTTCTTATGGGCCACGCCGGCCACCTCACAGCTGAGGCCAGTCTCGATCGCGCTTCCCCACTCACAACCAAGGGAAGCGTCCCTTGGTTGTGAGTGGGGAAGCGCGATCGAGACTGGTATTCTTCTTCGTGGAAAAATAAGACATCCCCTGAAAATAAGACCTTGTGCTAATTTTGGAGTTTTAAAAAATATAAGACAGTGTCTTATATTCGGGGAAACACGGTAGTTCTGTGATTGTATAATTGATGATTTCTTCTATCTGTTTTGCCCATGGCTTCAGTGCAATTTCATGTCTTGGCTATGATGCCTTGACATTTCTGTAGATAAAACAGATGATTTGGTAAATTGATGCTGATTCTGGAGAAGTGAAAAGTTATGTTGTTGGTTTTTTATGTGACTATAAGGGAAACTTTACCATCTAGCAAAAAAGTCAAACTCTGTCAGTGAATCAGCTATAAGCAGGGATCAAACCTTTGCCTCTTTTGCTCCACTTCCTGGAGAGATGATGTCACCATAGTGTGAGTGCTGTATTCTCCTTTTATGGAGCTAAGCAGACTGAACTCGGTGTTGCTCATTCAGAGGAAGTGGGTGATAACGGTCTGTTCTAGTGTTCTTTGACTGAGTTATGAAGCATTAAGCTGTGGCTTACATTGTCTTTTCACACTTCCTACCCCCACTTTTATTTTAAAATCAAGTTCTTTTGTTCACAGTGCCTTACATTTGTCTGATGCCATGATAAGTACCTCAATAACATATGCTTAAGGCAGTCATAATAAAACTACATTCTTGGCTGTTTGGCACTTCTGCTGTAAAACTTGGTTTCATACTTGGAAAGTGGACTGCAAGGGTAGAACTGTAGAATAGTTTGTATGCAGTACTTCTGAATCATGTATCTGATGAGATTTCATGCCACAATGAATCTCTTCTTCTATATCAGTGGTGGCCATCCTTTTTTCACCGTGGGCCTTGGACAGCTGAGCAAGCCTGACCACACACCCCAGAAGTAGACACATTTACAGCTGTTGTGAATGCGCCCACTTCCACAATTATGACAGCCGTGGGCGCATTTACGCATGTGTATGTGTGTTTTATGACTGACATAAATGTGCCCGCTTCCACTTCTGGGTGCAGTGGTGGCGGCAGCAGAAGGATGGAATGATGCTGTGGGCCATGTCTGGCCCACAGCACCATTGCTGGTGGTGTGGTGGATGGAATGGTGCCATGGGCCGTGGGCGCATTTTTGCATGTGCGGATGTGTTTTATGGTTGACGTAAACATGCCCGTTTCCACTTCTGTGTGTAGTGGCGGTGGCGGCAAGCCAGATGGAATGATGCTCTGGGCCATGTCTGGCCCACAGCACCATTGCTGGTGGTATGCTGGATGGAATGGAGCCATGGGCCGTAGGTTGGAAATCCTTGTTCTATATACATGTGTGTATAACTCAGTGAACCTGGCTAATCCTGCTCCCCCATCGCTTATTGGATCTTTAAAACTTGCATTTTTCTTTTCAAATTCAGCATGTCACAGGCCAGCCTTAGTAATAAATATTCTGACAGGAGTTGGGAATAATTCCTTTAGCTGCTTTGAAATACAGGATTCTTGCTATAGTTAAATAACTGAGCTACTTGGTGAAAGTAGTGTGGTTGAGATGTAAATCTGAGCCCTTAGATAAGAGTTAGATTCATTTCCGTTACGTTATGCCTTCTGCAATGGGCATGTGGTCCTATTTTCCCTCCTTCACATCACCTCCAACAAATCAAAGTCTGTCTGTTGGAGTCTGTTTTTTGCACACATTCATGACAAAGAACATATTCCAGATGAAGAATCAAGGGGAAAGCTTGTGTTCCTTTAGTCCAGGGGCTCCCACCTTTTTGTACTGTGGGCCAGACCACACATCCCAGACAGTTGAGCGGTCCGGTTCCTCTCATTATAAACGCTGCCATAAAACATGTCTGTGGCTGTCGTAAACACATTTATGACAGCTGCTGGTGCATTTATGGCAGTGTTTACGGCAGGCACAGGCATGTTTATGCATATGCAGGTGCATCTTATGGCTGTTGTAAATGCGTCCACTTCCGGAAGCAGCGATGGCAGCAGCGGGCCACATGAAATGATGCCGTGGGCCATAGGTTGACCACCACTGCTTTAGTCTGTCAGATCTCAGAAGGTCAGTATCTGAAGAATAATCCTTGCAGATGAACAAAATAAAGATTGGATTAGAAAGGAAGATATGATTCTTTTTCACAGCTAGTACTGGTAACAGTTTTTAAATTATCAGGAAGTAGCCCTTTTGTGTATGTGTTGGTTTCCTGCTGGGGGAGGGAAGTGGGGAAAGGCGGTTTCTGATGGTTGAACAACAGGAAGCGGGGATACCATGCAGCTCTTGTCACTTGTCAGTAAGCAGAAGAATTCCAGCTATCCCAGTGATGAGTGCTTTTCAGAGCTGGGAAAATTCCCTTTTCTAGGTTCCAGAAGGGACTGTTTCCTTTTATGGTAATGTCTGCATGCTGCCATGTGACGTGCCCACACTTGCAGGTACATTCCTGCAAGCTTAAGGAGGAGGTGACGAACAGACTTCTAGCAAATGGAGAGTGTGGGGAGAGAGAAAGAATTTCTAAAAGAAAATGCTGGACTTGGGGGCTTTTGCTGACTAGTTGCTTACTAATAAAGAAGATATTACAGAATCATTCACATATATGAGAATGTTGAGGAACCATAATCTTGCAAAAATGCACTTGACAGTTTAGTAACAAGGCATGAATAAGCTGTTGTGTAGAGGAGCAGCAGTTACTAAACATCTCTGACTTTAAAAGAAGTGTCATAATTATTCAGTGAAACAGTAACCTCCCTGGAGTTGCCTGCATGATGCAGAACCACCCATTTGTCTGTGCTGCTGAATACAGTCTCCTGGGGCTATGTGCAAATGAATCATTAGTCAGTCCCCTGAGCCTCCCTCTAAATGCCCAGTCATGCAGAATCCTTCCGGGAGATTGTGTGTGCAACCCATTGCTGATATGAAACCTTTAACCCTTGTGGTCTTCTGAACTGGCTAGGGGTCCAAAAAGTATACCTATCATTCATTCTGGCATGTTAATAATCACCTGTAAGAAAAATCTAAACAGTATTTTGCTTTGCAAAGATGGATGTACGCTGGTTAAGACGTTTGCTTTGCAACGTTTGTTTCCTCTAAACCAGGAGTGGCTAACCTTCTTGTGCCGTAGGACCATGCCTCCTCAGAAAGATGTGCGGGCCAGAGGCATGGTTCCGCCACTTGCGGAGGGTGCAGTCACAGCACGTTTTTGCCTCTTGTGCCGCTTCCCACCATGGTGGGAGCGAAGGTGCTGCGTCCCCGTCCTGTTCCTGCCACTTGTGCCGCTTCTGATAGCGGTGCCAGGATCCTCACCGCGGGCTGGATTAATTGGCACTGTGGGCCAGATTAGGCCCATAAACCGTAGGTTGGCCACCCCTGCTCTAAACTTACATGGAGCAAAATAAAGTTTAGTTATAGTGCAAGGAGTAAAGTGCAAAGCAGTGAAACTGCAGACCTGAAGAAGAATTAGAAAAATTTTCTCCACCCTTCCTTGCAAGAATTATACAGCATGGTTGGTGATACTAAAAATGGCCAGAGTTTTCATTTTGATTAATGTGGTCTTAGTCATGTAGTGCAACAGGCTTTAAGATAACATGGGCTATTCAGGCTATTCTTTAATACACACCCTTCTATTGTTTCCCTTATGTTTGAATCACACAAGGATTAAGGTGCAGCCTGTGTAGGGATTTATGTTAACAAGGGGCCTGAGACTGTGCATCTATTTAAAAAGTGGTGGAAAAGAAAGGAAAAAACCTCTCTTGACTTTAGCTTGAATCTCATCTTTTGTTTGTTTCTCACTTTCAGATCGAGAAGATCAGTCCATTCTCTGCACGTAAGTATTTGGGTACTTATAGCTGGTCTAATGTTGGACAGTTTGCAGAAATTTATGTTGTTAAAGAGAAGTTGATCCATATGAATGTTTTTACTGTGAAACCAAACCTCTTTGGGCTTAACTCATACTTACAGTGGTATGGAGGTACAAAGTTGTTGAAATGTTTACTTAGTCTTGCTGGAGAAAGAATGAAGCCAGGTGGAAGAGCAAGAATGGGTGTTAGAGGGGCACCTAGTGGAAGTGTCCCTTTAAGTAAACGTGGTTGAAGTGGGAACAAACCAGATCCAGAACTAGTAGGTTTCCTAGTTGATTGTTACTTTTGTTCAATCCATTCAAGCCAGCCTCTGAGAGTTGGGATAATATACCGGTATTACAAGGTTTCTGAAAGTCTCCTACAGAGCAATCAGAGGTATGTGTTTGTTTATAGATTCTAAATTAGTTTTGTCTCCTGCAGAGGTGAATCTGGAGCTGGTAAGACAGAGAACACCAAGAAGGTGATTCAGTATTTGGCTCACGTTGCTTCATCACATAAGAGCAAAAAAGATCAAGTAAGTCTATTCTAGCTGAAAATGCAAAATAACTTATTTTCCGTGGTTATGTAGCCTAGCTTGATGCTTAATTACTGGGTTAAATGATCACTGATTTCAGGCAAATACAAAATAATCTGGGGTGTTCTTGACTTCCCAATTTCTGTCTAAATTCCCATTGTTTGTGAAAGATTTTGACAAGCCAGTCCTTTACGGACTTGGAGGTAATGCCTACCTTTTCATTGCATACCATCCATTCTCCTGGAGTCGTGGCGGGTAATCTTTCATTGGCAATGAAGAGTCTTCAAGTTCAATATTACAGTTAGTAACCATAAGAATTTTCTGACAATGTATGCCTTATTCTAAGAGGGTGTCTATGGAATATTGTCTCACTTATCTTTTCCCCCTTCTCCCCTTGATGGAATATGTCCGAACTCAACAGTTGGGACTTCATAGGTGAGCTGCACGTTTACTGCACGATCTGCACCAGGAATGTGTGTGTTGCCCTATTGTGTGACTTGCAGCAGCTTTTCACTCCCACATATGTCACTTTTTGCCACTAGAACTATCTTGTAAACCAATTCATGTTTTATTCCACTCAGACTTCTTTCCAAGTGCCCAGAATGGGAGACTATAATTTATTCTTTAATGTTCTCTCACTTATAATATAGGTTTATTGTCAGTTGTCACATTAGCTCTATCTTATAGAGATTTCTCTTTTGCACTGAGTGAAGTAGTCTACACCGTGACACACATGCCTTCTTTGGAGTAGTATATTGTGTGTGGTTTCCATTTGCTTCTGGTAAGAAAGAGCTGACCTGACTTTCTTCAGGCCTCCAAACCCATCCAGCGTACTAACTGTGGGTTTTAGATGTCGGGAAAGGTCAGGAAGAAACTACTTCAGTAGAGATTGGATGTTTCAGCCCATTGCCTCTTTACTGGAGTTAGGCAAAAAGGGAAATACTAGTTATCTTGTAAACATTATAATGAAGCCCAGATGCCATGTGTATTGAGAGAGAGAACCTTGATCATTGATACTTTAATATACTGGCATGCTGTGTGTCTTTAGGTTAGTTTTCAAAACAACTTTGCATGGTGTGTGTGTGCATTCTAATAAGTGGGTTTTGAAAACAAACCAAGATTTAGCATTCTGTATACAAAACCTTGAGAGATGATAGATTTTTCCATGGACTATCAACTCATATGTTTAGGAATATACAAAAAGGGTCTGAATAAATAAATAAACACTTTTTGAATGCTGTCCAGTTAAGCAACAGTATGCTGCAAGCTGTTTATTAAAAAAAAGGCAGCTTCTGACTCTGATTGCTCAATTCTAATGAGATCTTCTTTGCTTTTTCCAGGACTTTGAATAGCAAAGAGATGTTACTCCTAGATGGGAAAATTAGCTGTTTTCCAATCTCTTGTATGGGTAGCTTAGTGTGACTTTCTGAGAAACATTTTTCTACCCAGATATTTAAAACAAGAATTAACCATTGCAAATGGCTTGTTTGGTTTTTTAAAACAATATACAAGTCTAGAATGTGTTTGGTTTAATAAAGATCTTGAGCCAGAAGTTCTGAGTTGGAGGGAAACTGGATGGGACCCACCATCCAGTTATATGTGAACTACCATTAAAAGTTAATATATCCAGTACTTCTAAGCAATACTCATCTCAGAATTTAATATTTTTAGAGTTTGATGGTTGGAGGAGAACATCAGCATTGTCTGTTTTATCAGACTGGGTTTTGTTGAGAGCTACAATAGTTAGCTTGAAATTGGTCTCAAGGCACTCTGGACCCATCTTGGGCTCTCTTTCATCTGGCTTGGGTTATAAATAACAGGGAGAGGGAACTTTTGTAGCCTTTCTGGATAATGTATTAAACATCTGAATAATCCCAAGGATTCTTGTTCCTGGAAACTTTCCTAGAGGATAATTTTTTTAGGGATGTTGTGTAGGAAAGTTGTAAAGATACTCATTCAGGTAGATGCTTCTGAAATCCTAAAAGGTCAAAAAACTTATGAAACTCCATAGTATACCCTAAAAGAATATAAACTGTGGCTTGTATTAGATTGGCTAAGTGTTGACATCAAGGCTTCTGTGATTCAATATAAAATCGAGATTAGAGTTGAAGGAGGAAATATATTTATAAGCTTCTCCAAGAGTGTGTTTGTTATTTTGTTACTAAGATTGGCTGTGTGGAGAGTTTGGGGAAGGTCTTGCATACATCATTCCTTCATTCTTTGGAGGAATGAATGACACTGTAGGAGATGATATAGTTTAAGCATAAAATATCCCTACTCCTTTGCTATTAAGTTACAGTATTTTAAAAGTTATCTAAGTATTGCTTCCAGTTTCTTCCTTAGTGGGGTAAGAAATAATACATGTGAATGTTCTAACCCCATGGTTTCCAATGTGGGGCACATGGCCCACAGTGGGCAATTTGACTTTTAAGGGGGGCAATTCGAAAATGAGTTATTAACAGTGAAATGTATTTTACACTTCCTCCACTTGAATAGGAGTTCATTTCTAAATAATAAGAATTATATGTCATGGGGGAGGCATCAGGATTTTAGAGATGCTTAGGTGGGGCATGGCCAAAGAAAGGTTGAGAACCACGGTTCTAACCTATGTATCTGAGAGACTGTTGAGGAAAATAACATACAGTATCGTAGCAATATTTAGCCTATTCTCTCTATATTGTAATGCAGGGGCTGAAGTGGCTCAGTGGTTAAGAAGCTTGCTTTGTTAGCTGAAAGGCCAGCAAGTCGACAGTTCGAGACCTGGGTACTGCATGGCGGATTCAGTGCCTGTCTCTGTCCCAGCTTTTGGGGACACGAAAGGAGCCTCATTTGGGCGTTCCCTGAGCGAAGTTTCTTCCGCAAAAATCCTTTCAACCCAGAATAATTACTGACATGAAATTATTATTATTATACTATATTGTAATATGTAGTCACTTTCTAATAGAAAACTTGGATGATAAGTAATGGCACCAGTTGAAGTCTTTTAAAGAGGATTTTAATTCATATTTTTCCTTAAAAGAAGGTTTGTAAAGATTGTTCGCCATGTTTTAAAGAAAAAATGGTTCTTTAGAAGTGTCTAGGAAAGACATTCCTCCTTTAAAGCAACATGGATGCTGCCTGTACCCTGTTTTAAACTGAATGAACGAATGTTGTCCTCTCTGACTCAAGAATGGGCTTTTAAAACCCCTGTCACCAAGTTTCAGGAGCATACAACAGTGTGAAAAGAGGAACCTACTTCTAGAGTGGGGAATTAACTTCGGATGACAAAGTTACTTAGCCCTCCTTAGACTCCTGTCCTATCTCTATCAGTTAGTGAAAACTTGCCTATTATTGCAGGTATTCCCAAGCACTGGTCTATTTATTTATTTCATTTATTTATTATACTTTTATACCACCCATCTGGGATATTTCCCATTCTGGGAGGTATACAGACAAATAAACAACTCAACATAATACAGTAAATCAAACAACAAAATAAATACCAGATGGCAAGCAAGCTCAAACCTGACCAGCTAATCTTTACTGCACTTTGAATTATTATGAAACCATCTTGTTATCTTTTTAAATTAATAATAAACAATAAGTCCTTTCGTTTGAAGGACTGCCTAAGGAGCACACATGCACACCCTTGGAGGACTTAGTGTGCTCTGTAGTCATAGATGTTAGAAAGTTGTTTGGAAAACAGAAGCAGAAAATTCAGAGAAACAAAATTCCCTGTTGGAGAGGAGATCCCTGTTTGGAGACTTGAACTGAAGGAGTCCTATTTAGGACATAAAGAATATGCTATGACATCTTATTGCACCTCCTGCCTGCTTCTCTCTTTAGAAACTTTGAGCCTTCATCATTATTAGGTGGTCAGCTAGGAGGCAGCCAATTTTCTCTTTGAATTTCTCAGTGGCTATAATAGGATGTGCTACTTCGGGTCTTAACTGCACACTCCCCTCTTCATTTTCTTCCCCCTTCCAAGACTTGGCCCCCAACCAGTTAATGTCTCCTGCCAAATCTCTTGTCCTTAAAGTGGAAAAGGTACAGCAAATTAATGTTGCCTGTCCAAGACATTCAAGGCAACCAGTGTTCTTTACAGCTGGGTTTTTAGCCAAAATACTGGCCTCTGGCACTGAAATACTGAGGCTCCTGCTTTCCTCTCAGATCAAAGTTTTTCTTTAGCTCTTGACCCCCGCATTGAAGTTGTAATGTTTCAGCTTACTACATCATTTGTTCTCATAGCAACAGGCTGCAATCACAAACAAAGAATTAGGGCTCCCCTGTAAGATCAAACTGGAGAATTGCTGGGAGGGAGCAAAAGCTTTTCTTTTACACTCAAGAATGGATGACAGCAGAGGGAATTACACTGCTGACAAATTGTACATTTCAAAGCACACCACAGACTTTGCTTCCTTTGGTACAGCTGATAGAGTGGTCTTTAATGGGCAGCAGCTGTCCTTGCCTCAGTCTGGCTTAACAGTCTGACAACACAAATATCATTCTTTGGGCAATTCTTTATTGTACAGTGGAACCCCAGATTACGACAGCACCAGATAAGGACAAAATCGGATAACGACACCAAATTTGGCGAAAAACTGTGCACTGGATAGCGACACTTTGTCATTATGCTGTCATTTTTCTCACCCGCCGCCCCTGCTAGCAGGGAACCGGCCAAGTTCCCTGCTGGCAGGGGCGGCGGGTGGGTCTGTGCTCACCCTGCGGCCATCCGGGGGGAGAAGTGTGTGGCTGCTTCTCCCCCCGGAGGGCCACAGGGTGGGTCTGTGGATAGGTACCCCCACCTCCGTGGATAGGTACTCACCCACCACCATTGTAACACGTGCCCTTCTGCTTCCCAGAGTGAGCAGCTCCCGGCTGACAGCTGGGGCTGGGGTGGATCGGTGTGCACCCGCTGCCGCTGTTCAACATGCCCTTCTGCTTCCTGGAGTGAGCGGCTCCCGGCCGGCAGCACAGGTGGGGTAATCGGCGTGCACCCGCCGCCGCTGTTAAACACGCCCTTTTGCTTCCCGGAGTGAATGGCTCCTGGCCTACAGCGGGCTGCATCGGTGCATACCTGCTGTCACTGTTAAACACGCCCTTCTGCTTCTGGTCACTCCTGGAAGTGGGAGGGCATGTTTAACAGCGGCAGCGGGTTCACACTGATTCACCCCGCTGACAGCCGGGAGTGAGCAGCTCCCGGCTGTCAGCGGGGTGAATCAGTGTGAACCCGCCGCCGCTGTTAAACACGCCCTTTTGCTTCCCGGAGTGAATGGCTCCTGGCCTACAGCGGGCTGCATCGGTGCATACCTGCTGTCACTGTTAAACACGCCCTTCTGCTTCTGGTCACTCCTGGAAGTGGGAGGGCATGTTTAACAGCGGCAGCGGGTTCACACTGATTCACCCCGCTGACAGCCGGGAGCTGCTCACTCCTGGAAGCGGAAGGGTATGTTTAACAGCAGCAGCGGGTGCGTGCCAATTTACCCCACCCCCGCTGCCGGCCAGGAGTCAGTCACTCCGGGAAGCGGAAGGGCGCATGTTACAGCTGTGGTGGGTGAGTACCAATCCATGGGGATGGAGGGCGCAGACCTACCTGCCGCTGTTCCAGGCAAGGAGCTGGTCCACCGCTTGACCGGCTCCTTGCCTGTAACGGCGGCAGGTGCGTGCAGATCCACCTCGACTCCTCCGGGAAGGGAATGGACCACATGCTTGGCCGCTTTCCTTCCTGGAGGGGCCGTGAGTGCGTGCCCGTTTTCTCCCAAACCAAGCCGGGACTTGCTTTTGGGGAAAGCGTCTTTTTTAAAGCAATATCGGGTGTATGCACCAGATAAGGACACAAAAAAAGAGCGATTTCCCACAAAGTTTGTCCTTATCTGGTGCATGCACCAGATAAGGACAAAAGCCGGACAACAACACGACTTGTGGAACCAGGTTTTGTCATTATGTGGGGTATTACTGTATTTCAAACCTTAAGGATAGCCTGAACACCGTTATCCAGAGGAGGCCCTTTAATACAAGTCCATGCATTGTACTTGAAACACAGTAATAGCATTATCTTACCACTCCTAATGGAAGAAATAAAAAAAAATGGGTAATGAGGCATTTGCAGGCTACTATACGGTTGAAAGGCATTTGGGAGTGAGAGAGAAAGCATATAGATCCTGACTGTTAAGACAATTCAAATAATTTGAGAGTTGGGGTTGTAGCAACTGTTATAGACTCACATGAGAAATGAAAAGATATCCCTCATTTCAGTAATTTTTATAGGATGGGCTAAATGTTTGTTTCCTTTAAAATGCCAGTTTCTGCTTTCTGCAGCATTGCCATTCTCTTTGCCCAGAATAGTCTTGTATTATTATTTTTAAAATCACTTTTCTTGATAGAAAGGTTTTTTGTCACTTGGTCTCTCCTAATGTAAACATGAAACCCCATTTAAGCGTACTTGGGGCTTTTGTTGTTGACATGTCATAGTGGAGTAAAAAATGCCCTTTTGTGTTTCTGCAGAGGCTATTTGGTGACTTTTCAGGACCTGGGATAGTATAATATTTTACAGAAATCGCTGTTTCTGATTGTCTCTGTGGACTCTATGGACAGCATTTAGGCAAGCCTCTGTTTGCTTGCTCCCTGATTACGGCTTGTGGCCATAGGAGACTTGCCTTAAATCTCTTCAGATGAAGGGAACTTTGTCTTGGTGGGCACGATTGGGATTTTGAAGGATACGATGGGTTCCTTCACAAAATGGCTCTCAGAAGGAAATACTGTATGCCTCTTTACAAAATGGCTCCAGCCTTCAGCTGTCCCGTTCTCTTCTTTGCTTTCTGAAGAATTTTATGGACTTGCATGGGGACAAGAAATATGCTGGGAAGAGGACCGAAGAGCAGTGTTTCCCAACCTTTGGTTTTTGGACTTTGATTCCTAGAAGCCTAAATCAATTCCCCAAAGCACTGTTCAGCCAATGTACTGAGTTAGGTTTCTGGGAATTGAAGTCCAGAAACCAAAGGTTGGGAAACACTACATAGAGTATGGCAGCTGAGCAAGAAAGGAATCTGGTGTCCATGGGCCCAGTTCTAACGCTTCAGGGAAATCTCTTAAAATAAGGGTGAGCACCTATGTTCCCCCACATGTTTTGGTCTAGAGCTCTCATTAGCCTCAGCTAATTAAGCACGCAAATGAGGGGCACTGAGTTTTAGTCAGAAATATCTGGAGTACTGTATATCAGTCCCTCATGCGTGACTTTATTAATAGTATATTAAAATAAAAAGAGTAGTGGTTCAAAAATGCCCATTTCTCAATATTTCAATCATTTTAGTGAATCTAGTGAATGCAGTTGTCAAGCTTAAACTGCAGTTATTTCCAGAAGTATCATCAAAAGTTACTTGGTTTCTCTCTCTCTACAGAGTTTAGGTCTAAAAAAGAAAGAAAGCTCAAAAACACAAAAACCAAGGGGCTACTGGAATAGGACTATAAACTGTCATCTTAGTCTCGCTCTAAGAAATGATGGAATAGTGCTTTAATAAGAATGTATATATGTTATAGGCAGCAAGTACATTTTTCTGCTCTGGGCTTATTGAAAGAAAATTTCTTACCGTAATCGTGCTAACTTTTTCTTCCCTAGCCTAGTAAAAACATGATTCCTGAAGCATATCTTTACGGGTGATCTGGCAAATCTAGATGCTAATTTCTAATACTTTTTGCTGAAAGTAATTTTTATTTGTTTTGGATTTCTTTTCTAGGGAGAACTTGAAAAACAACTTCTTCAAGCCAATCCTATACTGGAAGCCTTTGGGAATGCCAAAACAGTTAAGAATGACAATTCTTCAAGATTTGTGAGTATCGGTTTCCCTTAGTTGGATGCTAGCTTTCATTATTTGTGGGGAGGGGACTGAGTAGTGGTTAAATGAATTTGAGTTTCTTGATCTTGTATTAATTCTTAATACAAATGGCTTTGATTTGTTGACATTTCAAAGATTACATTGTTGTAAGTTGGTATTTACATAGAATGTAAGCATATTTTATGCATGGACCAATCTAAACCTTATTTGCCTGTAGTATGTTTGTGTTATAAAAATACATGTTGCATCTTCTGGAATGATTCAGAAATTAAACTCTGTTTGATGGTCTGTGCCATGTAGCACCTGGAAGTTAGAAGTAGTGAACAAAGAGCGTAATTGTTAGTCCTCACTAGAGTAGACCAATTACATCAGTTTAGTTTAACATAAATATTGACTTACAAAGTTTCAATTAAATCAATAGGAGTAAGTTGGACATAGATCAGATGCGTGTATTTAAATCTATCCTTTCCTTTTCTTGTATTTGTCAAGGGGCACCTACGGCAGCTAACAATGTCCAATCAAAATGGTTTAAAACACTTAGGTATTTTTGCTCTACTGCTCTAAAACCCACTTAGGGTTTGGTAATGTGGATAGCTGGCTAATACATCCCAATTCTTTGTTTCATCAGGGGAAATTCATTAGAATCAACTTTGACGTAAATGGCTACATTGTTGGAGCTAATATTGAGACCTGTATCCTTCCCACTGTTCAGGGGAAATCTAATCAACTCCCACACAAAGAAAAGAGTCTACATAATAAGTTGGAGCTTAAGAACTATGTAGATGGTCAATACCTTGAGGTTTGGAGAAGACTGTATGAAGTGGTTGGCAAACTTAGGCTGAAGTGTGTTTATGTGGGCATCTTAACCTGTACCAGTTAGAAAGGAGGGTTCTTTGTTCTGGCTAGAAAAAAAAATATTTCTGATTCAATCAGTTCTGTCTTGTTACAGAAATCAGTGAAGTTGTGGGTGGGCTTCCTGAGAACCATGGAATGGCAAAATGCCAAAATATGGTTGAGTGATATCTGACTTTCCTCTTAAATTTGCATTTGCATTCTTGCTACTAAAATAGGGCTTTTACTTAGGCTGCAGTCCTATATCAAGTTCTGCATGGATATGTATAATATTACCTTCTTTTGGGGGTAAAAACTTTGCAAGAATTTTTTTAATGATATGATGGAAATAAATTAAGATGATATGAGCAGGCATCAAGCATACAAGGTGTAATGTTCAGTTCTGAATGCTAGAAAGTTATTTAATGACCAGTTGACTTGAAAAGGATGCCAAGCTACTTGAGAGTGTACTTAAATAGAGTTTTAGAAATGGGCAGTTGTGTTGTTTTTCTCTTTAACTTACGGAAAGACCTGTTGGAGAAATCACGAGCAATACGACAGGCCAAAGAAGAGCGGACATTCCACATTTTCTACTATTTGCTGTCTGGTGCAGGAGAGCACTTGAAAAGTGAGTACTTGGTGCTGCAATTATTCTAGGTACACTTCTGTAGGTGTGTGAATACCAAACCAAAACCTGGTACTGCACCTTTACAAATGCTTGATATCGACATCTGGGAATTGCCCTCTACTTAAAGTTCACAGGTGATTTGGGGGCAGTAAAGTGTGAGTACCAGGGCACTTCTGGAGAACCAGCCAGCTTATCTACAAAGCACCTTCCTCCTACAGCATTTTTTTCTGCTTTCCATAAATGTTGGAGCAAATGGGATATTGAAGTAAGATACTTTTGAACTGAAAGTTTACCCAGTTAACTGATGACCTGGGGAAAGTCTAGTTCCTTCATTCCTGCATATTGTTTCTGCTTTGCTGTTGGCTAAGCAAAATTCATATCTTATAAGGCAGGGGTCCCCAACCGTTTTTGCACCATGGACCGGTTCCATGCTAAGCAATTTTTCCATGGACCTGTAAGGGGTGGTGGTGATATTGGACGGTGTAAGTGCACAGGGGGTGGCAGAGCTCCGCCATAGTTAAGCAACGTGGAGGAGGTGCCTGGCCACCTGCCTATCTGTTGTGTCTAAACCCTGTGCTCTCGCTCCATTCGCTGGGCAGACCCGGCAGAGCATGTTGAGGGCAGAAGGCCCCGTCCCGCTGTGGCCCGATTCGGGACAGTTGTCAGTGACTCCTGGACACGTGCCAATATTCCTTTAATGTTACCTGGCACTAAACTCCCTCCGCCTCAGTCCTCTCCTTGCCCCTCCTGGGTCTCCCAGACATAGGCAGCTCCAATTTCGGACTACTGAGACTCCGAGTCGTTTTCCATGGAGTGATGATCCAGCAAAATATTACCTTTTTGCTGCAACCTGGAAGATCCACTCTAAAAGTGATCCCCTGACAATGTCAAAAGGAGAGAATGGTAGCAGTGTGGCCTCTCCTGGCTTAAGATGACTTTACTCTGTCCCCCTCCCTTCAATAAACATACAAGTTACTGAAGGAATTGTAGTTTATTTTTCACTAGCTGGTTACCCAGCTTCGCTCGGGTACGTATAGTTTTGTATGTGGGGCACTCCTTCCTTCCCTCCCGCTTCTCTGTCGACAGTCACTTACCACCCTCACCCTTCCCAATGGCACCTCCCCTTTGCGTCTTGTGACCCCCACAGTACTGATCCAGCATGCCCATTTGCCTTCCACCTACTGTAAAAACTACAGCTGAGCTCAGAGGGAAAGGCAAATGATGTCACAATCCCAGGTGGCCAGTGGGTGACATCAGCCAGCTACCTGCTCATTGGGCAACAGATCTTTGGGGTCACGAGCCCCATGGGGCTCGTAGCCCCCCCAATGACAATCTCTCCAGCCCAAGGTAGGTGTGTGCCAAGTTACATCATGATCGGTGCATGGGTGTGGATTTGTATTCAGGACCCACAACGGGACATCTCTCCTTTTTATAGATATAGATAGATAAGGGATGTTAAAGATACATTGTTCATACAATACAGATAACTATACAGTATATACAACACTACTCAAAAAGATTCAGGAAAATCAACACCTTGGTTTCCCCCATGAATATAAATTAATCTAACTCACTAACTTATTCGGATAGCTTAGAAGAGAGCAGGATTTCTTTGCTCCTGTTCTTCTCTGGATTGTTCTCTTCAGATTCTCCTCAGAATCTCTTCTGAAAGTTCCCAGAATCTCTTCAGATTCACCTCAGAATCTCTTCAGATTCATCTCAGAATCTCTTCAGATTCTCCTCAGAAAGTTTTTCTCAGCTTCTCTGAAAGTTTACCTCAACTAGTGTCCCTCTTTTCTCTTTCTCAAGTTCTCTTTCTTTCCAGTTCTCCTCAGAAAACACTCTCTTTTCTTTTTATACTTCAGTATCTCCCTCCTGCCTTATCTCATTTACATGAGCCAATCAGATACATCCCTGTATCTTCACTGTCCTCTGCCCAGCAACAGGGTGTTAGAGTTCAGTATCTTCCCTTTCTGTTATATACATATAGAGAGATAACAAAGTTTAACTAGCATATGGACTTTTAATTACATTTGGTGCAACTTGTGATCCCATTGTAGGCTCTACCATGACAACAGTCCATGGCCTAGTGGTTGGGAACCCCTCTTAAAAGGAATTGAAAGAATGCCAGTTCAGTACTAGTCCAAATAGGTCTGGTTTTCTATTGAAAATATGGTGTAATGTTGGAGATCTGCCTTTTACAAGAAGATAGGAATGCTCAGCCAGGATTTTGCTGTAGGACTTAGTGTAAGCAGTCGTACTCTTCAGGACTACTGTATCTGATCTGCTAAATGTTATCTAAAGGTAAAGGTTTCCCTCGCTCGAAAGCCAGTCGTATCCGACTCTAGGTTCAGTGCTCATCTACGTTTCAAAGCCGAAAAGCCAGCGCTGTCTGCTGCTGCAGACGTTTCCATGGTCATGTGGCAGGCATGACTAGACACCAGAGCGCACGTAACACTGTTATCTTCCCACCGAAGTTGTCCCTATTTATCTACTTGCAATTTCTTGCTTTCGAACTGCTAGGTTGGCAGGAACTGGGACAAAGACGGGAACTCATTCCATCCTGCAGTACTCGGGAATCGAACTGCTGACCTTCCGCCTCCCAGTCAGTGCCTTAGCTACTTGAGCCACAAAATTCACAAAATGTGAATTTCAGCCAGCAGCTTTCCTTGAACTTTTATGCTAAGCGAGATCTACTTACCATATTATAATGCTATGTTTCAATTTTCTTCTCCTTTTAGGTGACTTGCTATTGGAATCTTACAATAAGTACCGCTTCCTTTCCAATGGACATGTTACAATTCCAGGACAGCAGGACAAGGACATGTTTCAGGAGACATTGGAAGCAATGAGGATCATGAGCATTCCAGATGATGAACAGATGGGTATGGCGCTGCTAAAAAGAACTTAAGACATGCAAGAGGGTTGTGAAAAATTTCAAGGAATGTTATCAACTATTTATGTCAGGGGTTCCCAGCCTTTTTACGTGGTATGCCCCTGGACAGCTGACCATACCCCCTGGAAGTGGAAGCGGGTGCGTTTATGACAGCTGTAAATGTGCGCACTTCCGTGTTTACGACAGCTGCAGGGTGCATTTTATGGCTGATGTAAACATGTCCACTTCCGGGTGTGGTGGTGGTGGTTCACATGAAATGGTGCTGCAGGATGGGTCCAGCCCGCAGGCTGTAGGTTGGGAACCCCTGATTTATTATGGATATGGCAATTTTATATGAATATGTATGTAACAATTCTAAAAACCAAAGGGAAAGGACTGCAAATAATTCTAAGGCAACAGATAAAATAAAAGTTTAAGTCTCCTTTTTTAAGGAGAAAGCAGTGAAAGTAAACTGGTAATAAAACTAAACGGAAGGTGGAACACATCCTTATGATTTGTATAAGCTGGGCTAAAACTGCTACTTTGCATATCTAATTTTGCTATAGGTAAAACAGAGTTTTGAAATGGTCAATTGATTAAGCGAGTAAAGTATTCTCTAGTTCTGCTGTATCTCAGCTGCTGAATGCAGCTGATTTTCTTTGTCCTGTTGTTTGTACTAGACAACCCAAAGGTCTGTTCTTCAATGCAGGTTTTTGTAAATAAAAAGTATTGCATCAAATAAAGTTAAGAGCACATAACATCTGGAAAACAGCTGTTTACAATTTCCCTTTGGTCTGTAGGCTTATTGTTTTTAAATGGGGTAATAAAAATAGCATGTGGAGTAATGTAGTACAGTAGTTGTGAAATGGGAGTTCTACACTTCTCAGATTGTTTTCCTGATATGGGCTGCTAACCACTGCCCCAGGTGGTGAGCTGTATAACTGCTGTCCTTCAGTAACCCTCTCAGCACTCCCCAAGTGCTGTTGGTAACCTAAGAGCTAGAGGTCAAGATATTGATCCAGAATCAGTCAGTTATACAGGAACACTTGCCGTATTGGTTGCCATATAAGACCCACTTTCCCCCATTTAAATATACTGGAAAATGGAGTGTGTCTTGTGCTGTATATTAAATATATTAAAGTTAGCCTGTTCACGGATGACACGTTAATTAATAACTATGAAGCAACCCTAAGTAGGGATAAGTAAAGTTCAAGTACATTTAGAAAAATTTGAAGAGATATTGGGGCTACAGATAAATTGAAATAAAACAGAAATGATGCTATTTAACAAAATTCAAGATATAGAAAAATTAAAAGTAAAATGGGAATAAAAATAAAGACCTCCATAAAATATTTAGGAATAAACATCACGAAGAACTCACAAGATTTGAAAGCAATTAATTATAATAGGTTAAAAGATGAGATAAAGAGAAATATAAAAAGCTATAAAAAATTAAGGCTATCCTGGTTCGGAAGAATATCTATATGTAAAATGAAAATATTACCAAAAATAAATTTTCTATATGGAATGCTACCAGTAACATTAACCGAATTAGAATTAAAGAATTGGCAAAATATGATTAATAACTTCTGTAATGGGGACAAAAAGCCAAGAATTAATAAAAGATTACGGTATCTCACTCAGAAACAAAGAGGCTTAGGGATTCCTAATTTAAGAAATTATTATATGGCAAACCATTTTTTTTTTTAAAAAACAACCTTAATATACTTACAGAAAAAGAACTGATTTGGAAAAATATAGAGGGTCAAGATATAGGGGGGGGGGGAATTATGAAGATTGTTGTTGTTTTTAAACTCAAGGAAGCAAAGTATTAAAAGAGGTCCAAAATCCCTTTTGCAGAACTACATTAGAAATTTGATATAAAAACAAAAAAAGTTCTTATTCCAGAAATATCCCCGATAACGTGTGTAACATTTGGACTAATTCCCAGATGACTTAAGAAAAAAAAAACTCTGTAAGGATCTAGAAAGAAAAAGGTATTAAGAGTAGTGCAATGGATGGGGAAAGGTTCCAAAAAGGAAGAAAGGGGAAAATACAACAAGAACTAAAATTACCTTGGTATAAAATATTACAATTGGAAAAATGGACTAAATATTGGGTAAATCAACATGGAACTAACGAGATTTGAAGAATTAGTTAATAGATTTGGAGAAGAAGAAAATTACACTAAAAGTTAGTTAGTTACACTAAATTACACTAAAAGCTAGTTAGTAAAATATATAAGATAATACAGAGTTACCAACCACAAAAGATCAATGTGGGAAGAAGAATTAAAGACAAAAATTAAAGAAGAATTGCATTTGGAATAATAATGAAAAATATGTCAGTTAGGATAAAAGAGAATTCCTATAAGGCAAATTGTTCTTTTTCAAAGATGCTTCTTAAACTTCTTAGAGTTGCTTTCCTTGGCTGGGAGGGTGATGGCAATAAAAGGACATCCTACTCCAGATGATTGATCAAGTACCCTCCTTCACTGGATCGTCAACTTCCCTTCCCTTGGAATTATTGTTGCCATTCCCAATTTTTCTGACATTCAGAAGTGACTGCCTTTGCTTATCTACCAGCAGACTTGAGGAGCAGAACTTGAAAGTTTTGTGCTACAAATAACAGCATTAGAAACCGCATAACGTTAAGACTTGTGGAACCAAGTTTTAACGTTATCTGGGGTATTACTGTACTTTCTTTATTCAAAAAGCTGATGGAGGCAAAGTTTCTGTGTGTCATGCTTCTTGAATGATGTCACTTTTCTCCCCTTCAGGTCTGCTGAAGGTGATCTCTGGGGTCCTTCAGCTGGGGAATATTGCCTTTAAGAAGGAGCGCAACACAGACCAGGCTTCCATGCCAGACAATACAGGTAAAGATTTTTCCTCAGGTGGGAGGTGGAAAACAATGTTTCTCTTTATCAGAACAGTTCAAGTTTTAAATGTTATGTGCCCACATAAACAAATCTAAATGGAAGCACAGTGGAACCTTGGTTAACGTAATTAATGCATTCTCTGGGACATTTCTTACAGCAAAAATTACTTTAATCGAATTTCCCATAGGAATGCATTGAAAACCAAAATACATTCACTGAAACACTGTTTCCTATAGGAATGCATTGAAAACCAATTAATCCATTCCAGAAAAATCTGTAAACTTAGCCACTATTTTCTATGGATTTCTTTTTGTTATGCAATTTTTATATTAACCAAGCCATTTGTTAACCGAGGTTCTTCTAAATATATCAGTGATGACAAACCTTGGCACTCCAGGTGTTCTTGGACTTCAATTTCCAGAAGCCTTGGTCAATAGGAGTGCTGACTTGGGCTTCTGGTAATTGAAGTCCAAGAACACCTGGAGGGCCAAGGTTCGTCATCATGGGTATACATTAATGAACCTAGTGAAGGCTTTTATGCAGCTGTATCTTTAATGGTATTTTGATGTAAACTGTGTGCTAGTGTGTTGTAGCTACTGAGGTTATGATCTGTCAGCTGTATTGCCTCCTGGTGGCAGACATCTAGTCTACATGTAAACATTGGTTCTTCAGGTCTAATTGCAACCGCCTGTGAATAAGCACATGTAATGCCTTCTGCTAGGACATGATAGAAGCCGGGCAAGGGATGGGAATAAAATGTGGAGAAAGAGAAAAGATGGCACTGTGGTTGGTGATAAATAGAAGGAAAGATTGAAGACAGATGGATGGATGAGAGAGGAATGTAAACAGGCTAGGCATCAAAATATAGAGGAAGATCTGACTTGGTAACAGTACTAAAAAGAAGGAGCCGCTTAAAATGTCGTTTTCTAGTGATACAGGTTCCACACTGCTAGCATGTAACAAACAGATTTTGGAATAGGGAAGTTGAAACTATTGGGATTTATTTGTTCCTTAATCTATACAATCTAATTAATTTTCTCTTCTCATTTATGGTTTAAAGCTAGGTGTATTACTATGCCAAGAAGAAGCTAAAGGAGAGAATAGCCAAGAACAGATTTAACTCTGTCATAACAGCTGAAATGTGATTAACACCTGAGGATATTCACAGAATTTGGCCTTGCTTTCAATTCAGGGATGAAACACTTTTAGATGGTATTAGTTTCAGTGTTAACCTTGCACTCAAATGCAAATGTAGAATTCCTGACTTTGCGGATTTAAACATTACCAGGGCCTTGGAGTTACTGAAATGATTGTTTCTGGCATCTGATACTCAAATACCAGAAATTTCAGACAAGAGGGGATGCTAACTCATAATTCATAGTTGGCTGAAATTACAATAGGTCTTAATACTGGATAGAATTTAAGCTGTTTGATATCTGTCCTGTACAAGTGAGAACTTAATGTTCAGGTCTACTCAACAGATATGAAACAAGGATGTTTGGAAAACATTTTTTCCCTTCTGCAGCTGATTTAATGTATGATCCAGATATAAATGTTTACAAAATTCGTAGTGCTACCAGTGGCTGCACATGTCTGAAACATTGCAGGAAACTAACTATATGTTCCTGGATCTTTAGAAATTAGACTTGTCTTGAAATTCTTGAAAATTTAGGGTTTAAATCTCATTTTCTATCTTGGTACTGGACCTTGGACTCTACATTCACCTTTATTGTCTGGCAGTGAAAACATTTTTTCTCCAAAAATTCTCCGTACTGTATTTAGTACATTTATGCTGCACTTTTTATGGTAGAATTCCGATTGAACTGTGCAGTTGGAAGGTGAGATGAGTAGTCTTATATTCCGGTGATGCTGCTGACTACACCTTAACCTGCCTTATTTCAACAAGGTGGGTTCATCCTATGGGTGTGGAGGCCAATTCTTTTGGTCCCCCAAAACCTGCAGTGGGCCTCACCATGCCCAGAAATTGCCATTTTCAACCTTTAAAAATGGAATGAAAACAGGAGTCACTTCTAGTTTGTCTTCCTTTTCTTCCAGGTTTTATGACAGTGGTAAGTTTTCGCAACTCCAAATGGAGAAATGGCTTCAGAGGTAGAAAAGGGATTTTTGACCCATCCATAAATGTATCTTTTAAAAAATAGGACTCTCGAGTAGCCTTGGAGGGATTGCAAGTCCTGATGCTGCCCGCCACATTTTGGACCATGTCTTGGAATTCTTTTATTGTTTAGGGGCAGACCCAGAAATATTTCCCTTCCACAATAAAATGAAGGAAATAAAGCAGCTAAATTTCTCCTTTTTGCTCTTTCTCTCTTGTAGCTGCTCAAAAAGTTTCTCATCTTCTGGGTATCAACGTGACAGACTTCACTAGAGGAATTCTCACTCCTCGTATCAAAGTGGGCCGAGACTATGTCCAAAAAGCACAGACTAAAGAGCAAGTATGTATTGTATAGGATTGTAAGGAACGGAAGCAGAAAAATAAGCCACAGGGAACTATAAAGTATTAGGAAGTAAATGGGGTATGGATGTAGCCAGCATATAGATCTGTGATGGCGAACCTTGGCACTTCAGATGTTCTTGGAATTCAATTCCCAGAAACCCAGGGCCCCGTGAATCCACACAAATGGGTTTGCTGCAATTCATCTGGCCTGCGCCACGCCACCCTCATTGCTCCTGGAAGCAGAAGTAAAATGCGCCCGTATGGAGGAAGGGTTAACCCGGAAGAGCCTTAACCGTATGGGCGCATTTTTCTTCCGCTTCTAGGAGTGATGAGGGTGGGGTGGAGCGGGCTGGATGAATTGCAGCAAACCCATTCGTGTGGATTCACGGGGGCTTGGGCTTCTGGGAATTGAAGTCCAAGAACATCTCAAGTGCCAAGGTTCGCCATCACGGATCTAGAGTCCTTCAGTTGTGTTTCTGAAGAAAGCAACAATGAGTTGCTTCATCTCAAACTCATGCTGGAGTTTTTGACATTTAAGGAGAGATGAGCACCTCCACTATGATTTGCTTTTAAGAGTTCCGCACCTGGCCTGTGAGATTTCCCTGCTGGGTCTACCTCCCCATGCTAGATAAAAGCTAACTAGAAGATGAAAACTACTCATCATTTTTAACTGACGGGAAGTAAGAACAGGGATTCCTAGTGTCAGACTGACTGTTCTGTCTTGCTTTCTGCTTGGAGAACTTGCATTAAAATTTAGGGAATAGAGGTTGGAAGGGTCATTCCTTGATGCTTAGTCTCTGTTTGGGGGAAACTTCAGTGCCTGGGCTAGATTGAGTTCCCCACTTTTTACTGCATTGGTTGCTTCAAGGCTACGGAGCTCTCATCTGAAGGAAGCTAGGGTGCCCCCCCTCCCTGTTATCCTTCCTCTAGTAAGCAAAAATATTTTTATTTAGAGAGTGACCGATGACAAAAAGCTTTTCAGTGGTGGTAGTATTGTCAAAGGTTTGTAAATTGTGTTAATTTGGTGTTTTACTGTCATAACCTATTTAATATACTAAATGCCACAACCTATTTGTATTTTAACAACTCCAGTTCTTTATATACGTATACGTTGTGAGCCTTCTCACATCCTCATGGAGAGAGATGGGAAGGTAGCAATAATAGTAATAAATATTCTGTTGGAAGTTATTTAAGTCTCCAAGGTTTGAATTGCCTACTTACCTTAACTAGTTAAATTCTTGAACTTTCATTTTGCCATAATACAGACAAAAGTAAGTAGGAATGACTTTTGCTTTTCCACATGGGACACACTCTTGTGTTCATTCACACTTTCCAAACAAAATTCTGAGTTCATATTCCTGCTAACTAGGATAATGTTAACTTCTTGAGATGAAAAATGATAAATAAGCAAGTTCTACAAGCCTTTGCTACTGACATCTCGTTGAACATAATTGAGGAAAAATGAAGAAAATAAACTGAAATGTACTGCAAATTATGATTTTCATTGACCAGTTATTTTTGGGAACGGATGCTTTGAAAGAATTAGCTATAACACCAGAAGGAATTTCTTTCTGGCTGGCTTCCTTTTTTTGCTCTAGTCTGGATATAGTAGATTCTACTCAAAAAATGCTACATAATCTCTCTGTTAGTTTGTAAATGAGATTATTTGAAATGAGTCTGTGTTTTCAGAGCATAGGAAGGACTGGAAATGACCCAGACTACTTCAAATAGAAATCTAATAATTGTTACAGTGTTTTCTGTTCTCTCTGACTTGAACACCTCATGTGATTTTTACCACTATTTCAGGCTGACTTTGCCATTGAAGCTTTGGCTAAAGCCACTTATGAGCGCATGTTCCGTTGGCTGGTGATGCGCATCAACAAGGCCTTGGATAAGACAAAGAGGCAAGGAGCATCTTTCATAGGCATCCTTGACATTGCTGGCTTTGAAATCTTTGAAGTAAGTGAAAGATTACCTCTTTGATTACAGCATGCACTATCTAGAACATAACTGAGACCTTGTTGATCCTTGGAAGATAGAAATAAATTTTGTAAAAGCTTAGCTGAAATAACTTTAGAATCTTTGTGGAGGAAGGAAATGGCAAAATGTTAAATGTTAAGTGCAATTGTCTATGCATGCAAATCTGAATTGGATGTTGCAGGGCATGTATTAACAGTATGTTC
The DNA here is from genome assembly GCA_035047305.1 of Bradypodion pumilum. Taxonomy (NCBI): domain Eukaryota; kingdom Metazoa; phylum Chordata; class Lepidosauria; order Squamata; family Chamaeleonidae; genus Bradypodion; species Bradypodion pumilum. The sequence continues at coordinate 37,123,200 of JAWDJD010000005.1, read as the reverse complement.
ATTTTTAGAAGTAAAATAACAGATGATGTTGGTGCTCAGGGAAGAGGATAAGGCTGCTAGTAGTCCTGTCATGCTAGAATTAGGAAAGCTGGCAGATCATCTTTGAACCCAGTGAGGAATAAGATTCCAGCACCAAGAATCTTGGAGTTGAGCTGCGTGTTTAAAATGGAGAGAGTCATAACTTTAAGGGTGGTAACTGAGGAGTTCCACCTTTGTATCTCACATTAGGGCTCAGTCAGGGAGTGGGTCCCGAGAACCTGTTCCTCAAGATTGAAACGCTCTTTCCCATACAGAAGGGCCCTTGATTGCCCTTTGAAGATAGTGATAAATCCTTGAAGTTGACCTAAAACTGTAACAAAGGAGGGCAGAGTTCTTTTGAAGGAAAACTAAACATGTTTCCAATTAAAACTGAATTCAGAGTTCACATTACTTTGCTGAAAGATGGTATTTTCTGTGTTAGGCTTAATATGCTGGTATTAGTATTCTTGTAACATTCTGAAAATCCATATGATTCACCTCTTGTTTGGATTCCATTCTTGTTCAGAAACGATTGTTCTGGAATGGAAATATTTCAGCTCTAACAGTGTTTCCTATCAAATACTCTTTCTGTCTGTAAAGGAAGAATTTAGGAGTTTTGATTGCTGAATAGTAGAGCGTTAGAAACACAGAAGACTCCTTTGTTGAGTCTACTCCTCTTGGGCTGTCTCTAGTTATGGCAGTGTGCTCTTTCAAGGGCTTGGAATTACCCACCAGTGAGTGCCTCTTAAGTAAGCAGAAATATATTTTCTTCTATTAGAAGTAACAGAGAGCCTGCAGCAGAATAGATATTAATGTTTAGTGGACAAATTAGTCAATTACACCATTTGGCAAGCAGTCACCTAGCGCTATGTTCTTTTTCTCTCCTGTAATAGCTGAATTCATTTGAGCAATTGTGCATTAACTACACGAATGAGAAGCTGCAACAGCTCTTCAACCATACCATGTTTATCTTGGAGCAAGAAGAATACCAGCGTGAGGGCATCGAGTGGAATTTCATTGACTTTGGTCTGGATCTGCAGCCCTGCATTGATCTTATAGAAAAACCTGTGAGTGGTGTTCTTTAAACCAAAAAATAGCCACAGCACTAAGCTCAGTGAACCATCTGCATGCCTCTTGGTGTCTGTGAGGCAGCTATAATCCGCTTGTAGGAGAGGTGGGATGCAAATCAGGGGGCTGCAGAAAAATATCATTATAAAATATTTGTTATATAAGGGACTGCAGTGGCTTAGTTGTTAAGGAACGACAGTTCAGCACTTCAAGACTCAAGTGCTGCACAATGGAGTGAGACCCCGTCTCAGTCCCAGCTCCTTCCAATCTAGCAGTTCGAAAGCAAGACATTGCAAGTAGATAAATAGGTACCATTTTGGCAGGAAAGGTAACAATGTTCCATGTGCTCCGGCATCTAGTCATGCTTGCCACATAACCACGGAAATGTCTGCAGACCCAGACAGCACTGGCTCTTTGGCTGTAAACGGAGATAATTATGTCTTGACAATTATATCTGACAAGTTAGAATAGTTGCTGTCTTCTGCTTTCCTTATTGGCCTTCCATCTTAGTAGCAGGTGTGACTTCTGCCCTTTTCTCCCTCTCACACGACAGGCGGGTCCTCCAGGCATATTTGCTCTGCTGGATGAAGAGTGCTGGTTCCCAAAGGCTACTGATAAAAGCTTTGTGGAAAAGGTGGTGCAGGAACAGGGCACTCACCCGAAATTCCAAAAACCAAAGCAACTGAAGGACAAAGCAGATTTCTGCATTATACACTATGCTGGAAAGGTAAAACTCTCAACGTGGTCTTGTGAAGAGAAAGCCGGAGAAGATACTAAATTCTCACCAATTTGGTTTCAACTGATGTTTTAGATCAGGGGTTCCCAACCTAAGGCTTGTGGCCTGGATCCAGCCCACAGGGCCATTTCATGTGGCCCCTCCAAGGGCATTTGAGAAACAAAATAGCCACCCCCCTTGAAGCGGTTGGGATAAAATGGCCACCACCATCATGCAGGCAGGGCAAAATGGCTGTCCGGCCCTCGAAGCTGACTGAGAGAGCGTGACCCGACCCCAGGCTTGAAAAGGTTGGGAACCCCTTTTTAAAAATAAATAGGACAGTCATGCGGCCCCTAGTAGGGGAGGAGGACCTTATTGCCATACAATTCTTAATTCTTATTAACATAGCACAAACGGTGGGCTCTCTGTCCTCCTATTCTCCATCCTAGCAGATGAAGCCAGTCTGTGTTTCTAACATTTTTGTGGGGCTCTGAATAACTCACAAAAGCTTCAGCACTTTGCATCTCTAGACCGGTGGTTCCCAACGTAGGGCACATGCCCCAAAGAGGGGCAGCTTGATTTTGGGGGTGGGAATTCAAGAGTGAGTTATTAACAGTGAATGGCCTTTTACGCTTCCTCTACATGAATAGGAGTTCACTTTTTGAATAATAAGGGGGTGGGGGGGGAGATCAGGATTTTAGAGCTATTTAGGTGGGGCATGGCCCAAAAAAGGTTGAGATCCAGTACTCTAGACCAGTGATGGTGAACTTTTGGCATGCATGCCAGATGTGGCACTCTGAGCACTCTCTGTGGGGACTCGTGCAGTCACTCCAGCACAGAGTTCGCCCTGCCCCTCTGTCCCACAACCTAATGGGAGCACTTCCTCCCTCCCCCACAGCACAGAGTTTACCTGCCCAACAGCCCAATGGGAGTGTTTCCTTCCTCCCCTGTTGCTATGTTGGCACTTTGCGATAAATATGTGGGTTTTGAGTTGCAGTTTGGGCACTTGGTCTCTAACAGGTTCACCATCACTGCTCTAGACTAACATTTTTTAAGAGAGAGGAAAACATAACCTCGTATCTTTCTCACAGTACTGAAGCAAGATTCATCATTTGGAGCTAACATTAATAACACATTCCTTCCCTAGGTTGATTACAAAGCAGATGAGTGGCTGATGAAGAACATGGACCCTCTCAATGATAATGTGGCTACTCTGCTTCACCAGTCCTCGGATAAATTTGTCTCTGAATTGTGGAAAGATGGTATGGAACCCAATTTCTTGCCTGTTTGTCTTTAAAAGTTCTTCTTCACTATCTTCAAGCTCCTTGCATAGTTGTATTGTTTCCTTTAAGATTAGAGTGATCAGCATGATCCAAAATTTGCCTGGATATATGTGTAACTCTTCTTTTGAATGTTATGTTCTTCTTCGTGGTCCCCTGTGAAGCCACACAAATGGGTTTTACCCGCGCATGCGCAGTAGCATTGGAATCTTCCAGAGCTCTTTCAGAGTCAAAGACTCCACCTCCGCGCCTCCCCACCAGCGGTCCCGCCCCCAACCTTCCCCAGTTCTCTTTTTACCGCCGCAGAGATCGGTTGTCTTTTTCAGAGCTCCCTTCGCGCCTTTTTAACAGTTACTGCATTTGAAAGTCTTCCCCCTTTCTCTTACTTCTATCTCTTTTTCTCTTACTTCTACTCTTATAGATAGTTTTTTCTGTGTCCCCCCCTCGCTTGTTGTGATTATAGTTGAAATAGTTTATTATTACAGTTCTTTATTGCTCCGTATAGTATTTACTGTGTCCCCCCCCCCCCGCTTGTTGCGAGAATAGTTTGACTAGCCTTAATTAGATTGGTCTTAATGTTTTACTTGTGTTTTTTAGTTTATGGCAGCACCCGCTCTGTTTAAACGGTGCAGGTCTTGTAATAACAAAATCCCCCTTAAAGACGGCCATGAGGAGTGTTTATTTTGTTTAGGAGAAAAACACCAACCTCAATCGTTCCCAGTCTGTGCTAAATACACCAGGGTTGCTTGGAGAAATAGAGAGTCTCGCCTTAAGGTCCATTTGCTCAAGACTTCTCTCCGCCCAGTCCCCCTGCTGCTGCCGCCCCTGGCTGTTCCAGCTTCAGACTCAATGGAGCCTCAATCTTCTAAGTGCGCTGATAATCAAAGGGCTGCTCCAGCTTCCCAAAAAAAAGCGAAGCATGGCCAGGCTTCTAAGTCCAAGCACTCTTCCTCGGCAGAGGCTTCCACTTCCAAAAAGAAAGACAAATCGAAATCCAAGCCAGTGAAACCTATCACCCCCAGATGATTTCAGGGCCTATACAGAACTGGTAGCCAAAATGACAGTCTCTCGATCTGGAGGCAAAGAGAAAGGATCCCAAACAAGTGGATACGATATTTGACCCTATATCCAAGAATAAACCATACCCAATCCAGCTTGTCATGGTGCCTTCTATACTGGAACGGGTAAAGGAGAATTGGGTTAAACCTTCCTCCATATTTCCCATTTCCAAACGCATTGACAACATGTATAAGGTGCTAGATGATGAGGCTAAATTTCTTTCTAAACACCCTCAGCCTAACTCTGTGATGGTGGAAACCGCTCAACCTGGCTTCAGGCGACGACCCTCCTCCACTCCTGCTGACAGGGATGGGAGGAAGATGGATACAGCAGCCAGACGGGTCTACTCGACGTCGACGTTGGGAATCAGGGCTGCCAATTACCAGGCTGTTATGGGGCCATATCAACAAATTCTATGGAAAAAAATTACTCCCATTGTAGACGTCCTTCCTGAGGAACGGAAGGAAGCCTTGGCATTGGTTCAAGAAGAGGCCCTTAGGTTGGCCAGCCAACAATCTATGTCATCACTCCACGTTTCTGACTGTTTTGCACGTGCGCTCACTACCGCAATATCCCTACGACGTTATGCATGGCTAAAGTCCACCGACTTTCCAGATGAGGCGAAAGTCAAAATAGAAGACATGGACTTTGATGGTGAAGGGCTTTTTCACCAAAAGACTGATGATATTCTAGATGAGTACCAGAAGAAAAAATCTTCTGCCACACGGATGAAGTTATCCAATCAACGCCAACGCACATTCCGCCCAAACTGGAGGCCTCGTTTTTACCCTCCACAGCGTTATTATAGACCTCAGCAAAACACCTATCAAGGTGCAACTCGTCTTCCTCCTCCACCTCTCTTCTCGCAACAGAACCAGAGATCCAGACCCAGGACATCCTTCAAATATAACCCCCTAAAACCCAAACAGCGGTTTTGACTCCCATCCTTCAGGATCCATCACTTCAACCTCAATCACGCCTCTCTTCCCTTTCTTCAAAAATTGGCAAAGCATCACCACAGACCGGTGGGTCTTATCCATCATCAAAATTTGTTACGCACTCGAATTCACCACACAACCTCCCTTTGGGAGACCAAGATTCACCCTACCCTCTCCTGTTCTGACAGAAGAAATTTTGACCCTCTACAAAAAGGGAGCCATTCGCTTGGTCTCTCCATCCACAATCCAGACAGGGTTTTATACAAAATATTTCACAGTTCCCAAGAAGGATGGAGATCTTCGCCCGATTTTAGATCTTCGAGACCTCAATCAGTATATACAAGTCAGAAAGTTCAAAATGGTCACCCTTCAAAATATTTTACATTTACTTTACAAAGGTTGTTCGTTCACGTCCATAGATCTCACCGATGCCTACTTTCACATTGCAATCCGGGAGGATCATCGGAAATACCTCCGCTTTTCTCTGGGCCCATACCTCTTCGAGTACAACCTCCTACCATTCGGCCTATGCGCTGCACCTCGAGTATTCACAAAATGCATGGCCCCGGTAGCCGCATTCCTCAGAACAAAGGGTGTCACCATTTCCCCGTATTTAGACGATTGGCTCCTGGTCTCCAGATCACAACATCAGGCTTCGCTGGATATCACCTTCGTTCTTTCCATTTTAAAGGGTCTCGGTCTACGCGTCAACATAAAAAAATCACATCTCAGCCCCACTCAAGACATCGAGTTCATCGGTTCATGCTTGAACTCCATCGCAGGTACAGCCTTTCTTCCACAGAGAAGAATTCAGACTATTATACAAACAACCAGATCCATCATCGCTGCCAGACAGATCTCAGCGAGAGGAGTGTTCCGGTTGCTCGGCCACATGGCCTCCACGACCGCAATCATCCAACTCTCACGTCTACGCATGAGCCCCCTACAAATCTGATTTCTTCACAGCTTCAACCACCAAACAGACTCCATGTCAATGCCCTTATACATTCCAAAACAGTTGGGTTTACAACTGAGATGGTGGACTCACCCACAGAACCTGACCACAGGCAAATACTCCGACCATCCAAGTAACCACAGATGCCAGCACCTCTGGATGGGGTGCACATTGCCAGGAACTTCAAATCAATGGCCACTGGTCAATTCAGGAGCGTCGACTGCACATCAACAATCTAGAGCTCCTTGCAATTTGAAAAGCATTAAAAGCATTCGAACCAGTCATAACCAACCAAATTGTCCAAATTCTCACAGACAACACAACTGCAATATTTTACATAAACAAACAGGGAGGAACTTACTCAATACCTCTCCTCCACATGACCATAGCATTCTGGGATTGGTGTGTTCAACGCAAGGTACTCCCCAAAGCGGTACATCTGGCTGGGGTCAACAATGCAGAAGCAGACCACCTGAGCAGGTCGTCGAGCCAACTACACGAATGGGAACTCAACCCCACCGTCTATCTTTCTCTGACACAGTGCTGGGGCCAACCATCACTGGACCTCTTTGCAAAGCATCTCAACAAGAAATGCGCCCGTTATTGCTCCAGGACCGGAATCGGGCCAGGGTTACTCGGAGATGCCTTCATGATGGACTGGACTCGGGAGTTTCTCTACATGTTCCCTCTGTTTCCACTTCTGTATCATGTTGTGTCTCTCCTGCAACATCGCCACACACATGCCATTCTAATAACTCCATGGTGGCCGAGACAAGATGGCTCACGTCCCTCATGAACGTTTCCGCTCAGTATCGCCTTCTTCCTCTGCAACCAGACGTCATCTCAAGGAACCATGCTCAGGTTCTCCATCCGGAGGTCCGCACACTCAAACTGACTGCGTGGTTGATTCTCCCACACTAAAGAGAGTGCTGCTGGCGTCAAGGAAACCTTCGACTATTGCTAGCTATAACAAGTGGAGAAAATTCATCTCCTTCACTGCTGACGCAAAACTCCCACCCACACCAACAACCTTGCCCACTGTGTTGAAGTTTTTGTTGCACTTAAAGCAATCTGGCCTTTCAGTCTCCTCCCTTAAAGTCTATTTGGCTGCAATTGTGGCTCATCAGCCCATTGACTCTGAAGCTAGACACATTTTTCAGAATGACACCTTAAAATCTTTTCTGAAGGGCCTCTCAAATCTGTACCCAGACAGAGTCACTCCAGTATCTCAGTGGTCACTCCCCCTGGTACTACAAAAACTGACAGAAGGGCCGTTTGAGCCACTCGCTTCAGCACCTCTGCACCTTCTCTCTTATAAGACAGCATTTCTTCTTGCTATTACATCTGCTCGCAGGGTAGGTGAGTTGGCGGCCCTCCGTTCTGACCCACATTATACCCTATTCTACCCTGAAAAGGTAACTCTATATACTGATGTCTCTTTCCTTCCTAAGGTTGTCTCTCCTTTCCACATGAATCAACCTATTATCCTTCCCACCTTTTTCCCTAACTCTTCCACGGCTGTTGAAAACACAATGCACACCCTGGATGTGCGTAGAACCCTACCTTTCTACATTGACAGGACTAGGGAGTTCAGACTTACTCAGAGACTTTTTGTTGCCCACGCAGGCCCTAGGAAGGGCAAGGCATTATCCTCCCAACGTCTCTCTCACTGGATAGTGGAGACAATTGCCCTAGCGTACCGGCTTGCACGGAAGCCTGTTCCAGAACACCTGCGGGCACACTCCACCAGGCTTCTTCGACCTCCACTGCCTTTGCAGGTGGAGTATCTTTACCATTGATTTGTCAAGCTGCAACTTGGAAGCAGCCCACAACCTTCATCAGTCACTACTGGATTAATGTCCGTCAAAAGCAGGAGGCACAGTTTGGGAGACGTATTCTCTCAGCAGTTCTCCAGTGACACCCCTCCAGCCGGGTAAGTCAGCTTTTCAATCACCCATTTGTGTGGCTTCACAGGGGACCACGAAGAAGAAGAGCAAGTTGCTTACCTGTAATTGTTGTTCTTCGAGTGGTCACCTGTGAAGCCATACCTTTCCCACCCATCCTCCCCTCTGGTGTCACTGTCGCAATTTTATCATTCCTACTGCGGCGGCACCTTGGAACTGGGGAAGGTTGGGGGCGGGACCGCTGGTGGGGAGGCGCGGAGGTGGAGTTTTTGACTTTGAAAGAGCTCTGGAAGATTCCGATGTTACTGCGCATGCGCGGGTAAAACCCATTTGTGTGGCTTCACAGGTGACCACTCGAAGAACAATTACAGGTAAGCAACCTGCTCTTTCTCATGTTCCTGAAATAAGGAAGGCTGAAAACAGTCTGTACTATCAGGGCAGCATCCCTGAAAAAACTGCCAAATTGTTATTTACTCTAGCTTTCCACTTCCTAATAATGAGATTTAATGAGGGGAAGCTAACTCTTGCCTCAAAATGACCTTTCCTTTTTGCTCCAGCCATAAGGTCTTGCATTTTGGAATATTTGTTGCTTTAAGTCTTACTGTTACTGTCTCTTTTCTTGGGTTTTTCTTTGACGTCTCTGTTGCAGAGATGCAGAACGGTCAGAGAGCCTATTTCTATCAACACTTTCCTATTCTTCATCTAGAACCAGGTGACTGAGAAACCCAGGTGCCGTGTCGTGTCATGTGATTCCTTCTAGAACCATGCAAGAAATGCTTCCGTTAATTATTAAATTCTCCCTTTACTGTTCCTGCTTGCCTGTCTCATCCAGTCCCTCTGCTTTTTGCTAGTTGATTATCTTGGACATGGAAAAAAATGGATCTTTTATACAAGGTGTGATCACACAGGTATAGCTGCAGGAAATAAATAGATGTTTTGGGTTTAAGGGATTATAGCAGGGGTGCCCAAATGACAGCCCACGAGCCAGATCTGGCCCCAATGCCAATTCATACAGCAAGTGGCCCGAAAAGTTTGGGCACCCCTGGTTTATAGGAATTCCCATCTTAAAATTTAATGTGAATTAAAACCAGGTGGAAGTAGCTTCTCAGCTGAAATATTTATTGAATAAAATGCAATCTAAGGCCTGTAGCCATGAAAGGAAAATAAAGTCCAATCTGATGCATATACCACTCCACATCTAGTCTTTTAGATAAGGAACAGAAGCTCTCTAGTGGCTATTACTTCGGCTATCAAGAGGATACAACGGATGACTCTTGTAGAAGTTTCTGGTATGAGAAATGACATACAGTATTTCCTTGCTTTTGGACAGATTAGAGGCATTTAGTTTTCAATTCTTTTAAAAGGACTGTTTGCAAGCACCCATCAAGCTTCACTTGTAGTTTTTTTTTTTTTGATTACATCTCATTCATTGGTATAACTTTTACCTCAGAATCAATATTGTCCACATTGATCAGCTCCTTTGGAGGAAGAAGACATGTCCTTATTCTTAGCTATGTAATAAACGTCCATTTTACTCCAATCATGAATCTATGGAACAGTCTTTTGGCAAGTTAAAGGACTTCCTTTGGAGAGTCATTTCTGATCTGAAAAAGCTTTGAAATAGGGTGGTTTAGATCAGGGGGACAGCGGCGGGCTTTACTGCCATCCAATAATCATTCCTTTTAGCTTGCCCTGTTTCAAAAGGTTCAATTTGATACCGTGATCGCCACACAGACTCATTTGGTTTGAGTTCCCTTTTGCCATTGTAGTAGAGAAACATGTCTGGATATCGTCTTATGCTTTGTTTTCTGATGCGTAGCCACCAGGGGAAATAAAACTGAGCAAAAGCTCAGTTGTGTTTTGCACCACGGAATTGATAGAACATACCAAGGCCCAGTTCACTTACTTACTCTCTTTGTTCAGGCAGGCAGGCTGTACGCGCACATGTTGCAAGCTGTATATTTGGCCATGATTCAATCCATTCAACAGTATGCAGTGGACACGATTTTCATGGTTTGCTATAACTTTAAGGATATTGACCACTTTAGTACTGCAAAATATATTTTGAGAATAGCACTGGACTTTGTGCTCTCTTCCTCCTTCACCCATAAGCACACAGATTTTTTAACAGCATCCATACAAAATCTTCCTTCAGGTTGCCTGCTTCTGCCGTAACTTTTCACTCTTACTTAAACAAGTTGCGTGCAAAGAAAAAAACTTTAGTTAGATCTCCAGTGGTTATCTTTATGTGAAGGAGTCATCATATTCTTGCTTAAATAAACAACAATAGTCAAGGGATAGATAGAGGGGACTATCTTACCTAAACCTGCAGCGCCTAGCTCTACTTTGTTCCTGAGCATAAAAATTGCTATTTAAATTGCCGGCTGGATCTGTCAGGCATGGGATGGATCCTGGCTTTAGTAGTCAGTTGCTGCTTTCTTCCCTTCTTGTTGCTTATTACCAAAAGATGAACCGAACTTCTGCATCTGTAGAGAGACGAAGCAAATTCCTTTTTTGTCCTTGCTTTATCCACATCAATTGTTAATTTATTGCAAATGTTCTGGGAGGTAGTCTAACCATCTTGCACATTTCTTCTAGTTGATCGCATAGTTGGGCTGGATCAGGTTGCCGGCATGTCAGATTCTGCGTTGCCAGGAGCCTTCAAGACCAGGAAAGGCATGTTCCGCACAGTAGGACAGCTGTACAAAGAGCAACTGGCCAAGCTGATGGCCACCCTGAGGAATACAAACCCAAACTTCGTCCGTTGCATTATCCCCAACCATGAGAAGAAGGTAAGGTTCAATCCCTTGCATATAAACAATGATGCTGACATTTACCAAGATCCTGAAAACAGGGATTAATCTCATAGTGGGTTAAGGGGGGCACATTTCTGCTCAGAGACCCTTTAGGACAGCTGCGTGACCTTGGGCAAGTTGTACACTTCCAGAACACCTTCTGAACGAGGGAGTGGTAAGGTATTTCTGAGTGCCTTATGCCTAGAAAACCCTGAGGATTATCAGATGGTTCATCTCCTGGAAGGATTTAGGATTTTGGTTCCCACCTAAGCACTCTAACACATTGAGCATATACTTAAAATGATATAGACATATTCTCCAAACTTTCATTTCCAGTCAGTACTTCTGCTAGTTCATTTTGAATTTCTTGATGTTTTTGCCTATTTTTCTCTCCCCTTCCCCTTGATTTAAAAATATTTTTGTTAAATCGGTATAAATATTGAAGAATTCAAGGTAATGTCAATAAAAATATCGTTAATTCGTGGTTAGGCTTTGTGATTGGTAGCAAATAGTGCCTTTAAGGTATTTTCTTCCTTTACTTTGCAGGTAAAAAATGTAAGTGAAATCTGTTGATAGTCTGGGAATTTTCTGCTATGTTTTATGTATTAATAATTTGTATTTAATTGACTTTGTATAATTTGAGGAAGCTATTGCTGCATGTGGCTATAGCCCCATATATCTAGGATATGTTTATAAGATGAAAAATGACATGCTGTCTAGATCTTCCTGTCCCATGTATTAGTTTGATCTTAAGTTAATTTGGGTTGATATGTTCACTTTTCTGCACTGGTTATTTGCCCTAGCTCTGGGAGTAATGGGTTAGAAACTCTAGTTTCCTAACATTTGTTTATTGTCTTGTGAGCTGTTATCAGCATGTCACTCTTACTGAGTGCTTCTCTTCAGATGTCCCCTACCCCCACACTATAGTACATGCTACCTTCAGACAATCTAGGTCAGGGGTCCTCAACCTATGGCCCAGGGGCCAGATGCAGCCCACGACACCATTTCATGTGGCCCCCACCGCCTCTGCCACACCCAAAAGTGCCATGGCAGGCAGGGCAAAATGGCCGTTCAGCCCCCGAAGCTGTCTGAGGGAACGTGACCCAGCCCTCGGCATGAAAAGGTTGAGAACCCCTGATCTAGGTATTTAAGTATGACAACATTAACTAGAACTGCTTTCTATAGGAAAGGAGTCAATAGAATTTTTCATCTTCCATGTTTAGGCCACACGTGAAACTGCCAAAATGAAGCCACCTTTTGGTAGGTTCATTCTGCAGTTCCCTTCGCCTGGTCTAGGGTGAAAAAGATTAGCCAGCAACACAAGTTTCCCGTTACCAGGGTAGGCCTGATTGTGATTAAAAAATACCACAATCTTTGAGGGAGGCTCTTTCTGTGTAACCCAGCAATGGAACTGGGTGTGTGTAATCATGTACATGGATTGAAGTAGCTTGTGTTTCCTCCATAGGCTGGGAAACTGGACCCACACTTAGTCTTGGATCAGCTTCGTTGCAATGGGGTACTGGAAGGAATCCGAATCTGCCGGCAAGGTTTTCCCAACAGAGTTGTCTTCCAGGAGTTCAGACAAAGGTAAAAGTGAATTAGGGCTTGAATACTTAGCTTAAGGGCCCTTAGTTTGCCAGGTCTCTGCACTACATAAGGAATTATGTCATGCCAGTCAGATACCCATACCTAATAAGCATGTGGGGGTGATCTAACATTCGGAAGGTGACTTGCATAGTGCATAGGTGCCTTGCGGGGTAGAGATGTTCTATCAGAGTGGCCTTCTGGTAAATCTTCACGTCAATTTTTGACTTAATTAACGGGCAGTATCTTAATTACTATCCAAGTGCTTGTCTCCCCTCCCTGTAACCCATATACTAAGGCTGGGCTGGATACACTTTTTGAAAATAACAATTATGATGTGGAATTATAGCCGAGATTTGCTTGATGAAACAAGCAAAAGTGTTCCATTCACACCATATTTCTACCTGTTGTTGACAAGTCTGGTTCTTCTGCCAGAGCTATGAAAAATACAAATATCAAAATAGAAAACATACATTGCTCAGTTATTTTCTCCTGTACTGTACTCCCAGTATCATAAAGATGATATACAAGTTAGTTACTGAATGGTAATCTCTTTCTTTCTAGATATGAAATCCTGACTCCAAATGCTATTCCAAAAGGGTTCATGGATGGAAAGCAAGCGTGCGTGTTGATGGTAAGAAAGGAAGAAACTAAACCCTGCCTCTCCTCGGATAGAGAACGTACTGGAAATATAAACTAGTGAAACTTGTAATAACTTAGGGAAAGTCATACTTTACTAATTTATTTATTTAAATTCATGCACCCTCCTTTTGGTCTACCAGCAACTCAGGTGGTGAAACAATAAATAAAACACATATAAAATACAGATTAAAAAACAAGGCAGGCAAACCAAACAAATAAGAATTAAAACAATTGTGCTGACCTGCACGATCGCCGCACAGTGCGCTACACAGAGACATACCCTTGAAGCGCAGCTCTTGAAAATACGGGAGCTCCTCCAGCCCGGGTGTGCATACACCACAACAACTCATCTGCACATGTGCAGAACCCCTCTGCGCACGCAACAACTCATCTGTGCATGCGCAGAACCCCTCTGCGCATGCGCAAAGCCCATTTGCGATGGGCACGCATGTGCAGTAATAATGATAATTTATTCATTTATATCCACTCCTGGTGCGAATGCCACCCAGAGCGGCTAACAACATTTACAAAGAAATACAATCATTTTTTTTAAAAAAAGCCCAAAACCTCCCCAACCCCTTAAGAGAAGATAAAAACAATAAAAACTAACGAGCTAAAACCATACAAGCTAAAATCATACTACTACATAAAAACAACTGACGACTCCAGCAATGACCTGTAATCTTGCGCCAACTAGACTAGTGCCAACTAGACTAGACTAGAAAGGGGGTGCAGTAACCCCTTTCCCTGCCGCTCAAATACGGGATGGCGGCGGGAAAAGGGAGGAACGAGCAGAGAAATACAGGAAATCCCGGCCAATCCGGGATACTTGACAGGTATGCACAGAGAGTCTTGTTCAGGGATAGTCCAGATACTAAAGTCTAAGAGGCAAGCCAAGGTCTGTTTACTGGTAGTCTTAGTCAGTAGTCTAATCCAAAGGGTGCCCAGGGGCGTCTTCGGGGTTGGCAGAGTAGTCAGGGTCACGGCAGGCAGGTCAGGGTCATGGCAGGGTCAAGCAGGATATCGGTCTTCACACAAAAGTTGAATCTACTGAGCGCTGTTTGTCAGTAACGGACCATTATGGTGGATATGAAATGCTATTCTAAACATCCTTTGATTCAAGAAGTGAACTAATATGCATCTTCATTCCCTACTGACTATTCTTTCTGCCTTTGCATAGTCACTATATTTGATTCAGGGCATGTTTTCCCAATGAACTTTGGTGGCAGCAGCTCCCAGAAAGTACAAATTTTAAAGATTAATTTTGAGTGCTATTAATAGAGGTAAGGGCTGCAGTGGCTCATTGGTTAAGAAGCTTGCCTTGTTAACTGGAAGTCTGGCTAGTCAGCAGTTCGAAACCCGGGTACTGCATGATGGAGTGAGCTCCCGTCTCTGTCCCAGCTCCTGTCTGCCATCCTAGCAGTTTGAAAGCAAGAAATGGCAAATAGATAAATAGGTACCACTTCGGGGGCGGGGTGAGATCTTGGGGACATGAAAGGAACCTCATTCAGGCATCCAGTGAGCGGATCCAGTGATCCTTTCAACCCAGAATAATTTCTGATATGAAATTATTACTTATTAACAGAGGTTTCTAAAAAATCTCTAACAGTGATTTGATGCACTGTGTTGTCCTGGTTTTCCTCATTTCTGGAGGGCCGTACCCAGTCGGTATGGTTAGAGAGTGAGAGGTCCAGCCCTAGGCCCCTTAAGTATGGGGTGCCGCAGGGCTCTGTGCTCTCTCCTCTCTTATTTAACATCTATATGAAGCCACTGGGTGAGATCATTCGTTCCCACGGGGTGCGGTACCATCAGTACGCGGATGATACTCAGCTGTACATCTCGGCCCGTGGGGACCCCAGTGATGCTGTTGCTGTTGAAATCCTATCCGGATGCCTGGAGGCCATTGGGGTCTGGATGGGGGCCAATGGGCTTCGGCTGAATCCCAGCAAGACAGAGTGGCTGTGGATAAGGGGCCCCGTGTTATCCAGGGAGTTACCACCTTTGGTACTGGATGGGGCTGTTTTGCCCCAGACAGACCCAGTGCGCAATTTGGGGGTTCTTCTGGACTCGCGGCTGCTGCTGGAAGAACAAGTGGCGGCTGTGGCCAGGAGGGCTTTTGCCCAACTTCGGGTGATTCACCAATTGCGCACACTCCTGGACCGGGGCTCCTTGCTTATGGTCACCCATGCTCTGGTTACCTCCCGACTAGACTACTGTAATGCGCTCTACATGGGGCTGCCCTTGACGACCATTCGGAGGCTGCAGCTGGTCCAGAATGCGGCGGCCCGGGTGGTAATGTGGTGTGGGCGATATGCCCATGCCTCTCCGCTACTCCGGGAGCTGCACTGGTTACCAGTTTGTCTCCGGGTGCAATTTAAGGTGCTGGTTTTCACCTTTAAAGCCCTCTATGGCAGGGGGCCAGGATACCTTAGAGACCGCATCGTCCCAAGAGTGTCTGCCCGTCCAACTAGAGCGGACCGGAGGGGTTCTCTAATTGTGCCACCAACGAGGGATGCACATTTGTCTAGCACCCGAAGGAGGGCCTTCTCCGTGTCCGCTCCAACTCTCTGGAACCTCCTGCCAATAGACCTAAGACTCCAAAGTGAATTGCTGCCCTTCAGGAAAGGAGTGAAGACCTGGCTGGCAGGGCAGGTGTGGGGCCCGAATGGGACTATGGTGCCCGCCTGCTGGCTTGTATAAGAACTCTCTCTCTTCCTCTTCCTCTTCCTTTTTCTTCCTTTTATAGTGGATGGGATGGGTGGGTGGGATATAGGAGTTTTTAAAGGGGGTGGGTTGGGGTTTTTTATAATGTTTTATGTATTTTTGTGCTTTGTTGTGATGCCGCCCTGAGTCGGGCATGCCTGAGCGGGCGGCATATACAAATTTGACTAATAAATAAATAAATAAAAATAAATAAATGTCTCCTGACTGTTTGCATTGCCATATGGCCGTGATGGCAAACCTTGCCCATTAAATCCATTCATGTGGATACACAGAGACTTAGCCCTTCTGGGAATTGAAGTTCAAGAACAGTTGGAGTGCCAAGGTTCACCATCAGTGCCATACAGTGTCCTCAGCATTTTACAGATTTTACGGAGGAGTTTGTAGTAAGGACATCGTCCCATGAGACATTTTTCAGTACTAAAGATGAAATGTGCTTTTTGCAATTTTAGATCAAAGCCTTAGAACTGGACCCGAACCTTTATCGAATTGGGCAGAGCAAAGTGTTTTTCCGAGCAGGTGTCCTTGCCCACCTTGAAGAAGAAAGAGACTTGAAAATCACAGATGTCATTATTGGATTCCAAGCCTGCTGTAGAGGCTATTTGGCTAGAAAGTAGGTACAAAGTTAACATCCCATCATTTTTCTGTTAGCCAGCTCAGAGAAAATAACTAGCATTCTGAACTTCAGATAACTTTGGAACCACTTGTTACCTTTTGCTCTGGACCTTCCTAGTATTTCCAGAAAGCCAGATATATAAAGTGTAATGTATTTGCTGAGTGGAAAGTCAGCATCAGTATGTTGAATTTTCCAAAATTCCCTTGTCCTGTTGCAAGGTTGCTGTTTCAGTTGAAAATACAGTGTTTTCCTGCAATCATCACTTTATAAATTTAAACTCTTAGTGCAGATGCAGGACTTTATCTTCTTCCATGTCTAGGCCAGACGGAAACTTCCAAAATGAAGGCACCCTTTGGTGAGTTCATTCTGCAGTTCCCTTTGCTTGACCTAGCATGAGAAAGATTAGCCAGCAACACAAGATTGTCGTTACCAGGGTTCAAGAATACCACAATCTTCGAGGAGGCCCTTTCTGTGTATCCCAGATGTAGGACTAAAACAGAAACACAGGTACCATTTGAGCCAGTAAGAGAGGACTGGTTGACATGGGGACCCTATGGCATTAGTCATGTTGGTGGTCTTCTAGACTACTTGGTTGGACAACATGGAGGTAAAGAACCTTACAATACAGAGAAGCAAAAAAAGAAGGGAAGAAACGGGGAGTAAAATTTGGGTACGGAAAAGTTAATTTTGGGGAGGGAGAGACAAATTAGACCTTATGTTTGTGAACTTGCTGACTGGAAGGTCAGAGTTTGATTCCCGGGTACTGCATGACGGAGTGAGCTCCCATCTCTGTCCCAGCTCCTGCCAACCTAGCAGTTCAAAACCAAGAAATTGCAGGTAGATAAATAGGGACCACTTCGGTGGGAAGGCCCGTGATGAGCAAAATGAAGAAAAAATGAAACAGGTGAAATTTCAGAAATCTTGTCATGCATCTAGCATCTTTTCAGGGAAGTCTAAAATCACAGAGGTTCATAAAGTGCTCATCCCATGCTAAATGGTAATACAGTAGAGGCTAAGTGGCTGAACTTGACGACTGGAAGGTTGGCAGGTCAGCAGTTTGAGACTCGAGTGCTGCACAATGGAGTGAGCTCCTGTCTTCTGTCCCAGCTCCTGCCAACCTAGCAGTTCGAAAGCAAGAAATTGCAAGTAGATAAATAGGTACCACGTCGGTGGGAAGGTAAACAGCATTCTGTGTACTCTGGTGTTTAGTCATGCCTGCCATATGTCCACAGAAATGTCTGCAGACACAGACAGCTCTGGCTCTTCGGCTTTGAAACAGAAGAGCACTGCACCCTAGAGTCGGATACGACTGGCTTTCGAGCAAAGGCAGCCTTTACCTTATGTTTTTCATTTTTCAGAAGCTGTAAGGTCTGTAATTCTTCTCTGACTGATAGTTGTTTTTCTCCTTATTTCACTTTTCCTGTCACAGAGCTTTTGCCAAGCGCCAGCAACAACTTACGGCAATGAAGGTACTCCAGAGAAACTGTGCTGCCTACCTGAAGCTTCGCAACTGGCAGTGGTGGAGACTATTTACAAAGGTACTGATCGGAGAAAGCTTCCGTTACCGGAAGTGGCGTTCAGTGCTCTAACCCTCTCCCTGAAGCACGATTGAAAACTGTTTGGGTTTCCACTATGAGAGGCTCAGCCAACGTAATGAATAGTAATAGACAGTGGGGAGTGTAGCCCAAAATATCTGGATAGGCATTAGTTGCTGAAAGTACCATGCGCAATAACTTGCTGCCACAATTGACTTTCCACAGGTGAAGCCTCTGCTTCAAGTGAGCAGGCAGGAGGAGGAAATGCTGGCCAAGGACGAAGAGTTGATGAAAGTGAAGGAAAAACAGTTGGCAACAGAAAGCAGACTGACTGAAGTGGAAATGTTCCAGACGCAGGTAAATAGAGGCTTGTCCTCCAGAGATGTGGATGGGGAGCTCCTTGGTGCTTTCACTGAACTGAAAAGTACTGTAGTCCTAGTTAACTGTTAAAGTAATGCAGTGAAGTCAATTTGCTGCATGCACTAAATTTTGTTGAGCTAAATCCCTCAAAAGAGAGTGCACAGTCTTTCCAGCCTCTAAGACTTTACTTATGTTGGCTAGAGGAATGGGTGCTGACACAAAAATGCACACATATACACACATACAGGTGAAACTCGGAAAATTGGAATATCATGCAAGTGTTCATTCATTTCACTTAAAAGGTGAAACTAATTTGTTATAATTGTGATGATCATGGCGTACAGCATACATGAGATTATGTGATGATTATGGGGTACATGAGATGGGGGGTTGGGGGTTTCAAAAACTAAGCCATAAGCATCAATATTATAACAAAGTAAGGCTTGAACTATCTTGCTTTGCATGTAATGAGTCTATCTCATATTTGTTTCACCTTTTATGTTGCATTATTGAACTGAATGAACATTTGCACGATATTCTAATTTTTTGAGTTTCACCTGTATGTGTGCTTTCTCTTTCTTCCCCTTCTCCATTTTGCTTATCTCAACACTCTTCAGTCCCCTAGCAGTTTCTATGGGATTCATGGTGTTTTGTTCATTTTGAGGGCTGTCGCTTCGTAGAACCAGATGATGTCTTTTTATGCCTTAACTGTAGATGAGTAAATATTTTCTTTAAACAATTAGCAGCACAGTCCTGTATATTTCTAGCTCAGAAGTAAATCTTATTGAGTTTACCTCCAGGCAGGTATTATAGGCTCTGGCCTCTTGGTTGGGGCTGGAATCTGAACTTTGTAGCAAGAAATACAGAAGAAGTTACAGAATGCTTTTCATTACAAAAACTATGATATGTTTTCACTTGTATAGACTTCCACACAGAACTATCCATGTCTTTTAACATTCGGTCAGTGTGTGAATAAAATCACTGTGCCTAGTGCAGTGATGGCGAAACTTGGCATTCCAAGTGTTCTGGAACTTCAATTCCCTGAAGCCCTGATCAGCAGGTGTATTGACTCGGGCTTCTGGGAATTGGAGTCCAAGAACACCTGGAGTGCCAAGGTTCGCCATCACTGGCCTAGTGCATCTTTAATAGAACAGTGAAGCCTTCTAATGGAACTTGAAACAAAATTTTCCTCTTGTGCAGCTCATGACAGAGAAGATGCAGTTGCAAGAGCAGTTACAAGCAGAGATTGAGCTGTGTGCCGAGGCAGAGGAGATCAGAGTCCGCCTGACGGCCAAGAAACAAGAGCTGGAAGACATATGTCATGACTTGGAGGCACGAGTGGAGGAAGAGGAGGAGCGGTGCCAGCAGCTCCAAGCTGAGAAAAAGAAAATGCATCAGAACATTCAGGTAATGAACAGAACAAGCATCAACTTCTACACTATACTTCTTTCATATTACAGATCACACTTTGGACTGCCAAAATGAAGTCACTTTCTTGGCTTTGTCATTGGCCAAACTTAAACCTTCATTGGTACATGTTTCTGGTAATAATCAGGAGGACAGTAAATTAGCCCAGTTCTGTATTTCTTCACATTGACACAGCATGTTGTTTTTTGCCAGCAGCCTCCACTTGAGCATCTTGATCTTGCATTTAGGGACTCCAACCTACAGCCTATTCAGGGTGACATAGGGGAGGTTGAGTTCCTCAGCCTCCTTTAATGTTGCCTAGTGAGCTCCTTCCTCCATCTTTTAATTTGGTTTTGCTCTTGCGTGCCCTCAAGAATGTTCCTTTTTGCCATAAAGCTCTTCCTGGATCTGAGACAGTGGGCTTGAGGCACATATCAGTTCAGAGGATGTGAAGGATCATTCTTTTGCTCAGTTGTCTTGGTATTTGCTGCTACTTCTCTCAACTCATGACAGAGAAGATGCAGTTGCAAGAGCAGTTACAAGCAGAGATGGAGCTGTGATGACGAACCTTGGCACTCCAGATGTTCTTGAACTTCAATTCCCAGAAGCCCAAGTCAGCAATCCTCTTGATCAGGGCTTCTGGGAATTGAAGTTCAAGAACATCTGGAGTGCCAAGGTTTGCCATCATGGTCCTAGGTGGAGTGACACCAACAAGAAGATCTATTTTCTCAACTGGCGTAGGCTTGGGGCAACCTGTCACTATCTGCATTGCTTCATTTACAGCGATGTCAACTTTTTGTGTGTGTGTGGATGCGCTGCATTCCGGAGCAGCATACTCTGCTGTGGAGACGCTCAGGGCCAAAGCTGATATATGCAGTGTGATGGTTGAGTTCCCCACTTATAGTTTGTGAGTTTCCTGATGATGTTGTACCTCATACTAACTTTGGATTTGGTATTCAGGCAGTGTTGCTTAAAAGAGAATGTCCTATAAAGTGTCACACTGAGGTATTTTGGTGCTGAACAGTGCTGTGGCCAATCTCCTTGTACACACTATTAAACTCTCCAAATTTACATACCAGTAAAAAAAATTTAGGCTAGTGTTGCACCCTATCCAGATTGCTGAATATCTTCTATGTTTTGTGTGTGAACAGGAGCTTGAAGAGCAGTTGGAAGAAGAAGAAAGTGCCAGACAAAAGCTGCAGTTGGAGAAAGTGACCACTGAAGCTAAGCTAAAGAAACTGGAAGAGGATCTGATCGTTTTCGAAGACCACAACTCCAAACTGGCCAAGGTAAGGTTGAAAGCAAGTTCCTGAATGGTGGAAAAGATGGTTGTGAAGGGAGAAAGGCAGTCCAGCTTCTAGGGTGGGTGAAGAGACGCTTTATGTCTGCTGACTTTTTTTACAGCCTCTAATGGAGGAGATGGTAATAGCAGCAGCCCAAGGACCAGTTCCATCCTGCTCCCATGGTGGGCTGTATCCCACTTACAATGCAGAGATTCATTAGTATAGCAACAACTGGAAGGGGAATTAAACCCCAGTTTACCTAGACTCATTTCTAGGTTGAAATTAAACATAGGGAGTGTGCTTCTTCTTTTAGAGGGGAATTATGGTTTTCTAAGGTCTCCCTTGCTCGAAAGCCAGTCGTATCCGACTCTAGGGTTCAGTGCTCATCTCTGTTTCAAAGCCGAAGAGCCAGCGCTGTCTGCTGCAGATGTTTCTGTGGCCATGTGGCAGGCATGACTAGACACCGGAGTGCATGGAGCACTGTTACCTTCCCACTGAAGTGGTCCCTATTTATCTACTTGCAATTTCTGGCTTTCGAACTCCTAGGTTGGCAGGAGTTGGGACAAAGACGGGAGCTCATTCCGTCCTGCTACCATAATGCTAAAAGTAAGGTGATGTCCTGTAGCTGCAGGTCTTATACTGCCCGCTCTTATTTTGGTAGCATAATGGTGCCACTCTACAGAAACTATGGCAAATGCCATGCTTTATGTGAAGCATTTGACCTGCCTACCTAATTTTATAATTTGGGCTAAGCAGACACAATTTTAAAATTATCAGTAAAACTACTTAGAAATCTGAGATTTTTTTTCTTTTCTACTCCACCAAGATTAGAAGCTGAGTTTTTACTTGTGCCTAGCTATTTGTCTGGAAAATATGGTTTTGCCTAATAAATGGCAGCTTAGTTTTCAAAAGAAGTTGTGTTATATTGAGTTCTGTAGCATGATATGACAATGCAGACTCATTTTGAAAAAATACCTATTCAAAAGTGGAAGAAGATCAGAGTCCTGTACTTTAATCCAAGACTGCAGGGCAAGAATTTTTTTTTGTTGAGAAGAGGGTTGCAGTTTTTTTAATAGGTCCTGAAATTCAAAGAATGGCCAGAATCCAGTTATGTAATTATAAATCAAGGAATATAAATTGACACAACCAATAGTTGCTAGTGATGAGGCTAGTGTCTGACCGGACATCCTGCTATGGTAATGGAATAGACCAGTGATGGTGAACCTTGACACTCCAGGTGTTCTTGGACTTCAATTTCCATAAGCCCAGTTTAGCACTCCGGCTGATCAGGGCTTCTGGGTATTGATGTTCAAGAACATCTGGAGTGCCAAGGTTTGCCATCATGGAAGTAGACCGTACAGCCAGCAACCTAACACCGAGTAAATAACCTGACTCCATAAAGGGGCCAACGGCTACAGGCAAATGAGCCCCCTTAGGTGGGGTGATGGTCCCCTCAGTGGAGGAAATGCCATTGGAAACCATCATATTGAGCCCAATGGCAAAATGAACAGAGGAGGAACTCTGATTCCCAATGATCATGGAGGCGGCAGAGGCCATGCCAGATGGACTTGCTGTGATGGTGCACCTTGTCCATATCCTCTTGGCTACGGCAGTCCATTGCAGTCCTGGTGCTAAATCTTGCATGTCTCATTTCATATGTGCCGCAGGAGATGGCTCTGTGATCATAGTGTGTGGGTCGCTTCATGGCAAGCTGGGATCCACCTTAAACAAATTCATGCTAACAGCATTTTTTCTGCTTCAGGAAAAAATGCATTCTCGGATACAAGTTGCAGCTGCCAATGACAAAGAGGCCAGTGCTTATATGTGATTGTTGCACACCAAGACATACTGTATATGTGTTGGCATCTTAATCAGCAGCAATTCATCCCTGCAGTTTACACTTTTTGACATGCTGGAATACATAATGGCTTTTCTGACCAAAAATCTGTAGAACTGCTTTTGGCTCCCTAGGAATTTCTCCTTCTGCTTCGGTTGCAATCATCATGAAGAAAAATAATTAAGGGGGACAGGAGTAATTATGGCTATATCTGACTTCTTGATATCACAGCAATGTTTGCCTCCCATAAATTGAAAGGAAGGGATTAAATGTTTTAATATGCACATCAAGATGATGGTAGCTTCAATGAGTTTGGCATATTGACTCCCAGAGGAAAAAGTAGAAATATTATTTAGTGCGCTCTTTTGCTTCATCTTTTTCTGACGAGTTTTAAAACTAGAACTTGGCGTTACAAAAAGAAGAAAATAGCAATAGATCAAGGCTTCAAAATTAATTCTGTTTAAATTGGTTTTTTTTTAAGCTCTTAGACCCTTGTTGACTATATTATATTCTAATGACTTGGCTGTATTCATGTGCATTTTTGGTAAGCCTCTCTTAGCAATATTTGATGAGATCTGCAAATGTTCATAATACCCCCCAGAAGACCTTTTTAGCAAACCTGGTGGGGGACAATTGTGTTCTTTTTGTTAATTTTTTTTGAATGTGTGGTTGCTGAGGCTGAAGTGGATTTTGCCCTGAACCAATTAGGTTACGAATTTCAGTTTCTTCTAAATATTGATACAAATTAAACCACAGCATTAAAACTGGATTGTCACATGCTGACTTGTTTTTGAGAAGGTAATATAATGACTTGTTTGGAGACGAGCACCCTAACTGGCTATCCCACTGCATTTTGATGACATTCAGTCCTTATGACACTTCAGGGACATTTACTGTATAAAGAACATTTTAGAATGAAATGAATGGATTTCATTTGAATCTTTTGTTTGTTTGGCAAATGATCAGAGGGTCTCAAAAGATACTATAATATACTTAATGGCCACAAATCATATTAATCTTTTTCTGAATTTTGCAGGAGAAGAAATTATTGGAAGACAGGATTGCAGAATTCACAACCAACTTAACCGAAGAGGAGGAGAAGTCAAAGAGTTTAGCTAAACTCAAGAACAAGCATGAAGCTATGATAACAGAGCTGGAAGGTAGGGGAGGAATCCACAGAGGGATTAGCATAGTGATGGAAAACCTTGGCACTCTAGCTGTTCTTGGACTTCAGTTCCCAGAAGCCCAAGTCCCTGTGAATCCACACAAATGGGTTTTCTGCGCTGTCCTTGTCGCTTCCGGAAGCGGAAGTAAAACGTGCCCAGGCGCGTTTTACTTCCGCTTCCGGGAGCGACGAGGGCAGCGCAGAAAACCCATTTGTGTGGATTCACAGGGACTTGGGCTTCTGGGAACTGAAGTCCAAGAACAGCTAGAGTGCCAGTAAACCCAGTCATGTGGATTCACAGGGACTTTGGCTTCTAGGAGTTGAAGTCTAAGAACAGTTGGAGTGCCAAGGTTCGACATTACTGGTTTAGCATATTAATCCTTTCCCTCTCCATCCCTCCTGTGTGCAGGATCTGTGAACCTCTCACCACACTGGACTTTGGAGACAAAGGGGTTAATATTATTGCAACTGTAGAGGAAATATTGATCAGTCTGATGGAACCATTGAGTGGATAGCTGGCTGAAGGTTATATATATTGTCAGTTGCGCCTCGGTCTGAATAAAAACCATTTCTAAAACAGACCAATGGCGAAGAACAACTGGTTCCATTTCAGTTTTTGCTGTGGGAATATTTCTCTTATATATTCAGCAGTACATGACTACTGGGGTTGGTGTTGTTTTAATGCCATTGTTGATGGCACTGTCATAAATGTTATTGCTTAATGTAGCTCATTATTCTAAGATTGCAAGCAGTTTCAGCCTTGTGTTTGTAGCTCTTTTTGTGTTTATAGCACTACCTGCCTTTAGCTAGACAATCTTAAAAGAGGGGGCAAATGAATGTGAGGGAGGGGAATGAAGGAGGCTGAGGAGGTCAAAGGGTAGCCCTCCCAACTCTGGTCTTTGACATGGTTTTACCCAGGCTAGGAGGTGCCATCAAAGCCCATCTCTGTTGCAGCATTTAGACCCCGCTACTGACATTCTTGACTCTTCACAAGACATGTTGATTAGAAATGTGTGAACCATGATGTACCTTTAACCTCCCCTCTGTTATTTCCTGCAGAGCGCTTACGTCGGGAAGAAAAGCAGCGACAAGAGTTGGAGAAGACTCGCAGGAAGCTCGAAGGAGACTCCACGGATCTTCATGATCAGATAGCAGAACTTCATGCTCAAATAGCAGAGCTCAAAATGCAGCTGGCCAAAAAAGAGGAGGAGCTGCAAGCCGCTTTGGCTCGGTAAGGCCTAAGCCTTAAATTTTGTCCTTGAAAAAAATAAATACTCTGCTATGTTTGTCCTTTCAACTGCAATCGTAATATCTCCTTAAATGGTTTTAGAGTAAATAACTTCTCTCTGGGTCTTGGAAGTATTCTCTTGTCCCCCTATTTTGTGCTGCACCAAATAATTTATGAGAGAAATGTAATGCTGCAACTACGACAAGCTCTCAAACTTGGTACGATTGGGAGGCAGCAATAAAAGAAAGAGTTAGCTGGTGTTAAAGATCACAATCTCTCCTCTATTTTAATCTTTCTTTCTTTCCTTCTTGAAACATAAGAATGAAGCTAAGCATTTCAATTAGACTCTAGCATTGCTAATAAAGCTTGTTGCTGTCTTGTCAAAAGAGCACTTGATGCTAAACATCTCCTATACTGCAGTTTTGTACATGCCTGCTCAGATGTGAGTTCAATTGGTTTCTTAGATAGATAGATATAGGGTGTAGTATAGGATGGTAGCCTTAGTAATTTTCCTCTAGACAAATGGCCATCTATGAACTATAACACTTTGCTCTGATCTCTCTGAATTGGGCAGAGTGGAAGAAGAGGCTGCTCAGAAGAATATGGCTCTGAAGAAGATCCGTGAGCTGGAGTCCCAGTTAACTGAGCTGCAGGAGGACCTGGAGTCTGAGCGGGCTGCTAGGAATAAAGCCGAGAAGCAGAAGCGAGATCTGGGTGAAGAACTTGAGGCTCTTAAGACAGAGCTAGAAGACACACTGGACTCAACGGCGGCACAGCAGGAACTCAGGTACCTATAAGGTGTAGTGCCTGCAATGCCACTGGAATCACTTCTCTTGAGATGGTGAAAAAAATTAGAAAACTCAGCTGGCATCTAACCGACTGTTCAAAACTTATTTTGCCATGCTGGGGGGATATTTTATATCTTTCCCTCAAATCTGTGCTCAGCTAGTTTTGTGCTTGAAGGTCAAAGCTCCAATCTCTGGTTCCTTTGGAAGGCATGTTACAAAACATGGGTTAATGGCTAGCTAATACAAGCATCTGGATCTTCTGGCAGGTCGAAACGTGAGCAAGAAGTGACCATTCTAAAGAGGACACTTGAGGATGATGCAAAGACCCATGAGGCACAGATCCAGGAAATGAGGCAGAAGCACGCCCAGGCTATAGAAGAGCTGGCAGAGCAGTTGGAGCAGACAAAACGGGTAGGTGGGATGCTGAAAAGGTATAAAATATCACGGGTATAAGAGCTTCTGGTGGCGCTGAGAACCATCTTCCAGTTCCTGCATGGATAATTTGATCGCAATATTGATGCACTTAATGGCCTTAAATCCCTATTATTGGGTGAAGTGTAGCTTTCTGACATGATTGGTGAAAATTGACATGTGCTGTGGTAAGTGGAATACAACAGAGAGCAATACTTGATTGTAGGGGGTGTACTTGTACTACTGGCTGTGTTGGCTGTTAATTCAAGTGGTTTCCTTCTGCCTGCAAAAATAGCAGCTCGAATTCATTGTAATAATTTGTAAGTACAGTATAGGACTTCATTTCAATTCCCTTTTTGGTGTAAATATCCTATATGAGTGTGAATGGAGTTTTAATTCACAGTGACAGAAATGTTATCAATGCAGATTGATTGTTCCATGAAAAATTGGGTGCTGAGCCCAGTGGATTTTACTCTTGTATTTCGGATCTTTCTCTTTTTTTGATAACATCTGTGGAAGCCAGACTTCCGGAGACGTCACATTCTGCTCCAAACCAATTTCTTCCTGTCTTATTCAGGTAAAAGTGAATCTCGAAAAGGCCAAACAGGCTCTGGAAAGTGAACGGGCTGAACTGTCCAACGAGGTGAAGGTCCTCCTTCAGGTCAAAGGAGATTCTGAGCACAAGCGGAAGAGAGTTGATTCTCAGCTGCAGGAAGTACAAGTGAAATTTGCAGAAGGCGAGAAAGTACGAACTGAACTGGCTGAGAAGGTCAACAAATTGCAGGTAATGTTTCTGAGTATTTTCTCTTTGGGTCTTACCTGTTTAGTTCTGTGATGGGAAACCTTGGCACTCCAACTGTTCTTGGACTTCAATTCCCAGAAGCCCAAGTTCCTGTGAATCCACACATATGGGTTTACTGTGCGTACACGCAGTAAACCCATTCGTGTGGATTCACAGGGACTTGGGCTTCTGGGAATTGAAGTCCAAGAACAGCTGGAGTGCCAAAGTTCACCATCACTGGTCTAGTTAGTCTTCAAGTCTTAGAGAGAACAGGAGATATGGCACAGCAGGAAGGAAGCAGTGTTCCTCTTTGAGATCCAGAGATTTATCCCACTGTTGTTTGCTTTTACCCCATTAAAAAAAAGATAGAGCTGATGCTATAAGCAAGTAGCTTTTGTAAGAACTGCAATTAAAGCTGGTGAAATTGAAGGGCTAATTGGGTCTCCAACATTTTTGTAGCAGCAAAGAGTAAGCTTCGTTAAAAAGAGATGCACTCTTCTGGTTTTATCCTCCCCCTTTCTAAGAAGATGGAGTTTAAGAGTAGGTGACCAAACTTTACTATGTACAATAGTGTTGAACTTCTCTTTTATTCTTTCAGGTTGAGTTGGACAATATCACCGGTCTTCTGAATCAGTCTGATAGCAAGTCAATTAAATTAGCCAAAGATTTCTCTGCACTAGAATCGCAGCTGCAGGATACCCAGGTAAAGTATTGGCATAGCTTCCTGTTTTGTTTCTTCTCGTTGACTGACTGTCAACACTTTACAGCAGGGGTTTTCATCCTTTTCACGCTGGGGGCCGGACTGGTGGTTCCCCCCACTATAAAAGCTGTTGTAAAATGCACCCACAGCTGTTGTAAACTTGTTTACGACAGCCGCAGATGCGTTTTATGGCAGCATTTATGTGTTTATGACAGCCGCAGATGCCTTTACGGCTGTCATAAATGCGCCCACTTCCGGCGGCGCGGGCCACACGAAATGGTCCCATGAGCCGGAGGTTGCGAACCCCTGTTTTACAGAATCTCTTTATTTCATCTTTGCTTCATGATGACAGATTTATGTGACTGGCTAAGAGGGATATGGACCACACGATTAGATGTCTTCACATGTTTACTAATCATAGTAAAGAGACCAAACTATGTGATCTCTAATGTTTAGTTCCCCAGATGAGGGCCGTCTCTCAGCACTTTGGGGTGGCTCCTCTCTTCTCCGAAACAGAGTTCAGTTATAAAGACAGGTTCTGTTCACAACCTTGGCCAGAGGGTTGGACCACGGCTGTATCAGCCATGCACCACAATGCTACACAACCCTCTTCTAAGTTTGGACATAGAGAGTTTGGAGCAGGAGATGGTCTTTGCACGTGAGGGTGCATATTGCTCTCAGAGCACTAACAGCACAGATGCAAAAGCAAAGTAAAGCAATCCCACATATATACCATCCCATAGCACTTAGTGCATTCTCTGCGTGGTTCACAAGTTAATTAGCATTTTGTCCCAACATGCTGGGTACTCATTTTACCAACCTCAGAAGGATGGAAGGCTGAGTCAACCTTGATCCCTGATTGGGATTGGACTTACAACCTTTGGTTGCAGTACAGCAGTTTAACCACTGCACCACCAGAACTGATCATACTTCTCTTTTCTGATAGACAACTATCAGAAGATGTAAAGTACAGTACTGTACTAGTATTTCACACATACAGCATCTGTGTGATAACTCAAACAGAGTAGTAAAAGGAGATATCTTTGCATCCTAACTTTTCTATAAATCAACTCCTCTTTACTGCCATGAAAAAACCATGGGGAATATTACTATGGGATGTTTGGCTTCCATTGGCAATTCATTCCAAATGGCATATAGGCAATACAGGAACATTTTATACACTCCCAGTAGCTCAACTTGTTTTTCCACATAACAGAAATCAACTAAGGAGGCCCACTGCATCTTGACTTGCTGGCTGAAGATGAGCTATTTTGTGGGAATCTTTGTGTTTCAAATCTAATATTTGTGAAGCCTAATCTATTTCTCAGCATAAGATGCTAAACGGTTGAGTGGTGATTTTTATAGGAGCTGCTTCAGGAAGAAACACGTCAGAAACTGAGCCTCAGCACCAAGCTAAAACAGATGGAAGATGAAAAGAACAGCTTCAAAGAGCAACTAGAAGAAGAGGAGGAGGCAAAAAGGAACTTGGGCAAACAGATCTCTGCTCTCCAGCTTCAGGTAGTTTAGAATTACAAGAACAAGCCTTTGGCTCCCACGTTCTCTCCTTCCAAGAATGGCTGCCAGAAGTCTAGAAGTTTCCACCTGTGTTTCACACAAACCATAGTTTGCTATGTTGTTTCAACCCAGGAAACTGATTAACCATACAAATGACAGTATGGGGGTAGCTTATTTCAAGTGGTTATAATGATCAAAATTTTCAAGTGGTTATAATAATCAGAATGTAGGGTTTGGATGTACCATTGGACAGTACTGTACTTGTTCTTTTTTAAAGACAAAAGCTTCCTGTCCCGTTGTAGGCATGCTTCGAGAAGGGGGCAATTTCATTAGTTTGAAGCTTTCTGTGGCTTACGTTCATAGCATTTAACATTTACCTACAAACGGTAGTTTTCTGTCAAAAACATTTCATGAAGGTCGCTTTTATCTGCTAAAATAAGAATTGTCTTTTGGCCGTTAGAGCCATGATGGCGAACCTTGGCACTCCAGATGCTGTTGGACTTCAATTCCCAGAAGCCCAAGCCCTCGTGAATCCACACAAATCGTTTGCTGTGATTCATCCGGCCCGCGCCGCCCTTGTCGCTCCTGGAAGCGAAAGTAAAACGCGCCCGCGTTTTACTTCCGCTTCCAGGAGCGACAAGGGCGGCGCGGGCCGGATGAATCACAGCAAACGATTTGTGTGGATTCACGAGGGCTTGGGCTTCTGGGAATTGAAGTCCAACAGCATCTGGAGTGCCAAGGTTCGCCATCACGGCGTTAGAGTTTTGACTTGGAAACTCTGGAATCTTAATGCTCAGGTCCTTTTTGCTACTTTGAAAATCCGTCCACTGTATCTTATATCAGTAATCTCAGCTACATTTGAGCAAGATTCACAGTATGCAACACTCCCTTTTGTTCAGTTCACAGCATTCTTCTCAGTTCCTTTTCAAGGATCTGTTGGTCTTGAGGTTTTTTTTCTCCTTTGCAAAAAGGGGTTTAAACTGCAGTTGCTTTGTGTGCCTCCTTAAAGAAAAGAACCATTTTTTCCTCTTTCTTTCTTCTTATAATCTACCCTTTAGGTTGCAGATATGAAGAAGAAGATGGACGATAGTGTGGGCTGTCTGGAATCGGTGGAAGAAGCCAAAAAGAAACTTCTGAAAGATCTTGAGGCCATGAGCCAACGTTATGAGGAGAAAGCAGCTGCCTATGACAAGCTGGAAAAGACAAAGACTCGACTCCAGCAAGAGTTGGACGATATTGCTGTGGAATTAGATCACCAGCGGCAGATTGTCTCCAACCTGGAGAAAAAACAGAAGAAGTTTGATCAGGTATGTTTCATTGGTGTCTACGTTTGGTTCCCAGGACCTATGCCTGGTGTTTAGACTGTTTTGATGGTGGTAACAACCAAAGATTGTCCTGGAAATCTCCTAGTACCATTGACTTGCCTTTTCCAGCTACTGGCAGAGGAGAAAACCGTGTCTGCAAAATATGCTGAAGAGCGGGACCGTGCTGAAGCAGAAGCGCGTGAGAAGGAAACCAAAGCCCTCTCCTTGGCCAGAGCCCTTGAGGAAGCCATCGAACAGAAGGCTGAGCTGGAGCGTCTCAACAAGCAGTTCCGGGCAGAGATGGAAGATTTGATGAGTTCAAAGGATGATGTTGGCAAGAGTGTAAGTTGGTGGTATTATTATAGTATTCAAAGCATTCACACCATCTAAAACAGGGGTTCCCAACCTAAAGCCCGTGGGCCGGATCCGACACGTGGTGCCATTTCATGTGGCCCTCCCACCCCTTCAAGGGCATTCGAGAAACAAGTGGTCACCCCTTTGAATCTGTTGAAACAAAATCGCTGCTCCCATTGTGCAAGCAGTGCAAAACGGCCGTCTGGCCCTCAAAGCTGACTGAGAGAGTGTGACCCGGCATCCGTCTTGAAAAGTCGTAGCCCCCACACTATGGAACCTCCTCCCAGTAGAACTACGCCTCCAGGCCCAGTTTCTACCATTTAGGAAAGAATTGAAGACGTGGTTGGCAAAATGGGCCTGGGGGCCGGGATTGTCAACAAGCTCCCCTTTTTGGCTCATCTGAGGCTTCCCCCCTCCTGTAATTAATTTTTAAGGTTTTTGTAGATTTTATATTTGTTTTTAGATAATAGATGGCACGGCCGGGGGCGGTTTAATATTATGTTTTTAAGGTTTTTTAAATTGTTCTACCTGTATATTCTATGTACACCATCCAGAGTCCTTTGGAGAGGGCAGTATTTAAATCTATTAAATTAAATTAAATTAATTAGTTAAAAGGTTGGGAACCCCTGATCTAAAAGGTTGGGGTCAGAAGGGCATCAGAAGAAAAATCAGGAAACGCCCTTGGAAAGAAGAATGCAAGTTCAAATTACAATCACTCTTACAGAGTAAATAAGATATTCAATGAGTGTTTTCCTTCCATTGCTAATCCCTTGATGAGTTTCCATGGCTGAATGGAAATTTGAACTCACGTCTCTTGAATCCTTATTCAGATGGTCCATACCGGGCACAAAATATAGGTGCTTCATTTAATTCCAGTAGAGAGACACAAATTGATGAATCTGTTTTGCCACATGAAATCATGTGGCTTGAAAAAAATTTCTTAAGGCTTCTTTCCTTCTAAAAGAATGATGATTTTGTCAGCATTTTGTAAAGCTGCTTTGCGCTGCATTTTCACCTATTAGATAAGTTATATCCGAAACACCTACCTGGAAAATGTTTTAAGCTATCATTTATGAATAGTTAAATTGGCTGAATCAGAATTTCTATGCAGTTCAGTTTCTAATAAGAACTTTTTCAAATATGATTTGTCCAGATAAGTAGAAAGATTGATGAAGTGAATGGTGAGCTAGAGATAAATTACTTTCTGTTCCTATTTTAATGTGCTTGTTTGTGTTTTTAAGTGTTTGACTTAAAATTTACTCAAACAGCATCTCATGTATGCAGCGGTGAAAGGGAGTGGCTTTGTTGATACGGTAACAATTTCTTTTCTTTTTGTTTTGTGCGGCAGGTCCATGAGCTGGAGAAATCCAAACGGGCTCTGGAGCAGCAGGTGGAAGAAATGAAGACACAGCTAGAAGAACTGGAGGATGAACTGCAAGCAACAGAGGATGCCAAACTGCGCCTGGAAGTGAACCAGCAAGCCATGAAGGCTCAGTTTGAGCGGGATCTGCTGGCCCGTGATGAGCAAAATGAAGAAAAGAGAAAGCAGTTGATGAAACAGGTGAAATTTCAGAAATCTTGAATGCTTCTGTCATGCATCTAGCATCTTTTCAGGGAAGTCACGGAGTTTCATAAATTGCTCAGCCCATGCTAAATGGTAATACAGCAGTGGCTTAGTGGTTAAGACGCTGAACTTGATGACTGGAAGGTCGGCAGGTCAGCAGTTCGAGACTCAAGTGCTGCACAACGGAGTGAGCTCCTGCCTTCTGTCCCAGCTCCTGCCAACATAACAGTTTGAAAGCAAGAAATTGCAAGTAAATAAATAGGGACCACTTTGGTGGGAAGGTAAATAGCGTTTTGTGCACTCCAGTGTTTAGCCATGCCTGCCATATGTCCACAGAAATGTCTGCAGACACAGACAGCACTGGTTCTTCAGCTATAAACAGATGAGCACTGAACCCTAGAGTCGGATATGACTGGCGACCTTTACCTGCACCTAGACAGCTCCATTTGCCCCTCTTTCTTTCCTGTTTGCTTAAAGGATAGAGGAATAACATTGTGCTTACGGATACACTGTTTATGCTTTGACTTCATACAGGTGCGAGAAATGGAAGTGGAGCTGGAAGATGAGAGAAAGCAACGCTCCATTGCTGTGGCAGCCAGAAAGAAGTTGGAAATGGATCTCAAGGATCTTGAAGCTCACATCGACTCTGCTAACAAGAACCGGGAAGAGGCCATCAAACAGCTCCGGAAGTTGCAGGTGAAGTTCCACTCTTCTTTGCTGGGTAGTCTTTGGCAATATCGTACAAGACATAAACGGCCTGAATTTAGTCTCATAAGTGTTATGTAGATCTGAGGTGGGCATGGTCTCAGAGCACAGGGGGCCAAATTAAAACCCCAGTGGGTCACACCAGGCCTAGAAATGGCTGAAACTGGCCATTAAAAGTTAAAACTCTATTTGTATGTGTGTTGTTGTTTTTTTTGTAATAGTGAGGTTTGGGTGAGGAAGTCTTGAAGGATTACTCAATGCCCATGAGCAAGGATCTGCTACTCCTAGGGCATTCGTGCAGTAAACCCATTTGCGTAGATTCACAGAGACTTGGGCTTCTGGGAATTGAAGCCCAAGAACACCTGGAGTGCCAAGGTTCACCATAAGGGTCCTAGGGAATTTTCTGGCTTTCCCCTTTTGTTGTCGTAGCTTTTTTGAACTTGGGTAGGTGGGAGGTACTGGGAGCTGCAAAAATGCTTCCGGGGACCCAGATGTGGCATGTAGGTTTTACTTTCCCCCACTCCTAGTGTCGATCAACTAGCCTTCAGAAAATCTCATTTACTTGTTTTAATCAAGGAAGCTTCAATTGGATTTTCATCATTTGGTCTAAAAGCTGACATTGTGGATGTGTGGCTATTAGATGGTGTTCTCTGTAGGCGGATGTTCTTAAGTTTAATTCTTGGCATCTTGAGATACAATGTTTCAGGTAGTAGATTTGGGGAGAAATGCTTGACTTAGAGAGCTGCCGCTAGTTGATTTAAAATCAATGGGATTTACTAGATGGATTGGTCTGGCTTTGTATAGGAACAGAACCATAGACTCAAGGAGAATTGTCTTTGGGTTTTTTAGGCCCAAATGAAGGATTGCATGCGAGAACTGGATGACACACGTGCCTCTAGAGAAGACATCTTGGTCCAAGCCAAAGAGAATGAAAAGAAGTTGAAGACCATGGAAGCAGAGATGATGCAAATGCAAGAGGTAATCTACTTCCAGAAAAAGCACTGTAGTTGCCACGCAAGTCAGGTGTATAGATACAGGGGAGCTATGAACTTGTTTTCAGGGATATGGAAGAGAATAGTTGAGTCCTTGGAACTTCATCAGTTCTATTCTAGGTCAAAACCCATGTTAGTCATTTCTGGAATGGTTGGGGGGGCATATGATCGGCTACATTCAAAACCTCACACCACTCTATGTAAATCTCTTTCAGCTTTCTTATTTCACGACTGGTTTTAGGGTCAGCTTATAGGCTTTACCTCTTTGAAATTCCTATTTCATTGTCTTTATATTAACTCTTTGTTTATCAGAATCTTCTGCTCTGACTCAAACAATGTCTATATAAGTATTATCCCATTACACTTTGTAGCATCACAAACATCTGATGAGCATGTGATGTTTATTTTCGTGTTCAAGAGTTCTGTGCCCATTTCCACAATATATTTGCCATTTTTGAGTTTCTTGGAGTAGAAAAGTTTCTTGTTCTGAGACATTTCGCTGGCTTCCACATATTTCCTCCTGTACCTCATCCAATATGACATGTCTCAAGCCTGTCAATAGGCTACAGTTTGACCCATCACATGAGTAACAGCTTGTTCTGCTTTCAGGAACTTGCAGCTGCTGAACGTGCCAAGCGTCAGGCTCAGCAAGAGAGGGATGAACTGGCTGATGAGATTGCCAACAGCAGTGGCAAAGGGTAAGTAGTGATGGCACTCTGTTCCTTCATGGAGGAGAAATGTTGTGGTAGGGAACATTTCTGTAATCTGGGTGTTTTTAAATTGTGTGGAGTCTGGAGAACCCCTTATAACAGCTGCACATGTCTCAGATCAAAAGTAATGAGTGTTCTCATGGAGCATACATTCTTATTGTGTTTGGCTTCCTAGAGCTCTGGCCATGGAGGAAAAGCGACGCTTGGAGGCTCGAATAGCTCAGTTGGAGGAAGAACTGGAGGAAGAGCAGAGCAATACAGAGCTCGTGAATGATCGCCTCAAGAAAGCAAATCTCCAGGTATCTGTTTGCGAGGAATTGGAGTTTCAGCTGACAGATGTGACTGAGAAACCTCTCCGACCATATTGCATAGAAATTGTTGTCTGTTCCTCCTTATCAGAAACTTTAAGCTATATCCCAGTGATGGCGAACCTTTTAGAGATTGAGTGCCCAAACTGCAATCCAAAACCCACTTATTTATTGCAGAGTGCCAACACGGCAACAGGGGAGGGAGGAAGCAGTCCAATTGGGCTGCTTGGCAGAGGGGCGGGGTGAACTATGTACTGGGGTAAGGGAGGAAGCGCTTTCATTGAGCTGCTTGGCAGAGGGGTGGGGAGAACTATGTGCTGGGGCGACAGCACGTGCCCACAGAGAGGCCTCTGAGTGCCCCCTCTGGCACGCATGCCATAGGTTCGCCACCACTGCTATATCCTGTACCATAGTGCCAGCAGCCTTGTAACTCCAGGCCCACAGTCCTAAATTCAAGTGCAAGAGAAGCTTGGATTCAAATTCCAGACATATCCGCGGGATAAGAGGATGCACTTCACATTTACAAGATCCCATGTTTAGCTTTTTGAATCTCCAGCTATGAAACATGCATAGCAGAGCTCAGAAGTGCTTTCTACCTCAGTACTAAGTATTAAATTTGATAGACTACTGCAGTGATGGCGAACCTAGGTACTCCAGCTGTTCTTAGACTTCAATTTCCAGAAGCCCAAGTCAGCACTCCTGCTGATCAGGGCTTCTGGGAATTGAAGTTCAAGAACATCTGGAGTGCCAAGGTCTGCCATCACTGGACTAGTGGAATGAATCTGCGTAATAGGATAATTCTTCTGACCTTTGGGCATTTAGAGAAACAATAGCTAACAAATGTTGACTCCCATTTTTTATCTTTGGTAGGCATGTCACAGATTTTGATTTGTCGGTAAAGCCCATAGGTTAGGCTGGTGACAATATTGTATTTGGGTTCTCTTTACCTTTTGGGGAATTGAGAGAGATGAATTGGAACCCTGGGACAGGCAGAGGTTGTTTATGAAGGGGTGTGGACCAAAAGAAGCATTTTTCGAAACAGTTTCTGATTGACTCACTTATTATTCCTTTTCTCAGATTGACCAGATAAATACAGATCTGAATGCAGAGCGTAGCAATGCCCAGAAAAATGAAAATGCTCGCCAGCAAGCTGAGCGTCAGAACAAGGAGCTGAAGGCCAAACTTCAAGAGATGGAGGTTGCAGTGAAGTCAAAATACAAGTCTTCTATCACTGCTTTGGAGGCAAAGATAACGCAGCTGGAAGAACAACTGGATGCTGAAACAAAGTAAGTATTGGTGGTCTGCCAAGCACTCATCCTTCACTTTTATATACAGGTACTTTCACAGGAGAAAGGGGGGTTTCCCTGTAGATAACAGCCGGTGTGAATACGGAGAAGTACAAACTATCTCCCATAGGATACAATGCCCCTCAACGTTTACTAAGGAGGACCTTATGTTGGCAAGAGGAAATGCTGTTGATATGGCCCGATATTGGGCAGATGTCATCTAGCCGTTTTAATTCTATTTTGTTTTAGATGTTTTAATTTTTGCTTTGTATATTGTTATATGCTAATGGTGCGTCTGACCTGAATAAAGAAAGATATACAGGCACAAACAGGTAATTGCCTTAGCCTCCAGGGCAAGGCTGGAATGGCTGCCGGGGGAGGTCCTGGAGTATTTGATTGCATTTAAAGATCTGATTTCAAGGCCACTGTGGGCAGTACAAGGGTCAAAATATAAGTGATAGTTAGCAGTAAGACAAAATGTATGCTTGAGTTGCATTCAAGGCTTCGATTATTGCCCCACTCTTTATCTATGACCATGATGGCGAACCTTGGCACTCCAGATGTTCTTGGACTTCAATTCCCAAAAGCCCAAGCCCCCTGTGAATCCACACGAATGGGTTTACTGCGATTTATTCAGCCCGCGCTGCCCTCGTTGCTCCTGCAAGCGGAAGTAAAGTGCGCCCATCCGCGTTGAAATCCAAGAACATCTGGAGTGCCAGGGTTCGCCATCAGATCTATGCCCTTTTGTTGTGTGCCTGCTATGTCTCTCAAGCTAAAGGTGACACCTTTAGAACAGGTACTGAATGGAAGGCAGAGCAATAACGTGACTACAGATGAAGTCGGCACACCGTCTCTAAAACAGCCACTTGTGAAAGCTGGGCCACAAAGTATGGGCTGTGTAAATTGACGCTGATCTAAAAGCCACTAAACTGCCTCAGCACCAATTTCATTTCATTTCATTTCATTTCATTTAATACTTATATACCGCCTTACTCAAGCCAATAGCCGACTCAGGCGGTTTACATAGGAAAAGCACGGCAGAGCAAAAATACCATATACAATACAAAATTCCACAATTCAATACACAGACTCAGTCGTAAACAATAAAAAAATCAGTTACAAAAGAATACAATATAGCCTCATAAAACAAAGGCAGCAGCAATACAAAATATCAATAATACAATATAGATTCGAAAACATTCCAAAGAGCGAAAGGGAAAAAACCTCAACCTAAGAGTTCCACCAAGTCCAGTGAACAGGGCCAAGAGGAGTGCGGCCGCGTGGCGTCGGCAGCTCTTCAGAGTTCCCTGGTAGCCTCCGGGTCTCCCTTTAACCTCCTCCCGCCGATGGCAAGGGCGGGAGGGGTGCGGCCAGTCGGCATCGGTGGCTCTTTAGAGCTCCCCAGTGGCCTCCGGAGCTCCCTTTAAACTCCTCCCGCCGATGGCATTTAGACCTACGTTTATGCAGCAAACTCTGACTCTGGCCAGCAGTCAGCTCCAACCTCAGACAGTGTCCACAGGGTAACTCTGCAGTGACCTATTTTCTGTTTGCCTCCACCCTGATTGCACAGAGACTCCATTGCGTTTAAAGCTTCCAAGTCGGCAACTCAACGTACATTTTTTTGTTGGTCCTGTCAGAAGGGTGGCATTTTACCTTTACCATTTAAAAATTTCTCTAGGGATATCTCCAGATACAACCCTTGTCCATTTTGGAATTCTTACATCCATATGACGAGACAACTTTTCTTTACAGGGAAAGGCAGGCTGCCAGCAAGCAGGTGCGACGCACAGAGAAGAAGCTGAAGGATGTTCTCCTGCAAGTGGAGGATGAGAGGCGTAATGCTGAGCAGTACAAAGATCAGGTATGTCCTTTTGGCTAAAAGACTGCGCTGAGAGGGAGAAGGTTATCCCTGGAGTCCCACCAAAGCTTCATCTGTTGAAGTTCTGTTAGCAAGCTGTTAAGATTTTAGCAGTGTTATTTTTTTTAAAAAGGCCAACTCGCCCCTTTTCACTGAGGGCGTCGTCGTCTTTACGTCAATAAATTTTCCATCCTCTGGAAAAAAAATGCCACAAATCAGGATGAGTGGTAATGGAAAAGCTCTACCCTTACTGCTGAAATATTCATTTTTTTTTTCATTTTGCTTAATTCCAAGGGAGTAGCTCAGTCTTTAGGAATCTCTAAAGACTAGCTCAGGTTGCTATACGAGGAAGGGAGGGTTTAAGGAAACAGCTCCTGAATAGCATAAACTCTACAGAAATAGTGTAAACTTTATCCCAGTTCTGGAAGCTAGATTTTTAAGAAGCCAATGGGTTGTCTAATCCCATGATGGCGAACCTTGGTACTCCAGATGTTCTTGGACTTCAATTCCCAGAAGCCCAAGCCCCTGTGAATCTACACAAATGAGTTCACAGGGGCTTGGGCTTCTGGGAATTAAAGTCCAAGAACATCTGGAGTGCCAAGGTCTGCCATCATGGGTCTAATCTGTGTACTACAGGTTAAGGATAGCAAGTTATATACTCCTAGGAGTGGTGGTGATTCCTCTTTCTGCTCTGCAGGCAGACAAGGTGAATGCACGTTTGAAGCAGCTGAAACGCCAGCTGGAGGAAGCAGAAGAAGAGGCCCAACGAGCAAATGCCGCTCGTAGGAAGCTGCAGCGGGAGTTGGAGGATGTCACTGAAACTGCCGATGCCATGAACCGAGAGGTCAGCTCCCTGAAGAGCAAACTCAGGTAAGGTAGATGCTCCTGTAGTTTTGCCTTACTGTGACATGCAGTGAATGGCGCTGCCTGAATGTGCACGTGGTCCAGAGAGGACGTTCCTGCCTTCAAAGATCCCAGGTTTTCACTGTTCTGTTCTCCTTAATAGGCGCGGGGACTTGCCATTTGTTGTGACCCGCCGGATTCCCAGGAAGGGCACAGGCGAAGTCTCTGATGAGGAAGTGGATGGCAAAGCAGATGCTGGTGACGCCAAAGCTACTGAATAGAGCTGCTCCTTGGTCGCACGTGATAGAGTGACACATTCTCTCCCTTTGTCCAGTGGACTTCCGTAATCCCTTCTGCCAGGGAAAGTGGACCACATCTGTCAAAATGTTCCCTGGAATATTTGGAGCCATCAGATGTTAGTGTTGTTGCTTCCAGCTTCTAAGCGCTCTTGTTTCCAATGCCAAAGAGTATGCCGTCTGATTTGAGGCTGGGAGCTACAGCTGCCTGTAGCCTGTATTGTCCTTGCCATGGCTGCCAGTAAAATTATGTAGTTTGGCAAATGGGGTGGGTGGGTGGGTGGGTGGATAGGATGAGGGAGAGACTACTTCTTGTTGCCGTAAGTCAACTATTTTCTTTCAATAACGAGTTTGTGATAGATGCAGGGATCACCCTTCACCCTTTCCCTTTCTCTTGTTTGCTTTTGGCAATCATGTTCAGTGACCTCACACTTTACTCTTCAGTCTGCTCACCTAGCCAGTTTGGGAGCCATGATGAGCAGGAAAAAGAAAGGATTCCAGCATGACCCCCATATGTTGGAGTCCACATAGTCTTAGGGATGAATGGAACATCTTGCAAGGGAAGTTTTGCAGACTTCTTCTTCCTTGTGGCTAATGTCTGGACAGATCTGAAGTGCAATAGTGTCTGCTTTAGTGTCTAAAATATAGTGTGAACCAGTAGTTAGTGACAGGTCAAGAAAGGAGAACTTCCCCTTGTGCTTGTTGCAGAATTTATTTGGGACCAAATATATTTAATGGTTACACACAGGATCGATTGGGTTGAAATGGAGTGTAGGCAAGGAATTGCTTCTTTTTTGTAACGTCCAAGCCTCTAGCTCTATAATCAGGGGACAGAGTTTAGTTATTCTGCACAGTGACACAGAGTATATTAAAGAAGAAATAAAATACTTTTAATCTGCACAGATTATATGTCGAAGGCCTTTGTATCTCTTGTTTATAAGCAATTAATAAGAATAAAGGTCTTTATCACTGCCTTTCTATGGGGACTACGGTTATATAGATAGTCTTTACTTTTCTACACTATACACTGGTTGCTGGATTTACCTGTATACTTAACCATACTGTATATGCTGCATTTAGACTTCTGAGCAAGTGACAAATTAAAATAAGAATCTCCTACACTTTACGGTTGTTGCCCTCACTCCAGGAGTCTCCTGCCCAACTGCTGTCACAAACAAATTTGCAAACTTTTTATATCATAAGTGCCTTAGCATGTGCCTCAGCTCTGTCTCCACTACAGTCAATAATGGATCACTGGTGCTCCTCTAACAATAAAGATTATCCATGTGCTTCAGACTGTGTTTGTTTGTTTGTTTATGTGCTCAAATGCTATAAGGGGGTGCCATAAAAGGGCAGAAAATCTGCTTTTTTTAGCACTCAAGAACTGGATGGTGCATCTCCTTGGATGATACAGAAGTGAGGAAGAGACTATGTAGGGCTGGTAAGAATTGGCTTGCAATGCCTAGCTACTGTTCTATAAAGGTTGATTGCGAGCAGGGGTTCCTCCGTATATGGAGAATTAAAACATCATGGGACGGTGATGGTGAACCTTTTAGAGACCGAGTTCCCAAACTGCAACCCAAAACCCACTTATTTATTGCAAAGTGCCGCTGCAGCTGTGGGGGGCCCTGCCTCTCCCTCTCTGCTCTCTCCGGGAGGGATAAAAGGCCGTGGGCCGCCGGGGCCAAGCCGAAGAGTGCCACCACAGCTGTTGGGGCCCCCCGCCTCCCTCCCTGCTCTTGTCGGGGAGGGATGGAGGGCTGTGGGCCACCGGGGCCATCAGTGAAATTGTTGAGCTGATGGCTCCGTCACTTGTGGACCTTGTCGTGTGAAATTTTGTGTCTTTGATATTGTATTTCTTTATTACATTGTTGCCATTGTTGTTATATTGTATTTTTTGTAAATTGTATTTCTAATCATTGTATCTATATTTTTTGTAAGCCGCTTCGAGTTGTCCATTGGATTGAGGGAAGCGGGATATAAATTTAATAATAATAATAATAACAACAACAACACAGCAACAGGGGAGGCAGGAAG
This sequence comes from Bradypodion pumilum, assembly GCA_035047305.1. Taxonomy (NCBI): domain Eukaryota; kingdom Metazoa; phylum Chordata; class Lepidosauria; order Squamata; family Chamaeleonidae; genus Bradypodion; species Bradypodion pumilum. The sequence continues at coordinate 37,081,638 of JAWDJD010000005.1, read as the reverse complement.
CGCTCCCATTGGGCTGCTGGGCAGAGGGGCAGGGCAAACTGTGCTAGGGCAACCACATGGATGCCCACAGAGAGGGCCCCGAGTGCCACCTCTGGCACGCGTGCCATAGTTTCGCCACCACTGTCATAGAAGAAGGCTGATTTCAGTAAGTTTAAGATAGTAGTTGGAGAGATCTCGTGCTTAGATAATACTTAAGAAGATGGGATTCTGTCAAAGAATAGGAGGTTTTTTTTTTTTACCATGAGATACTGCAGACACAATTTCTATGAAAAAGGACATGGGAAGCACACAACCATAGTGTTTGGCTAAAGAACTTCTGAAAAGCTGATGTGTAAGAAATGGAAGAAGGAGTAAATCACTAAGGGAAGAGTACAGTACTAGTGAGTAGCCAGGGACTAGTCAGTATTTTGTAGGGAAAACGTGGAAGAGCCAAATCTTAGAATGTGTTCAAATTTGCAAAAAAGAATTAAAAATGGCCAAAAATAAAAGCGTTTCAGCTAGGCACAGAGGAAGAACACAAACAAGAAAGAATGGGAAATACTAAGATATTAAGATATAGTACAGAACACCTAGCTACTTTGAGTTGAGGTTTCCAGGCGCATACAAACTGCCCCAAAGGAACTTGCAGAAATCATCTTTGAGCCTTTGTCTATCTGAGAATTCTTGGAGTTCTGGCTTTCCTATGAACAGCTCCTAGTTTTGACTCAGTTTTGACACAAGAACAAAACCATATTAGAAGATGGAGAAAGGAGCTTGCTGGATAAGGAACAACATTAATGGAGGATATAGCTGAAGATCTCAACTTCCCCTATGTCACTTGGAGGACCCTGAATAGTCTAAGGGTTGGAGTCCCTAAATGCAAGACCAAGATGCTCATGGGGCTCAAATCCAGGAAGAGCTTTATGGCAAGAACAAACATTCTTGAGGGAACACAAGAGCAAAACCAAATTAGAAGATAGAGGAAGGAGCTCACTGGACAAGGAACAACATTAAAGGAAGATATGACTGAGGAATCTAACTTCCCCTATGTCACTTGGAGGATTCTGAGGCATGGAGTCGCTAAGTGCGAGACCAACATGCTCAAGAAGAGGCTGCTGGCAGACGACAACACATAGTGTGAATATGGAGAGATACAGAATTCTCATTTACTGGTCTGCTGATTGCTTCCATAGACATGCACTGACGAGGACTTGTGTTTGGGCAACGACAAAGCGAAGAAAGGCTTCATTTTGGCAGTCAAGGGGTTGATCAGGACATTTTTATTCTAGAAGTGTTTAGCAAATTTTGTCCCCATGTTCAAAAGAAGGGAAGATTATGATTCAGACAGCTATTGCCCACTTAGTTTGAACCAAAAGAAATTTCTAGAGCAGATTATTAAACAGTTGATTTGTGAGCTCATAAAAAGAACACTGATTACTAAGAGCCAATATTGTTTCTCAAAAACAAATAAGACCAGTCTTACTTTTTTATAAGTGTTGCAAGCTTAGAAGAATGTCCCTAAAAGAGAAGAATGCTGTGGACATAGTGTATATTTCAGCAGTGCTTTTTAGACAAGGTCCACTATATTCTTGTGCTCAAGCTGGTGAATTGTAGACTAGCAATGCCGTTGGATTGATTTGTAGCTGGTTGCTGGGTCATACGCATATTAAGCTCAGCAGTGATTCCTCATGCTGGAGAGAAGCGACATGCTGTGCTGCAGATTCTGTACTTGGTCTAGTGGTATTCTTATAGATAATAATTTTGCATCAGAAATTATTCTGGGTTGAGAGGATTTTTGTGGAAGAAACTGCTCAGGGAATGCTCAAATGAGGCTTCTTTCATGTCCCCAAGAGTTGGGACAGAGACGGGTGCTCAAACCATCATGCAGTACCCAGGTCTCAAACTGCCGACATGCCAGCCTTCCAGTTAACAAGGTGAGCTTTTTAACCACTGAACCACCGCAGCCCCTTCTTATAGATGGCTTGAATGAATGAGTAGTGGGGATGATCATCACTTTTCTAGTTGACACCAAATTGGAAGTGAGCAAATTGAAGTTCAAGATCCCCCAGACGAGAACTCAGAAAAATAAAATATAAAAATGAGGGAAACACATAACATTCTAAGTAGTCAAGGGGGAAAAAGCAGATTCATAAATATGGCATTGATAACCTAGTACCCTTAGAAATAATGTAGGGCTCTTAGTGCAGGGGTGCCCAAACCTTTTGGGCTGTGGGCCGGTCACGTGGTTCAAGGGGCTGGTCACTATGGCCCAGGTGCCAGATCCAGCCCTGATGCCAATTCATCTGGCCCCTACGCCAATTCATCTGTACAGGTGTGTTTTACTTATGCTTCTGGGAGCGACAAGGACTTTGGGGGCAGATGAATTGTGTTGGGGGCCGGATTTAGCCCCCGGGCCATAGTTTGGGCACCCCTGTCTTAGTGTATCACAAGCTAAACATAACAATGTCACATAGAGGTGGAAAAGTGTCATTGCAATTCAAGGCTGCACATGCAGAAAGATAGTAGCCAAATCAAGAAAAGCTGTAATCGTGCTACCCTGCATTGGTCAAACTGCATCTGGAATGCAGGATACAGTTCCGAGCATCTCAGCCTAAGAAGGTTGTTCAACACTCTTGAGTTATCCTACTCTACCCATGCCTTCAAGTTGGAACTTGCATAGCAACCCTAACAGGGCTTTCAAGACAAGAGAGATTTAAGGAGTGATTTTGCCAATTCCACACACTTAGTGAATTTCCATGGTTAAACAGGGATTTGAATCCAGGCCTCCTGATTGTTACTCTTATCTGTTACACCACACAGGGTATCTTCACTCCTACACTTCTTGTTCTGCTATATCCAAATCTGAATATTGGCGATCAACTATGAAAACTATCCTGAGAATATAATGCAGTAGCCTTTCATCTGCCTTCTGCATCGTGGCTTGACACCTGTACTACTGATCTAGTTCTGCGAGTCACTTTCTGGTCCTGAGCCCTTTAGGCACACAAAGACCTCATCTGCCCCAGGCCAGCATTGATGAAACTGCTGCCCTCCATCAAGATGGATTAAAAGGAAGCCTTGAATTCTAATGGTAAATGTCAGTAGACCAGATAGCATTTGAGGTGGGGGGGGGGGGTCACTTGCACACACTAGGTGCACTACCATTCATCCTAATACAAAGTGGCATTGTTCCATTGTAAAGTGACTTTACCAATGAGTGGCCAGTCTTCTTTTAAAAGGAGAATCATATACTGCAAATTCAGACATGACATTTTAAAAAAGTTACAAAGGAGCACTGATTTAACTAGAAAGACTTCCTCTAGGCATCTCGTGTGATGGTGTTAAATGATGAAATAACCAATGAGTGGATGTGCAGAGGCTTTGTGCAGCTGGTATGGATAGAATATTCTAATTTGGGGCAAATCCTGAGGCGGAACTGGAGTGCTTTGTCACTTTAATATGAGAATGTAAGAACACATGAGTCAAATCATTTAAGTTATTTTATTTAAGTCTACAGGTTTCAGTATCTGATCCTATGACTGGAAAAAAAATATCCTATCCTAAAATAGCTATTTAAAGAGGCTCTTATGAAATTAATTGATTAATATTGTGGAAATGGTGGATAATCTGTACAGGGAAACAATTAAGTTGGAGAAAGGCTGTTAAGCAACACATGAACTCTAAGTGTTTATGTGAGAGAGATCTAATTTGCTCACTTTTCTGTTTAATGCTTAAAAGAGAAAAAAAATGTAATTACTCAGAATAGCTTTAAAAGCAATGGAAGAGGGAAAGTAGCAAAAATGAACAAATTGCTAGCATATGGCACTTCAAATCAGCCATTAGTGTATCCGAAAGCACCTTATAACAATTTAGTGTCTACAAAAGTCTTGGATCGGAAACTTCTCTTCAATCTAACTTCCCTTCGTATACAATAGCACACCTGTCTGAGGATTACAGGAGTTGCAATCCAACACATCTGGAAGGTTCTCTGTTGGGGGAGAAATGTGAAGCTCACTGCTAAATGTGATTCCAAGAATTTCTACTCAAGTGTTCTTTTCCTAGGGCTCTCAAGACGTTTAGGAAGGACATGAAATGTATCACAACAAAGGGAAGCAAATAGAAAGAAAAGTTATCTGCCAACCAATTTGATTTCCAAAATATCTTACGGGACCAAACCAGACATTTCATCAAGATGGATTTGAGGTATATGTAGGCATTTTCAATCTGAATAATAGCTATTAGCACTTTCTACTAAAATCCATGCCTACCGATTATAAGTATAAAAAATGACCTGAACAGAAAGACAACAAAAGAAGGAATTATACTGCCCCTTTTCCCCTCCCAGTCATAGCTCCCTTGCCAGGTGAGTTTCATCTTTAAAATATCAAGAGACTTTTACCTATTTTCATATCTAAATTTGGTCCCAAGAATAAAGATTGAGCTTCAGATCTCTGTTCCTTTGTAAATATACATTGCCTGTATCAGAAGTCATATTTCACTCTTTTTTGTGTTCCAAGAGAAAATGCAAAGAATTTAATGCACTGATGGGTTTCCTGTAAACAGCTCCCAATTGTAATTCTACCCCCGAATATTCTAAAAGGGTTTGGTAATTGAGAAGAAAATGAGCTGTTAGGCTGAACTGATAATGTGTGTTACGAGTCTTACTTGGTTGAGGAACAGATAATATGTTAACTGGTTAAACTGGAGAAATTTAAGCTGTGGGACTTTTAAGTATGGAAGGAATCTAAATCCTTCATGTTGGACACTTACAATTTTGGCAGAATGGGACAATGGTCAGTTAGAACAGGAATACTATTTCCTCCTTAGTTACACCCTATTGAGACGGTGCCCAAGAACAACTCTGGAGCCCATGTAAACAGAAAGCAAAAGGAAAGGCTTCTTCTTCTGTCATATCTGAATATACAGTATTGGAGATTCTCATGGCATTCAGCCATGAAGACTGTCCTGAGAATATAATGGAGTGTCCTTTCATCTGCCTTCTGCATCGCAGCATCCAGTTCCGCAAGTCACTTTCTGGTCCTGAGCCCTTTTACCATGCAAAGTCCTTCGCAGCCCCGGGCTAGTATTGATGAAGCTGCTTCCCTCCATCAAGATGGATTCAAGAGGGATTTAATCCACTTGGGGACCATCACCCTTCCCTGTGGTCTTCGGTACTCAAATCCGTTAGTCCTCAGACTGGTCAGGTTAGTTAGTTAAAGAAAGGCTGGGAAAAGTTAATTCAGATGGAGCAATGGAGGGGAGCCCTCTCCAACAGATGAGTTTGTACTTCTGTGAAAAGAATTTGGGAGGGGGGGGCAGGTGGAAGAAGCACAGAAGAGAAGGTATCTCTTCCATTGTTGCTGTGGTCTTCCTACCCATTTCTGACAAAAATGTGACAAATTATCCCAGAAGAAATATGGTCATCAGTTGGAAGAAAAGATTCCTTACATCCTTGAAATGGGGTGTACTATAAAGAATCTTGAGCTATCTCATACTTTAGAGAAGGTCTATATGGAACTAAGACTTCTCTTTCTCTAGGAAAGCAAGCAGGAGACAATTCTAGGGTGAGGCATGCCACTGCTATTGTAATCCCAGTGATAAAAGTTATTTGTCTGACTCATAATAAGACACCCTTTCTAACAAAAAACCGAGGCAGCAGTACTGCCCATGGGGAAAGTTTCCAAAATTGATATGGATGTGTCGTTGTTGTTTCCACTTATGTACTGCCCTTATAATGCTCATCATGCTCTGGACAGTGCACAAAATAATTATGCATACTACAGTTTGTCCTCCAACAAGCTGGGTTCTCATTTTACTTACCTCAGAAGAATGGAAGGCTGAGTCAACCTTGGGATCAAATTCAGATTATTAGCAGAGTTTCGACAGCAGTACTGGAACTAGGGTTGCCATAATTCTCTCCCGCCAAACGGGGACTGCCATTGCATTCTTCAAACTGTGCATGCATTGGATGGGGCTGTCAGGGAGGCTGCAGCTCTAAGACCCCACAGAATCCCTGTCCAGGGCAGACAAGGAATACCAACCCTATACAATTAACCCTTTGTGGTCACATGAAGAAGGAATGGTGGAGGTTTGGCTTCTTAGATATGGGTATTTCTTGCTCCCTCCCTGCTTTCGAGGAAAAGGGCTTGAGGACCTTGTTCCTCAAACTTCAAGGTGAGCCAAGGGATTTTTGCAAAGAGTTATTTCACTGCCTCCATGCCTTTTTTTCAATTATCTCGCTCGCAAGTGTCTCCTCTTCCAAGTGGGCTTCTCAGGGTGCTGTTTTGCCTTTACTGCTTTCAAGCAAGATAATTGACAGAAAGGCAGGGAGGCAGTGAATTAACTCTTTTCGAAAATCCCTTGGTGAGGAGTGATCTTGCTTCCTGTGTTAAAATTTTAAAATCCAGGACTTTTTTTTCTTGAACCGGCCGGGACAGCTTGAATCTGGGAAAATCCAGGAAAACCGGGACATATGGCAACCCTAACTGGAACTTAACTACTGTACCAGTAATACTGGGGCAGAGAATACATGATTCATAAAGCACACCTTTTCTTTTATTTATTTTTTACTCTTAAGAGGGAATGTTTTAAAACAAAGTATGTTAACCACCCCTGTTTTGCTTTGAAACTGTTTCCCCCCCATATCTGCTGCAGTCTAATTTCTGATTGATAACAGAAGTGAATTGTAGAAAATCTCAGGGCTTTAACTAAGGCAGGAAAAGTAGCTTTGCCTGAGGGCAAAAAAAATTTGAACGGTGCTGAAATCTACAGGTCTATTGGTGAGTGAAGGAAAATAAATGGTATCACTGACCAGCATTATCCGTTTTCTTATTTAAAAGCAGCAACGTTCTATTTTTTTGAGGGTGGGAGGTACCATGTTCACGTTTTTTCTATTTGTTGGGAGGCTTGTAGCCTAGTTGCAGGGTGGGGTGGTAGTAGATGGTGCTGCTTGCCTCAAGTGTCAAAATTACTAGTTCCAGCAGCAGTAGCAGAAAGAAATACTGTACTGGCAGAAGATCTTTCATAAAAATTAGCAATGACAGTTGTGTCCAAGCGTTGCCTACGCTGATTTACTTAAATACATTCGCCTTTAAGTCTTTGCAATATTCACGCCCTTTTTCTACAAGACGCCGGATTCATATGTTTGCAATTATCCTGATTTGTGCACAGGTTTCCCATGTTAAGTCCGGGCAAATGTATCACCGTGTCTGCTTCCTGCCTTGTATATAAGTGCTACCTCACAATGTTTTCCCTGGGTCTTAACAGAGAAGGTTCCAGATATGTTCTGACTACTTGTGTTACGTTTGAGTCTGTTCACATTTCGAACTGAGCTTCAATAAGCATCCTGTTGGTTACACACACACCCACACACGCCAAATCTGGTTGTGGCATTGCATCGTATACATGGACTCAACAGACACTCAAACTAAGTTTTGTTAGCACTGCACAGAAAAGCATACCTGTCAACCGCAGCTCCGACCAATCCGGGACCTGCGCAGAATGGTTCTGCGCAGGTCGCCTTCTAAGCAGGCGTAGAAGGGTTTTATGCTTGCGTAGCCCCCTTCTACGCATGCGTAGCCTTCTACGCATGTGTAGTAGGGTTCTACGCATGCGTAGAAAGGTTCTGCGCAAGCATAAAACCCTTATACGCATGCGTAGAAGGCGACCTGTGCAGAAGGGCTGAGCAGTACCTCCTTTCCCCCGCTGCCAAATTCCGGGGTTTCGGCAGTGCGGGCTGGGAAATGGCGCAAATCGGCGCCGAAAACTGGGAAATCCCGGCCAATCCGGGAAGGTTGACAGGTATGCAGAAAAGCAACAGCAATCCATTTTTGGATATTTCATATGCCCTAGGCGTACAATGAAATACAAGTAATAGGAATCCACAGAATAGTAATTAAAAAATAGTTTTAAAACAGTAAAATATTAGCTCAAAATTTCCTCTCTGACAAAAAAAAAAGACAGCATTGGTTTTGCATCTTAGTTTGGGGATATCCGAATGATCACTTCCTTGATTATGAGCCTGCCTGATGTTTGAAATCTTAAACAGAGGCCCTGTTGTCTGTCTCTACACTTGAAGAGCCTGGGTTGATGAATACATGCACAGGGCTTTTCCTATAGCAGCACTTCAATTGTGGGACTTTCCCCCCAAGAAAAGTCAGGCTCAATCCATTCTTACAAGTAGTCAGAAGTATGTGATTCTGAGCTAAACAAAGCTAGTCCAAACAGGGTACAACACTGAAATTAAAGTGTTTCACTGAACTCAGTGAAACATAATGTACCTTATTTTTGAATTAAAAATCTCAGTCATTATCTGCTGTACTTGGGAGTAACATGGATTTAGGTTACCAACATACTTGTGGCTTGTAACATGGTTTTAGGTCTGTTATTAAAGATTTCCCAATATTTTAATTGTGATCTTATTTACATTAGTTTGAGGGCTGTCTGTGGAGGACAGAAAAGTGAAAATCAAATATTAGAAATAAGTAAATAAAACTTCAAATTACCAGTCTTTTAAATAATTGTTTCAACTCTTACACCTGCTTATGAAGTATTGATTAGTGGCACAGCAATAGCCTTTTTGAATAAAAGCACTGAACTATCTGATTCCAAGCAGTTTTATCCTGTGATCCTGCCATGCGAACAGAACATTTATATTGGAGTAACATCAGTCAATTAAAAAAGGGGGATCACAAATAAGAAATTACATTAAGAAACTGCCATCGGTATCTAGGGGTTCTCAACCATGGGCCAGACCATGCCCCCTCAGACAGCTGAGTGGGCAAGACATGCGGTTCTCTCGCCGTAAAATAAGTCTGTGGCTGCCGTAAATGCATTTATGACAGCTGCGAGTGCATTTTTGGTGCATTTTTGGCTGTCTTTGCTGCTTCGAGTGGTGGCGGCAGGAGCAAGGGTGGTGAACCCCTGATCTACATCAACACTACTGATATTATCAACTCAGAAATCATGGAAGGAGTCCATCCACCAATGGTGCCAGTAAGATGTCTCCATATTGCCCACTGCAGCAACATTCAAAAAAAAATTTTTTTTGTCAGACAAATTTGCTTTTGCAACTGTTACTGAATGCAGTGCAGGAAGGGAGAATTTAGAAAATGAAATTGTATATGGTACTAAGTAGAAGTGGGGGCAGCCCATAATTTAGAAGAAACTAGTTACAGGCACCTTAATTTTCAGATATGCCTAAATTATTGTTCAAAAGTAACATAACGAAGTAAAACCATGAAGGTTGATTTTTTGATTCAATAAGTTGCATTTTCTACATTCTTTCAAAACTCACTTTTTAAAGAAGATTGAGTGGAATTTTTTTCAGGATGTCAACTTTTATAGAGGCAAAGATTTGCTGCTCATTGGTGTAATTACACCAGGTGCACAGGACCAGTAAGACCTGAAACACTGTTCTTCTTTTGTAGGGTTACCAGCTTTTTCTTCCATGGCTCAAGTGGCTAAGACGCTGACTGGGAGGCAGAAAGGTCAGCAGTTCGATTCCTGAGTACTGCAGGACAGAATGAGCTCCCGTTTTTGTCCCAGCTCCTGCCAACCTAGCAGTTCGAAAGCAATAAATTGCAAGTAGATAAATAAGGACCACTTCGGTGGGAAGGTAACAGTGCTCCATGTCTAGTCATGCCTACCACATGACTACAGAAACGTCTGCAGAAGCAGACAGCGCTGGCTCTTTGGCTTTGAAACAGAGATGAGCACTGAACCCCAGAGTCGGATACGACTGGCTTTCTAGCAAGGGAAACCTTTACCTTTACCTCCATGGACTTTCTTGCCTTGAAGAAGTTAAAAGATAGGAATGTGGTGGTCACAGGGAAACCCAACATGAGGATGTTGTGCAGGAAACACTTAGTTAAAAAAATCATTGTACAATCCATCCCATAGGGGAAATCGCTATACGATGCATGTATCGTATAGCAATTGTTTCCTACAACAATGAGTCCTATGGAACGGATTAAAATCATTGTATGAGGTACCACTGCATGTTTTACAATTGACAACTATCAGATTGTTCATTTTCGTGTCAGAGATTACTCTGGGTTGAAAGGATTTTTGCAGGGGACAGCCAAATGAGGCTCCTTTCATGTCCCCCATCATGTAGGTAAAGGTAAAGGTTTCCCTTGCTCGAAAGCCAGTCGTATCTGACTCTAGGGTGCAGTGCTCATCTCTGTTTCTAAGCCGAAGAGCCAGCGCTGTCTGCTTCTGCAGACGTTTCCGTGGTCATGTGGCAGGCATGACTAGATACCGGAGCGCACGTTACCTTCCCACCGAAGTGGTCCCTATTTATCTACTTGCAATTTCTTGCTTTCGAACTGCTAGGTTGGCAGGAGCTGGGATGAAGACGGGAGCTCATTTCCATCCTGCAGTACTCGGGAATCAAACTGCTGACCTTCCGCTTCCCAGTCAGAGTCTTAGCGACTTGAGCCACTGCAGTACCCTCCCCATCATGTAGCTCTTGGGTATTGAACCCATCTTTCCAGTCTCCAAGCCTAGTGCCTTGACCACTAAGCCACCAGGGGAGCTGTAACTATCAGATAAAAGGTGTGATACATTTAGCTGTGTTTTCACTCAGTCTCTCAATCTTATTTTACTCAGGTATCTTCAGTATGAATACATTAAAATTGGGGTTACATAGATTTTCTTTTATTACTAGTCTTTTGCTATTCAGTTTAGCATAGAGCGCTTACACTCTTGGTCACCAGCCAAAGGTAGGGACTGTGGTGGCTCAGCGGTTAAGAAGCTCGCCTTGTTAGCAGGAAGGTCAGCAAGTCAGCAGTTCAAGAAGCGAGTACTGCATGACAGAATAAGCACCCGTCTCTGTCCCAGCTCCTGCCAACCTAGCAGTTGGAAAGCAAGAAATTGCAAGTAGATAAAGAGGGACCACCTCAGTGGGAAAATATATTAGGGACATAAAAGGAGCCTTCAGCAAAAATCCTTTCAACCCAGAAAGCACCTTTGTGTGCTTCTGACATGATAAAAAAAACAGCAAAGGTGGAGAGAGTGTGTGTGTATGCACCACTATCCTAAAAACCTCTGTGTTCTGATTCTGCTACCCTCAATTATAGTTTGTGTGATCATGTACTAATCGGTGTTCTCATCCATTGGACAGACATCAGGCAGCTGATGAAATGGTCTGTAAAAATAATTAGTAGACAAGGCCTGCAAATTGTTGTCAGTATAAATCTGCATTCTTTCTGGATCTTTTCCAATATGGATTGTTAATAATGTATCTTCTTGCTTCTTTGTTATGTTAAGAGATATCAAAAGACAGTCTGGCTATTGCCAAAGGATGAGTTGCTGAGGGAATGGAAACTGTTGCTTGTAATCAAGTGTCAATATGAGAATGAATACAGTGGCTGAAATCCTGTTTTGCAACAGTGCAACTGGACTTCTGCCCTTGACAAAAATCCTGTTACTTAGTGTAATAAATCACACTAAAGGAGGCTCACTGAATCATTTGCTCTATAAATTCCAGTGATTTTAATGGGGATACTCTAACTGTAACTAATAATAATTTCATGTCAGAAATTATTCTGGGTTGAAAGGATTTTTTTGGGAAGAAACTCTGTTCAGGGAATGCCCAAATGAGGCTCCTTTCATGTCCCCAAGAGCTGGGACAGAGATGGGCACTTAATCCATCATGCAATATCAGGTTCTCGAACTGCCGATTTACCAGTCTTCCAGCTAACGAGGCATGCTTCTTAAACACTGAGCCACCGCAGTCCCAATTGTAACTTGCTTTAGCATATTAAATCGCAGTAGGCCATTTGAATCAATGGAATTTAAGGGGATGTGTCACCAAATCTCCACTGATTAAATGGGCCTACTTTATTGTGATTTAGTATACAAAGCAGCAGGATTTTGGCCACTGTATCCAAGGTTCATGACATCCCCGGTCATGGTAATTTTCCAGAAACCAAACATCTTTATCCCCCCACCCATATATTCCTTGGGATCCCCTTTGTTGCGGGAAAGTTGTGGTAGGCCACTGGCTGGGCTATGGTGGACAAAGGTTTACTGTATTTGTAAAAACATCCTGCCAGCAGAAATTTTCAGAAATTAATTACTTCCACCATTCTGTTGTTCCCATTGGCTTCCCATTCTTTGGTATACCAAAGTAGCCTTTGGACCATTGGGGAATCAGAAAACCTTTATTTATATAAAATACTATAAAAATTTCAATGCTGCAATATAGAATATAATAAAGGTTTGGTTTTTCCTCAGTTACGGCTGACATAATTTATCCTGAAGTGACTTTATTAATACGATTACAAAGTCAGAGGCATTTAAAATGTTTCTGTCTTAAATATGGTCACTGCAAAGGTATCAAGAAGTGAGATGTCATGTAGTTTGGAGCAAGGCTATCACTTGACAATTGAAGTTGAGCCTGAGACAGCCCAAGTGGTATAAATCATTTCCTGCCTTACAAAGCACAATATTTCACAATGCTTTGAGGATTGTGAACACAGAACATTTATAGCAGAGCTAGATGTGATTGCCAAAGTGATATAGGTAAAGGTAAAGGTTTCCCTTGCTCGAAAGCCAGTCGTATCCGACTCTAGGGTGCAGTGCTCATCTGTTTCTAAGCCGAAGAGCCAGCGCTGTCTGCTTCTGCAGACATTTCTGTGGTCATGTGGCAGGCATGACTAGACACCGGAGCGTCATATAAAGTCATATAATTTCAATATATTCAATATATGATTTCATATAAAGTCATATAATTTCAAGCAATCCTGTGTACACCACTGCATTAGTCAGACATCTGTGTTGCAAATAGACTGCAATGATTTAGGAAATGGACAGTGCTGTTGTGAAATTTGTGAGGCTTCTTCTCTTATAATCCTTAAGAATAAACTTAAAGCCTTTCTCTGTAATGAAGTTTCCCTGGAGGTCCACTCTAGTGGAGGAGTTTGAAAAGTGCTCTTTTCTCCACCTATATTGCTTATATTGTTTAATGTTTTTATTCTATATTATGTTCATTTTTTAAATGTTTTAAAATTGTTTACATCAGTCAGAGTAGCAATATGGGTAGTATAAAATGTAATAAACAAACAAACAATACTATGGCTGAGCATAAAATACCTGTACCCTAGCCTTCTGTATATTTGAAGTTCCGACCTTGCACTACAGTATTCACTTTAGCATTTGACCAGCTTTCAAAAGAAAAATTATGGCCAGAAATAAATGTGCCTCAAGACACCAAAATCAATGTTTTCAGTGTATTTCTCATTGTCGTATTAAAAAGGGAAACTCGTGGTACTCTCTCTCTCTCAATCTCAGCTGACATCTCTCCAGTGTTTTGCCCCCAGTTGGCCACAGATGCTTCCATCTGTGTCGTAAAACCTTCTCCTGTCTTTTCTGAAACAAATGTTGGAGCGCAGAATTCGTACATAAGCTGAAAATAACAGAAAGAGTGCTGAAACGGTACCCTAGCCAGGTCTACTCACAACTACAATTCCATTCTGCTCCCTAGGATAAAAGCCGTGGTGATGCAGTGGTTAAACTGCTGTACTGCAGCCAAAACCTTGTGAGTTCGACCCTGACCTCATCCTTCCAATCTTTCTGAGGTCAGTAAAATGGGTACCCAGTATGTTGGGGGCAAAATGCTAAGTAACTTATGAACCACCTAGAGAATATGGAGGTGGTATATACTGTACGTGTAATTGCTACTGCTTAGTAATTATATGAGCTGTCCCTGTCTCTTAAGTATATGGATTTAAGAGTAATGGCTTCCCAGCCTGCCATGGTCTCAGAAACACCCCATATTAGAAGAGGGGAAGCAAACAAGAAGGAATGAGTGAGACGGACGGAAGTGGACTTGATCCACAAAAGCTCACATTGAAATACAGCAGTTAGTCTTTAAGGTGCCGCGATTTTTGTCATTGTTTTGCTTGCTCTGATATGCTTCCACAGACTTACACGGCTGCCACTTCTAAAATACAGGAGTTAGTCTTTAAAGTGCCACAACGTTTTCTGGTCGTTTTGTTTACTCTCTGATATTAAATATAGGAATTAAGTCTTTAAGGTGCCAGAACGTTTTTTTGTTTTTTTTACTCTCTGATATGCTTGCGCAGACTAACACAGCTACCACTTCTAAAATACAGGAGTTACTCTTTAAAGTGTCACAACGTTTGTTTGTTTTTGTCTTTTGGTTGCTTTGTTTACTTTCTGATATCCCTGCTCAGAGACTTTCCTATTTCCCCTGAGCCTGAGGGAAAAACGGACTCCTCCTTCAGGCAATCCGCTCCCTCATCCCACGCGCCCCAAAGCCCACCCCCCTCAGTGGCTCCTCCCCTTCCCGGTCCCATTCCCGAAGGTTGCCGAGTGAAAGAGAGGGTTCGCGTCAAGTCGTGGCTCTCGTACGCCGTTTCCGAAGATTGCCGAGAGCCTTCGGCGTCTCTTCCTTCAAACATCGCCCCCCCTCTCCCTCCCTCCTCTCTTTCCCTGGCTGCTCGCGGCCGCCGCCGTCACCGCCTATCCTCCTCCTCCTCGGTTCTTTTCGGCGTTGCTGCCTGGCGGGCCCGAGCTCACTCGGCGGATCAACGAGACACAGCAGAGCACCCCCCCCCCCCCGGCTCCACACCCGCCGCAATCCACTTCGCTGTCTCTGGCTAGCGCTTGTGGGCCTCCTGAGAGTGCTGCTGCTGAGGAGGGGGGTGACGGGGAGGCCGAGGGTAACGGCTGCGGCTGCTCCCACCACCCCCACCACCCCCCGAAGGGGGTCGGGCTCGGATGGCGGAAGGCATCCCTCTCCCACAGCTCGTCGCCGTCCCTGCCGCTCGAGGGCTCAAGCGGGAGCAGCCCGAGCTGGAGCAGCAGCAGAAGCAGCCCCTCCTCCTGCCCGGAGGGGAAGGAGCAGCCGAGAGCGGGCAGAACAAGAGGCTGAGGACAGAGGCGGCGGCGGCGGCGGCGGACGGGAGCGGCATGCAGGTAAGGGAAGGAGGAGGAGGAGGAGGAAGCTTCTCTGTACATTAAACCCCGAGAGAGTCTATGGTGACGAGGAGGGGGGGGCGCTCTCTCTCTCTCGTGCGCGCGCTCGCCTGTCTAGGCGTGGCTAGGGGAGGCCACCATGGGGCGCGCGCGCGCGAGAGAGAGAGCGCCCCCCCCTCACCTTCACCCACAGACCAATGGAGGGGGGGGGTGGCATCTGCGTTCGGAGCCTAAAGGGTAAACCTCTCGCGGGAGAGTCCGCAGCCCTGGTGGCGCACTGGTTAAAGGGGCTGCACTGCAGCAGCACGAACGTTGCGAGTTCGAGCCTGACACTGGGCTTGGGTGGCTGGGCACCAGGTGGATGGACTCAGCCTTCTCCCATCCTTCCGAGGTCGGTCAAATGAGCTTATTACCCCAGCATAAGTATATGTGTGTGTGGGGCAATAAAATGCCCTAGTGGCGCAGTGGTGTAGTACTACCAAAAGGTTGTGAGTTCGTGCTTGACCAAGACTCAGTTGACTCAGCTTTCCATCCTTCTGAGCTCGGTAAAATGAGTTATCCAGTATGTTGGGAATGGGAGCAAAATGCTAATTAACTTGTGGGATCACCCCCCCCCCCCTGCACTAAGCACTATGGGGCAGTAGTATAGAAGTGTAATTACCAAAATTTGGCATGACTCCAGATATGGGGAAAAATTGAAATAAATACATAAATAAATAAAAAACGAGATGGAATGGGGGAGAGAGATATCGATCTCACCCCCCAAGTTGGCTTTCAGTTGACAAATGGATAGGGCCGTGATGGCGAACCTATGGCACATGTGCCAGAGGTGTCACTCGGAGCCCTCTCTGTGGGCACCCATGCAGTCACCATAGCATAGAGTTTGCCCTGCCCATCTTCCCAGCAGCCCAATGGGAGAGCTTCCTCCCTCCCCCAGCACAGGGTTCACTCCACCCCTCTGCCCAGCAGCCCAATGGGAGTGTTTCCTTCCTCCCCTGTTGCTTTGTTGGCACTTTGCGATACATAACTGGGTTTTGGGTTGCAGTTTGGGCACTCGGTCTCTAAAAGGTTCGCCATCACTGGGACAGAGTATTCCTGAAACCTTGGTGTGGCGAGGAAGAGGAGGAGAATATTCCATGGCCATCTGCAAGGATAGTAGCAGCAACAGCAACAACATCGTCCCCACAGGCGAAGCCTTTTTCGCTGTAGGCATGTAACCTATGCTTAGATTGTCACATGTGACATTTGCACCCCCAAGCACGTATTTGTGATGCTCCCCGGGGTGCAGAGAAGCTGCTTGCATCACCAACTTCTGCCCGTATGGCATAAGGAGGCAGCAAGCTTTAAAGGAGAAGCCTCTCTAACAGCAGCTTGCTTAAAATGCACCTGTTTAGTGGGAATAAGTCAGCCTTCTGTTCTTCAAGGGGAGAATTAGAGGGATGGTGGTAGGTCAGGAAGCAAGATCCTCGAAAGTGCTCCGGGTGGATAACATGGAAATTGGAGACAAGTTAACTCAGGAGTTCTCAGCCTTTTAAAGCCGAGGGCCAGGTCACGCTACCTTAGATAGCTTTGGGGCCGGGCGGCCATTTTACCCTTCCTCCACCACATCACACTTCCTGGTGTGGTAGAGGCAGTGGGGGGCCACATGAAATGGTGCCGTGGGCCGCAGGTTGAGAATCCCTGAGTCATCTCTTTGGCTGCAAAAATCTCTATAGGAAAGTTCCCTAGATTTCATGTTTCTTTAAAATCCATGTGGTGATTGAATTTGTTTCAGACCATGACTGTCATGTAGTACAGCTAAACTTTTCTTAGCAGCTTCGAAAAATAGACACTGCTGACACACATAGTTCATTCATACTGTACAGCTTCCCGGGCCAGATGGTGTGCTGCTGAAATGAATAGCATCTGGCCCTTTATTTTGAACAATTCAGATGTGGGCAAGCTGGCCTCAAGGGTGGCAACTGCAAAACAGACCAAGGATTTACTGCCCAGAGGAAAGCCCAGCATGCACTTAGTAGCTTGAGTGCTTTTGTACATTAAATTTTATGGTATGTAGGCCTCAGAAGCAGCCCTGTTTTTTTTTTTAAAAACGAATGTGCACTCTTATGAGCAGTCACAGATTTTTCCATTGAGATAGGAAAGAGGAATTACTCTGAATGTTACAGTGATCTGTTAGAGATTACATCCTGAAACGGAATTTTACTGGAGGTTATGTGAAAGTATAGTAAGATATGATTTTGTAAAATAGGAAATGGACTATTATAGGAGTTAACATCTTGATATGCTTTCTTGGCAGCCTTACTCATGACACGGCTCTGTGTTTGTAAAAAAGGATTCCTCACTGCTTTCCATGAAGGAGGAAAGTGTGTTGTGTGCTTTTGTGTGTGTGTGTGTGTGTGTATATATATATATGACACAAAGAGAATCAAAAAAGTAACTAAGTGGTGGAAAAGGAGCTTTGCTGCATGTTATAGCTATCTTAATTTCATTCAACAAGTAATGATCTTAAAATTTTACAATCTTGGAATTGTGCTTTTCGTTTTCATTATTTTAAGGACTGTGTTAGTTTATGTGAAAGTGAACAATACTGTATATGAAATGTGCAATAGGTGCATTTAAACTTTAAAGATACAATATGTCAACCTCTGTATGAGAAGCTCTGGATCTGTTTGTGTTTACAATTCGTTCTCCTTGTTACTTCATTTGAGCTACCAGACTTGGTAGTTATAGTAAAAGTTTATTCTTCGGAGAAATTATTTCATATGAACTTAACTTTTAAAGAGAGATGCAATGTTTTTTTTGTCTGTGAGCACTAGAATCTAGGAACACGTAGGCTGTGCTGCTTTAGCCACCTTCTCCTTCTGCATTTAATTTCCAGGTAAACAAATGACAAGCAATTTAGCTCTTCTCTGTTTGCATGTGACAGTAGTAGCACAAGAATAGTGGACTTGTTGTTCAGTCGCACAGTTGATTCCGACCGTTTGCGACCCTATGGACGATTGCCCTCCAGGCACCTCTGTCCTCCATCCTCCTCCTCAACCCGCCCAGCTCTGTGCCCATTGTGTCTACAATACCATCTAGCCATCTCATCTAGAGAGTACCATTTATGTCAAATAGCACGCTAGTGTAGTTATTCACAAGAAGATTGGGGAATGGGTGTCAGTCTTGGTTTATAATGGACTAGCTATGTACCTGTCTTCCCTTCCAGAGCCAATAGTAAGCCAGGGACATTTTTTTGGCCTTGGTTTGAGGCACCTGAGTGATGCATTGCACTAGGAGGGTGGGGTAGAAATCTAGAAATAAATAAATAAATATTTCCAGATGTTGGACTCCAGCACCAAGAGTCTCAGTCAACATAAATGAAGGAGGAAGGTGATACCTTTAAAGGATCACCTAAAAAAAAAATCAAACATTGCGAGCTTTCACTTCTTCAGGTAGGGTAAGCTAAAGGTAAAGGTTGCCCTTGATTGAAAGCCAGTCATATCCAACTCCTGGGTTCAGTGCTCATTTCTGTTTATAGTCAAAGAGCCAGCACTGTCTGCATTTGTAGATGTTTCCGTGGACATGTGGCAGGCATGCCTCAACACCAGAGTGCACGGAATGCTGTTTACCTTCCCACCGAAGTGGTACCTATTTATTTGCAATTTCTTGCTTTTGAACTGCTAGATTGGCAGGAGCTGGGACAGAGACGGGAGCTCACTCCAACATGAAGTACCTGGGAATCGAACTCTGACCTTCCAGTCAGCGAGTTCAGCATCTTAACTATTGGAGCCACCGCAGTCCCGCAGGCAGGGTTGGGAAATTACAAAGAAAAGTCCCTGGCTTCCTGTTTGTGGAATGGGATCATAAAAGGATGCAGTCTGCTGTTTCCTCCCCACCAATCATCTAGAATATACAGCCTAGCTAACATCATGCCATGAATTTCTGGGATTTTTCTTTGTAATTTCTCTACCCTGCCTGAAGAAGTGATCTTGAATCACGAAAGCACACAATGATTGATTTTTAAATTATCCTATAAAGGTATTGCCTTATGCATGCATTTATTTTATTTTACATATGGATCACATGGCTGACTTTGCTTATTGAATCAGTCAACATAGTCAGTGAAGCAGAATGATTGGGATTGTAGTCCAGTAACATATAGAGGGCCATACATTCCCAGCCCCAGATTTACCATGTTATCTGAACAGAGGATTCTGGCTTGTTGCCCCCAAGAAAACCAGGGATCGTTAGCTAAGAATAAACCCAAATTTATGATAACGACTTGTAAGGGATGTAACAAGCCAGCATTTTCTACTGGGGAAAAGCAATTACAATGGCCTAATAGTAATGTACATACTTTTTCATGAAGCATCTGCTTCTTAAACTCAAAAACTGAATGTGATCTCTTAATTAGCAGCATTGCCCAGTAATATTTGTCCTATTTATCTCTGGTATAGCCTAGTTAAAACTAGTTTATGTATTGTAGAGACTTTGCTTATGATGTGAAATAAGTGATGCTTTGTGGTTATAAATATAGGGAGAAGACTGCTGGCTACTGGCAGGAAGAGGAACTCTGAGTATGTGATTATTTACAGATTTATGCAGGACTAGGTGTGGGATAGTAGATAGAGTGATGGACTAGGATTAAGGAAGCCTTGGTTTGAATCCCTGCATAACCATAGAAGTTCATTGGGGGAGCAGAACTGGTAAAACCACTCTTAAATATCTAGCATTCCTTGAAAGCCCTATTAGGTTCACCATAAGTCAGTTCTGACTTGAAGGCACACAACTACAACATGCTGCACTAAATCTATTTAGCGGATATGAGATAAATGGTTTTAAACATAATTGTTGACTGCAGTGCCCTGAGTCCTGCAACTGGGAGAAAGGTAGCATAAAATTAATTAATTAATTAAAAGATATCTTCCTGAACTGCAAAGTTCAGTTACGATCTTTAGCCAAGGGAATTAAAATTGACACTGTTTATCCAGGATTCTCAACCTGTGGCCCGGGGCGCCATTTCATGTGCCTCCCCTGCCTCCACCACACCAGGAAGTGCCATGTGGTGGAGGAAGGGCAAAATGCTCATCTGGCCCCCAAAGCTGTCTGAGGGAGCGTGACCCTGCCCCGGCTTTAAAAGGTTGAGAACTCCTGCTGTATATAATAGATACAGTAAAACCCCTACTTACGAGAAAAAAGTCCATTCCGTAGGCTTTTTCTTAAATCAGTTTTTTATGTAACTCGAAGCAAACCCATAGGGAAATGAATTTTGACGTAACTCGAAACAAACCCATAGGAAAAATAATCTTTATGTAACTCAAAGCAAACCCATAGAGAAACGTGTAAATCGGGACATGGTTTTAGCACAAAATCATTATGTAAGTCGAATTTTATGTAACTCGGGGCATTTGTAAATCGGGGTTTTAGTGTATATTATGCTGCTGAGCTTTGCTTAAGCAAGTAAATGGAGGGCCTCAGGCCTTGCTGCTAACACTGACATTGTTCCAGTTCTTTGAGAACAGTTTTCTTTATCCATCTCAGTTTGCTATCCATCCCCCTCCACCCTTAAATGCTTGCCTGTGCAATTCTCATTGGTGGTCCCAAGTTGATAGGATTTTGTATTGCTGTAACAGTCTAGAGCAATAGTTCTGTGAACTTGATGCTGTTTTGTGTGTTGTTTATCTGTCTCATACACAGTTACCCAGAGTTATTTTTTTTCCTTTTGTATCTTTGAAGGTTTGTTTATGTTATGGGAATTTTTATTTTTACTCTGCTCTTAAGGCTTAATTGCTCACTGAGCAGCCTGCGAGAGAAAGCTTTCTTTGTCAGATGAGAAGTTATGAGAAGTTATTTGTAAGTCGTAGCCAGTTTAAGATATTTCTGTTATATTTGCACACGTCAAAGAGAGCCCAAACCAAGAAGTCATACTAATCCAGTGTCGATACAGCTAAGGCATTTAGCACTGCAAGTCTGAATCTAGGCTATAGAGCTAGGTTGTTCTCTAGGTGAGTGAAATGTATAGTTGTGTCTAAGAGTTTCTGTAGGTGTGGATCTGTGTGCTAGAACTCCTGGAATTCTGTCTGGGAAGCTCTTGGAAAATTTTGGGAATTGAAGTCCGGAGAACACAAATGTCACATCCCTAAAAGACACCTTGAAGCAGAATGTAGTAGCCAGGCTTTTGACAGAAGCCAGAATGTGAGATCGTGTTAAAAACCCTTCTTCTGCCATATCCGAATCCAAATACAGTGGCGATCCTCTAGGCGATCAGCCATGAAGACTATCCTGAGAATATAAGGCAGTGGCCATTCATCTGCCTTCCACGTCGCATCACCCTTCCCTGTGGACTTCGACACCCAAGGCCGTTAGTCCTCAGGATGGTCAGGTTAGAGTATGGTCTACTCTATTACCATAGCAGGATAACCTGGCCAGACTATTAATAAAATTATGTAAAACCCATTTTATATTATCCTGATCGGTTCCTGACTTTATGTCAATATTCACAATAAAAGTTACAATAGGCTTTTGTTGCTGTTGTGTCTTGTACTAACCACGTTCAATGTGTGCATGTCAGCATAGTGGCAGCATGGCCATTTTTAGTAACACAGTTGCTGGTAAATCTAAATGTGTGCTTGTTTGTAGGTATGAATTGCGGACTAAGGAGGAGGTCTGAAAGTAAGAGCTTTCCCAAAGAGGCTAGTTTTTTCAGAGAGTGTTGTGCCATGTTTTTCGTATGCATCTGTCCTTATCCTCCGCAGCAGCAGGCAGCTTTATGCAGTTAGGGTTTCATTATCTAATCCATTTCTGATCAGCCTGGATAAACCCTGTTTGGCCAGTACTGATCTTGTTAGAGGGGTGGTATAAAGCTGCTTGAGCTGGGATTGGGACAAATCGGATCATGGCTGTTGTATGAATCCAGGATTTACTACTTTCAGCTGGGGCGTGGGAGGCGGAATAAATAGCTGCAGCATAATGTCTGATCTAAGTGGATCTTTCGAGCTGCCTTAAAAGGCAGATATGCTGTATTTCTTTTGGGAAGGTTGGGCACTTTTACCAAAAATCACAACAATCCTCATGTATTTTTTTTTTAACCCTGTGAGATGTAGCAGTGTTTCTGCGGGGAACTTGAATGTGTCCCAGCTAGTTTTCCCTTGTCATATTGTACTATCTACAGGCATGCACACAATTACAGATATATTATTTGTTGAGATATGTTTGTGAAAACACACAGATGTAGCAGCACATGTTGTGAAGCAATTTTGGTGTGAAACTATGCATGTACAGATTACTTTACATTGTTAGAATATTTGTATGCTGGCTGGAGACAAGGAAAGGTAAAGGTCATCCTTGCTTGAAAGCCAGTCGTATCCAACTCTTAGGCTCAGTGTTCATCTCTGTTCCAGTGCTGTCTGCTTCTGCAGACATTTCCGTGGTCATATGGTAGGCATGATTAGACACCGGAGCACACGGAATGCTGTTTACCTTCCCGCCGAAGTGGTCCCTATTTATCTACTTGAAATTTCTTGCTTTCGAACTGCTAGACAAGGAAAGGTAGAAGTACAGTACTTTTAAACCAATAACTTTTTTGCTGTCTTCTTGTGTTTTGAGAACTCATGGTGTTTGCAGTGCAGAAACCCACACTCAGTCTGGAAAGGAGAGGGGTTCTCTTGAGACACATTTCTGCAAATGTTCTGAAAATCAGCCCCTGTTTTTATTGGAACGTGTGTGAATTTTTGTATACTTCCTTCATGTCATGCCATGCGTCTTTATTTTGTTTTGTTGTTAATTTCCCACTATATCTTGCTGCCCTGCCTTCCTTCCTTCTGCCTGGTAGTGCTTTTCTACCTGCCACTGGTTCTGCGCTAAAATGTCAACTGTGACTTTTCAAGGAATTTGTGTGGCCCTCCTGTTGAGTCCAAGTATTAATTGCAATGCGACAGCAGTTCGGGGAATAACCAACAAGTCATTTATTACAGCTCAGTTTGGACTGGGGAAACAGGGACAAGGTAGCAACTTATATACAGACAGTACGGCAGTTACAGTGATACATTTGCCCGGGCTTTTGCTAACATGGGAAACCTGTGTTAAACCAATCAGATTACATTGAATACATATGAACGTGGCACCTTACAGAAAGGGCGCACTTTTACAGCAAAGACTTAATGGTGATTGTAAAGCAATAAACATTTGGACACAACACCTCCCCAAACATCCTGATAGGTTTTCAAAACTTTTCAAATAATAGCTTGTGTGAAGTAAGGGCTATTCTTCTATCTGGGATAATGACAATGTGAAATTTTGAGTTCTTTTGCGACACTGTTTTAAAATTATGCAGAGCCTTTTTAGAAACTGTGCTGCTTGCATAGGAGAAGAAACGTAGCCCTGTAATGTTTAAGTCAGGGGTGGCCAACCTTGGTGCCCCTGTTCTTCTTGGACTTCATTTCCCAGAAGCCCTGATCAGCAGGTGTGGTTATGTGGGCCTCTGGGAATTGAAGTCCAAGAACAACAGGGGCACCAAGGTTGGCCACCTCTGGCCTAAGTGCTGCGAGTATCAACATCCAGTAACCAAAATAATAGGCTACAACACTGCACAGAGTTGTAGAGCTTCCTCCTTCACTCTCTTGTGCGTTCCTTGATTAAACTCACTCTATAGAGTTGACAGCCGTAATAAGGCCTAAAGTTTATTTCAGACTATAATAGAAAGTCATGTGACACCTTAAGTATTAAAGCTTAAAGAATAGAGTATTAGGAATTATCCCAAAGGACAATATTTTCAGCAGTTCAAGGCCCGAGTGCTGCACTACAGAGTGAGCTCCCGTCTCTGTCGCAGCTTCTGCTAACTTTGCAGTTCAAAAGCAAGGCATTGCAAATAGATAAATAGGTACCACTTTGGTGGGAAGGTGACAGCCATCCATGTATTCCGGTGTCTAGTCATGCCTGCCACAGGGCCACAGAAATGTCTGCAGATGTGGCTGTCAACGGAGATAAGCACCACACCCTAGAGTTGGATACGACTGGCTTTTAAGTGAGGGCAACATAGTGGATATTTGGAGTGAAACCTACTTTGTTTTACTAATATGTACCATGGATTTATTTGAAAAGTTAAACATAATCCAGTCCCTTGCTTATGAAGACAAAGTACTGTACACAATCTCCGTGTGCACAAACACATCCCAAGGGCCAGGTACAACTGCTGTCTGCAAATAAAAACAATTATACACAGATATACTAATCTTAATTAGAGAAGGGTAGAATAACTTCCTTTTCAGTTTGAAACTAATTGTACAGTACATGAAGAAGTTGTTCATATATTCATATACTTGCAAAGGTTGCCCGGCGTTGCCGGGCTGTTTTAAATGGTGTTGGAAAGTTTTTGTTGTTGTTGTTGTTGTTGTTGTTAATGTTTGTAAAGAAGAGGTTAGTCTATAATTGAAATTTTTAAAAATTTTATTTATACAAATTTTTTTTGATGGCCTGTTATAAACTGTGATGAGTTTTGTTTGGTGTTTTGGTTTTGTGGATGAAAAAAAGAATAAAGGATGATATACTTTTTAAAAAAACTCTTGGGGCCTTTTGTGTGGGGCTATTGTGTCTTTTTGAATTTTTTTTATTATTGTGGGCAGCAAGTGGTGCTGGTAGGGGTTATCTTGTATTTTGACTGTTTTTTCTCTCGTGGCCTCTGGGTGGAGCTTCTTCCAGTAAGTAGTCTCTTTCTTTATTCATTTCTTTTCCAGTCGTTGTGGTATGAGGTCGTGTGGTGGTGAGTTAGCTGTTTTTCTTTATTTGGGGTGGTGGTGGTGGTTGGATTTTGTGGTGTTTGGCTGGGTGCTGGGTGTGTTTGGAAGTGTTTGCTGTTGTTTACTTTTTTGGTGTTATTTTTGTTTGTTTTTGTGTATTTTTGAATGTTTTTGATTGTTTGTTTTTGTGTTTTTTGGTGTCCTGGGGGGGGGATCCCCTCTCTGCCATCTCCCCTGGCTCTGGAAGGCTTGGGGGGGACAGGCTCCTTTTGTGCCCCCAAACCTTCCAGACTCAGGGGACCCAGGAGAGGGGATCGAATCCAGGCTACCCTCTGATATTAAAAGGGAAATCTCATTTGGGGATTCCCCTTTAATATCAGGGGGGGGGGGTTGTAATCACCCTCTCCGCTGGCTTCCTTGGGTTTGGGAGGGTTGGGTTGAGAAAAGGGGTCTGCCTCCTCAACCGTTCCGGACCCAGGAGAGCCATCGAGAGGGGGATTCCCCCCCCCAACCTCCGTTTTTAAAGAGAAGTAACCGCTTGGTTTCTTCTCTTTAATATGGGGCGTGTGTGTGTGTGGGGAGGGGAATCCCCTCTCTGCCAGGTCCCCTGGGGTCAGGAGGGTTAGGGAGACAGGCTCCTTTGGTCCCCCCAACCATCTCAACCCCAGGGGAGCCAGTAGAGAGGGGGAACACAACATCCCCCCCCAGTGATATTAAAGGGGAAACTCCGATTAGGAGCTTCAGGTGCCGTTGGGGAGGGGGGGCTTTGGTTCCCGCGGCTTGGCGGACTTGCTCTCCCGGTGTTTTTGTTTTATTTTTTGGGTGCCGGCTTCCTCAGCGTTCTGCGTGCTCATGGCGCGCAGGACACTGGGGTTTGTAGTTATGTGTTTGTGCTTTGTGTTTGTGCTGCGTTTTTTTAAAATGCTTTTCTTTTGATTGGCTGCGGCGCGTTTCCCAACGCTGCGTCGTGCGAGAGCCTCTCAGCCTGATTGGCTCTGGCGCGGCGCAAGGAATGTTGGGAAGTGAAGTTGTTTCCCTTTCTTCGTGTTTGTGGGGCTGTTGCCCCACTGCCGGTTTTCTCAATCCTTCGTTGACCTGCGGACCCAGATCGGCCGTGTGCACGAAGGGTGAGTGCAGGCAAGTAGGGCGAGGCATAGCAACCTATAGCCAGTTCCAACGGTTAACCCTTGGATTTATAGGTTAAGATTCTTCTTTTGACTAGATATCTGGGTGATTCAGCAGCTACAAACTCAAGGAACAAAAATTTTAAAGATGAGATTTGGAGTTATGGCAAGCTATGATACATTTAATGCTTCCATCTCTCTCAGAATGAACTGCAAAAGAAACTCACACTCATACCCAGTTAACAGATAACACTAACCACAGACATCAAATGATATGGCATACCTTCCGATATGGTGCTAAATAAAGTTTAACTGAGACCTTGTTGGGTCATCACTGCTGACCATATCCCT
The DNA here is from genome assembly GCA_035047305.1 of Bradypodion pumilum. NCBI lineage: Eukaryota > Metazoa > Chordata > Lepidosauria > Squamata > Chamaeleonidae > Bradypodion > Bradypodion pumilum. The sequence continues at coordinate 37,055,522 of JAWDJD010000005.1, read as the reverse complement.
AGCAGTAATTCCTCTATTTATCTGTGAAGGTTTCTCAAAAGAAGTAGTATGTATCTGTTGTATCTGTGGTTTTAAGGAGGAACTTGAATTGGGTCCAAATCTCAGGACCTCAAGAGCCTTCAGGGAAAGAAAGTTTGTTGATATTATAGAGAAAGTATTATCCAAGTGTGCTTATTTAGTTCACTTCAGATAAAACACAAAAAAGAAACATGAGCATATAGAGAGGAAGAGCAATAGTTCCCAACTATTTTTAGTCTACTTTTTTTAGTACAACATTACGTAGAACAGGGGTGTCCAAACTACGCCCAGTGGGCCAGATCTGGCCCCAGATGCCAATTCATCCGGCTCACACCACCCTTGTCACTCTCAGAAGCAGAAGTAAAACACGTCCATGTGTTATACTTCCGCTTCCAGGAGTGACGAGGGTGGTGTGGGCCAGATGAATTGGCATTGGGGCGGATCTGGCCCATGGGCCATAGTTTGGGCACCCCTGGTCTAAGCAGAGAAAATGGCAGCTTAAAATCTATCTCATCTTGTTTGCAAAACAGATTGCAAGGCATGTTTTACTTCCACTTCCGGTGGGAGGAACCATGTGACTGGCCCGCTGAACCACGTGAGCGGCCCACAGCCCGAAAAGTATGGCCACCCTTGAAATAGAACTTTTGTTTCACGGCAAATACAGACATAACCAAAATGGAGAAAGGATAAAGTAGAAATGTGCTTATGCTTTTAATCACCATTCTGAAAAGAAACCACCCAGGTTTCCCCCGATAAATATATTATCTTTAAATAAATGTATTGACTTTTAAATTTATCAACTCTCAAGAGTTGTCCAACAAACAGAACTAGGAAAAATTTCTATTATTTTGTACGTATAATCAACAAATCTGTTTCCCCAGCCAACCTGGGTATAAAAACATTTCAACCAGATTATACCAATAAGAAAATAAAAGTTTAATTGTCCCCCCAGCAGCCATTCTTTACTACATCTAAGCTATAAGTACCCTATACGCCACTGCTGACCCCTTGTACCGTACTACTAATACCTCATACAACGTCCAAACTTGGTTCCACAAGTTTGATTTAATAGACATCACCCCTCTAAATAATGGCTAAAACCAAGTAATAGTTCTGCACACTTCTCAAGCTCTTGGTTCCACAAGTTTGGACGTTGTATGAATTCTGACTTTGTATGAGGCATGCAAAATCCTATCCGCGATGCCTCATACAACGTCCAAATTATTGCCACTGATGCTTTGTATAACGTCGTTCCCCTTGTGAGAGCGGGGAGGCGGGGGGGGGTGTAAGTCTGGCCCCAGCTGTGAGGTGGCCAGAGAAGCAACCGTGCTTCTCCAAGGGATGCTTCCCTGGCGAGAGCAGGGAAGGGAAGCGAGACTGGCTTCAGTTGTGAGGCGGGCAGCGTCGCGCATAAGAAGACCAGCCACGCCAGAGTCTTGATCACTTCCCCGCTCTTGCGTTGAGAGCAGGGAAGGGAAGCGAGACTCCGGCGTGGCTGGTCTTCTTATGCGCCACGCTGCCTCTCGCTTCCCTTCCCCGCTCTCGCCAGGGAAGCGACCCTTGGTTGAGAGCGGGTAGGTGGGAGCGAGACTCGCTGGCGGGAGCAAGAGAAGCAACCAGTGCCTGAAGAGGAGGAGACTCGTCGGGTCTCCCGCCGCCCCCCGGAAGCGCCATTCCTCCTACTCGCCCCATTCTTCCTGTCCTCGGGCGAGGGTGCTCGGGGCCGCTTGGATATTTTGGGGGATTCCCCCACGGTTGCTTCTCTGGCCACCTCACAGCTGGGGCCAGTTTCGCTCCCACCCGGCTCCTAATGCCTCATACAACGTCCGGCGACGGTGTATGAGGCATCTTTTCCCCCAGAATTGGGCGACCTTGCATGGATCCGACGTTCTATGAAGCGGACGTTGTATGAGGTATTACTGTACTGTTATTGCAACTCAATCTAAAAAAGGTTAATTTTAAGCCAGGATCTTAGTTACCCAGATCCTCACTTCCTATTTACTCTGGATTGAATTTTGACCTACAAAAACTCTTGTCAATACCTCAACACAGAAAGTGGCTGCCTGAAATAACATACTTAGGAAACTGGCTGGGATGCACATCCCCAAACAATAAGAACAACAGCTCTGTCCCTGTGTTACTCCACAGGAGAATATGTATAGCACCAAGTAGAATAAATTAGGCAACGCCAAATAAGTGGTAAAGGGAAAGGTCTTCCTTCGCTCGAAAACCACTCTGACTCTAGTCTAGGCGGTGATGCTCAGTTCAATTTTCAGCTAAAGACCCCAGCATACCATGGTCAAGTGGCAGGCATGACTAGATGCTGAAATGCACAGAATGTTACTTTTCCTGCTGAAGCGGTACCTATTTACCTACTTGCAATTTCTACCTTTTAACTGTTAGGTTGGCAGGAGTTGGGACAGACAGCGGGCTCTCATTCTGTCACACAGCACTCAGGTCTTGAACTGATGAACTGCTGACCTTCCAGTCGACAAGCTCAGCATCTTAAAAACTAAGCAACTATAACCCCAAGCTCTTAATTACCCCTGCATCCTTCCTCAATGGAAAAAAAGTATTATTTTGCTGCCTTTGCCCCTCTGGAAGTATGACAAGAAGTGCTAGCAAATAAATAATGAACAGAATAAGGTAACACAGCACCAGATTCACTGATTTAATAGACATCACCCCTCTAAATAATGGCTAAAACCAAGTAATAGTTCTGCACACTTCTCAAGCTCTAATTAATAAACTAGAAGAGGGTAGGCTAAAGCTCTGGAAAACAAAAAGCAACACACCTTGCTGAATGGATTAATGCCAAATAATGGCTCCTACCACAACGAGATTCTGGTTGGACCATCTGAAAGTCAATTAATATACGGTAGTTTAAATTGAAATAGGAAGATGAAAGAATAATAAAGTAAAATGAGAGAAATTAGTACAGGATTTTCTATGAATGTGGAAAAGCATAAACAATGCAGTGTTTATGTGATTGCAATTTATACTATGCTACATGTACCAAAGAAGATCTAGTAAAATAGATAACTATTGAGGTTGCCACTTCTTATAAAAAGTAGTTTAATTTTAAGACTCCAAATTGTTTGACTTCCAGCTATACTTCATATATGTCCATAATTTTAAATTGTACAATGTTTTGTATGAATAAAAATAGAAGTCCTTTATTGACAATAGATTCCCGCACAGAACAGTGCCCTTATAATCTGATATTGAAAATGAAGCTAAAGTACTTTGGACATCAAATGAAAAGCGGATTCACTTGAGAAAACCTTGATGCTGGGAAACATGGAGGGCAAAAGAAGAAGGGGGCGGCAGAGAATGAGATGGCTAGATGGTATTGTTGATGCAATGAGCACAAAACTGGGAGGATTGAGGAGGATGGTGGAGAATGGAGTACCTGGCGTGCAATGGTCCATGGGGTCGCAAAGGGTCGGACTCGACTATGCGACTGAACAACAACAACAAATCTGATGGAAAGAAGAAATAATTGAGTGTCATCAGAATACTAATGACACCAAAACGCAATGCTCCACATAACCTTTTTCTAGTGGTTTCATACAGATTTTGAATAAAACGGGACACAGAAATGTATCTTAGTGGACACCACAGGCCAATGGCCAGGTTATTGAACAGGATCCTTTCAACAACACCTTCTGAGATTAAATCAGTACCTCCAAAACCTATTCAGAAAGATGCCACAGAAGGATATCATGGTCAATGGTATCGAAAACTGAGGTTCTGCAGACCAAAAGGGACACACTCCCCCACCCACTTCTGGACATAGGTAACTCACCAAGATGACCAAATCCATCTCTGTTGTGTAACCAGATAGTAAAGGGAATTTGCTTCATCCAGAAAATTAAGTGATTCATAAATGTATTCACCTTGACATTGGTGGTAGCCTATAACACAATTCTGTTTTAGAATGACTAGATGGTATCAATAAAGTAAGGTTTGGGTTCAGCTATTGGGTTAATATATATTTATGATAGGATTTGTTCTTGATGAATGCAGTTATAATGGGGCTGGTGGAAGCTGATTTCCAAACCTATTCCAAGGCTTCTTTGAGAGTCAGCAGTCACTGATAATGGTGTGGACTGTAGCAAAGAGGACTGAGGGAGAGGAAATTTGGGCATAGTTTACAAGATAGGTTGCCTGTTTTTTGTTTCCCTCATTTCCCTTGGCATATGGGGCATTTTACCTCATATGTATACTACTATGACTTAGTCCTTAATCCCAAGAATGCACTTCTCTCTGGGTCAAGAGGCAGTAGGGAAGTCAGCCTCCACTACCCCTCTTACCTTTGGTTATATCTGGGTCCAGACCTGTAAGAAGCACTGAGGTTGATTTTCTTTCTAATGCCTGAGAGGTTTGGATAGAGGGATGGGAAATTTTGAGTGCCATAGTTAATTTGTACATCATCCAGGCATAAGGTGCTCATATTCTGTAGGTAACATTGCATTCTTTATTTCCTTTCTTATTTTCAATTAATTATACCAATAATAATTCCGTGTCAGAAATTATTCTGGGTTGAAAGGATTTTTGGGGCAGAAACTCTGCTTAGGGAACACCCAAATGAGGCTCCTTTCATGTCCCCAAGAGCTGGGACAGAGATGGATGCTCAGTCCGTCATGCAGTACCCGGGTCTCGAACTGCCGACTTGCCAGCCTCCCAGCTAACAAGGCGAGTTTCTTAACCACTGAGCCACCTAATAACAGTCTGATTTTAGTGCTTCGAATATAGCTGTAAGAAATGCCTCATGTACCTTTTGGGTACAGAACAATTGTTTAGTATTCATGGGTCATCATGGTTAGTGATTATATGGAGACATGGTATTAATACTTTAGCCTTTTTGTGCACTGCAGTGGAGGCTGAAATCAAGGCATAGCTTCCTCACAACCTCTGGCCCTCCAAACAGCCAGCCCCCACAGACTGCCTTAAAACTATGGAAGGCGAACAAGGAGGTACCAGATAACTGAGCAGAACCACATGACTCTCTACCACCTGTGCAAGAACAACCATGGCCTGTGTGGAAAGCTTTAAATAGACTGTGTGCAGTGGTAGGAAGATCAAGGGCTAATATGAGAAAGTAGGGATTCCCTGTGGATGACAGCCTATGTGAATGCAGAGAAGTACAAACTACAGTATCTCCCATATGATACAATGCACACGACGCCCCTCAATGTGCACTGAGGAGGACCTTATGTTGGCAAGAGGAAATGCTGTTTATGTGGCCCGATATTGGGTGGATGTAATCTAGTCCTTTTTAATTCTGTTTTGTTTTTAGATGTGTTGTTACATGCTGGTAGTGTATCTGACACAAATAAAGAAAGAAAGTGGAGGACTTCGTTGAGTAGCAAAGGAATCTTTTGTTATCCCATCCTGTATTTCATTTGTACTGTTTGCATTGGCTTCCTGTGACTTAATAATGCAGATGTCTTGGGAAGCATTGTTGGAGAACTATAACATTGGCTTCATGTGACCCAGTATTTCTTCAGAGAGTCTGTGCTTTTATTTATTTACTTACTTTTGTAAACAGAGGCTAGTTCCTTGTTCAGAAAATTATAAAACAGTGATCCTGGAGTCTTAAGTGTTGACTGTTGGGCAGTCTGTGTTTCTCATAGTGTATATGGTTTTTTTTTTACTCATTCCACAACTGCCTTCTTTGTCTTTGAATGTTAAACATCTAACCTTGCAATTGATGGTGGTTCTTTCCCTCCTCCCATCACAGAGCCTATCTGTAATGCTGTCACTGGCAGCATGCATGTGCTGTCCTTGAAAAAGCAGATTGGATTTATTAAAATCATTGCCAGTTGCCATGGTAGCTGTTGTCACAGTGGGCTAATGGGAAAAGGCAATTACTGTACTGTTACACATCCAAAGAGCTTTCTGAGAAGTGAGGGATAGAGTATCCTGTACTGATTAGCTGTGCCACTGGTTGGCTGTCATGGAAAGAGAGAACCAGAGAGAATGAGTGATTGTAGACCAGGGCAATGCCCTTTTCTAATAAAGTTAGATCTGTCATGTTCTGTTTGCCACTCATGGGGAAGATATACATTTGATTATTTTAAAATGGGTGTCATTTACTGTCTGTTTATGCACATTTCCTTTTGTCCCATAGAGATTTTATTCATTCGGTAAACCGTTAGACTGCCCTTGGAAACATGTCTTGAAAACAGGTTGTGTCAAATTAATTACCTGGCCATCATCCAATTCTTGCTGTTCCCTATTCTCTCTCGGCTGCTGGTCTATATTATGGTGTAAGTAGATATTGATGAACACAACTCCCCATTATCTTTGGAAATAGTAGTTGTTATTTTTTCTCTTACTGAGGTCGGAAAAAATATTTAGAGTGGTTGAATAGATTATTGATAGGAGACTTATTCTGATGCGCATACAAACTTTTTACAGGAAGACTTACTTTATAGTGGATGAAGGAGGCCCTTTCAGTTTGAGTCATCGGGTGTCCAATAGGAGATTCCAAAGTTTACTAATGCTGTAGAAAAAGATAATGCAAGGCTAATATAATATGCCTTGTATGTCAATGAAATAATGAAGTTTTAGTTAAAGCTGGACATGCCCTTGTGTTATAATTCAATGGACATTGTAAAGATCAACTCTAGTATCGTTCTAGGAGAAGTCAGGGTTGTTTCTAGCATACACATTGGATGGTTTTGCAACCTTTGCATATTCTGATAACTTACAAAAAATTAATTTTACTGTATTTATAAAAACATTTTATTGTTGCTGTTCTTGCTCCAGCCCTATGCTTTAGGTGCTCCCATGGCTTTTTTTTTTTTACTCCTGACCTGCTTGGATTTCATTTCCTCTACTGGACTAGTCTTGTTCCCCTTGTCTGCTCCTGGCTTTGAACTTGGACTTGGATAAGGTTTGCCTTTGATCTTTAGCTTGGTTGCCCTGGGTCCTGTTGCCTGTGCTGCTAGAGGACCACCTACATCCCTGACTCTGACACCTATCCAGTAAGGAGGTTTTACTTTAGGTCTTTCCCCCTGTGATTTGAGTTTTCTTTTTTATAATGTATTTTCTTTTGTTATTATTTGGGTTGGTTACTTTATGCTGCGCCAGTTTTTTAGGTTTATATTATGTTTGATTTTTATTATATGATTTTATAGATATATGCCTGTACATTAAGATGTTGGAAACTGTTCAAAGTAGTGCTCACACTAATTCAGGCAGTATAAAAATGTAAAAAAATAATTAATTTAATGCAGGAGTTCTTAACCTTTTAAAGCTGGGGGCTAGGTCATGCTCCCTCCCTCAGACAGCTTCGGGGGCCGGATGGCCATTTTGCCCTTCCTATACCACATGGCATTTCCTGGTGTGGTGCAGGCAGTGGGGGGGGGGGACATGAAATGGTGCTGTGGGCCACATCCAGCCCACAGGCCACATGTTGACAATCCCTGATTTAATGTCTCACATTCCTTGAAAATCTTACTAGGGTTACCGGAGGTCATACATAGTTATGGTACATAACAACAACATGAGTTAAATGACTTCCAAAAGCGTTATCTGGAGAGAGGAAGCCGTTCACATCTTAATGGGGAGATCATTCTTGCTGAGAAAGCTCTTTTTCTGGTGTCACTCTTTGCTTCTCTCAGGCTAGCCACCTTCAACAAGGATGCTTGTGAGGATATTGTCCTACAGTGAGTTTCCATAGCAGTACAGATATTTGAACCCAGATCTCCTGAGCCTTTGGCTGATATTATATTTACTACACTACATTGTTTATCACCATTAATTCATGAGGCTCCATATGCCAGAAGCAACTTGATGTTATATCAACAACAATATCCAGATCAGTATCTTCATGGATTTGCTGTCTGTATCTCACATTCAAATGTTGAAAAGATTGTAAGATAATTCATGGAAGATTTATCTTTCTAGTCTTGTCATATCAGCCCATTATGTAGAAGAAACACATGGGAAATCCATTGCCTCATACCATTGCTTAGTTTCTAAGAAACAAATAAATGTTTTAAGAGAGTCTGCATAATTCAATAATTGCTACAATTCTTTCTTTGTTGTTTAAGAAGCTTCACAATTATGTCAGTGTAATATATGCCCTACAAAATACATTATTGGTAAATGTATTGCCTATTAGTAAATGCATACCTGTCAAGTATCTCAGATTGGCCGGGATTTCCCATATTTCTCCGTAAATTAATAAATGTATCAGACAACTTTAATCTACTTCTTCAAATGCGGTATTGGTTCCAAAAATTGGCTATTGCCATAGCGATAGCCTTCCTGTTCTTAACTCTGTGGAACATTTCTTCCAAGGACATACCACACCAGTCATTTACTCATACCCGTCAAGCGCGGCTCCTGGAAATACGGGAACTGCTCCGGTCTGGGTTCAAATGCGCCGCAACAACTCATCTGCGCATGCGCAGAACCCCTCTGCACACGCGCAGAACCCCTCTGCACACACGCAGAGCCCATTTGCGATGGGCACACATGCACAGTAACCCTTTTACCCGCCATTCAAATACGGGACGGCGGCGGGAAAGGGGAGGAACGAGCGGAGAAATATGGGAAATCCCGGCCAATCTGAGATACTTGACAGGTATGCATTTACTAATAGGCAATACATTTACCAATAATGTATTTTGTAGGGCATATATTACACTGACATAATTGTGAAGCTGCATGTTCTTTTTCCTCATCTTTGAAGGACTGTTTTGGTACCACCCCCACCCCCCATTTTCCTATGTTCACTTTGGTTCTGCCAACTGTAGTCCGTAGCTTATTAACTGACTTCTGTTGCACTTGTCTATGCAATGAAGTTTCCATTGGAGGCCCTCTAAAATAAGGCTGCTGGCGGCTAGGGGCATTGTAATTGAGTTTGTGGTTAAGGTGACCAGATGAAAAAGAAGATAAAGTTCCTGTATTTTTAATAGATATGTGGAGGTGAAAATTTCAGCTAGTGTAGCTTGTCCTAAAAGTTGCATTTGTTGAAATTTCCACATCTAAAAATCTATTAAACACTTATCATCTTTTTCATCTGGTCATTTTACCTGTGGTGTTTCATTTATGTAGCCATATTTTATGGCTTCTGGCTAACAGGTTGGAGACCTCTGATTCTTTAATTTTTTAAATTTAATTTAATTGTCAAATTTATATACCACCCACTCGGTCAAGGCCAACTCAGGGTGGTTCACAATCACCATTAAAAACATGTTAAAAACAATTAAAACTACCCACCCCCTAAACAAGGGGTGCAGGAATCAAAGGCACCATGGGGGAATGAATTTCTTCTATACCAGCCACCCAATGGAGGTTACCCTTCCACCTGCACCCCACACTTGGCCCGCCAGCCAGGTTTTGAGTTCTTTCCTGAAGGGCAGCAATTCCGTCCGGAGACGTAGCTCTGTTGGCAGGAGGTTCCGGAGAGCTGGTGCAGACACGGAGAAGGCCCTCCTCCTTGTGCCAGAGAGGCGAGCTGATGGCACAATTAGAGAGCCCCTCCGGTCCGCTCTGGTTGGACGGACAGATGTCCTTAGGGCGATGCGGTCTCTTAGGTATCCTGGCCCACTACCATATAGGGCTTTAAAGGTCAAAACCAGCACCTTGAATTGCACCCGGAGACAAACTGGCAACCATTGCAGCTCCCGGAGCAGTGGCAAAGCGTGAGCATAACGCCCACACCCCATCACCACCCGGGCTGCCGCATTCTGGACCAGCTGTAGCCTCCTAATGGTCATCAAGGGCAGCCCCATGTAGAGCGCATTGCAATAATCTAGTCTGGAGGTGACCAGAGTGTGAGTGACCATGAGCAAGGAGTCCCGGTCCAGGCTTCTTCAACTGCTGATATGCTTTTTTTCATTGAACTTCTATCTTCTGTATTTTCATTTGTTTTTTTTTTGTTTTTCCCTCCCCTGTATCTATTGCTGTTTTTCATATAATTTTGTTTATTTATTTTTGACATAATTTTGTGAGTTGTCCTGGAAAAGTATATACAGGGTGGCCCGTAAGTCCCTACCTATCCATATATCTTATGTATCCAGTGTATCTGTGTGCTGTCCCTCATTCTCACTGCCTAATATTATGTGACACCATGTTCTGTGAGACATTACCCTCAACATGGGCTTAAATCGGCCATATTTCTTTGGGGAAAAAAGAAAAAATATATACTGTACAGTGCATGCATAATTGAATATGACATAATAACATATGGACCGGTAGGGACTTACGGGCCACCGTATATAGCTTCCTCAGGATGCATTTGCTAAAACGAGAAAGAAAATACCTGAAGGAGATAGGGAATTTCATTTTCACAAGTGTTGTTTTGTAAAGACATATTTGTGGCTGCAAGAAGAAATTTTGAGTTCTGTTAAGTTGAACGGTAACCTCAGCTCTTTTTGCATTTGCAGGAATTCTTGTGGCGTGATGAACGTTTGTGTCCTAGTTACATTGCCTTTTCAGCTATATAGATGGGAAATAGATGTTTGAAATTACAGTACTCTCCTTTCATATCAGTCTTCAGCAGCAATTTTCTCACTTTACACATTTCTGATAGAAAGAAAGTTCCTATAAATATGATATGTGTGGCATGTGTTTTGTAAAAAAACCGAACAGAAGAGTTGCCTGTACTTTGTCAGGCTGAAAGGGTAAGTGTAGATCAGAGGTGCCCAAACCTTTCCAGCTGCAGGCCGGTCATGTAGTTCAGCGGGCTGGTCACATGGTTCCTCCCACTGGAAGCAGAAATAAAACGCACCTTGTAATGTGTTTTGCAACAGGATGAGATAGATTTTAGGCTGCCACTTTCTCTGCTTAAACTAGATCCAGCCCCTGATGCCAATTCATCTGGCCCACGCCACCCTTGTCACTCCCAGACGTGGAAGTAAAACGTGCCATACGGGCATGTTTTACTTTTGCTTCCGGGAGTGACAAGGGTGGCGTGGGCCGGGTGAATTTGTGTGGAGGCTGGATCTGGCCCACGGGCCGTAGTTTGGGCACCCCTGGTATAGATTGTTGGCACAGGCTTAGTGTCACTCTGGTTTTATATACTCATCAATGAATCATTAAGTTGAATTGTCACTGTGGCTTTAATGTGCATGAAGAATTCCAGCCCAGAGGATATGTGGGCTGCCAGCCTTGGCTCAGCATGTGAGGAATAAGCATTAGATTTTCCATTCTGCTGGGAAGGCTGTCCATACATATGCACACCATAACTAAAAGGGCACAGGTTTTAAATTTGAGGTAGAGTTTTGTGGGTACTGTAGACGTAGATTGTGGACACAACAGTGGTTTATTTAAAGTCTGATATAAAATACTGTGGATCATGCACTCGAAGATAAAGTGTTTGTGTCAACTTGTTCCTGTTTCAGCCTAATTGGACTGGAAAGGGTCTTATCAGAGCCACTGTAGATTTGAATGAGTCACTGAAGGAACCCAGAGGGCAGGATTCTTATGGCACTGCAGATAACAACTTTAAAACCAGCTGAATGAACAAAATGAATGAAGGTAAAAGGTTGAATCTAAGATCCCACTACAGACAAAACAGTTTGTCGTGTATGTTAAGTCACTTTCTAAGAAATGAGAGCTTCATAATCCATATTTGATTTGGGAAAATAAATGCAACTAATGTACTGCATATAGTATTTTCATATCCAAGTTTTGCACTAAAGCACTAACAATCAAGCAGAACTAGGCTTTGTTCAGGCAAAAGGTGATATGATGTTACACTGCTGTCAAGGGTGTATTGGTTCAGACTATAAATGAGAAGGGAGGATTCACTTGAGAAGGCCTTGATGCTGGGAAAGGTAGAGGGCAAAAGAAGAAGTGGGTGGCCAAAGATGAGATGGCTAGATGGTATTGTAGACACAGTGGGCACAGAGCTGGGCGGGCTGAGGAGGATGGTGGAGGACAGAGGAGCCTGGAGGACAATGGTCCAGAGGGTCCCAAAGGGTTGGAATCGACTGTGCGACTGAACAACAAACAGGTTGGATACATTCCTGTTTATTTATTATAACATAAAATGCTTCTCCATTTAAAAAAGGCACCCTAAAATATATCCAGCCATCTGTACTGAATCATCATAGTACGCACTAATAATAATAATTTCGTGTCAGATATTATTCTGGGTTGAAAGGATTTTTGCTGGAGAAACTCTGTTCAGAGGCTGCCCGAATGAGGCTCCTTTCATGTCCCCAAGAGCTGGGACAGTACCCAGGTCTCGAACTGCCTACTTGCCAACCTTCCAGCTAACAAGGCGAGCTTCTTAACCACTGAGCCACCGCAGCCCCTTGGAGGTCACTAATGTACGTAGTTGTCATAAATCAGAAGTGACTGAACAGCAGGTAACAACAACAAATACTGTACAGTGATATCCCCACAGAAGTTTGTCTTGTAATCTTTACTATTTGGTGGACCTTCTTTCCCCACAGGTTTTATCCTTAAACTGATCTTTTTATAGTGCAACACTTAGTGTTAATTTTATTTCTTTTAATTTTGATATTTTTCTTATATTTGTTTTGCTTAATTTATAAGCCGGCCTGAGGATACTGAAGGTGGCATGGAAAATTGCAAACAAATAAACAAACAAATGTTGAGAGGGCATCTGCATTGAATCTCTGCAATTGAATATAAATTAAATGTTGTAGGAATCGGGGCCGCTGAGGGCCGTAGGTCCCGGAGGAGACTGATCAAGGAACGATACGAGGCAGTATGGAGGAGGATATGATCAGTACTTTATTGAGAAAAGGCTGCAACATATATAGAAGGAAAAGCGCAACGGTGGCAAGACTGTCACCTGACAGAAATTACATTGCCTGTGTACTCAAGTTAATTGGGAACCTCTTTGGGGAAGTTAATTAACTGGGGCAAACATGGACCTCGGAGTCCCCTTTGTTCAGGGATCAGGCAGGGGTAAACATGGCATCTGTTTGTGCCTGAGATTACACTGAGACACGGAGATGAGTGATTACTCTAATAGGTAACTGGGTTAGGTATTTGCTCTCTTCAGCAGAATCGCTGGTCAGGTCAGGAGTTGGGTGAATCAAACCCTATCATTTATCCACCCCCCTTAATTTCTCTGCCCGCAGAGCCCACGGCTCAAGGAGCGTTCCCCCGAAGTGGCCTCTGCACGGGCCGTTCCATGCCACTGGGGCATGGGGAAACCACATCTCCCCTTTTAATTTCATTTAAGGACCTGACTGGCGACTCTGCGTAGGAGAGGCATCAGCTGCTGAGCGGGAATGACGCTTTGGGGTTCCTTCTTGGGGCGGCACTTCAATATCAGTGAGGGGATACATTGCGCCAAGCAGCAGACTGCTATGCCTAGCAGGACCACCCCCACGACCACCTTAAGTACCGTCTGAAGCCACCCCCATGGAATCCACGACCACATCCAGCTCCACAATGAACTCCACCAAGTTCCCCATGCAGACCCTTCTGTGATGCCCTGGACTATGGTGTGGAGATCAGTGAGCTGACTCTGTGCTTTGTGGGTATTGTCTGCGAGATTTAAGCAACACATGCTGTGGACAGACTTGCAGCCCATATGATGTAACAATAGGGGATAATCGATAGCTGCTTGATTATCCAGTATGGCATGGCGAAGCTCTGCCTGCTCCTGGTTGAGCAGCGCTATTGCTGAGGAGGTGTGGTTGATGGTTTTTGCTAATCTGCAAGCCAATTGACCAATTCTCCGAGCGTCGCCTATGGCTAAGCCTGACACGCTGAATATACTGACCACAGCCTGGTTTTTCAGAGCTGTGGGTCTGAATTCAGACTGCTTTCTGTAGCAAGGCAAGATAATGAGATGTGTCATTGATTTACTGTGACCTGGGGTGATTCTGCAGCTTCTCTGCAACTTCTGGCGTTGTGCAAATGTCTTTCTAACACCTATGGGGAGGTGTGAAGATAAACTGGGGATTATCGGCTACCGGGTGCTCAATCTTTCCAAGCGATGGGCTGGTGCAAAACATGGGCCGGTCTGGCTTCCTTTGGTGGAAGCTGGCCGTTATTAACAATATACAGAAATTCAAGTGTCCCTTGCAAATCCCAACTGGAGCATTGTACAAGGCATGTATAAATAATAGCAACTACAGATAACAATAGCAATAAAAGACATTCAGCTGCTTCTTGAGGCTTCCCTTCTTGGTGGGGCTTCATGTGCAACTTGAGTTTGGAAAAGTCCTTAGAAGTGGCCTTGAGTGTGCAAAATGTTCATAGAAATGTCTTTGGAGATGTAAGTCATAAAGGAAGACGGACAGCTGATGACATCCAGGACAGTGACTGGTGCCGCTCTTTGCAATCATCCGGGTCTGATTCTGGCCTCTGGGACCTGCATGGGGAAGAGACTTGTTTGGGAGATAAAAATTCTGAAAGAGTTAGTTGGTTTTTGCACTTATAGGGTAGCAATTGCTGTGCAACTATGGGACGTTGTCCCCCCCCCCTTTCTGTTTGTTTGTATTAATGCAAACGTGCATGTACTGCCATTTGCCAAAATGTGGGGATGTGTGACGTCCCTTTGTCACACCTGAATGGCCTCTGTCCCTCGTGGGTTGACCCCCCACGAGGGCCCCCCCGGTGGCAGGTTGAACTGCCTTGCGAGCGCTTTGGCATTCTGAAGAGGGAATGCATGACTCTGAATTGGAGTTGTGAGGAACAAACTTAGCAAATTTTTGTCTATCACGGGAGTGATGTGTGCTTCCGGTAGACTGTGAAGCAAATTCCTGTGAAACTGGCTGTCAGCAATTATGTTGAAGCGTTCTTTGGCAAAGGTGCGCAAAGCGAGGTTCACGGCGGCCAACTCTGCCCGCTTGCGGAAGAGTCAGGAGCGTGCGCCAAGCTTGGTCCTCTTGCCAAGTAAGAACCTAATATGTGCGACCCCCATAAGTGAAAACTGTCCTAGCCCCCCCGAAGAGGAACCAGTGACATAAATTCACACAAGGTGACTGTCTGCGTTTGAGACGAGTCTGGGGTCTTATGGCAAACTTTGGCGCATGAAGCGCCAGGCTTCCCTTGGGTAAATTTCTCATGGAGGCCCCCCTGTGCACATCCATTCATGGTGTGCGTGCACACTTTTAGAAGAGTGCCAGATGGTGGCTAGCCTTTTGCCTGTGCTTAGAGTAGCAGCAAAAAGGGAAGGGGTGGCCTAAAAATGCCTGTATCTGATTGAAGGTGTGACCTGACTGCACTCTTAAAATGGTCCTAGGCAGTCCTGGCTAATGGGTGGCACTCTGCACATGCTCGGGAGCTCAGGGACTAATCCTTCCTCTGTGCTCTGGAGTTTGCAAAATGTGTCTGCACACTAGAGAGGGTGCTGCGGGCCAGGTGCCATACTTAATATGGCCTACTATGACTTATTAAAAACAAGTCAACTATGATGTGCCAGCTGTAAGGAAATAACACACAAAGATGAAAAGACACACAAGTTAAACATTTCCAGCAGGGAGTTCCACTGGCGAAAGGAGGAAAGACAAGTCAGAAGTTAGCACAATGAGAAGGCAACAACTCTTATCATAGCGAAATCAGATTAGGTCAGGTAACCAAGGCAACCGGGTCCTCCTGTTAAGAAAATCCCTATCAGTAATTAACCATGGAGCCTGTGAAAGGAAGGCTGTAGAAAGAAAGAAATTGGTTAAGGCCTGGAGAGGAATTTTGTTCCTGTTTGCGTGCTTTTTCCTGTGAAAGGGGTACAATGACTGAGTTACTTTGCACAGATTAAAGTCAAAATACCAGAACAGTATCTTCCTTAAGAGAATGAAGGAGAGTTAGAGCGATTCTCAACCTGCGGCCAGATGTGGGCGAGTGGGCCGGAAGTGGCCCACGTTGCTCTGCCACTACCCCCGCCAAGCCAAGAAGGGCTGTGTGGCGAAGGAAGGGCAGGATGACTATCCGGACGCCCAGAGCTGCCTGCGGCCCCGGAACTTTGGCCCCTGACTTTAAAAGGTTGAGAACCGAGTTTACAAGATGAGAACACAGTACACACATGAAGACAATGCAATTCTCTCACTCCTAGTGAGATACGGGACTCCAAGACGCTAAGAGACATTCAAAAAACCTTAAGACACAGAGATGGGGGTTTGAGGAACACAGACGTAGGGAGGGGCCCCATAGCTTACGATACAGTGAGGAAAACTCATAGAAGTGATTTTTGTTTTCAGATCGCGCTTCTGAAAAGAAAAATCTGTAAGAGTTGCAGAACCGGTTTCCAAGAGTGGCTTAATCCTTTGACAAAGAAAAAGTCTCAAGGGAGGAAGGGGGAATCCCCCGCCCTATTGCAGGTTAGGATTCCCCCCCCCCCTCCTCTCCTGCTTAAGCTGCCAAGCAGGCAAGGCAAGGGGCTTTGTTCATCATGCTTTCTCAAACTTTAAATAGTTCCTGCCCATGAGCAGAGTGCAAATTGTTTAACACATATTTCACAGTGACATTACCACGCAGTTACACACAAGGAACACTTTTTCAGTCATACTGTGGTCATAGAGACAAGGCTTTTGCAATCATACACAGTTCTTGCAGTCATACATTCAGTGGTGCACCACACATACACACATTTATTTACGCATTCGCACATTCCTCCCCTGATCTGCAGCGTTCTATACTACACATGAGGAGATGGCTAATACACAGCTGGCTATTTTACAACCATCTGGGTGCTTCTACTTAGGGGCGAGTTTCTCTGGGCTACTCCCAAGGTGAGACCAGCAGATTCTGCCTGTGCCTTGGGGGAGCTCGGGGTACTGTTGCTGGGATGGTTCTTCTGGCATAGCCAGGGCGATGGCTGCCTCCTTTCTAGCCTGGGCCAGATGCATGCCAGGGTGGCCATTTGGCATGAAGACGATCTTTTGAAGATCTGCCTGGTCTAGATTGGCTTTCTCTTCTAAGGTGTCTCATTTTACCACACTGGAAGCAGGCGCCTTGGGGTTTTGGCACTGCTCTGCGCCTGAGTGTGGTAATGGAGCCCTGCGTGGCCAGGGGCCGTGCAGATTTCCGTGAGCAGTGGGCGCTGAGCAGCCCTGCCTGAACGTGTGTCTGCCTTCAGATAGGCTGAGCACAGCAGTTGGGCGCTAGCTAATTGTGCCACTGGCAATTTCCCCGTGAATGGATCTTCCTCACCCCTGCGCTGAATGGAGTTCTTTCTTTGCAGGGAACTTTTGACTGTCAGAGAAGCGCCAAGGCCTCTCATGCCATGAATTCCTTCAGTGACGTCTGCAGCTGCCACTGAGGGAATGCTCCGTACACTGCCCTGCTTAAGCTGAAATGGCGAATAGAGACTTCTTGGGGCTGATGGCTCTGACTGCGCTGGGGTTTTCTGGGTCTCTATCCGGACTGGGTCATCCTCTACTGAGAGTTTCCTACATTTGCTCCATGTGCGGGTTATGCCCTCTGGAGCTTTCGGGGGTTGCTGAATGCAGTCTCCTATCTGATCCCAGAGCTCGAGGGTTAACGTACCTACTTCTGGGTAAAGCAGGCAGTGTTCCCCTAGGTACACCAAAAGTCTCGCTAGCTCCCTGCTGTGAAAACGCAAATTAAATACCCTGGCCAGGATGATGAA
This sequence comes from Bradypodion pumilum, assembly GCA_035047305.1. Taxonomy (NCBI): domain Eukaryota; kingdom Metazoa; phylum Chordata; class Lepidosauria; order Squamata; family Chamaeleonidae; genus Bradypodion; species Bradypodion pumilum. Next base: position 37,037,962 of record JAWDJD010000005.1, on the reverse strand, counting down.
CCCCTCCTTATGGGTTCTTTGGCTAGCGGATGGACGCTGTCGCTGAGGACAGGTCCCCATATTACCTGCGATTGGGTCCTCGGAAGATTCCTCCTCGGGACGAGTCGACGCGTCTTTGGCAGGCAACAGGTTCTGGCGACGTCGCTTTCTGGGTAGAGCTCGGAGCGTGGACTGCGGCCACGGGCCCTCGGTGGCCACTGCGCTGTCAGGGGCTCACAGCAGGCCCTGAGTGGAACGCGCGTTTCCCTTTGGCGCAAGCCACCGCGAAAGTCGGGAGCAAGCTGTAGGATGCCTCTCTGTAATGCCTCACCACGTAGCTGTCTTCCCAATCGGATGGCTTTCTGACTGGGGCTGCTGCTCTGTCCTCCGGGACGATTGGACAAGGTTCAAGTGCAGAACCTGGCTGTGCTGATCGCTTACTCACGAGTAGACCGCTCGGGGGTCGCTTACTCTCGAGTAGATCACGTCGGGGTCACCAGATGTAGGAATCGGGGCCGCTGAGGGCCGTAGGTCCCGGAGGAGACTGATCAAGGAACGATACGAGGCAGTATGGAGGAGGATATGATCAGTACTTTATTGAGAAAAGGCTGCAACATATATAGAAGGAAAAGCGCAACGGTGACAAGACTGTCACCTGACAGAAATTACATCGCCTGTGTACTCAAGTTAATTGGGAACCTCTTTGGAGAAGTTAATTAACTGGGGCAAACATGGACCTCGGAGTCCCCTTTGTTCAGGGATCAGGCAGGGGTAAACATGGCATCTGTTTGTGCCTGAGATTACACTGAGACACGGAGATGAGTGATTACTCTAATAGGTAACTGGGTTAGGTATTTGCTCTCTTCAGCAGAATCGCTGGTCAGGTCAGGAGTTGGGTGAATCAAACCCTATCATTTATCCACCCCCCTTAATTTCTCTGCCCGCAGAGCCCACGGCTCAAGGAGTGTTCCCCCGAAGTGGCCTCTGCACGGGCCGTTCCATGCCACTGGGGCATGGGGAAACCACAAAATGTAGTAATAAATAAAAAGTTTGGCCAGAGTTCTTTCTTTTTTTGCAGTTTCCTTTTTGCAGGTCACCTTTGTAAGCATGGAAAAGTAATAATATGCTTTATATGGGGCTGCCTGCAAGCTTTCTTGTTGGTGTTGCTTGAAAAAAATAGGTATTTGTCCTGGAGTGATTTGTTTGGGATGAATTTTTGAAGGCCACAAAAATGACCTTGTGGGCCTCCCTTATGATTATTGCCTGCACATTATGAAGTTACATCCAAATTACAGTTACTCTAATAGATAAGCGAGAGATTTAAATAATAGTTTTAACAGTGCCATCCTGTGATAATTTTCCATGCCCAGACAGGGATTCGAATCCAGGTCTTCCGACTTTGCTCTGAGACATTTCTGACTGTAGTAACTTATTTAAACCATGCCTGGTAATGGAAAAAGAAATATGTTTGGATCTTGTCAGCATGCTACTGGCATCTAACCCTTCAAACTTGGACAATTCCACATGGTGGCTGCATGTACGTAAAATAAATGTCAAGTGAAATGCATAGGATAACTATAAGGAAATTATAGTAAGCTTATATCATTCTCAGATGCCTTCTGATAGAACAGGAGAAGAATCCCTGTAACATGATGCCCACAAAATCGAATCCATATAACTGATTGAAAAGGAAACCATTATTTTAGTCCCGGGGAATCATTAGACGTGCATCTCTCCATCTGTTTTACAGCATGGATTATCAAGTACTGTAGGGTTGCCATCCAGTTTCATGCCTAAATAGAATTCTGAAATGGTTGTGACCATAATAAGGTGATAACACTCTCCTGGCATTGAATTGCCCAGCCCCATTTCTTCACGAGGTCTCTTGTACTCAATTTCAGGTGGGCATAGTTCATCAGTCATCCAAATGTGTGATGTGGTTCATTCTTCTACTTCCGTGTCTAGGCCAGATGTGAAACTACCAAAATGAAGGCACCTTTTGGCGAGTTCATTCTGTAGTTCCTTTCGTTTGACCTAGTGTGAAAAATATTAGCTGGCAACACAAGGTTGCTGTTACCATGGTAAGCCTGATTGTGGCTCAAAAAATACCACAGTCTTCGAGGAGGCTCTATGTACCCCAATGTGGTTCATGAGACGATTTTATTCTTCCTTTCTGAACAAAATGACATTGGTTTTAATCCCAGACTGTATAATGACTGTTTAAATAAAGATAATAAATGTTGGAATTTTGCTTGTTTTGAGAATATCTGTAAGAGAATTGGGGCATCTAAATTATTCATTACGGACATGCTGTTCATGGGAGGTTTCCACTGTGGCTTTGGGGCATTTTGCCAGGCCAAGATATGGTTGGTTTCATTTGTTTGGAAGCAGAGCCTTAAAGAGGAGGGAAGCTAGCAAGTTGTTACTCAATTCAAGTGTGTCTGGTGTAAGGGTTCAGTTTCCTTTCATTTGCCATGTGCTAAATAAATAATCCCTTTCATTAATTTGTCTTATCTGTAATCTTTTACAAGTAGACATATCGGTTAATAGAAAGCACAAGATTTTGTGTTTTTGATTTGCGTGCTTTTAGACATACAGTACTGGCTTAAGTGATAGTTGACTGGATTCTAAATTGCAACTTGGCTCATTTTCCTGTTACAGTGGCTCAGCATATGTCAGGTCACAGCAATTGATTCAAAGTACTGTAGTGGTTTTTTTTTTTTTACAGGGACCTATTGGAAAAGCAACATGTACTGTATAAACTTACCAAACCTTTCCTGTTTGTAGCTATATCTTTCTTTCTTTCTGTGACGTAGTTGCACAAAGACCTTTCAAAGTATTACCCACCCAGCCATGTCATAATATGGTTATTCATTGAAGAACACAGTCTCATATGACAGTCTGTATTATGAAGATACAAAGATTTAATATAGATTTTCACAAAACAGTTATCATGAGTGGCAGCCTTGTTCAAATTGTGTGGAACTTAACATTCTGTTGGTAAGGCTTTTTTTTTTTAAATTAAGTAGGATTTAGAACAAGGAGGGGAAAAATCCCTAGTTAGATATTGATTCTATGGGTTGCTTGCCAAATAATAACACATATAGTACTTTGGGCAGTAATAATAATAATAATAAAAAGACACCTCACAACTGGAGACCTAACATGCTCTCTTGCTTATAGAAGCAATGAGTACAGCTTTCCAGGGGTATGGGTATAACTTATTAATTCTACCAACTAGAGAAAGGTCGGTAACTGGATTAAGTATGTGGTGAAAATTTTACCCCTCAGGTCACCACATCAGGCTTTCCAAAACAATAATAGATCTGATTCCAATTCTCAGTCTGGTTGCATGCAAATTTAAAATCCTTATTCCTTAATTTCAATGTTACTTTAAAATTCAGATGAAATTTTCTCTAAACCATCTGTATTATGTGGCCATTAGGCCTTAGACATGAGATGGACAAATATAGATACTGATGTATAACATCCAATGAACAGTATAAAATATTAGCAGTTGTAAATACAAGTTACATACAGTCACTGCGAGGAACACACAATACAAGTTCACACTAGTGTTAATGAAACAATGTGCATAGTGACAGGATGCCTCAAACCTATGTCAGTTGAGAAAATATATCCTATTATTGTTGGTATCTCTCCACCTAAGATAAGGAGAGAAGTAGCAGCGGATGCCAAGAGAACTAAGCAGGAGAATGACTCTCGTCATCCTCTGAACGGATATGAGCCTCAAGTCTGCTGACTCAGACCCAGGAAGAGGTTTATGGCTAGAACAAACATTCTTGAGGGTACACAAGAGCAAAATCAAATTAGAAGGAGGAAGGAGCTCACTTGTCAAGGAATAACATTAAATGAGAATATAGCCGCTCAACTTCCCTAACTTCAGGCTGAGGATTGGAGTGCCTAAACATAAGACCAATATGGTCAAGTGGGGGCTGCTGGCAGATAAATAACATCATGCTGTGTGAATGTGGCGAGATACAGAATCCAGATCATTTGCTGGTCTGCTGGTTACTACCGGAAACATGTACCGATGAGGACTTAAATTTGGCTAATGGCAAAGCAAAGAAGGTGGCTTAATTTTGATAGTTTAAAGTTTGACCTGGACTTAAAAGAAGAAAAATTGTGAAGAAGGAGTTAAATCCTTAGCTAAGTTCCTGAATAAAATGTATATGCTAGTTTTCCTTTTCTTAAGTTTACCCCAGGTAGCTTTTCTTGTTTTGGCTTTGCTTAAAAGGATGCTGAACAAAGAGTAATCTGTCAGCTGTCATTTGCAATGCATCTTGGATTTCTTGAGACCAATGCTCTTTCTCTAGAAACTTTAGTGCAGCTTCTCTGAAGTCTTCCTATTTCATGAGGCTAGTTTTCTTCTTCTGTCACTGTCCAGATGCTTTGTCAGAGAACCGCTGCTGCAGCTTTCTTTTCTTCCTCTTCTAACCTCCAGTTAGCTGTAGCCTTTTCACCTTTTCCAGACATCGTTTATAATCTTTGCAACAGAATACTGTGCTACAGAATACTGTACTGAGATTTTAAAAAAACCTAAACAACAAACCTAGTTTGTGTTATATTGAATTATTTAAAGCTTCAAATATATGGAATGGGCATATGGTATAAAGTACAGCATATATTTATACTTTTTTGTAATAATTAAACATCTACAGAATATGCTCCAGTCTGGTCAGATTATCCTGCTATGGTAAAAGAGTAGACCATCCTGCCATCCACTCAGCGCCAAGTGTCAGGCAGCAGTTAACTAACTTGACAACCCTGAGGACTAGCGGCCTTGGCGAAGTCCACAAGGAAGGGTGATGATCCCCTAGTAGATTAAATCCCACTTGAATCCATCTTGATGAAGGGCAGCAGCTTCATCAATACTGGCCTGCAGCTGAAGAGGACTTTGTGTGCCAAAAGGGCTCAGGATCAGAAAGTGACTTGTGAAGCTGGATCAGTGGTATGATGGTCATGCTTCAATGCCGAAGGCAGATGAAAGGCCACGGCATTATATTCTCAAGACAGTGATCTCCAATAAAGAATGCCTTGCATAAAGACCGCCTCGCTTAGAGACTAATTCACTTAAAGAGCAGAATTTTCTCTGAATGGTCGCCTCGCTTAACTAAAACCAACCAAAAACTTGCTTAACAACTAAATCGGGGTTCGCAATCTCCCCCGCCAGAAGTCACAATTGGTCACTTACAATGGTGTTTTGCTTAGAGCAGACTCGCTTAAACTGCAATCCCGTGGAACACATTATGCTCTTTAAGTGAGGTACCACTGTACAGTATTTGGAATCGGATATGGCATAAGAAGAAGAATATGCTTTGAGACATGTGGTTGTAGTAGTGGATAAAGATACACTGCAACATAAGAAAAATTTTCTGGGGTTTCAACCATCTGAATACATTTTTCTTAATGGAATATGATAAATAATTATTAAATATAACATTTAAAGTATATGAATGTACCCTTCTGTGATATAGCCAGGCCAAATGAGTGTTTAGTGTTGTGTCTCCTTTCAGAGGGTGAGTGTGGGTTGGAGTTTTGATTGTGATGTTCTGCAGTATAAATATGTGAAGCGAACACATGGACATTTCAGCCCATTTTCATGCTTTAAAGATGGTTTAGGAATTTTGCTAGAGAAAGAAATATCCTTTTTGTAACAAATAGCCTTTTTGTAGCAACTTGGGGGTCCTCCTGGACTCTCGACTGCTACTAGAAGATCAGGAGGCAGTCATGGGCAGGAGGGCCTTTGCACAACTCCGTGTGATACACCAGTTGCGGCCACTCCCGGATAGGGACTCCTTGCTTATTTATTTATTTATTTTTTAAATTTATATACCGCAATTCTCAGCCCAAGGACCGACTCAGTGCGGTTTACAAGATAGGAATACAATACAGTAATACAGCATAACAATCCCACAAAAAAAAAATACAATATATCACAATACATTACAATATATTCAATACAGTGCTTACGGTCACACATGCCCTGGTCACCTCCAGACTAGACTATTGCAATGCGCTCTACATGGGGCTGTCCTTGACGACCATTCGGAGGCTGTAGCTGGTCCAGAATGCGGCGGCCCGGGTAGTGATGGGGTGTGGGCATTATGCCCATGCCTCGCCCCTGTTCCGGGAGCTGCACTGGTTGCCAGTTTGCCTCCGAGTGCAATTCAAGGTGCTGGTTATGACCTTTAAAGCCCTATATGGTAGTGGGCAAGGATACCTAAGAGACTGCATCGCCCTGAGAAAATCTGACTGTCCAACCAGATCGGACCGGAGGGGCTCCCTAATTTTTCCATCCGCCAGGGGCCCTCACCTCTCTGGCCCAAGAAAAAGGGCCTTTTCCGTGTTCGCTCCGGCCCTTTGGAACCTCCTGCCAGTAGAGCTACAGTTGCACATGGAATTGCTGTCCTTTAGGAAAGGACTTAAGACCTGGCTGGTGGGTCAGGTGTGGAGCTCAGAGGGCAATGTGGCCCCTGCTTGCTGGCTTTTAACATGAGATATACCCTCTCTCTGCCTCTCAAGGTGGGTGGGATTATTTTTAACGTGGGTGGGGTTTTTAAACTGCTTTTATTGTATGGGGTTTTAGATTATGGAAACCTCCCTGTCTGGCTTGCCTGAGTAGGTGGTGAACAAATTGAAATATTAAATTAAATTAAATTAAATTAAATTAAATTAAATTAAATTAAATTAAATTAAATTAAATTAAATTAAATTAAATTAAATTAAATTAAATTAAATTGGTGAGAGCATTTGTGGCTCCCCTTTCCTCTGTAAAGAAATGGTTTGCATCTTTTTTTTTTACTTCTGGTTTCTATTGTCTGATGACAGTTGCATTTGTTAAATACAAAACACTACTATTGTGCCGAAATATAAACAAATACCAAGGCATTAATAGCTAGATGTTCAGCCGAGCTTCATGTTGTTAGTTATATAGGCTTGTATGGACAAGTTTAATCTAGAACTACCTGCAGTTCTAAAAGTGAAATAAAAGCTGTTTTGAAAGCAATGGGAATAAATAAATGATCATGTCTAGATGGGATACCAATAAAACTATTTCAAGTCACAAAGATGGAATCTGTTAAAATCTTAACAGAAATATGCCAACAACTATGGAAAACAAAACAGTGGCCCATGGACTGGAAACATTCACTATGCAGTCCAATCCCTAAGAGAGGAGATGCCAAAGAGTGCAGCAACTATAGAACCTTTGTTCTCATTTTCCGTGCAAACAAAGTGGTGCTCAAGGTGTTATATGGAGCCAAAAAATGACTGATATTCAAACTGGATTCCAGAAAAGAAGAGAAACTCAAGATCATATTGCAAATATCTGCTGGCTACTGGAGCACACCAAAGAATTTCAGAAGAGGATCAGTCTGTGCTTTATAGACTATGGCAAGGCCTTTGATTATGTGGATTGTGATAAACTATGGGTTGTTCTGAAAGAAATGATGTGCACTTGATTGTCCTTATGCATAGCCAGTTTGTGGACAAGAAGCTACTGTTAGGGCATAATATGGAGAGACAGAATGGCTTCCTATAGACAAAAGTCAGACGAGGGTGCATTTTATCCTTTTATCTTATTAAACCTATATGTAGAAGGTGCCATGCTAGATTCAAACGGGAAAGTATCAATAATTTAAGACATGCAGATAACACCATCTTATGACTTGACACTAATTCTAGAGAAAGTGCCATAGCAGGGCTGCAGCTGAACATTAAAAACACAAAATTCATGACCATAGAAGAGCTACACAGCTTTAATGTTGACAATGAAAAAATTGAAATGATAAAACATTATATATATCTCAGTTCAGTCATCCATCCAAATGGACACTACAGTCAAGAAATCAGAAAGCAACTGAAATGTGGAGTGGCAGCAATGAAGGAATTAGAAAAGGTAATCATATATAAGGATGTGTCATGGGAGATCAAGACCATCCATACCATTCTATTCTTGATTGCTATGTGTGGGTGTGAAAGCTGGGCAATAAAGAGAACTGACAGGGAAAAATGAATCATTTAAGATACGGTTCTGGAGAAGAGCCTTGTGAACACCCTGGACTGCCAAAAAGACAAACAATTGGATCTTAGAGCAAATCAAGCCTGAACTATGTCTAGAGTAATAAATAATAGAATTGAGGCTGTCCTAATTAAGGCATATCATGAGAAGGCAAGATTCCCTGGGAAAAGCAATAATGCGGGGAAAGGTTGAAGGAAGCAGGGAAAGCAATCCAAATACAAGATGGACTGATTCTCCACAGGAACAAGTTTACAAGAGTGAAGCAGGGCTGTTGAGGACACAGTATTTTGGACATTATTCATTTGTAGGGCCAATAACAATTCTAATAGTGGGGAGCAGTCCATACTTGAATAATTTGTGGCATACCCTTTGTTAGTTTTCTGTCTGCAGAGCCCAAGGTTGGGAATTCAGTTTCCCATTCTGCATCCCAGAAGAGCCAACCTGTGTGACCTTGGGCAAGCTGCACAGTCCCAGAATGCCCCAGAAGAAGGGAATGATAAACCACTTCTTTTTTTCCCCCACTGTATAGCTGTAGTTTATTTTTATTTTTTGCGGTTCTTTTTATTTTTGATTTTTTAAATTAAATTTCTAAAATAACAAAAATATAATAAACAATACAAAATATAAAAAGAGAAGGAAAAATACATAAACAAAAACAAACAAATTAATACAGGTACATTGAAATTACTTATACTCTATTATAATGGCATTGTGAACAATACCAATTCTTGAACCTTATATATATCATACCTTCTTACAACCTATGCCCCATAACTTATATCTTTATATAAATATCTATACTATATATCACTTGTCAACCATTTTCCCCCCCCCCCCATTATTTCATTATTTTTGATTGTATATTTAACATTCCAAAAATTTGTAAGGTTCATTCTTGTACATTACAAAATAATAACACCCAGTGATATATACAAGCCATTTGATCCATGAGGATCAAATTTCTAATTTAATCTTTCCAAAAATTCATATCCTGAGGTACTGGTTTGTCTCCTTTATCCCATATTAAAACATGCTCCACAAACAGCCTCCATATTTCCCAAAACTTGTTCTCTTTCAAAATACCTTTCTTCACATTCAATTCACATGTCAATTTGTCATTCAAAGAAATTTCCCACATTTCCTTATACCATTCATCCATTTTCAACACTAGGTCACTTTTCCATTTTCTTGCTATACATAATCTTGCAACAGTTAACATTATGGATATCAATTCTTTTTTATTTATATTCATATTTATATTATCCAATTCTGTCAGTAAGGCGATACTTGACTCCAGCTTGAAATTAACTTTAAGAATCTCTGATATTTCTTTCTCTGTGTACCCTAGAAAACCTTGAAAAGGGTCGACATAAATCAAAACTGACTCCATGGCAAAACTGACTCCATGGGATGCAAAAATATTTGGTGTTATTATTATTATACCCTTTTGCCTCATCCAATAACTCAAACTCTTGCTTTAGGACTAAAAAACTGTACTTTCTTTTTGATGTGAAAGAAATAAACAGTAGAAATCAAGTTCAGTTCTCTAGAGCTCTGAATCAGACTGTTGACTGTACTTGCAAAGAACTCTTAGCAACCAATAAAAAGGGTATGTAATGCTCGGGTGTTTCCCAAGATGATGGTTGGCTTTTATTGCCATGGTGCTTTCTAGCTTTCTCCATTTGAGTGTAAGATCTGCTGTGAACACTCTGTACTTACAGTAACAGAGATAAAAATAACACATGACTAAGCTGATGGATATTTGTCTTTGGATGACCTCTCCCTAGTGAGAATGAGGCATTTCTTTAAATTATATAAACAATGCTGCTAGGACTTTGGCAGGCTTATAAAGCATATAATTGTTGAACATTTGGTATAGGGAAGATGACTTTGTGAAGTAAATCCTGCTAGGTATGGGAGCTTCGTGATGTGGGAGGAAAAGGAAATGAGAAGCTTATGAAATGTACACACTGTCCTAATTGTCTTTTTAGTAAGAAAAAGTAGCCTGGGGTTGGTTGTCCCGCAGTAGCTGTTCTTTTTGTCGCCATGTTGAAGTATGCTTGCAGGCTGAGGGCCATTGAGTTACTCAACTGGTACAGGGTGTGGTCTCTCTCCTTGACAGACTCCTTTGTTTGGAGCTGTAAGGAGAACAGCTTTCCTCGAGGGGCTGGAGAGGGCCAGTCATAGCAGCCTTCAAAGAGTTAGTGGTTTGGGGGAAGGATTGAATGTTGGCATGATTTTAACTGATTCCAGGTGTTGCTCTTGGAACACAAAGCTTCCTAGTATGTATAGGGTGGTGTTGACTTCAGTGAACCTACTGAAAGTTTCCTGTGCAGTTTGCAATGAAAGAAAACTAATCAAAGACAGCCCTCACTGCTGGAGTTCTTATTAAACTTTTATTTCTCTACAGCGTTTTACTCTACAGTTCTTCACCATTTTTGTCTGTGCACGCGCATGTGTGTGTGCGTGCGCGAGGTGACCACTTCCTTGACCTATTCATAGAATCACTGGCTTGAATCCAATTAATGATTTACACTTGCATAAGTGAAATGGTTGTGGCTTAGTGGTTAAGACGCTGAACTTGATGATTGGAAGGTCAGCAGTTTGAGACCCGAGTGCTACACGATGGAGTGAGCTTTGTCTGTCCTGGCTCCTGCCAACCTAGCAGTTCGAAAGCAAGAACTTGCAAGTAGATAAAAAGGTACCACTTTGGTGGGAAGGTAAACAGTGTTTCGTGCACTCCGGTGACTAGTCATGCCTGCCACATGACCATGGAAACACCTGCAGTTACAGACAGTGGTGGCTCTTTGGCTACAGCAGATGAGAATCGAACCCTAGAGTCAGACATGACTGGCTTTCGAGCAAGGGCGACCTTTGCCTAAGTGATATGGCAGAACATTGCAACATACTTTGCAGTGACAAATTACTGAAGTCTTGGTTACATTCCTGGGTATATTTCCAACCAAGAATAAATGTCCAGTTGGATTCTAGTCACTATTTAGTTGAGAACTATTGACTTTTTGTAATTATAATAGTTAACATAAAGTTAAAATTCTCCAGATTACAGGTGAAACTTGGAAAATTAGAATATCGTGCAAATGTTCATTCATTTCCCTTACAAGGTGAAACAAATATATGAGATAGACTTGCTACATGCAAAGCGAGAGATGTCATGCCTTAATTCGTTATAATTGTGATGATCATGGCGTACAGGGTACATGAGACTATGTGATGATTATGGGGTACATGAGATTGGGGGGTTGGGGTTTTCATAAAATATAAGCCATAAGCATCAATATTATAACAAAGTAAGGCTTGAACTATCTCGCTTTGCATGTAATGAGTCTCTCATATATTTGTTTCATCTTTTAAGTTGCATTACTGAATTGAATGAACATTTGCACGATATTCCGAGTTTCACCTGTATTTTGTCAGGGTACATAAATTCCTTTGTAAAAAATGTACACGTATAAGAAGTTAAAATACTCATGGGGTTAAAGAAGAGGAAAGAAATAGTGTTTTAAAAACATGTCTTGGGAGGTGTTTACTTTAGTCACCCAGCTACTCTCTAGTCAGATTTCCAACTAAGATTACTCCTAGTGTAAACAATGAAGTTAAACCCAGATACAATTGACAGTAGAATTGTCAGTCCAATAACAGTTCTTCTGGGACTGCCATATTCCACAGCATTTTGGTGGCACAGTTATTTGGTATTCTAAGGCAGTGATCCCCATTTTGTGGCCCATCCCTGCATGTGGCCACCAAACTTTTTTCTGCGTGACCTCTCTGACCTGTTTGTTTACTGCTATCAAGTTCAAGGCATTTTCCTTCAGAGGTACACTTCTGCATCTGCCTCAAGGAGCATCATCTACTGCTGTTTTCCTGTCCTGGCCTTGCAAGGTAAAGGTAAAGGTCACTCTTGCTCGAAAGCCGGTCGTATCTAACCGGATCTGGCCTGCAGGCCGTAGGTTGAGAACCCCTGCTCTAAATTCTGTAGGACTGTGGATAGTGATCAGACATCAGACCCTCTGACTTGACATTTTGATGAACAGTGGGATTATTCTGCAAAGTACACTTTAAATGCTCGTTGTATATTCTTCAGTTGTGTGCGAGCAATATATTCTTGAGATTATTTAAATCAGAAGTTGAGAACACATTGCTGTCCAGCCATAACATTATCCATAACTGATAGTGAGGGATAATGGGAATTGTGGTCCTACACTACAGGGCTAAATGGTCACTTTTCTTGATTAAATGATTCAGACATGTATTTGAGGCCTGATCATATGACTCTTTGCTACAGAGTTTGCACTATACTTTATTCTAGACTCATTTATGGGAAGGGGCTGTGTAATGTGGCCTTGTGCGTATGTTTGAATCATTTAATAGTATCCAAAGTGGGTGGTAGCTATTCATGACTAATCATTCTCAATTGATGGAAAGAATGGTTAAACCATGTACTTTAGATTAGCTGAGTCAGAATGTCTACCATAATAAGTGAAACTATCCCCTTGTTTGTATAAAAATTAATATGGAAAAAGGAAATCATAGCTGAAGAAGGGAACTAGAAAGATAATAAATGAACTTTGCAATCATGTTCCCACCAAGCTAGGAATATGCTCCATTGAACGTGGTACGACTTTCTTCTTATTGGAAATGCATAGGATTGCACTATAACAATGGTAAAAAACATTGACTGCAAGCAGCTTGTTTAACATTTTGCCTGCTCTGTGACTTTCATTAAAGTGGACACCAGACTGTATTTTCTACTTTTAGCTTTTATTCTGTTCTCTCTTTAGAAACATATTTTTTTCATTGCTCTTTTGAGAAAAGCATTATCTTTGCCTGCCGTTCCAGATTGAAATTGAGAGCAACTGTTGTTCATGTTATGTGGTATAGAATTCCTCTCTTCTTTTCTAAATTCAATGCCTACAGGTATTCTACCACATATCCATTATATTTCTGAGAAAAAGTATGTCTGTTGGTCGTTCTTTTATTTTGGTATTTTTAAAATAGAAAACAAGCACTAGCAGTCTGTTAAATATTTGCCTCCTTAATTAAATAAGTGGGCAAATGCCGTGCTCTGGCAAGAAGGCTGAACTAAGGTACAAATCAAAAAAGTATAATTTGAGAATAAAGGCCAATTACACTGTCTTTTGTGAATGTCTTGTAACATGTAGTTTCATAAGATTTAGAGAAAAGATTGTCTGTATACACGGTATATGTATCTTTTTTGTGTTTGATAATCAGTCAGTTTGACAGTGAAGTGAAAGGACAGAACGTCTAAAATGATGTATTCAGTTTTTGAGCCAGAAATTTTTGCAATGAGCAAAAGGCCATCAACTCCCCACCAGGCATTTTGACTGGTGATAAAAAAACCAATTGGTTTTTTAAAACTCTATCTGACAGATACCACCTAGCAGCTATGGATGTCTGTCCTGCTCTGCCATGTATGTTGTTGTTCAGTCACACAGTTAGGTCCGACCCTTTGCGACCCCATGGACCATTGCATGCCAGGCACCCCTATTTTCCACCATCCTCCGCAGCCTGCTTAGCTCTAAACCCACTGTGTCAACATTTCCATCTAGCCATCTCATCCTCTGCCACCCCATCTCCTTTTGCCTTCGATCTTTCCCAGCATCAAGGCCTTCTCGCGTGAGTCCTCTCTTCTCATTTGGTGTCCAAAGTATCTTAGCATCATTTTCAATAGTTGTCCTTCCAAGGAGCAGTCAGGGTTGATTTCCTTCAGGATTGACTTGTTTGCTCTCTTTGCTCTCTAGGGTACAGTACTCTCAATTTTCCTCCAGCACCACATTTCAAAGGCGTCTATTCTTCTGCACTCAGTCTTCCTTATTGTCGAGCTCTCACAACCATACATTACTACTGGGAATACCATTGCTTTGACTATGCGGACTTTTGTTAGCAGGGTGATATCTCTACTTTTTATTATGTTCCCTAGGTTTCTCATAGCTTGCTTCCCAAGAATTAATCGTCTTTTTATTTCATGACTGCAGTCACAATCTGCAGTGATCTTGGATCCTAAGAAGGTAAAGTCTGTCACTGCTTGCACATTATGTACTCTGCATATAAATTAAATAAGCAGGATAACAACATGCAACCTTGTCGTACTCCTTTTCCTATTCTAAACCAATCAGTTGTTCCATATCCTGTCCTAACTGTTACTTTTTGACTTATGTACAGATTTCTCGTAAGACAGATGAGGTGGTCTGGTATTCCCATCTCTTTAACTACTTGCCACAGTTTATTGTGGTCCATACAATCAAAGGCCTTGGTGTAGTCAATGAAACAGAAGTACTGTAGACTTCTTTCTGTTACTAGCTCTTGGATTTTGCATAAAGTATCTTGTAATTTGAATATATATCTGCTGTTTTTCATTTTTTAAAAATCTACTATTTCTCTTGGGCATATCTTTGATTTCTTTGACATTTGTCAAAGCCATTCACCAACTGTCAGTCTGGCCAGGTTATCCTGCTATGGTAATAGAGTAGACCATACTGGCAGTGACTCAGCACCGATCATCAGGCAGCAGTTAACTAACCTGACCACCCTGGGGACTAATGGCCTTGTCTGGCAAAGTCCACAGGGAAGGGTGATGGTCCCCAAATGGATTAAATCCCACTTGAATCCATCTTTGTGGAGGGCAGCAGCTTCTTCAATTTGAAATCAGCCTTGAGCTGATGCGGACTTTATGTGGCAAAAGGGCTCAGGACCAGAAAGTGATTCATGAAACGATGTCACGCTATGATACAGGAGGATGGAAGGCCACTGCATTATACAGTGGAATCCCGGGTTACGGACACTTCAAGTAATGGAAAACTTGACTTAAGGATAGAAATCCATTGTAAATAATGCCTCAGCTTACGGAATTTTTTAAGAATGTTTTTTTTATTTTCAATGCATTCCTATAGAAAACAGTGCTTCACTTTATGGATTTCTCAGTACATTCCTATGGGAAACAACACAATGCATTCCTATGGGCATTTGGCAATAAGGAGTTTTCGGTATAAGGAAAACCTCACAGAACTGATTAATTCCGTTACCAGGGGTTTTACTGTATTCTCAGAACAATCTTCATGGCAGATCGCCATGATGATCGCCAATATTTGGAATTGGATATGGCACAAAAAGAAGTCACCAAACTGAATTTCAACATTTCAGGTAAACCCACACACTTCAATTTTTTGGTTTTATAGTGTAAGCGGCAAATATTTGGTTTAAATTGACTTGCCCAAACAGTGAACTTTTTCTTTCTGTACAGAAGATTCATAAAAAAAATTTATTGTCAGTTACATTGAATGGAAATATATTTGTATGCGTGTTCTGTGTGCTTTGTTTGTTATTTCTAGGTTGGGACTTACTGAGTTCTAATATGAGCAATATTAGTATAGTATAGTTTCTTTAAACAAAAATTTTGTAATGTATAGCCAGATTATACCTGTAGCAAAAAATCAAATACATTATTTTGACAGCCATGTTCAGAAAACATAAGTGAAAAGTCCAGGCTTTCCAAAGAAGAGGTGGATAAGTGTTTACCTTTTTTCTTTTAATTTGTATTGAGACAAAGCCATGCTTAGGAATGGGAAAGTGGGAGCAGCTGTGCCGTGGCTCCGCGACTATAAGAACTAGCCGCTGCCGCACCGGACTCCTTCCCCCAGCCTGCCTGGCCGCGGGGAAATGGTAGCAGCTGTGCCGCGGCTCCTGCAGCCATGGAGCCGCCAATGCCGCTGGAGCCGAGGCTCTTGATTTTTTTTGCTGCTGTATTGTTGTGGGGTGATCGAATTTTGTATCTGTATCACTGTGGACCTTACTGTATTGCATTTTTGTGCTTGTGTTAGTTATAGTGATTGCACTGATTATATTGTATTATTTATATTTTTTGTATTATGGTGTATTTACTTTGTACATTGGTGATTTATGTCGTGATTATTGTGAGCCGCCCTGAGTTGGCATATGCTGAGTGGGCAACATACAAATTGAATCAATCAATGGACATGTGCAGGAGTTAATAAGTAGACCCTGTGATTTGATTCTTATGTGTGTTGTTTAATACATCTTTTAAAAAAAATTTATAAGATTTCATACTCAAGTTTTAGTTCTAGTTACTGCAAAAGAATAGCTTTGAAGGCTATTGAGAAGTCATATCTTGGTCATTGAGGCTAGCCCCCTCCCCTCAAAAAATCAGGAGGAGCTGAGTTTGCCATAGAGATTATATTTATATGTACTAGGAGAGCAACACAGTTTAGAATTCCAGGAAGGAAGCGAGAGTGATATCATCAGATCCTTGCATCAAAAATCTGAGTTGTCAGAGCAAATTCAGCTAGGCAGATTGTATCCCAAAATTGCCTAAACCAGAACAGTAATTTATGAATATTTTGGACATGCTAAAGACTTGCTGTTCTGAAAAAAAAAAAGAAGCTGGGAATTGATGTGATGCAGGAGCACTGGGGCATCTCAGCTTCTTTCATTAGCAACACTTGAAGTGTCCCCTAAAGTTGTTTGGCTTTTGGACAGCTGAGGAATCCACGTGGGGCAGCCAATTGAAGGAAGATTCATTCATGGTTTTTTTCCTGAGTCCCAGCCATGTTACTGCTGTATAGTTTGTATATGTCTTTTGGGAAGGTGTTTTCTCATATAACCTTGCCTGACAGCTCTTTTCTCTGCAGTTATAATTTGGCCAGTCACAGATGTCGGTCAGAAGAGGTGCATTTCCTCCTGTCAAAATTATTGGGATGGTCAAAAATAGAAGAATAAATAAATAAGATAATGGGAACAAAGCTAACATTAAGTCCAAAAGAAGCATTAATAATGGAGTGGATAGAGATAAAGTCAGATCAAGATAAAACAGAATTATTAACAATTTTATTGACGGTCACAAAAATCTTGATTTACATTTTTTATTTTTAAAATTTGTATTGCCTCTCCCTCACCTGGGGCGACTCTGGGCGGCTCACAACTGGATATTAAACATAAAAAATGAATACTAAAAAACATTTTAACCCCCTGTTAAAAACACATTAAAACCCATTTAAAAAAACCACACACCCCATCTGCAGAGAGGGAAAGTTCAAATAAGCCAGCGGGCAGGCGCCACCTCCCCAGGAGCACCCCACACCTGCCCAGCCAGCTAGGTTTTGAGTTCTTTCCTAAAGGGCACTTGTCGGCAGGAGGTTCCATAGGGCAGGCGCTGACATGGAGAAGGCCCTCCAACTTGTGTTCGAGAGGTGAGCGAGCCCCACTAGTACAGTTAGAGAGCCCCTCCGATCCACTCTAGTTTTATGGGCAGACATTCTTGGGTCTCTTAGGTATCCTGGCCCACTACTACGTAGGGCTTTAAAGGTCATCACCAGGACCTTGAATTGCACCCGGAGGCAAATTGGTAACCAGTGCAGCTCCTGGAGCAATGGCAAGGCATGGGCATAACGCCCGTTATGCAAAAATTGGAAAAGTAACATTAATATTAAAATTGAAGAATGATATAAGGAGATCTGGGATATAGCTTTAAATGACAAATTAACTTGGGACTTAAATACCAAGAAAAGAGCGATCAAGATTAACTGATTCTGGTATATATGGAAAGTTTTTATTGAATCTTAACCTATAAAACCAAGGGTTAACCGTTGGAACTTGCTATAAGTTGCTATGCATCGCCCTACTCGCCCTTCGTGCACACGGCCGATCTGGGTCCGCAGGTCAACAAAGGATTGAGAAAACAGGCAGTGGGGAAACAGCCCCACAACGCGAAAAAGGGAAACAACTTCATTTCCCAACATTCCTTGCGCCGCGACGCGCCAGAGCCAATCAGGCTGAGAGGCTCTCGCACGGCGCGACGCAAGGAACGTTCGGAAACGCGCTGCAGCCAATCAAAAGAAAACCGTTTAAAAAAAAACGCAGCACAAACACAAAGCACAAACCCATAACTACAAGGCCCAGCGTCCTGCGCGCCATGAGCGCGCAGAACGCTGAGGAAGCCGGCACCCAAAAAATAAAACAAAAACACCGGGAGAGCAAGTCCGCCGAGAACCAAAGCCCCCCTCCCCAACGGCGCCTGAAGCTCCTAATCGGACTTTCCTCTTTAATATCACTGGGTGGGGGGGTGTTGTGCTCCCCCTCTCTACTGGTTCCCCTGGGGTTGAGAGGGTTGGGGGGACCAAAGAAGCCTGTCTCCCCAACCCTCCTGACCCCAGGGGACCCGGCAGAGAGGGGATTCCCCTTCCACACACACACACATGCCCCATATTAAAGAGAAGAAACCAAGCGGGAACCTCTTTAAAAACGGAGGTTGGGGGGGGGAAATCCCCCTCTCCGATGGCTCTCCTGGGTCCGGAAGGGTTGGGGAGACAGACCCCTTTTCTCAACCCAACCCTCCCAAACCCAAGGAAGCCAGCGGAGAGGGGGATCACAAACCCCCTGATATTAAAGGGGAAACCCCAATTGAGATTTCCCTTTTGATATCAGAAGGTGGCCTGGATTCGATCCCCTCTCCTGGGTCCCATGAGTCTGGAAGGTTTGGGGGGACAAAAGGAGCCTGTCCCCCCAAGCCTTCCAGAGCCAGGGGAGATGGCAGAGAGGGGATCCCCCCATAGGACACCAAAAAACACAAAAACAAACAATCAAAAACATTCAAAAATACACAAAAACAAACAAAAATAACACCAAAAAATACAAAGTAAACAACAACAAACATTTCCAAACACACCCAGCACCCAGCCAAACACCACAAAATCCAACCACCACCCAAAATAAAGAAAAACAGCCAACTCACCACCACACGACCTCATACCACAACGACTTGGAAAAGAAATGAATAAAGAAAGAGACTACTTATTGGAAGAAGCTCCACCCAGAGGCCACGAGAGAAAAAACAGTCAAAATACAAGATAACCCCTACCAGCACCACTTGCTGCCCACAATAGTAAAAATAATTCAAAAAGACACAATAGCCCCACACAAAAGGCCCCAAGAGTAAAAACAAGTAAAAACAAATAACACAAAATCACAATTTTACACAAATCAAAAACAGATGTCAAAAAAATAAAATAAAAACTATTCAAAAATCCTATGCTGAATTTTTACTCAAATAAAAAACAAAAACATCAATACACAGTTTAAAAACATTTATTGTGAAAAACATGTACTTTCACATTTTTTAAATTATTACCTACGGTACAACAATTTAAAAAAAAATACATACTTAAAAATATTGGGTTAAATTTTTTTTTGGAAAAAGTATATCATCCTTTATTCTTTTTTTCATCCACAAAACCAAAACACCAAACAAAACTCATCACAGTTTATAACAGGCCATCAAAAAATTTGTATAAATAAAAATTTTAAAAATTGCAATTATAGACTAACCTTTTCTTTACAAACATTAACAACAACAACAAAAACTTTCCAACACCATTTAAAACAGCCCGGCAACGCCAGGCAACCTCTGCTAGTATGTACTAAAATAAAAAATCAAAGCTATAAACCTGTACAAGAATTGATGGCTTTTTAGGAAGAAGGCAGTGAAGAGATAACATGTGAAACTTGAAGATGAGTAGCGCCCCAACAGTGATGGGTGTACTGTTTATACTTTCATTCCTCTTTCTTTTGTTATGCTTTTATTATCATTTTGTTTGTTGGTACATGTAAAGTGAGAAGATATATTTGTATACTCACGTACTGTAGTTAAAATGTATCAAATTTATTTTTGTTTGTTTCTTATGTTAAAAACCCTTAAATACAATATTAAAAACAATTAATGGGATTTGGTGCATGAGACTAATGTCTCAAAACATCCTGGCTGGATTGTGTGAGAATCTCAAGGAATCATCCTGTCGAATTCCAGCCCAGTTTCTGGTGCTTTTTAGAATGACTCTGTGACATATGCACGGAAAGGCCTTTGAGTGATGGTTAGGGTCTAGAAGGCAGAGATGGTACATGCAATCCTGATCTTGCACTAGTAGTATGAAGATGTGCAGCCTAGGAACTATAGTATTAAAATAAAACTTTTCTGTATTAGTTAGTGAGTTGTATTCAAGTGCCAACCTAAAATAGGGCTTTCGAGATAAGTGAGATTTTTAGTAGTTTTACCAGTTCAACTCTCATAGTGAGTTTCTATGGCTGAGTTTGTGGTTCCCGCCCAGGTTTCCTGAGTTCTAGTCCATCACTTTATCCACTATACCACATTGAGTATTATAAAACTGTTGTATCCTTATAAAAGAATAATGGCCCTGTATGGAGCCAGATGAGCAGAGATTACCAGTCCCACAACTCTTTCAGGTATATGTGTTGAGGGCTGTTTTTTGTTTTTAAATTATAGCTACCAGAATGTCTTGGGGAATTCTTGGTTAATTGTGATAATTATAGTGGGAAAAAATCTGAAAATCCCATGTCCAGTGATAGAAGCTTAACAGTTTTTAAAATTGATAAAGTGGCTTTATACAGATTTATTTTATTGGAGTCATGATAATAGTTTGTAAATTTTCTGAACTCATCCCTTTCCCTTTCTAAAATGGATCCTGTTTCACCTTGCTGAACATGTTGTATGCATTATTAAGGCTTTTGGTGTACATTTTCAGATGCACAGCCAATTCAATTATAATATTGGCTAGGCTTCTTAAGTAGTGACAAACAAACAATCAAAAAGACAGTAAAGCCTAGAAAGCTAGATATTGGAGAAAGATCCATTAAAATGAACCCATCTTCCTGACAAATCTTGGAGAGGAATGCCTAGCCCTGTCCCTCTTTGCTGCCAGTGTCTACAAACTGGGTTGGAGGTCTAAAGAAAAGTTCCTGCTGCCATGTAGCCTATATGTGAGTGAAAAATTTCTCCTTTTCAGATTCAGATGAAGGGGATAGGGCCAGTGGTGGGCTGGCCCATCGGGCTACTGGGACTCAGCCTGGGGTGCCCCCCAGTACCATTGCAGCCCCTTGGGTGCCAATCCAAAGAGCCAAGCCCAGTTGCGAGGCCCGGAACAATCGAGCAAACTAGCGGGGCTCTGTGTTCCTCTGCCTGCCTTCCTCCTCCTGTGCCACCAAAGATAAGATTACAAAAGCAGCTCCATTTACAGTGGAGCTTCCGTGGCTTAGAGGTTGCAATTTTGCCTTGTAATCAGAAGGTTGTTGGTTTGAATCCCCAGAGGGGAGTTGAAATTAGAAGGTGAGTGGGAACATATATATTTTATTAGGGTTAGATGCCCTCATCACTCGTTGTCCAGCACCCTTTTAGCATAGCCAGCATGCCCCTGGATAGGGCTTCTCCCTTTTAAGTGTGTTAAGGAAGCTGGATGCTTTAATGCTTGAACAGGGGAGTCAAAGAGGCTGCCTTTGAGGTTTAGGAATCATTGTGCTTCTTCTCACAGAAAACCACTGAGAAATCCAAGGGCTTGTAAGAATGCAGGTTAAAAACTAGCAGACACAATTCACTGAACATCCCTCTTTGTAAAGCAGCTGTCTTTTGTGTGAATCTGCTAGGTGTCAACAGGAGGGAGGCCTACATAGAAAAAGTGAGTTCCTAACTGGTCTGTGTGGCGAATTGGATATGCTCTGTTGCACTGCTTTTTTTTAGTTGCATGCACATTCACTTGTCATTCCGATTGCACCTCTACTCTGTTCATATTGAGGTTCTCATTCCCATGAAAGCAATATGCTCTAGTGCAATAACAAGTGTATATCTGATGCCTAATCCATTCTGCAGAAATGTATTCCAGAACTTCATAGTTAGGTTGATAGATAAATTGTGAAAGCAAGAGTGAGATGTAATGTAAAAGGTAGGAAAAAATGAAAGCTGTTTTTATGAAGTCACATTTATCATGGTCTTGTATACAAATGCTCGATGAAGTCATTCATGTGTGAATGCTTTAGTACGGTGTATGTCACAAATGTGAAATCACTTTGACCTCATTTCTCCACTCTGCTTTTCCATTTTCATGTGGTAGAGTTCAAATACGTACAGATATCTATTGGCATTTTTTTAAAAAAACGAAGCTGTCATTGTGTGATAGTTTGGTGTCATATTATTGATAAGGACAATCTTAAGGAATTTCTTTGCTTGTTAAATTTCAGTTAGCAAGACAAATGCAATTCAGATTTGGCAGGGGAAAAAAGCAGGAGGTAATTTAAGTTCTCTATAGCATCATGTGATCAGACTGTGTGGTTTTTGTTTCTGTTTACTGGGATGGCGACATGGAACATTGTTTTGCTCCTGAAAAGCAAGGATTGTAGGCGCAATTGGCTAATGATGCTTCTTTCTTTCTGTGAAACTTTCCTTACATGGTTGCAGCGAAGTGAAGTTTGCTCTATGTTGTACAGGACTTCTAGTTCTTTTTTCCCCCTTTGCGATCCCCTGTTGATTAAAAGGGATTTTCTCTTGGTATGAAAGGATTGTTCTGTTATTGTCCTATGGGTTTGACTTTTTATAACAGGTTCTCCTTCCCTACTTCCTTCTGTTTCCCACAATAGCAAATCCTGCAGAGAATAATTATTTGACAAGAGGCACCATCAAGTTGCTGACCTATAAAACTGGCAGCACCAGAGACTTCTGGAGAAATGCCACTGTTGCCAGTAATGTCCTCCTTTCCTGTAGAGAGTGAAATTCAATAAGAGTAACAGAATGAACAGCAGGAAGATTGGGAACAGTGTAGACTACATTTCTGGACAGGAAAAAAATTACACATTTTGGCCTTTATGTGGCGATCATATTTTAACAGATGACTTTTGAATGTTTCCTTTTTTCCCCTTTCTTATGTATGTGTACTGTTTTTTCTGCAGTCATTTCTTATTCAGACATAATCCAGAACTCTTCAACTATCTGAATAAGTCAGTTTTGAGTTATAAATTGCTAGAATATCAAGACATTACATTAACTGATACTGATACTGTTGGTGGGGGGAACTTGCATGATACCGTGTCATCCTGGCTAGCCCTCGGAGGGGTTGGGGTGGAGATAGATGGGGAGGGAGGGATGGTGGGACCCTGACCAGCGATTCCTGTTTAAACTTTACAAGGTGCAGGTTCTCTTTTTTGTACTTTTATGCCCATTTAGATGATAAGAGCTCATAATTGAGGATCCATGTGCATATAATTGTCATGCACAAACCCATGATCATTTTTGTTTTTGTTGTTTATACATTTACTTAATTTTTTAATTCTGTGTTTAATTTGCTTTAATGTGTTGTAAACCGCCCAGAGTGGGTGATTCACATGGTAATTAGCATTTTGTCCCCCAATAGGCTGGGTATTAATTTTATCAACCTTGAAATGATGGAAAGCTGAGGATCGAACTCAGATTGTGAGTAGAGTTTTTGTTGCAGTATAGCAGTTTAACCACTGTGCCATAATAATAATTTTGCGTCAGAAATCATTCTGGATTGAAAGAATTTTTTTTGCAGAAGAAACTCTACTCAGGGAACGCCCAAATGAGGCTCCTTTCATGTCCCCAAGAGCTGGGACAGAGACATACGCTCAATCTGTCATGCAGTACCCGGGTCTTAAACTGCCAACTTGCCAGCCTTCCAGCTAACAAGGTGAGCTTCTTGACCACTGAGCCACCACAGCCTCTTAACCACTGCACCATGAAGGCTCTTATATTACACAAAGCAAATATAAGAAACATTTACTCCAACAGTGTCAGAAATTGACAACTTCTGTGACAGGAATCATCTGGAAGTCCACCTTTCTTAATCTTTATCTTGGGGAGTAGTTAACTTTATCTTCCTTTGAGTTACTGCTGTTGATATTGGCAGGAGCTCCAATTATGCTGCTCAGAGATTTGTCTTGGGCCGCCTGAGCTGCTACTGCTAATTACCTAGATGCGGATACTGGTATTGTCACCTCCATCTCCTCAGTTTGGTGAAAGCTGAAGACTCTGTAGGGGTGGATGCTATTTTTTGCTTTTATGTTGAACCAAGCTGTTCTGTGGCCAGTAGACAATAGTGGCCTGTGGGGCTGTTTTGGGTCGCTCCTCTCGAGTCAGTTTGATGATTATGACCAGTCTTGTTCCTCTCATCTTCCTCCATCTATTCTGCAGCATCCCTTCCTCCAACCCCCTCAAATCTCTAAATTTCTCAATGTCTCCTCTTTTTCATTTCCGAATACTCCTCCTTTTATATCCTCTTGAGCCTCTCTCCCTTGCTGAGTCATGTGCTTTCCATTAACTTGCTCTTCTCTTTTGTACCTTCCTTCAGAAGTCATCCTACTTAGTCCTCCTTGTGCCTAATGTCTCCTAGAAAGCTCATAGTTGGGTTCGTCTTTCTGGTTTCTCCTCTTCTTCAATAGCAGAGAATATGAGACTTGCCTGTCTCTTGTCATCCCACAAGGCCAACTGCTATGGATAAGAAGGTCACGGAGGTCTAATCTGGGGTTGACAGGCGTTTGCAGTGTGTGTGTCAGGGTAACAACTGCTTCCACCACATCACTCCTACAGTTCCCTTAGCATGTACCATCCATCATTTCAGAGGTAACAGGGTTGTTGAAATGAATGAAATATGAACTCAGAATCTGTAGTCCAAATTGTGTGATCTGTTTGCAGATTCTCATGTCATATGTAGATATATATTGTTTTAGTAAGGAGCAAAAAGACTTTTTTTTTTGTATTTTGATAATTCTTAGACTCTGCTATGTCAGTTATACCCTCTTTATTAAAATTGATAATCTGTTTCCTCCCTCCCAGAATGAACCTTTGACTTCCAGCTATCATGGTTACCCAGCAAGAGACAGTCAGGTAAGAATGTGAGCCATTTATGTCACACAACTTTATATGCAACAAATGATTCTATAGAAATTTCTTAGCCTGGGACAGTTCACCTTTAAAAATTATGCCTTTTGCATATCAGAACAACAGGATTTCAGCTGATGATTTGTAAATATTCTATTATTAAGAGCCTTTGTGGGGCCTTGCAAGTTAAAAGTCGTTGCTTCCTTTACAGCAGGGGTGGCCAACCTATGGCCACAGCCCGTGGCACCATTTCATGTGGCCTACTGCCACCCTCGCCACTACCGGAAGCAGAAGAGGATGCATTTACAACACATAAAATGCGCCCGTGCATGCGTAAGCACACCTGTGCATGCGTAAGCACACCCGCACATGCCATAAACACTGACGTAATGCACCAGTGGCTGTTGTAAACGTGTTTATGACAGCTGCAATCGTGTTTTACAGCAGCTTTTACAGTGGGAGAAACCAGCTGTCTGGGGGGCCTGGTCTGGCCCGCAGCGTGAAAAAGGTTGGAACCCCTGGTTTACTGAGTCAATCTGTCACATAATTAGATCTTCCTCTTTTTTAAACTATCCTCTATGTATCCTGTGATACCATTATCTTTTCCAGTGAGTGTTTTCATATCCAACATGCAGTAGCCTCAGTTTAGCTAATTTAGCATCTGATAGGAGTTCAGACTTGATTTTAGAACCCATGTTTTTCTGTAAAGTTCTCCAACACTATATTTTGAATGAAATGACCTATTTATATCAGTTTTGTTTATTATACATCTTTGTCTGGTTCATACAACAATCGCCCCGTATAGCAACAAAATCACATAACAATTAGGTTTTGGGGGGAAATGGCGTCTCGCATAACAATTTTCCCTATGGAAAAAATCGTACAACAAATTTTCAATGGGAAATACCACTTAGCAAAACAAAAAAAATCATTGTACAATGCATCCCATAGGGAAAATCACTATACAATGCATGTATTGTGTAGCAATTGTTTTGTACAACAACAAGCCCCGTGGAACGGATTAAAATTGTTATGAGGTACCACTGTACTTAACTTTTTTAGTTCCTTCACAGCTTGCCCTTCTAAGTCTCAGTCTTCTGTTTCTTGAGTGCAGTCTACTTTTTGACTTGTGATTGAAATGAAGTAAAGAACATTTTAAATAATGTTGATATCTTCATTGTGAACATTAAAGTTCCATAATTGTTCAGTAGTAATTATTTTGTCATTTTATTGTCCAACTGTAATCTTGCTATTGCTACTTTCTTCTTTAGATTTTCTTGGCAGTTATTTCAAGTCATTGCTATTTTCTTAACATTTTGTAACCTGTATATCATAAATTACTAATGTTTCTTCCACCTGTTTTCATGCCTCCTTAATCTAAATCTAGTTCATCTTTTTGTATGATACATTTTGCATGTAGATAGCCATCAAATGTTTTTTTTTTCTCTTTTGACCAGAGTAGTAGCAATTTTGCATGTTTTTCTTAATAACATCTCTGGTCTCTATCCCCTCTTCCTCAAGTCTGTGGTCAGTAGAGTAATGCAAATCTGTTCATTATTTTATCTTATTATTTCAGTCTATTGTTAGCTTCCTTGATTAGCTCAAACCATTAATCATCTTAAGAAGGAAAATAGGCTACAGCTGATGGATGACCTTGACATTTCTGGAATGTCATAATGTGATTAATGTCCAGAATAATGTATATTGTATTTATTTATTTATTTTAAAACATTTCTACCCCGCCTTCCTCATCTATGGATGACTTAAGGCGGCTTACATGACAATTAAAATACACGTTAAAAACAAGAACACCCTCCTACCCCCTAACCCCTTAAGAAAAAAGTACAAAATACATTTAAAAACTGTTAAAAAAGAAAAACAATCCTAAGAGAAATGTTAAAAAGTCAAGTAAGCTAAAAAAGGGAGAGGAAGGAACAGGAGGACAAGGGGAGGAATAAAAGCAGACAGATGTATTACAACAGGCTATCATACAAGCCAGCACGACTGGGCCATCACAGCTGATGGACCCCATACCCGCTGACACAGCCGAGTCTTAAGGGCCTTCCTGAAGAGGAGCAGCTCTGTCTGGAGGCGCAGTTCTGATGGTAAGAGGTTCCACAAGGCCGGGGCAGACCCTGAAAAGGCTCTCTGGTCCCCACCATATGTGCTTCTTTAGTGGGCAGGACCACCAATGAGCCTCTCTGGTCTGCCCTTGTAGGACGGGCGGAGTACTTCGGGGCGACACGGTCCCCTAAGTAACCTGGTATACTTGAGTATAAGTCATGTTTTTTAGCCCCCAAAATAAGTTCCAAAAATGGGACTTGACTTATACTCGGGTGTACATAAACACTCAAAAACATACCCACACAAATGTCTAAATTAATTAATTAATTAACCATATTTTCATGTATTTTAATTATTGAAACTCAATAGCAGCTGCTGCATTTTCCACTCCCGATACTGAGTATATATGGTACTTTGTTTCAGCATCAGCCAGAATTTCAGGTGAACCATTATGCTGAGTTTTGTTGGTACCTAAATTAGATTAATTTATTTTTAAAAATTTAGCCCATCCAAACAGAGGTGAGCACCGAACCCTCGAGTCAGATATGACAGGCTTTTGAGCAAGGATGACCTTTACCTATATTGTAAGATCTCAGAGTTGGAACTAAAAAGTTCTGTGTCATTTTGAGGGCAGTAAATTGACTTGTAAAATACAATGACCTATTTGAGGGTTACATGGAATTAGTAGTAAACTCACTTTCTGATGTGTTTGAGTTAACTAAAACAGGAATCAGTAAACCCTGATACTTCATTGTTGTGGATAGGCTGCTTTAGTTAACCCTGTCATGGCACAGTGAAGTCTTAGGTGGCTGAATTTTGAAAGCCATGAAAGAACAGCCAACAGTTAGCTATTTAATTTATCATGCACTGTTTTGCTTCCAGAGAGAGAAACAAGCATTTGTGGGGGTTTCTGCTTAAAGTGCAGTAGGCGTTAATCATCTTGACAATCTTGCTCCATCTCAGGTACTTAATGTTTTGGTGTAGCCTGGTTTGATAATCTTCAGATCCAACATCAGTTTTGTAGTGACTAACTGGTCACTTTATGAGCCCATATCAGGGATATGCCATAGTCAACCATAATGAAGATATCATCTATGGCTGGATCTATGAAAACTGTGTCAAACATGTCAGGTGGCTTAGAGGCCATCTAAGGTAAAGGTAAAGGTTTCCCTTGCTCGAAAGTCAGTCATATCCGACTCTAGGGTTCAGTGCTAATCTCTATTTTAAAGCCGAAGAGCCAGCGCTGTCTGCT
This sequence comes from Bradypodion pumilum, assembly GCA_035047305.1. NCBI lineage: Eukaryota > Metazoa > Chordata > Lepidosauria > Squamata > Chamaeleonidae > Bradypodion > Bradypodion pumilum. The sequence goes on along the minus strand of JAWDJD010000005.1, from coordinate 37,009,900 downwards.
TCTGCAGACATTTCCGTGGTCATGTGGCAGGCATGACTAGACCTAAGAGATGGGACTAAAAGTGGGCATAAAGTTCACACAGCAGAACTAAAGAGTTATGGGTTTACTTTGAAAGTAGAGTAGTTTTAGAGATAATTTAGAATAAAGCATTACCCAAACATTAGTTCACAGTGTAACAGAAGTCTGTGAAATATTTGTGCTATGAAATGACATATTGGCCATAACTCAGAGAAATGCTGTTTGTTCAAGATAACAGTATTTAAGCAGATGCATTAAAGTAATTGTAAAATACATTAAGGAAATTTCTCTATTAAGCCAACTCATAGATTACAAAAGTTGGAAACTTTTGACATCACTAGCTGTTTGCGTCAAGAAAGGTGTTAAAAAACAGCAGCAGCAGCAACAACAGAAGAGAGTGTGGAAGTTGAAGAAAAACGTCTAGCTTGATGTTGAAGCAATGAATTCTGTGTAGCCAGAGGCTTAAAATGAAACGTGGCAGGAGGTTTAACATAGAGTCCTAATTGTGGCATGGCACAAGAGCCACATATATTTATAGTCAACTCTATCCAATCAGATCTCACCTGTGACTATAGAGGAGATTAAACTTTACTAGGCACTTAGATGGCTTCTGATTGCTTTTAAGACTGCTAAATCAGGAGGAAACAGAGGATGATCTCCCCTTTTGAAAAATGTATATTCTAAATGGGACTCTCTCTCGTTTCCTGTACATAGATGCATTAGAAAGCGTCAAGCTTTTATATTAACAAAGGTGTACTGATTGAAAAAGCCAACAGGAGCTAAATTAGGTGACATTTGTCTCAAATGAAGCTAAACCCTCAAAGCATAAGGCCCTGTTTTCATTTTTTCTATGGGTTTGCTTCGAGTTACATAAAAAAATGATTTAAGCAAAAGCCTACGGGACGGACTTTTTCCGTAAATAGGAGTTTTACTGTACGTGTGAAATTGCAGAATTTCTGAATTGGGTGCCAAGGCTAAATGGAGTTCACTGTCATTTCACACAAGAATCTGTGTCAGCTAGGGTGTGGGGTAGGATGTAGGCTTAAAAATTTTAACTTGATGAAAAGTTACAATGCATCACATGTATGGAAAAATGTAAAATTGTCTTGTTCTCTCCTCAATTTGATTTTATTTGTACACATTTCACTCCTTTTTTCCCTTATGTCTCACTCTTATGTCTGATGAAGCGAACTTGGTCCACAAAAGCTCACAATCATATACAGGAGTTAGTCTTGAAGGTGCTACAATGTTTTTTTTTGTTCTGTTTTATTTACTCTCAGATACTCTTTTTCATTTCTTGGGAAAGGTGGAGGGCAAAAGAAGAAGGGGGTGGCCAAAAATGAGATAGCTAGAGGGTATTGTAGACGCAACAGGCACAGAGCTGGGTGGATTGAGGAGGATTGTGGAGGACAGAGGTGCCTGGCGTGCAATGGTCCATAGGGTCGCAAAGGGTTGGAATCGACTGTGGCACTGAACAACAACAACAAAAGAAAATATTGAATAGGGGAAAAATAATCTGTGTCTTCTTACCCTAATATTCAATATAATTTAGGGCATGGGAGTAATAATTTCATATTGCTATTTCAGAAGTAGAAATCAGAATTATTGGCTAATGGGCTTTTTCAATGATGGCAGACCTTGGCACTCCAGGTGTTCTTGGACTTCAATTACCAGAAGCCCAAGTCAGCACTCCTGCTGATCAGGACTTCTGGGAATTCAAGTTCAAGAACATCTGAAGTGCTAAGGTTCACCCATTACTGGGCTAGATGTAACCAGAGATTTATCAAAATATTTAGTTTCATCTTCAGACCACGTCTTGCTATAAACCAACAAACCAATATAATTCATTACAATAGGAGATACTAGAGATACCACTGGATTATCCGATATATGTGCAAGTTTCAAAAGTAAATAATTTGAACATCAAAATTTCCCATCTGATGCTTTTTCTGTGGCAGGGTTTTTCATGTCTTCCTTGGATTTGATTTTTGATTGGCCTTGCTGGGTTTTAGCCTCTCTCCACTCTTAAATGGATTCATTTCAGGCTTAGCTTTCTTTAATAAGGTTTCAAAGCTTTTACCTAATCTCATTGGGAGCTGCTAACATGATAGTAATGTCTCTGTAGCCACAGGAGATATCTGATGAGATAGAGATAACCATATGTAACCTATCTCTGGCTCTTGGTGCCATGCTATAGTTAAGGCTCTATGTTTAATTAGTTTGTAATAAACAGAAATCTGAATTACAATACCTGTATTTTGAAAAACTCTCCACCTTTCATTATAGACAAGTCATAAACCATTTAACAGAACTCCCATCCATCATACTAGGTTTCTTCCAGCTGTATATGTGAATGTATAGTACTGGTGTTACGGTTGTATATGGCAATTTCTGTTCCAATGTAATTTTTTAAAAAACCAGTCCCCTAATAAACATTGTAATCGATTTTCAAGGGTGCATTCATTTTCTCTCAACATATTTAATAGCCCTCTTTATTACTTATTCAGAAGGGAAAATATTTCTAGACTTAGAAAGAACAGTTACATGCGTTAATCTTTCTCTTTATGTAGTCCCTCTGAGGTTTTACCAATGCACATTCCCAATTAAGCATAACATTTGTAAATAAACAGCTGTAGCAGTTCGAAAGCAAGAAATTGCAAGTAGATAAATAGGGACCACTTCGGTGGGAAGGTAACAGCGTTCCGTGTGCTCCGGTGTCTAGTCATGCCTGCCACATGACCACGGAAATGTCTGCAGAAGCAGACAGCGCTGGCTCTTCGGCTTAGAAACAGAGACGAACACTGCACCCTAGAGTCGGATACGACTGGCTTTCGAGCAAGGGAAACCTTTACTAACCTTACTGTTTTCTTATTTATCTACCTGAAGTCCAACAAGGTCTTTATGCCAGCTAGAGTGGATCCAAGTTTTTGGAAAGCTAACGATTCAGTGAATTTGCTTTAGTTGGGACTAACAATTGGACAAACCTTAACGGAAAGCTTTCTCTGATGTTTAATATCTATGTCTTCATAGTAATAACTTTCAAATATTCCTAACCCTACTATCCAGAGAGGAACTGTGTTCAAATATTACTGAAAATTAGCAAGGCAGTATTCCTTCTCCTAGTCTATATTATCAAGTGAAATCTATACTTACTAATCTACTGCTCTCAACTTTTCCCTGATATGTATTTTCTGTTTCATTTTAAATCTCCCTTTCCTATCCATTCAATTTTTTTTTTTGGGGGGATATCAAATTCAGAACCATTTTGACACAGGTTGTTGTAACCATTTTTCAGATAGGAAGCAAATTGGCATTTCTGCTGTGGTGATAGTCTAGTATAGTATTGCAAGAATATTTAAATAAACATGACCTGAAGGACAAAGGTCTTTCCTTCTGATTTATACACAAAATGCAATATTGCATTCATCACATTCATGATACATGAAATGGCAATTCAGGTTTCTGTTTGATTATATGTGAATAAAGCAGAGGTCAGTACAGAGATGGGCAGATTTGGCCCTCCAGCTGTTCTTGGACTTCAGTTCCCAGAAGCCCAAGTCAACACACCAGCTGGTCAGGGTTTCTGGGAGTTAAAGTTCAAGAACAGCTGGAGGGCCAAGACTGCCCATCACTGGGTTAGTACATACCCCCCATTGGTTCATAAAGGTAAAGGTTTCCTATGCTCGAAAGCCAGGCGTATCCGACTCTAGGGTTCAGTGCCCATCTCTGTTTCAAAGTCGAAGAGCCAGTGCTGTCTGCTTCCTTGTGCTTTTTCAGTTGTTTAATTAGTTTAAGATTGTGGGAGCCTGGTGTGTCACCACTACATAAGATCATACCTAATTTTAAAATGTGATGATATGAAGAGGATTTATAGTTTAATACCTGACACCACGTTGTTTCTGAATAGCCCCAGTTCTTCGTAATCTTGTCATAAAATGTGTACAAATCTCTCCAGTTGTCTCTTGCAAAAATGCAGGAGGATAGCAAGTATAGAATGTAGTGTCATTTGTTTTGTATGCAAGACTCATTCCTACAAGCAGTGTATTCTGCTAGGATGGTGATACTGTACTATATACTGTATACTGTATGCTGTATGCTGTATCTTTCATGACTAACACCATCTAGTGGAGAAACTGGGTGCATTTTTGATACAAAATAAACCAGTACAGTATCAGTATTTTGTTGCTTCTGCTGCTCTACTGTCAATGTACTGTATATTATATTTGAGACCCTTCTGTCAGGCAGAAGAAGAGAGGTGGGATATTTGAATCAGTATTTGCCTTACAACACTTCCATTGATTAAATGAATGTACCAAGAGGCATCCTTACATGTAAGAACAACATAAGCAATGCCCTTTCTCTGGTTTCTAAGATTTTGATTCTACAAACACCTGTACATATTCTGTCTATGCCTGGAACCCTGCTAGATTGTATATTGTTGTGGCCAGTTGAAACTGATTGTCAAGAAGCTGGGCCTCGGGGGGCGTGTCATGATGGAGGGCTGAGAGGGACGAGCTTTTCTCCGCTCGGAAAGGAGAGAAAAGAAAGTGACTTTTTTAAAGTGAAAATAGACCCTGAAACCGGCTGAAAAATGGATTAGGAAAAAGAGAAGGAAAATTAGCAGTGGAAAATATATTGGATGCTCCAAAGCAGCGCCGAGAAAAAGAGGTAGGACAGAGTTTCGATCTTGAGAGCGGGGGGATGGGCGACCTGTAATGGCGACGAGTCCCCAGAGCTCTGGATCGAAGAACGGAAATTCTGGAAACGGGAGGAAAGCGGCGTTCTAGTAAAAGAGCTTAAAAGTATGGGCAAAGCATAAGTGGACGTCGGAATTAAAAGTAAATCTGTTGGGGGGCCGAAAGAGACTTTGTAGCGGGCTCATTTGGTCTCGTCGCCCCCCCCCCCCGATCGGAGACGTACGGAGCTTCGAGGCGCTGGAAAGGAGCAAAGGGGAAAGCGAAGAAGTTTGACGGTGAGCAAAGTTGTAAAGACTTATAAAGAGAAAGGGGGAAATAGAAAGCAGAAGTAAAGAGACTGATTTTTTCTTATTTTTTTTTCTTCCCTTTTGAAATGTTTTATGCCGGTGGGAGTGGATAAATTAACGGCCAAGTAAAAGGGGCAGGATAGTATTCCCTGCTTTCCTTCTTTTGTTAATTTTTTTTTTCTTCCCCTTTCCTTGCCTCCCCCACCCGCTATTGTGCTGTGGTCTAAGAGAACTGGTTTTTAAAGAAGAAGAGAGACGATAAGCCTGTCCCTGCATACATTTTTTTGGAGATACAAAGAGAAGCAAGAAGCTGTTGTGGCGTAGTTCTCTGAGAAATAAATTGCTTGTAGATCGGAACTTTGGAGAACAGGAAAGTGAACTCATCAGTGTTATCTTTGTCTCTGCTGACTCTCCCTTTTTCCCCCCTTAAAAGAGATTTGGAAATCGTTTGCAATTTACAATAGAGAGTTGGCTCCCCCTACAGTTAAATTTTGGAGATAAAAATTTTTTTTTTAATTGCTGTTATTTTTGTTTGGTTTTTTTTTTCTCTTGGCTGGTTTGAAGCTTTTTAATTTTTAAATATTTTTTCAAATAAGATTTTTCTAATCGTTTCTTTTTTTTTTTTTTTTTAAAAAAAATTTCTTCCCCTTTTTTTCTTTTTTTCTTGTTCTTTTTTGTTTTTATTTTTATTTTATTTTGAATTTTGTGGGGAGGGGAAATATTAAAGTAGATAAAAATATAAGAGGGAAATTAATTAAATTTAAATTGGGACAACGGAAGTTTGAACGACTCTCTGGGTATACATGTGAGTGTATATGTGTCTGTAAATACACGCGCATATATAGGACAGAGAGAGGGAGGGGGGAGGTAATAAGGGTTAAGTACTGTATTTGGAAAGTTTAATAAAATTGGTTAGAGATAAAATATATGGTGAATTTTGAATGATTAAACTTTATATGTAAATTGATAATAAGCAGTTAGAAATATATTTGAATGAAACGGCAGGGGAGAGGGAAAGAGAAAGAGAAGAAATTGGCTTGGACAAGAGAGCAAAGACCAACGTCCTCCGATAGAAGTTTCAGGAGGCTTACAAGATTGGATGAGGAGAAAGAAGAAATGAAAAAAGCAATGCAACAAGAGATAAAGGATTTGGAGGAACAAGAGACAGTGAAAAAGATGGCACAACAACTACAGCAGCAGCAGCAACAGAAGACAATAATATCACCAACGGCGTCTACTCCATCTGTGGTAAAATCAATCGTGATAACAACAGCAAAAGTAACAACGACAACAACAGCTATGTCAACAGTGTCAACGACAGCGGCGATAGCAGGAACAACACCAACAACGATCGTAACCACGTCCACGGCCACAACACCAACGACATCGGCGACAGGGGGAGGAGAAGGAACTAAATCTGAATTTGAAATTCTTAACGAGAGATTTGATACCCTGGGGAATAATAATGGAAATATGTTTGCTCGATCTAGAACAGAATGGAAGAAGGATTTGCAAGATGTAGTAGTAAACATTATGAAGGGAATTGAAGACATGAAAGAGGAAACAAAGACCATTAAAAAAGAGCAAGAAGAGATAAAAAAAGATCAAGCAATGATAAAAGTAGAGGTCATGGACTTAAAAAAGAAAGAAAAGGAAAGAGAAAATAAAGTTGGGGACCATGAAAAGAGATTGGAAAATGTAGAAGAACAATTAAGAAAAGCAAATGTTATAATTCGAAAATTCCCAGAGAATTCACCAGACAAATTAAAAGAAAGAATAGTGAAATGGCTTGACGAAATTATGGAAGATGGCTTCACGCCGCATGAAGTGGTAAATGTATTCAGGCTTGGTTCAAGAAGGGGCAAAACTGGGTCAAGGAATGTCATGTTAAAATTTGCTAATGTATCAGATAAACTGAGGTTAATGGCGCTTATACGTGAAAAAGGACCAGAGGTTTTAAAAGTAGAAGGCCATGACATTGAAGTGTACAACGACATTCCAATGGAGGATCGTTTCTGGAGACAGTCGATGAAGCCAATCACAAAAAGATTCCAGGAAAGGGGAATAAGATACAATTGGAAATTCCCAAGACAATTAAGTTTTTTTTATCTGGGAAGAAGATATTTAATCAATGAAGATATTAATGTCTTGGACGTAATGATAGAGGCCAAATTATTGGAAGCAGGAACTAAAGAGTGGTTTGATTTGAAGGAAGAATTGATTATATCTGGTGGTTATAGAAGAAGGGATAGCAATGGAAACGAGAATATGCCAAAAGGGGCAGAAGGAGGAATAGCTCCGGACGGGGAGTAGGTTCAGGCCCAATCCAGACTCCTATGTATGACTGCACCCCCCCCTCCCCCCTCTGAATTTTGGAGGCCATTTGTAAAAAAGAAATGGGGAGGGAGAGTAGTAGATTGTTTAGTGTATTTTTTCTTTTAGATGTTTTTTCCTTTTTTATTATTATTATTACTTTTTTGTATAAGGTGAAGGAAATGTTATATGTTGATCACATGTCCGTAGGAGGAAGTGGGAACTGTAAAAAAAGGGAGGGAGATACATAATAGATGAAGGATATAAAAGTATTAACATGGAACGTGAAAGGTACTGGTTGTCAAGTGAAGAGAAGGAGGTTGGAAGCGGCACTTAGAAAAGATAGACCGGATATAATTTTTCTTCAGGAGACCCATCAGAATTCGGAAAAAACCAATAAATTATTCTTAGGATGGACCCAAGTTTACGAAAAATCATATGGCTCCTCAAAGGCTAGGGGGGTCGCAACTTTGATATCAAATAGAGCGGGATTCGAGATAATAAAAAGTATATCAGACCCAGAAGGTAGATACTTGATAATAAAGGGGAAGATAGAAGAAGAGGAAATAACGTTGGTGAATTTGTATGTGCCAAATGAACATCAAAACAGGTTTTTAAATAAGATATATCGAATACTAGAGAAAGAAAAAACAACAAAAATGATTGTAGGGGGAGATTTCAATCTAGTAGGATCAAATATAGATAGCACGAATATGAAGAGAAGTGTAGGTGGAAATAAGACGTTTGTGTTAAATAACTGGTTGAAATCCTTGGGGTTGAAAGATACATGGAGAGTACTCAAAGGACAGGAAAGGGCCTATACGTATTTTTCACAAGTGTACAATACATATTCCAGAATAGACTACATATTTGTTACGGATAATTTGATAAGTAATTTAGATGGTATAGAAATTGGAATATTCAAAGAATCGGATCATGCAAAAGTATTGGTGGAATTGAAAATAGATGCTATAAAGAGCCCGAAAAATTGGAGATATAACGCCAGATTGTTTAGAGATAAAAAAAGTAAAGATCAAATGGTAGAAAAATGGGAAGAAAATTGGAAGTGGAATGATACAGGGGAAGTACGAATTGGTACCGTATGGGATACTATGAAAGCAATATTTAGGGGTGAAAGTATTAGGTTGGCAAGTATTAGAAATAAACAGTTAAAAAGTAAGCAAGAAGAAACAGAAAAAGAGATTAAAAGGTTACAGGAGATACATGCAATAACCAAGGATAGAAAAGTATATGAAAAGATGCAGGGACTAAGGAAGGAATTAATTGGAAATGATATAGAAAAGGTGAAAAGAGACCTAACATATTTAAAAAGAGAATATTTTGAATACAGTAATAAAAATTCAAAAATGTTGGCAAGAGCGGCTAAAGAAAAGAGAGGCAGAAGAGAAATAGGGATATTAGTGGATAAGGAGGGTATAAGGCATAATAAGATTAAAGATAAATGCAAGGTGGTCAGAGAATTTTACCAATCCCTATACTCTAAAAAGAGAATAAACCTAGATAAATTAAAAGATAGATTGGAAATGCAAATTAAAAATAAAATAAGCCAAGAGCATAAACAAAGAATGGAAGAATTAATAACTGAAAAAGAGATAAAAAAAGTAATAAACAAATTGAAAGTAGATAAAGCACCTGGCGAGGATGGATTACCTGCTGAGTTTTATAAAGAATTTAAGGAGATAGTAATCCCGAAATTGTTAAAACTTTATAATGGTATTCTTAAAGGGGAACAGGTACCTGCATCGTGGTATAGAACAATAATTGTCCTACTACCAAAACCGGGAAAAGATTTAGAAAAAGTAGAATCATACAGACCTATATCCCTGATTAATCAAGATGCTAAGATTTTTACAGCTATACTGGCAAACAGATTGAATAGTTTTATGGATAAATATATAAATAAAGACCAGGCCGGCTTTGTGAAAGGGAGATATATGACAGATTTAGTAAGGCGAGTTCTAAATTTAATAGATGTGGCAAGACAAAATAAAGAGAAAGTAGGTATATTATCATTAGATATTTTTAAAGCATTTGATTCTGTACAATGGGTAACAATTATCGAGATAATTAAGAGTTATGGATTCGGTAACAGGTTTATAAAGACAATAGAACAACTGTACCAACAAGGATACGCTAAAATCAGGGTTAACGACGGTTTAACAGAAGAATTAAGATTAGAGGCAGGAACAAGGCAAGGATGTCCCCTATCTCCAATTCTATTTATTATGGCGATGGAAATACTAGCTAATATAATAAGAGAAGACAAAAATATAGAAGGAATACTGGAAAATAAAATTAGTTTATATGCAGACGATACTTTGTTAATTATGAAACACCCCAGAAGAACCATGGAAAGGATTCAAAAGCATTTAAAGGATTTTGAACAAATTACAGGTTTGAAGGTAAACTGGGAAAAATCAGAATTAATTTTAAATAATATTGAAAAAGAAGAGCAAAGGAAAATCAGGGATGAATTTAAATTACAGATTAAAGGGAGCTTGAAATACCTGGGGATAAATATATCCAATAATTTAGAGGACCTGAAAAGACTAAATTATGATAAACAAAAGAAGGAACTTAAGATTAAAATTTCACAATATCAAAAACTGAAGTTGTCTTGGTTCGGCAGAATAGCACTGACTAAAATGATGTTACTACCAAAACTAAATTTTTTATTTGATGCCTTACCAATTCAGCTGACAGATAAGGATATTGAGGAATTTCAAAAACTATTTGATAGTTATTGTAATGGGGGACGCAGACCTAGAATTTTAAAGAAAATGTGGTATTTACCTCAAAAAGAAGGCGGTTTAGGAATGCCTAATTTAAAGAGTTATTATAAAGCCTTCCAGATAAAGAATGTAGTTAAGATACTGATGAAGGAGTCGGTTATCTGGGAGGGAATCGAGATGAACGAAGTAAAGGAAGTTGGTAAGAGTTTTTTTTTAGACAAGGAAATAGGAAAAATATCGATTAAAAACAGAATGATGAGATCTATGTTGGGAGTATGGAAGAAAGTTAAAATGAAATTGGCCCCGAATATCTCACCGATAATTGAAATAGAAGACTTGAATAACTTCCCAATAAGATTGGATAACGAGATTAAGGAAATTTTGTCGACAAATAGGGTTCTCCTATTGAAAGATTGGATACGAGTCTGCAAAGATGATGTGAGGAAAAGAGAGCTATATACCCAGATGAAGCTGAATTGGTTTCAGATAATTATGGTGAATAAGTGGAATAATAAATACTGGAGAGAACGAAGCCTAGAAAGAGACAGGACGGAATTTGAGGAATTAGTTTGGAAAATTAGGAGGGAGGAAACTGGTATTAAAGGGCTGGTTAGTAAAATTTATAAAATAATAAACACAGAAGGTAACCCACAAGAAACATTAAGAAATACATGGGAACAGGACTTGAACTTGAAAATAACGGAAAAGGAATGGCAAAATAAATGGAAAAAAAGAATTATGAGATCCCTATCGGTCAGAATAAAGGAACACAATTTTAAAATGTTATGGAGGTGGTATCTGACACCCGTGAGACTGCACCAGATGGATAAGAAGAACAATAAAATGTGTTGGAGATGTAAAAACAGTTTGGGCACATATGTTCATATGTGGTATGAATGTAAAGAGGTAGAAAACTTTTGGATAAAAATAGAGATCGAGATAGGGAAAATTATGGGAGTACGTCTCAGATTGGGACCAGATACCATCTTACTGACAGATGTTGAGAATATTAAAATAGATAATGATAAGAAAGAGTTGTTGTCTATGATGTTAGTAATGGCAAGAATGTGTATTGCAAAAAATTGGAAAAGTGATACAATGTTAAAAGTGCAGGATTGGTACGGGCAGATGTGGGATCTCGCATTGAATGAAAAACTAACATGGGAATTAAATCTTAAGAAAGGTATAATAAAAGAAAGTAGATTTTGGAAAATATGGCGAAAATTCGTGGAATACTCAATGACAAGAGATGAAATAAAAAAATTGACACCAGACCAAACGAAATTTTGGGAACAATAGAAATGAATGGGAGATCCCACAACCTCCTAGGACAATGTATATAGCACTAGGGTGATGAAGTCTGTAAGTGTATGTAACATACAGTCTGTCTTATCATTTATATTATGATTTTATTTTTATTAATTTTTTGTTATTTTTTTCTGTTATGTATAAAATGTTTGTTTCATGTCTTATGCTTTAAAAAATCAATAAAAATTTAAAAATTAAAAAAAAAAAAGAAGCTGGGCCTCTGTCAGGTACATACCTGGTCCAGATACCCTATATGGGTTGCGAACCTATGGCATGCATGCCAGAGGGGGCACTCAAAGCTCTCTCTGTGAGCATGCCCCAGCACAGAGTTCACCCTCCCTTCTGCCGAGCATCCCAATGGGAGCGCTTCCTCCCTCCCCCCAGAACAGAGTTGGCTCCGCCCCTCTGCCCAGCAACCCAATGGGATCACTTCCTCCCCTTGTCTGAGGTAAGGCAGGCGGCTCACAGGTGGTGTGAGGGTGCGGCATGGACAGCAGTTTGGGCATCAGACTCTAAAAGGTTCGCCATCACTGCCCTATATTGCATAGGTGCAATGCACCATTTCTCTGTTATGTAATCCCGTCACAAACGTCAGTAGCATTCAAGTCCAAATCTATAGTTTGAATATTTGATCATCTATACATATTATGAACTTGTAACACGTTGCTTTTTAAATTCATTGAAGGCAGAGAAACCTAACTTTGTACATAAGAACATTGTATAGGAAAATGCATCATATGATTGGTTTGATGAAATCATATCTGAAGAGTAATTCTTAATCCATTTAGGATGAAATAAAATCAGTATCTCAGTGAAGTCTGTTCTGAGTATAGTAGACAGATTAAAAACAACACGATTACTGTTTATTTTGCTGAAATTAAAGTTTGGAATAAAGTAAATCAGCAAAATCCTCTTTCTTAGCTACATGAGCCTAAATTGACGTTATACTCACAGTAGCTCCACAAGTGCCATGACAGAAATGCTATCAATGAAGCACTTCTGCTGGCACATTGCACAATGGTGACAATGAGAATTGTGTGACCGATCGTGCAATCAAATACTGTAATACAATTTCATGTTGCCAAGCATCGCAGATGGCACATTTTTGCATGTGTAACTTGCTGCACAAACAGGATTTTGCCCAATATGTGAATTACAGAGTCTCATCTTTCAGTATCATTTTTTCCTCACATGTGTTTCAGTCGGATTTCAGAATTGGATTATTTGAAAGGTGTGATTTTTGTGAGAAAAGATGTGGGGGTGGGGGGGAAATCTGCTGTCTGCAGCAAATTGCAGCTTTAAGGGTAGGGAACTTTGAATGAGAAAACCGCTTGTAGAGAGCGAGTTAATAGCTCTTTCTCACATCTTGCAGGCCTGAACTGTATTGAGAACACTGCGACAGCTTTGATAAAAGAAAGAGAATGGTCAGATGTAGGCATCTGCGTAATGTAATGTCTACTTTAGTTTGTCCCTCAAAATCTTAAAACAACATGCCGTAGGCCAGAAGGCAACCAGTTGCTGATTTCTAGTTCAAAACCCCTGCTATTGATAGTTAAATTGTACAGGGATGTAAATTATCTTATCTTTGGATAAGGTATTCTGTGTCTATCTCTGTTGTTGTGGATATAGGTGTGTCTGTGTTTGTGTATATTGTATTTCCCCGAAAATAAGACCTAATCGGAAAATAAACCCTAGCATGATTTTTCAGAATGCTCATAATATAAGCCCTACCCCCAAAATAAACTCCATTTAAGATAGTCAGATGGGCACATTTAGTACGTCCATTGCAACACATGACGGACATATTAAATTATATAAATATAATATTGGCATTAATAGTTAAAATAAATGATAATATAAATTGTAATTAAGACAATTACAGTATTTGTAAATACCCAAGAGGGCACATTTGGACGAGAGGTAAACACCTATGTAAACAGATTAATTTGAGACTTATTGCAGAATGACCAATCAGAGTACAGACATAAAACACAAATAATGCGTAGACTCGATAACAAATGGACGTGGTTGTGTCTAATATGAATCTTCATAATTCAATACGTCGTATGTTGTAATGGACAACATACAAAAAAAAAAAAGACATCACCTGAAAATGTTACCTAATGTGTCTTTTGGAGCAAAAATTAATATAAGACCCGGTCTTATTTTCAGGGAAATACGGTATGTGTTTCCTGTCATTTAGCTAATAAGTCTATTAGTGGATGAAATTTGTCCCAAATAAGCGTTCTGTTTTTAGTTCCAAAAACTCATGATTTGTTAAAGAAGTAGGAAATGAGCTTCCTTAGGCCTCTTTCTAAGACTAGAGACAATACAACAACTCTATTCTTCACTGAATATGCTACCTTTGGATATAGTTCTTGGATAAATCGGATAAATTGTGTACTGCAGCATGCAAAATCTATGGTAGCTAGGTCTTTTAGTTGTGTCAGTTCTTTGCCATAAGAGGGCACTCATTGCATAGAAACTTTGAGATGTCTAAAGTTTAGGAGTTTTCATGAATTAATGGGGAGTGGGGAGGTTTGTGGTAAAGAGAATATCCAAAGTATTACGTTCTATTTTTCTGAGTTTTGTAGGGCCCTCAAATACGCTAACTGTTGGCTGACTGTTTCTGACAAAGAGTAACAGATGAAATTGAGAGTAGGCTTAAAAATTAAGTGATCCATAGGTTTATATGGAAGGATAGGGGTCGGGATTTGTGGGTCTGAGTAAAATGGGTTTACTTCTACAGTATTTGGGATTTTATTGTTATGTGTCATTAAGTTACCTCTGATTTATGGAAATTGTGAAGGAGTGGCCTACAAAATGTCTTGTCATAAATAGCTCCACTCAGCTGTTGAAAACTCAAGCCTGTGGCTTCCTTTATTGAATCATCCATCTCATCTTTAATCTTTCTCTTGTCTTGCTCCAATCAATTTTCCCTAGCATTATTGTCATTTCCAGTAACTTGGTAAATGAGGGGAAATTATCATTCTGCTTCTCTAAAAGGAGAAAGAAAACGTAACTGGCTTTTCCATATGGGAACCTAGAAGCATTATTGAAGACCTCATTACCTATAGTTAGGGTGAGCAACTATGTTCCTCTAGATCATTTTGGACTAAAAAAGTTCATAAATGCCATTACTGGTTATGCTGGCTTAGAGCAATGAAAAGTTGTAGGCCCAAATATCTGAATAGGATAGTTGTTCACCCTTGGTCTACGCCACTGATGGTGAACCTTTTAGAGACTGAGTGCCTAAACAGAGGGGCGGGGTGAACTCTGTGCTTGGGGGAAGGAGGAAGCACTCCCATTGGGTTGCTGAGCACAGGGGCAGGGCAAACTCTGTGCTGGGGGAAGGAGGAAGCACTCCCATTGGGTTGCTGAGCAGAGGGGCAGGGTGAACTCTGCTGGGGAGACAGCTCGCGTGCCCACAAAAAGGGCTCTGTGTGCCCATTCTGGCACACGTGCCATAGGTTTGCCACCACAGGTCTATGCTAACCCAAATTCAGCCTCCCTCATATCTTGCCATAATCTTTTTTTAAATATGTAAGACATAGCATATTAAATGATTTAATAATTCTTCTTCTTCTTGTGCCATATCCGATTCTGAATATTGGTGATCATCATGGTAATTAGCCATGAAGACTGTCCTGCGAATATAATGTTGTGGCCTTTCATCTGCCTTCCACATCACAGCATGACACCTGTGCCACTGATCCTGTTCCGCAAGTCACTTTCTGGTCCTGAGCTCTTTTGGCACACAAAGTCCTACTCAGCCCCAGGCCAGTATTGATGAAGCTGCTCCCCTCCATCAAGATGGATTCAAGTGAGATTTAATCCATTTAGGGACAATCACCCTTTCCTGTGGACTTTGAAAAGGTCGCTAGTCCTCAGGGTTGTCAGGTTAGTTAACCACTGCCTGACGCTTGGCGTTGAGTATCTGGCAGTATGGTCTACTCTATTACCATAGCAGAATAACCTGGCCAGACAAAGGATTTAATGATTATATACCTGAATTTGTTGTTCTCCTTCGTGTATTCTGTGATTCACCACTTTTGGATTCTGCGCCTATGCGGAGCCGTTACTGGAGCTTTCAAGCTAATTGGATTAATCCTCTGGGTGAAAAAGTACTTTCTCTTATTTGTTTGAGAACTAGTACCCAAAAGTTTCATGGAGTGCCCCCTAGTTCTAGTGTTGTGTGATAGGGAAAACAGTTTTTCCTTATCTACTTTGTCCACACCGTGCATGATTTTGTAAACTTCAATCAGGTCACCTCTTAGACGCCGTCGTTCAAGAGTGAAGAGGCCCAACCGTTGCAGCCTCAGATGGTAAGGAAGGTGTTCCAGTCCCCTAATCATTTTGGTTGCCCTCCTCCACTTTTTCCAACTCCATAATATCCTTCTGGAGGTATGGCGACAAGAACTGTACACAGTATTCCAGATGGGGCCTCACCATAGATTTATAAAGAGGCAAAATGACACTTGCTGACTTATGTTCTATACCTTTCCTAATGATACCTAGCAATGAGCACCCACCCTTCCTCCCCACTTGAGCTGCACGGATGAGATACCTTATTTTGTCCTGTGCTCAGCTTAAGTATTAACTGAGGAAAGAGTATGAAATGGCGCCAAAGGGTGGACATTACAGTGGGTGGTCCTAACATGCAAACTTTTAATCCAATTAGTTTGAAAGCTTTGGTAACTGCTCTACGCAGGCGCAGAACCCAAAAGTGTGAATTCACAGAATATATACCCGAAGAACGAAAGTTATTACTGGTAAGTACAACTTAACTTTGTTTCTTAGTTGCCTTGAACGCTACTCAGTAGTAGCAAAGGATATAAAAGTAATAAATAAAATATTTTTTAAAAAATTACCACGTATTGTTTTCTACTGCTTCAGACAGTATCTAAGAATTTAGAACCAACTTATGATAATGGTGTAGCTACCTCCACTGTAAGAGACATGTACAGTTAAAGTGAATTTATTTTGCATAACTATGGCATCATTAGTAAATTTATTTTTTTCATTGCTTATGTGAACATATGTGTGTGTATGTTATAGTTAATATTTTAATTAATATAGTTAATATCATATACTAAGTATATGAGCAGAGCAGTATAAAGAGAATAATAGGAGATTCTCTGTTGAAGGAAATGCTGCTTTCTGAACCCTTCATTTCAAGCTAAACAATACAAAATGCGTGACTGGAAGAATTTGTCATTTGGTAGCTTCCTGGTTTGTTTGTTTTTTAAAGAATCACTCATTTATTTTTGACATTGGCACTACTTGAGAGTATGAGGTGATCTGGATCTTGTGGATTCAAGGCCTTCCCACATCCTGCCAGCATGGTGGTTTTGTTCTTATTGCTTGTAGAGTGCTTATTGCCTACAGTGGTATTGTTACGTCAATAGAGCATGGGTATGAGGGAAGTTCACGAAGATTGTGCTATTTTTGAACCACAATTGGGTGTACCCTGGTAATGGCAACCTTGTATTGCTGACTAATCTTTCTCACACTGGGTTAGGTGAAGGGAAGTGCAGAATGAACACACCAAGAGGTGCCTTCATTTTGGCAGTTTCACGTCTGGCCTAGATTTAGAAGAAGAGGACTAGTAGCACTCTCTACCTACCGTATTTTTTGCCTTATAAGACGCACTTTTTCTTCCCCAAAACTGGGGGGGGAAAGTTGGTGCGTCTTATATGGCAAATACCTCTTCCCGGGGGTCCTCGCCATTCGGCCCGGGAATGGGAGGCAGGCGATGGCGGGGCTCCGGCTGCGTCTCCTTTTAAGCCCTCCCGGCAGGCAGGGCTCGGAGGGCGGGGAGACGCGCCTGCCTCCCATTCCCGGGCCAAGCAGCGAGGGTACCGGGAAGAGGCAACGCGGCGGCGGCGATGGCGGGGCTCCGGCGGCGTCTCCTTTTAAGCCCTCCCGGCAGGCAGGGCTCGGAAGGCGGGGAGACGCGCCTGCCTCCCATTCCTGGGCCCTCGCTGCTTGGCCCGGGAATGGGAGGCAGGCGCGTCTCCCCGCCCTCCGAGCCCTGCCTGCCGGGAGGGCTCAAAAGGAGACGCCGCCGGAGCCCCGCCATCGCCGCAGCCGCGTTGCCTCTTCCCGAGGCCCTCGCCATTCGGCCCGGGAATGGGAGGCAGGCGATGGCGGGGCTCCGGCGGCGTCTCCTTTTAAGCCCTCCCGGCAGGCAGGGCTCGGTGGGTGGGGAGACGCGCCTGCCTCCCATTGCCGGGCCAAGCAGCGAGGGCCCCGGGAATGGGAGGCAGGCGCGTCTCCCCGCCCTCCGAGCCCTGCCTGCCGGGAGGGCTCAAAAGGAGACGCCGCCGGAGCCCCGCCATCACCGCCGCCGCGTTGCCTCTTCCCGAGGCCCTCGCCATTCGGCCCGGGAATGGGAGGCAGGCGATGGCGGGGCTCCGGCGGCGTCTCCTTTTAAGCCCTCCCGGCAGGCAGGGCTCGGTGGGTGGGGAGACGCGCCTGCCTCCCATTGCCGGGCCAAGCAGCGAGGGCCCCGGGAATGGGAGGCAGGCGCGTCTCCCCGCCCTCCGAGCCCTGCCTGCCGGGAGGGCTCAAAAGGAGACGCCGCCGGAGCCCCGCCATCACCGCCGCCGCGTTGCCTCTTCCCGAGGCCCTCGCCATTCGGCCCGGGAATGGGAGGCAGGCGATGGCGGGGCTCCGGCGGCGTCTCCTTTTAAGCCCTCCCGGCAGGCAGGGCTCGGTGGGTGGGGAGACGCGCCTGCCTCCCATTGCCGGGCCAAGCAGCGAGGGCCCGGGAATGGGAGGCAGGCGCGTCTCCCCGCCCTCCGAGCCCTGCCTGCCGGGAGGGCTTAAAAGGAGACGCCGCCGGAGCCCCGCCATCGCCGCCGCCGCGTTGCCTCTTCCCGGGGCCCTCGCTGCTTGGCTGAGTGAGGCAGCAAACGGAACAAACGCGCGGGGCGGCCTCCACTCCAGCTGACTCTGCTCGCCGGCGGGCATTCATTTGCCACCTTACCCCGTCCGCACACAGCATCCCCCCCCCGTTGGCGCGAGCATACCCGCCCCATAGACTGTCAGAGGAGTGGTTGTTTTAGTCAGAAAATGGTGGGGGAGGAGAGAGAGAAAGGCTTCTCCGTCTTCGTGGCTCCTTGAGGGCTCTCAACATTCCTCCAAAGGAGGTTTAGGAAGATACCGGACCTCCTCTCTCTCTCACACACACACCCCTTTCTGCCGTTGTATGCCCCCACACACACGTATTCTCCCTCAAGCCCAGGCGGGTTCGCCCTCCTCCACCAGCTGCCTGGAGGGGTCTTTTTGCCCCCTGCTCGGACTCCCGACCAGCGCCTACTTGTGTGGAGAAAAAGAAGAGGTCGGGTTACTGAGGGAGCCAGGCAGGAGGGAAGGAGGGGGCGGCGGCTGGAGGAGCGAGCCGAGCATGCTTCTTTGGCTCGCAACCTCCTCCCCCGCCCAAAAAGAGCGAGCCGAGGCAGGCAAAAGCCACGGGCGATTAAATGCTCCTGACTGAGTCAAGGAGAAAGTGGGGAGGGGGCGAGGGTCGCGGGGAGAGGCGGGTGCCGAGGGAGGTGGCGTAGCTGGACCATTAGGAAAGCTGAGCGCAGGAGAATAGATGCCTTTGAGATGTGGTATTAGAAGAGAGTCCTGAGAGTCCCCTCGATGGCAAAGAGAAGAAATAGGTCGATATTAGAAGAAATCAAGCCTGACTGTCCATTGGAGGGACAAATAGTGAAGATGAAGCTAAAGTACTTTGAACATCAAATGAGAAGAGAGGATTCACTTGAGAAAGCCGTGATGCTGGGAAAGGTGGGAGGGCAAAAGAAGAAGGGGGCGTCTAAAGATGAGGTTGATAGATGGTATTGTAAACACAATGGGCACAGAGCTTGGTGGGCTGAGGAGAATGGTGGAGGATAGAGGTGCCTGGAGGACAATGGTCCATGGGGTCGCAAAGGGTCGGAATCGACTGTGCCACTGAACAACAACAAATGTACAGAGTTGCCAATTGCGCGCTCTTCCCCATGCACAGGCATCCGCGGCTTATTATATTTCCCCCCCCCGCGCTCCGCGGCTCTTCCTTCCCCCTCTTTCCGTGGGAGGAAAGCGGAGTGATCCATCTTTCCAGGTGATCCATCTTTTAAGCCCTGCCTGCCGGGAGGGCTTAAAAGGAGACGCCGCCGGAGCCCCGCCATCGCCGCCGCATTGCCTCTCCCGGGGCCCTCGCTGCTTGGCCCGGGAATGGGAAGCAGAAAAGGGACGATGATGCCAGCCGCCTCGAGCAGCTCCCTGTCCCACCCCGGCAGCCCATGCCACTGGCCCCATTGGGGAGAGACAGGTACAGTACAGTATTTGGTTCAGAATCTTTTTTTTCTAGATTTTCCTCCTTTAAAATTGGGTGCGTCTTATATGCCGGAGCGTCTTATATGGCGAAAAATACGGTATCTGTTAAGAGGGAAGTCTGCAGTATTGAGTGCTTCAGCTGAGTAGCTCCTCAGCTATACACTTCAGCAACTTGGGTTTGGATGCTTAAGGATGTACATATATCCACTTATCTGGATATGTGCATATTTGTAGGAACTATGTAAAGCATGTTTACCCTGTCCTTCCCCATTTCCCTGATATTTGGTGTAGTTGAAAAGACCTTTCAGTGGACATTTATATATAACCTGCCCATCTATATCTACATAGAGATGTACCGTATATACTTGAATATACCTCGGGGTTTTTAGCCCCCAAAATGAGGTCCCAAAATGGGACTCGGCTTATACTCGGGTCAATGTTAAAACTCAAAAACATACCCACACAAATGTCTAAATTAATTAATTTACCTTATTTTCATGTATTTTAACTACTGAAACTCACTAGCAGCTGCTGCATTTTCCTCCCCGACTTATACTCAGGCCAATCTATTTTCCTAGTTTTAGAGGTCCAAATTAGGTACCTCGATTTATATTCGGGACGACTTATAGTCGAGTATATATGGTAATCTATCCTTATAGTCTTTGTTTTTGAGAAGAAACAAGTCTACTTGCTCCAAGCTATGCCAAGCATGTTCCTAAAACAATTTCTGTCTTCTTTAACAGTTTTGGATATTTTTATTTTACAAAAATTTATCAAGAAGTTGCATTGACTAAATAAGAAGTTAGTATTTAATCTGATATGGACTTAGCTTCAGATAGAGGGGATTTCTATCCTCTTGTATTTTTGCAGGTAACAGTCTCTATTTAGGAGTATATATCGACTGTTAGCAGAGTCTGAATACCAAACAAAACTGAGTCAATTCAGAGGTGTTCATAATTCTGAAGTAAAGATGTGTTCTTTGGCAAAGTCTAAAGTAAAGCAAGTAGGTCTCAGAACCTGTAGATATTACTCTGAAGGCCCACAGCAGGGCTTTGACTATCTGTCTGCTACACCAACCTTTAAAGCCTGTGTTAAGACATGGAGATAAACTCTGTCCATTAACTTGTACAGAAAGATGGTAAAAGCTTCCTCTCACTCTCCAAAAATGGTTTGTAAGAGTATTCCCTCTCCACCAAGTACCATCAGTAGGAAGACATCTAAAGCCTTGGGAAAAGAAATACAGTATAGGCTTTGCCTTGAGTCCAATGGGATGTAGGTGTTGCCAAAGCATCAGATGCTGTTCCAAAGCATATACATGCACCTGTACTATAGAAGATATCATTGTTAAATAAATTCCAGACTGGCCAGGTCATGCTGCGATGCAGAAGGCAGATGGAAGGCCACTGCATTATATTCTCAGGACGATCTTCATGGTTCATGATAACAGCCAATATTCTGAATTGAATATGGCACAAGAAGAAGAAATAAATGCTAGTGACTTACGGCCCGTGGGCTAGACCTGGCCTGTGGCACCACAGAAGCGGATGTGTTTACGACAACTGCAAATGCACATGCGCATGCACAAATGCGCCCACACATGTGCAAATGCACTCCTGCGGTTTACCGCAGGGTTTGTGGCAGGGGGGAACCATGTGTCCAGCCCGCTCAGCTGTTGGAGGGGGCATGATCCGTCATGTGGCACAAAAGGGTTGAGAACCCCTGGCTTAATTTATTGGTATAATAAACATATGAACACTATATCATGGCATTCAGATGTTGCTTTTGGGAAACTAAACTGAAATTGCTCTTGAATTCTGTTTTTTCAGTAATATGAAAATAGTTGTGGCCGGAGGTTTACATCCTTTCATTGCATGCACCATAGTTGTAATATAGTAGTTGACATATATGTTTGTCCAGGTGCATGGCAGCTGGGAGGGCAGAGGGCTCTCTCTATGACAGCTGTCTGGTAGTTCCCTGCTTGAATCCTTGTTTAATATGATATCCAAATAAGGCATATTGTCCTTTTCTATGTTTTCTGTGCTAAAACAAATATGTGATCGCCTTTCGTCTCCAACTATATATATACTTCCTATGTAGGTTTATATTTGAACAGATTTGCTTATTAGAATAGCAGTGAAGTCTCAGATCTAGGGCAGGAGAAAAAACAAATAAATCCTGCAAAGGTAGACGATGTTTTTAAAAATCTTGTGTTTCTTGTGGCTACCAAAGAATGGAGAAGGTTTGATTCTAGCTCAGAAGTTAGAATCTGTGATGATAAAAGAGAATGTGTCTGTTACAATTGTATAACGTAAACCACAATACAGTGGTACCTCACTTAAAGAGCACAATGAGTTCCACGGGATTGCTCTTTAAGAGAGTTTACTCTTTAAGCAAAACACCATTGTAAGTGATCAATTGTGACTTCTGTTAAGCAAGTTTTTGGTTGGATTTAGTTGTTAAACGAGGCGACCATTCTGAGACAATTCTGCTCTTTAAGCGAGTTAGTCTCTAAGCGAGGTGCTCTTTATGCGAGGTTTTACTGTACTTAAATACCCTAAAACCACAACACTTAGACACTTAACACTGATCAAAAATTCTAAGGGATTCTTGAAGTGTACATTTCAATGTTTATATTTATTAATTAATTTTGATTTATTTAAATATGTCTATTGGTTTAAAGCCTGCAGCATTATATTTGGAGTTTAGGTGATTGTCTTTCTGATTAGTACACAGGTTTGCTACTCTTTGGAAGAGTAGGTGGCGGCGGGACATAGCCTAAAGGACAGACCTATGGGGAAGAACTTGTGCAAATACAAATAACTTTTTAAAGGTTATGGTTAAATGAATGAAATCTCAGATTGTAAAGCAAAGGCTGTATGGCAATTAGTATGCAATGATAAGGATTAATGCCTTGCTTTTCTACTACAATGAACAGAGTATGAGCAGTTCCTTCCTAGATATAGATCTGGTATGGACTTAGAGCAATAAAACAATTTCAAAGGTGGCTTGATGGTTATTGTCTAAACACTCATTAGAGCTGGTTGACAATGCTGTTCATTGTCAGTTGTGGTGTTTGTGATGACAAGTAAGGATTTCCCCCACTACTGTTCTGGCTTCTTATTAAATTAGAGCAGAACTGTTTTAAACAGCTCATTTTCTTGATTATTGGTGATTATTAAGGTTGGTCACATTTAATAAGAGAATATTTGCTTGGGTCTAGTCCTCATCACTGCGCCAGGCCCCATCACTGGCTACCTTTAAAAAATAATTTAAAACATTCCTGTTCAAGGAGGCCTTTCAGGGCATTGTTCCCTTGGCAGTAGATTATCCAGTTAGGTTCAGTTTCGATGTCCTCTGTCGCCAATTAGTTTAGTTTAGTCTAGTCAATGATGTATTTGTTGGTGGTGGGTTTTATTGTGTGGGCATTGTTGTCATAAAAGCCCTAAAAGATGATGGAATCAAACTACTGCATTCAATATGCCAGCAAATTTGGAAAACAAAACAGTGGCCACAGGATTGGAAAAGATCAGTGTACGTTCCAATCCCAAAAAAAGGCAATGCCAAAGAATGCTCAAATTACCGAACAATTGCACTCATCGCACATGCCAGCAAGGTGATGCTCAAGATAATATAGGATAGACTTCAACAACATGTGGAGAGAGAACTACCAGAGGTGCAGGCCGGTTTCAGAAGAGGCAGGGGGACCAGAGACCACATTGCCAACATACGTTGGATCATGGAGAAAACAAAAGAATACCAGAAACAAGTCTACTTTTGTTTTATTGACTACACCAAGGCTTTTGACTGTGTGGACTACAACAAAATGTGGCAAGTAATTAAAGAGATGGGAATACCAGAGCACCTCATATGCCTCCTGAGAAATCTGTACACGAACCAAGAAGCAACAGTTAGGACAGAACACGGAAAGACAGTGGTTTGGAATAGGAAAAGGAGTAAGACAAGGCTGCATTTTATCACCCTGCTTATTCAATCTATACACAGAGCACATAATGCGCAATGCAGGGATGGAGGAATCACAATATGGGATCAAAATTTTTGGGAGAAACATCAACAACTTGAGATATGCAGACGATACCACCCTAATGGCAGAAAGTGAGGAAGACCTAAAGAACCTCTTGATTGGATTGAAGGAGGAGAGTGCAAAAGCTGGCTTGAGACTCAATATCAATTAAACCAAGATAATGGCAACAGGTCCGATCAGTCCCTGGAAAATAGATGGGGAAGAAGTAGAAGCAGTGACAGATTTTACTTTCCTGGGATCTAAGATCACTGCAGATGGCGACTGTAGCCATGAAATAAAAAGATGACTGATTATGGGGAGACAAGCTATGAGAAACCTGGGGAATATAGTGAAAAGCAGAGACATCACCTTGAAAACAAAAATTTGCATAGTCAAAGCAATGGTATTCCCAGTGGTAATGTATGGGTCACTGCTTTCTTTTGATTGTAACTTTAATTATGTTCTGACACTTTTTGTATATTTTATATTGTATTTTCTTGTTTATGTTTGCTGCTGTCTGCTGTGCAGACAGCATGCGCCAATGTAAACCGCTCGGAGTCGCCTTTGGGCGAGTAGAGCGGTATATAAATTAAAGTTTATTATTATTATTATTATTATTATTATTATTATTATTATTATTATTATTATTATTATTATTATTATTATTATTATTATTATTATTATTATTATTATTATTATTATTATTATTATTATTATTATTATTATGGGTGTGAGAGCTGGACTATTAGGAAGGCTGAGCGCAGAAGAATAGATGCCTTTGAGATGTGGTGTTGGAGGAGAGTCCTGAGAGTCCCTTGGACAGCAAAGAGAACAAATAGGTCAATACTGGAAGAAATCAATCCTGACTGTTCATTGGAGGGACAAATGGTGAAGATGAAGCTAAAGTACTTTGGACATCAAATGAGAAGGGAGGACTCACTTGAGAAGGCCTTGATGCTGGGAAAGGTGGAGGGCAAGAGAAGAAGGGGGTGTCCAAAGATGAGATGGATAGATGGTATTGTGGACACAATGGGTACAGAGCTTGGTGGGCTGAGGAGAATGGCGGAGGATAGAGATGCCTGGAGGAAAATGGTCCATGGGGTCGCAAAGGGTCGGAATCGACTGTGCGACTGAACAACAACAACAAAATTGTTGTCATTTATTTTCTATTGTTCACCACCCAAAGTGAGATAACACCTAGATGGGCGGTATATAAATCTAATAAATAAATAAATAAATAAATAAATAAATAAAATAAGTAGGAGTGGTACTAGCCTGAAGAAGATGGAGAAGGCAATTTTTGGGGGAAATTTAAGCTGGAGCCAAAGAAATGAACAATTATAGACAGACAGGTAACATACACTTTCTTGGCAAGGAGCTCAGGTGGCTGGATGCTGAATAGTACCAAATAATTTTGGTGAGATTAAATTCATTTTTAGTGTGGTTTGAGTGCCCTACCTTGATTATTCTGTAAAATGATATTCTAAAGAGAGAGAAAGATTGGAGAGTATAACCATGGATTGACTGACTGCTCATTCCAAGTGCTACGAGATTGCTTTTAAACAGTGTTACAGAGTCTTACAGTATTCCATCTTGTCCCATGCACTGGAAAAGCCATTTGGAGATATGGATTGAAGTGTCAATGGGTTTTCTGAATCAGTACTTGGATGCCATTGCCTGTATGAGAGCCAGTAAAGAGACTCAAACAGAGTATGTAGAGGTGCTGCTAGTGGGAGCTTCATTTGCCTGTTCTGAAAGGGATTGTGGTCCTCAGAAAGAATGGTGATGAAATCCCTAAGATCATCCTTTCCTCAAAACTAGAAGTTCCAGTTTTAGAAAATAAGAGAAATGTTCCCTCTACTCCTTAAAACATGGCAGTGCTTGGCTGTAGAAGAGAATCACTGCTCCTGAAGGCTCCCAGAAATGATGAGAAGTTTTTTGGGGTGAAAAATAAAATAATCAGGGTGTTGAACAGCCCTAGGTCTTGCAGAAACCCTACTGGGGAAATAAAGCTTGTTCCCTGGTCAGTCTCTGGAAAACATCTAAAGAAGCTTACTGGTATATCCCTGTTATGGAATGGGTTATTCTGGAGTGAAACCAGCACATGCAACCCTACTGTGCACAAAACCAGAAATCACATTCCAGCCACTTCTTTTTTTATATGAAAGATGAGAAAGCAAAAAAGAATGTTCACCTATGTTTCTGGTGATACTATAGGCCTCGCACATAACTAGAGATATGCAGTCTTGTATTTTTTTAACTGCAACTCCTAAAATTCTGCCTAAAGAATTCTTGGAGAATTATAGATTGCTGTCAGGTTCTGGGAAGTGATGCTCTCTGGCCTCTCTGTCTCTCTCCCTCACAGTGGCAATTTAGAATCCAGAGTACAACTCTGTCCAGAATTATTCATGGGTTATTTAGGAAGAGCACACTAAATGTTGGCGTGGCAACGCACTCACCCCCCCCCTTAGATGAAAAGGATAGTTGTCCAGATTTTGAATTGTCCAAACTGAATTTTAGTCCTGATAGTACCTCCTTAGTTAATAATTTGGGTTATTTCAGATGTACTGGTCAGCATCTGGTAGCCTTTGCATTTTGTACTAATAAAACATCTCTTTTTTTGATTCCATCAGTTGTTCGACTTAGAAATGCAAAATATTTCAAATATTTTTCTTGGCATCATGAATAGGATTTCAGGGCACCTGTTTGTTTGTAACCCCTTTGTTTCAGAGGCACCTGACAATTAATGATCTAACACCCGTTCTTTCCCCCCCAAAAAGGCCAGTTTCCTGCATTAAAACCATCTGGCTCTAGGATCAGTTAGTAGAAACTATCTCCAGACTATTTGGAGTTTTGGGAAAAAACAATTGGAAAAGTAGCTTTTACCTCTTTTCTTCTGGCTTCTACTTTCTTTCTGGCAGCATCCAGTGCTCTAACATGAGCTTCCTTTCCCACTTCAAAAGCCAAAACCTTTCTCATGAAAGAGTACTTCTTTTTCTGCGCTCTGTCCCCTTTTCACAAATGTTGGATGCAATGGCAGCCTCTCTCCTCTTTAACAAGCAGCAGCCCAACCTTTCTTCCAATACCAAGATGTGTCCAAAACGAAAAGAGGAATAGAGCACTAACACAGTATAAGCTCTCTGGTCTGTTCATGTAGTTTGGCAGCTACCTATAGTTTGCTAATAATAGTTTGTGTTACTGACTGGAACAAAAACTAAAACCTTTCTCCACTGCAGACAGATCTTGTTCTTGATTACAGAGCAGCTCTTTGTTAAGGACTTGTATTTGTGTAAAGTGTCAGCTATTTCTTTTTAAGTGGAAACCATTTTGGGTTCATAAATTAAGAATCTTGTTCTACTTACGTAGGATAAGATGAGTAGGTTTATATTCCATAGATGGAGGCCTAAAGTGCTAATTCGATGGCACTAAAAAGGTTATTTTTGCAGCCAATATTAATTTAAGACTGTACGGGGTGCTGCAAGAAAGATATAATTAGAGGAGAACAGTTCTCTTTCTAACCAGGGTCAGATGCTGTCTTCTCTTTTGGCCCATGGTAAAAGGAACAAAATCATCTGACAGTCTAAATGAAAACCTGAGCAGATGCCATGCTGCCATTTACTAAAGAGGGTCTTATGACCTCTGTCTTCTTCCACCTCCCTCTTCAGCAGTACAGCCAATCCTAGGAAAGTGGCTTTACTTGCTCCCACCACCCACACAGAAGATAACTGTTTAGTTCTTCTTGGCTCAGTTTTAGCAGTTTTTAACTCTTCAGGGCCTATATAGTGGTGGATCTCATTTGTTGCTAAAGACGTTTTAAGCTGTACTTGCAGTAGTGTGTGATGTAGCTTTTTAATAAGATTGCTTGTAAGAATATTTTTCACTCTACATAGATATGACATTTTCTTTCCTTTCCTGAGCAAACCTTGGACTGCCAAAATTGAAACCACTTTCTTGGCTTTGTTGTTGGCCAAACCTAAGTCCTCATCGATGCACATGGTTATCATATGGTTATGATAAAAAGAAACTTAACGTAGCTTCCAGAACTGTTCCCAGAAGAAGGGAATAGTAAACTACTTCTGTGTATTTTCTACCCAGAAAACCCTAGGAAGAGTCATCATAAGTCAGAATTGACTTTCAGTATGCAATTATTACTATTAGTATTATAAAGACATTACCTTCCTTCTTTTTGTTGTCGTTGACTAACAATGGAGTCATTACACTGGAAGGTCAGCAGGTTATGTTAGGTTATGCTTAACAAAGTAAAGGGCCAGTATTGATGAAGCTGCTGCCCTCCATCAAGGTGGATTCAAGTGAGATTTAATCCACTTGGGGACAATCATTCTTTCCTGTAGACTTTGCCACCCA
This sequence comes from Bradypodion pumilum, assembly GCA_035047305.1. NCBI lineage: Eukaryota > Metazoa > Chordata > Lepidosauria > Squamata > Chamaeleonidae > Bradypodion > Bradypodion pumilum. The sequence continues at coordinate 36,981,810 of JAWDJD010000005.1, read as the reverse complement.
AGGCGATTAGTCTTCAAGTCAGGGTGGTCAGGTTGGTTAACCACCACCTGACGATTGGCATTGAGTCACTGGCAGTATGGTCTATTTTATTACCATAGCAGGATAACCTGGCCAGACTGAACTTTAATACAGTACCTAGAAAATCCTTATAAGTGTGGTCATTAAGTCAGAACTGATTTCATAGCACACAGTTATTATTATTAGTTGTTATGCAGTTGCAGTTTGAAAGGATGTCCCCCGGGTTATTTTGGTAAAGAGCATCTGACAACTGCACTTCTTATTGTTGTTGAATGAAATGCAAGTGCTTTTAGTGTTTTCATTTCTGTGGGAATTTGTTGTGATAGTCCAAAATAGTGATCCCAAAGCTTGCACTAGTTGCATGCTTTGCTGTGTTTATGTACAGTAAATCCCTAACTTACAAATGCCTCGAGTTACATAAAATTTGACTTACATAATGATTTATGCTACAACCATGTCCCAATTTACACGATTTCCTATGGGTTTGCTTTGAGTTACGTAAATATTTTTTTTCCTATGGGTTTGCTTTGAGTTACGTAAAAAATATTTTTCCTATGGGTTTGTTTCGAGTTACAAAAAAATTTGATTTAAGCAAAAGCCTACGGAACGGACTTTTTTCGTAAGTAGCGGTTTTACTGTATCTCTAAGAGACTGAATGTAATGTGAAATGGGTCAAAAGTAAGTTTTAATTTTAAAAAATCTTTCTGGTATAAATTTGCTTTCCTATTTGTTTAAATTGTACTTCTGTGTTATTGGAATCCAAAGTGGTGGATTTATATTGTTAGCAGCTAGAAACACATGTTCTGAACAGGTTCTGCATATTTACTATCTGGGGCCTCCAGTTCTTGCTTGGAAAAGTTTGGAAAACCTGTTTTTCCACTTTGCAGGAGCAAACCAAAATGGAATTAGTGTGGCGAAGTGATTCCTTGTGGGGATTGGGTTGAAAGTGCTAGCGAAGGGCCTGTTAGGTCTTGTCTTCCTCGTCTTGCAAGAATTCTTTTGAGTTCATGTCTGATAGTCCTGTACTTGGAATAGAAGTTTAGGATGTGACTGGATGTTGCCAAAGGTAGGCAGCTCTTTATGTCTCTTTTAATGGGAGATAACCTCAATGCCTCTAAGTCTTTTTGTACAATTAAGAGCAACAGCTACACTCTTTGACTGTTTTCTCAAGAGGCGCGCCTATGATAACCAACTTTCTTTATTTGCAGAATAAAATAATTTTCAAAAGAATAATGCAGATGTTTGTTTTGCGCTCCTCTCTCTCCTGTTGCCATGTTTCTTTAGGGCATATTTTTAGATCTGGGACTCTTGTGGTTTACTCTGTGTGATAACCCAAATGAGTGGCATATTAAAGACTGTTTCTACATTGACTGGTGCTGTTGGTTGATACAGTTTGTGAAGTGATAGGTAAGTTCATGCAGGCGTATCAGACAAGGTACAAAACAACAAAGTAAAAAAAAAAAGATGAAAATGTTGTGATACCTTAAAAACTTCCTGTTATATTTTAATGTTAGCTTTTGAGGATTGAGTCCACTTCCTCAGTCTGAGAAAATGGATATTTCCAGGAAAAGGAAAAGGTCGCCCTTGCTCTAAACCAGTTGTATCTGACTCTAGGGTCCGGTGCTCATCTCTATTTACAGCCAAAGATCCAGCACTGTCTGTGTATGTTTCCATGGTCCTGTGGCACACATGACTAGATACCAGAGTGCATGGAATGCCGTTACCTTCCTGCCGAAGCAATTTGTCTACTTGCAATTTCTTGCTCTTGAACTGGTAGATTGGCAAGAGCCGGGAAAGACACAGGAGCTCACTCCGCTGTGCAACACTTAAGTCTTAAACTGTTGACCTTCCAACCTTCCAGTCATTAAGTTTAGCGTCTTAACCACTAATCCTCTGCAGTTTCTTAATTCTAGGAAAGCTTAGATTAAAATATAGCAGATAGTCTTCAAGGTGTTATAAAGGTTATTGTTTGTTATTGTTGTTGTTTGATGCCTGTGTGATTGGTATAGGCTCTGTTACAAAATAGCAAGACTGGCAGAACTGGCTGTGTGTTTTGGTTTTTTAAATACAGTGGGCACCTTATACAACGATTTTAATCCGTTTCATGGGGCTCATTGTTGTACAAAACAATTGCTATACGATACATGCACAGTATAGCGATTTTCCCTATGGGATGCATCATGAAACAATTTTTTTTGCTAAGTGGTTTTTCCCATTGAAAAATTGTTGTACGATTTTTTCCATAGGGAAAATTGTTATGCGGGACACCATTCCCCCAAAAAACCTAATTGTTATGCGATTTCGTTGCTATATGGGGCAATTGTTGTATGAGGTTCCACTGTACAGTACATATATTATTCCTTTAAGGGGAATTGTATTTTCAAAACCAAGAGAGTATTTTACTTTTTCTGACCTTGGAGAACCAGGTTTTCAGTAGCATTAAAAGAGCCTTTCTTTTAAAGCAGGCATTGTCTGGTGTTAGGACCTGACTTGTGTTTACTGATGACCCCACCCAGCCTAGCCTGTTGCAAGAATCCGAAGAAGAGATTGTGTTTTTAGAAGGAGAGTGACAAGACATTTCCCAGAGGCAAAGGCAGAGCGTGAGCTGTTGTACACACCACTACAGGAAAGACACACAGGGGTTGGGAACTCCCATAGAAAGAGAAGAGGGGTGGGCATAAACAGGACAGCCAAGCAAAGCAAGGTTGGAAGGAGAGACAGTTTTCATGGTTAAACTGCTCTATTTTGATCACCCAACCCCTGTTCCCCTCCAACCACATTTTACTGAAGTCTTTCTTGTACTGGAGGATCATCTCAAACACCAACTGGGTTGAAATCGCCTAGCCCTAGCTTGTCACGATGGATCTTTGGGTGAGTAGAGACTTTTTGTGGGAGCTTAGACACTTTGCACATATAAGGAGTGGAAAGTTGTGGATTCTCCGTGAAGGTGCAGAGCCTCCTCATTTGGACTGCAGTCTTTTCAGCTCTTTCATATGTGAAGATACTTGTTTGCTCCTCTGGGAGAAAAAAATTGAACTATCTAATATTCCTCTGCTCATTAAGTACCTCTGATTTTTGCACAGTTCTGGGAAGGAGCTAGTGAGTGAGTGAGTGAGTGAGTGAGTGAGTGAGAGAGAGAGAGAGAGAGAGAGAGAGAGAGAGAGAGTTAGTAGTAGTTAGTAGTTAGTAGTTAGTAGTTAGTTTAGGAGCTGTCATTCCCTGACATGTATAGGTGGTAGCAATTTTATTTTACTCAGTGCTGTCAGGTAATAACACAGATTCTTCTTAGACTGCCCTTCTGGTGTGACTAGAAAGGATACTGGTTTCAAAGAAGGGTTGAATTCCAGCCAAGGAGGAAGTAATCAAAGAAATGTGGTTAACGTTGGGTACAAGGAATATTTGTCAGCAGCACTACGGATGCCAATGTTGGGTTGCACCAATATTGTACAACTTTCTTCAGTGGACACAAATATTAAGGCTGAGTTAAGATTCAGTATGTTTTATTAAAATAGGTGATAGGTAAATAATACAATAAACACTGTCTCTGCATTTTGATTCAAGCATGGCCGGCAATAATATTCTAAACTTCGAATATTATTTTTGTGCAGCACTTAGCATTTTATGTTGTGGAAATGATATTTAAATGTTAGTTTGTCCTGTTTCAGAATTAGATGCACTTCTTTCCCTTTGAACATATTGAATACTGTTTAGAGTGTTATAAGCAGTCTGAGAACTTTCAAATCGTGCTGTCAGTATTGTCATGAAACACTGCATGCTAATAATACGGCGCTGTTATATAAAGCAAACTTGACTGTCCCTCAGAAGACACTAAAGCATAGGGAAATCTGTGACAACAAACTTGTATTATGAATCAAGAGAAAAACAGAATGCTAGACTATGGGAATGGTATAATCTGTTAGTCAATACACCACATGTTAGCAAGTATGTTCTTATGGATATACTGTACTGTACTCTGAATTCAGTGCGGAGGTTTTGTAGAAGTTGCACTCTTCCCTCCTGGATACAGCAGGTGGAAGAATAAGAAACAACCACTGCCCCAAGGTGTAGGTATGGGTTGTTCACAGGGGTGGGAGTGCAACTTAGCCACTTGAGAAACTTAGAATTATAGAATAACTAAGTTGGAAAGGGCATATGAAACCGTTGAGTCCAACCCGCTATTCTAGGGGTGCCCAAACTTTTCAGGCCACGGGCCAGTCACATGGTTCAGGGGTGTCAAAACTACGGCCCGGGGGCCAGATCTGACCCCCAACACCAATTCATCTGGCCTACACCACTCTTTTTGTTCCTAGAAGTGGAAGTAAAACATGCCAGTATAGGCACATTTTACTTCTGCTTCTGTGAGTGACGAGGGTGGCGTGGGTTGGATGACTTGGTGTTGGAGCCAGATCTGGCCCCCCGGGCCATAGTTTGGGCACCCATGCTCTACTCAATGCAGGTATCCAAATCAAATCAGATTTGACAGTTGTTGTTGTTCAGTCGCACAGTCGGTTCCGACCCTTTGCGACCCTATGGACCATTGCTCTCCAGGCGCCTCTGTCCTCCACCATCCCCCTCAGCCCTCCCAGCTCTGTGCCCATTGTGTCTACAATGCCATCTAGCCATCTCATCCTTGGCCTCCCCCTTCTTCTTTTGCCCTCCACCTTTCCCAACATCAATGCCTTCTCAAGTGAATCCCCCCTTCTCATTTGATGTCCAAAGTATTTTAGCTTCATCTTTACTATTTGACCTTCCAGTGAGCATTCAGGGTTAATTTCTTCTAAGATTGACCTATTTGTTCTCCTCGCTGTCCAGGGGACTCTCAAAACCCTCCTCCAACACCACATTTCAAAGGCATCTATTCTTCTGCGTTCAGCCTTCCTAATTGTCCAGCTCTCACATCCGTACATTACTACTGGGAAAACCATTGCTTTGACTGTTCTAATTTTTGTTTTCAGTGTGATGTCTCTGCTTTTCACTATGTTCCCCAGGTTTCTCATTGCTTGTCTCCCAAGAATCAGTCGCCTTTTTATTTCATGGCTACAATCCCCATCTGCCGTGATCTTTGATCCTAGAAAAGTGAAATCTGTCACTGCTTCTACTTCTTCCCCATCTATCTTCCAGGAACTGATTGGGCCTGTTGCCATTATCTTGGTTTTCTTGATATTGAGTCTCAAGCCAGCTTTTGCACTCTCCTCCTTCAGCCCAATCAAGAGATTCTTTAGGTCTTCCTCACTTTCTGCCATTAGGGTTGTATCGTCTGCATATCTCAGATTGTTGATGTTTCTCCCAGCGATTTTAATCCCATATTGTGATTCCTCCATCCCTGCACTGCGCATTATGTGCTCTGTGTATAGGTTGAATAAGCATGGTGACAAAATGCAGCCTTGTCTTACTCCTTTTCCTATTCCAAACCACTCTGTCATTCCATGTTCTGTCCTAACTGTTGCTTCTTGGTTCATGTACAGATTTCTCAGGAGGCATATGAGGTGCTCTGGTATTCCCATCTCTTTAATTACTTGCTACATCTTGTTGTGGTCCACACAGTCAAATGCCTTAGTGTAGTCAATAAAACAGAAGTAAACTTGTTTCTGGTATTCCTTTGTTTTCTCCATGATCCAGCGTATGTTGGCAATGTGGTCTCTAGTCCCCCTGCCTCTTCTGAAACCTGCCTGCACCTCTGGTAATTCTCTTTCCACATGCTGCTGAAGTCTATCCTGTATTATCTTGAGCATCACCTTACTGGCGTGTGGGATGAGCGCGATTGTTCGATAATTTGGCATTGCCCTTTTTTGGGATTGGGACGTATACTGATCTTTTCCAATCCTGTGGCCATTGTTTTGTTTTCCAAATCTGCTGGCATATTGAATGCAGTAATTTGACGCCGTCATCTTTTAGCGCTTTAAAGAATTCAACTGGGATACCATCATCTCCACTCGCTTTGTTGTTTGCAGTGCTCTTTAGGGCCTTTATGACTTCGCTCTCCAGGATGTCTGGCTCAGGTTCTACTTCTTCATCATTGTGATTGTCAGGAGTGTTGAGATCCTTTTTGTAGAGTTCCTCTGTGTACTCTTTCCATCTTTTCTTAATCTCTTCTGCATCAGCTAGCTCCTTTCCTTCTTTGTCCCTTATCATGGTCATTTTTGCTTTAAATGTTCCCTTAATTTCCCCAATTTTTTTGAAAAGATCTCTGGTTCTGCCTCTTTTGTTGTTTTCCTCCATTTCTCTGCACTGTTCTTTTAGGTAGTTTTCCTTATCTCTCCTTGCTTTTCTTTGAAATTCTGTGTTCAAATGATTGTAGTTTTTCCTTTCTCCTTTGACTTTTGCGTTCCTTCTTTCCTCTGCTATTTTAAGAGCCTCATCAGACAACCACTTTGCTTTCTTACTCTTCTTTTCTTTTGGTATGGTTTTCTTTGCTGCTTCCTGCATGATGTCCCTCATCTCTGTCCATAATTCTTCTGGCACTCTATCTATTAAGTCTAAGCCATTGACTCTGTTCATCACCTCCACCGCGTATTCTTTAGGGATTCTGTCTAGGTGATATCTTTCTGGTCTCCGTGTTTTCCTTATTTTCTTTAGTCTAAGCCTGAATTTTGCGATCAATAGGTTGTGATCTGAGCCACAGTCTGCTCCAGGTCTTGTTTTTGCTGACTGTATGGAGGTTCTCCATCTTTGGCTGCAGAGTATGTAGTCAATTTGGTTTTGGTGTTGGCCATCTGGTGATGTCCATGTGTAAAGTCGCCTCTTGTGTTGCTGGAAGAGAGTGTTTGCTATGACCAGTGCGTTCTCTTGGCAGAACTCTATCAATCTTTGCCCTGCTTCATTCTGTACTCCAAGACCAAATTTGCCTGTTATTCCCTCCACTTTTTGATTTCCTACTTTGGCATTCCAGTCTCCTAATATAATTTGGACATCATTTCTTGGCATCTGTTCTATGAGGTGTTGTAAGTCCTCATAGAACTGGTCCATTGTGGCTTCATCTGCACCAGTGGTTGGTGCGTATATTTGGATCACAGTAACATTGAAGGGTTTGCCCTGAATTCTTACTGACATCATTCTGTCATTTTTGAGATTGTATCCCATTACTGCTCTTCTCACTCTTTTATTGACAATTATGGCTACTCCATTTCTTCTAAGGTTTTCTTGACCACAGTAGTAGATATGATGGTTTCCAGAGCTGAATTCGCCCATCCCTGTCCATTTTAGCTCACTGATGCCCAAGATGTCAATGCTTATGCTTTCCATCTCATTTTTTACCACTTCTAGTTTACCTTGGTTCATTGATCTCACATTCCATGTCCCTATGCAGTATTGTTCCTTTCAACATTGCATTTCCCCTCCCCCTTCCTGTCCCTCCCCTTTCTCCCCTCTGTGGTGTTAAGCATCCTGTATCACCTAGCCTGCCCTTTTGTTTTGCCTTTTGTTTTGGTCAATAGGGTTCTCTTGGCAAGATTTTTGGCGTGGTTGCCGGTGTCTGCGCCATTTTTCTCTCCTCATACATTTTATCACAGTTTTAAAAAGTTTAACACATTTAAGACAACATATTATCATGCATATTATCACACTTTAAAACACAGTCTCTATGTCAGTTTCTAAGTTTAGTCAGTATAAAGTCTCTATGTCAGTTGCTATATTAGGTCTTCTACATTTGCATATCTGTTACTTATCCTTTGCCTGGGACTCTAGCTCTCCTCCTCCTCCTCACCCCTCCACCCCCCGGCTGGGTGGCTGCCCGGCGGCGGCGGCGGCGGCGGCAGCAGCAGGCCCCTTTGCCGCTCGCCCGGCTCTCTTCCTCCTCCTCACCCCCGGCTGGGGTGGTTGCCCGGCGGCGGCGGCGGCAGGCCCCTTTGCCGCTCGCCCGGCTCTCCTCCTCCTCCTCACCCCCTGCTGGGGTGGCTGCCCGGCGGCGGCGGCGGCAGGCCCCTTTGCCGCTCGCCCGGCTCTCCTCCTCCTCCTCACCCCCGGCTGGGGGTGGCTGCCCGGCGGCGGCAGCGGCAGGCCCCTTTGCCGCTCGCCCGGCTCTCTTCCTCCTCCTCACCCCCGGCTGGGGTGGCTGCCCGGCGGCGGCGGCGGCGGCAGGCCCCTTTGCCGCTCGCCCGGCTCTCCTCCTCCTCCTCCTCACCCCCGGCTGGGGTGGCTGCCCGGCGGCGGCGGCGGCAGGCCCCTTTGCCGCTCGCCCGGCTCTCCTCCTCCTCCTCACCCCCGGCTGGGGGTGGCTGCCCGGCGGCGGCGGCGGCAGGCCCCTTTGCCGCTCGCCCGGCTCTCTTCCTCCTCCTCACCCCCGGCTGGGGTGGCTGCCCGGCGGCGGCGGCGGCAGACCCCTTTGCCGCTCGCCTGGCTCTCCTCCTCCTCCTCCTCACCCCCGGCTGGGGTGGCTGCCCGGCGGCGGCGGCGGCAGGCCTCTTTGCCGCTCGCCCGGCTCTCCTCCTCCTCCTCACCCCCGGCTGGGGGTGGCTGCCCGGCGGCGGCAGCGGCAGGCCCCTTTGCCGCTCGCCCGGCTCTCTTCCTCCTCCTCACCCCCGGCTGGGGTGGTTTAAAAATATATATTATATATATTTTATAATATATATAAAAAAGGTGTCCACCCCACCCCCCGGTGAGACGCATATGTTCTCCGACACCTGGTCACCACCACTCTAGAACCGCACCAATTATTTACCTTGCCCCTTAAGCTGGGTCGGCAAGGGGGATGAAGGTCCAATTCTTTCTTGAATGCCTCTGGCATCGGAGTGCTCACCACCTCCCGAGGTATTTGGTTCCACTGTTGTACTGCTCTAACTGTTAAGACATTTTTCCTGATATTCAGCCTATATCTGTCTTCCTAGGGCCTGCGGTGGATTAGTGGTTAAGAAGCTTGCCTTATTAGCTGGAAGGCTGGCAAGTTGGCAGTTCAAGACTTGGGTACTGCATGATGGATTGAGTGCCCGTCTCTGTCCCAACTCTTGGGGACATGAAAGGAACCTAATTTTGGTGATCCCTAAATGGAGTTTCTTCTGCAAAAATCCTTTCAACCCAGAATAATTTCTGACATGAAATTATTATTAATTATTATCTGTCTTCCTTTAGTTTGATCCAGTTATTCCATGCCCTGCACTCTAGGATGATTGAGAACAGATCCTGCCTTCTCTCTTAATGACAATCTTTCAGGTATTGGAAGAATACTTTCATCATATCCCCTCTCAGTCTCCTCAAGGCTCAACATCCCAAGTTCTTTTGTCTTCTCTCATATGGTTTGCTTTCCAGTCCCTTGATCATTCTTGTTGCCCTCTGAATTTCTTCCAATTGGTTGGCATCTGTCTTAAAGTGCGGTGTCCAGAACTGGACATACTACTCTAGATGTGGTATAGCTAATGCCAAATAGAAGGGGACTAGTCCCCCAGCCTCATGGTCTCAGACATGCTCAAACATACTGACCTCATGCTCTCAAACATAATCAAAATCACTAGAAACATGCTATCATTTTAACAATAGAAACTGAGATTCTCCATATTTCTCAGAAGCATCTGACATGCTGTCAGGTTTTGACAATCGTTCTCCCCTTCCCATGGCATCATTAGTTTTCTTCAGAGAAAGTGTCCATTAGTGCAGACACTTTATTCCTATATGTAGTTCCAATGTTTGTGCTTGCTAACTTGTGGGTTGTTGAAAAGCCCTTGGGGACTCAGGATCATGGTTTTAATAGCATATGGAGGCTTTTGTTGTTGTTGTTGTTGTTGATTTTGACTTTGATGAGTGTATGTAGTATTTAATATTTAATGTTTTCAATGGTTTTAGTGTTCTAAAGTACTTGTTTAGTTTACTGTTATTATTGTTGAACTCTACCCTGAAATTTTAAGATATAGGGTAGAATATAAATGACGTGAATAAGTTAATATACAATAAATTGTGGGAGAACAAGGTGTCAGGGCAGAATGTATGCCCTGGTTTTTAGCCTCATCCAAGATGGAGATTTCAATGATTGGGAGACCCTTTAGCAAATACCAAAGGGATTGGAATGTGTAAACATGCTGGTCTCGTGGGTTGGAAGAGATGGAGCCTAATGTGTGATGGACATGTTATACTGTGTAATCATTGGCTGGACTCCTTTAGGGGAATGGCAAGGAGTAGACCCTGAGGGAGGAGATAAAACCCAGAAGATGGGGGCCAAGAGGCTCTCTTGGACCTGATTCTTGGAGCTAAGGGAGAACTGCAATCATATAGACGCTTAAGGCAGAAGGGGGCCTGCTGGGCTTCCCCCCAAAAACAGCTTTCTTTATTTTGATATGCTTTCTGAACTTCTGATGAACTTTCTTCTGTAACTTACTCTGATTACAATATACTTTTGAATTTTCCAAATATGAATGGAGTGTTTACTTGGCTCAGCGCTACCTTATCTACACTAATTGATTTCCTATGAGCTACCTTGCTTACCACCTAGATCCAGATCACGAGTGAGAAGACAAGCTTAAAAAGCCTGGACTGTCTAGGCAGGAGAGCAGGCAGTATCAGGAGGCTGAGGTGCTATTTGTGAATAAGAGGATCCTGAAACAAGGCACCTTATATTTTGCTTCTGATCTGTAAGCATTACTGGAATACTGGAACCCTGTTTAGCTTTGGATCATCCTTGGATGGTATTACTTTTTATGTTCCTGAACACCAAGTACTGGTTATTTTGCTGCAAAATAGGCTTTAATCTTGGGATGTATGCGTGTACTTTCTTGGTTATATAAAAGCTTTCCTTGTACATTTCCTGTTTTTATCTTTCATCCAATGAGTACTGGATGTGATTTTGCAAGGGAGGATGAACTGCATCTCCAGTGAAAACTAGAGTCATAGTTTAGTTCATTCCTTCACTTCACATGGGCTTTCCTTGCTTTTTCTTGGTGCCTCTTTTTGTAGAATAAGGGCTAGACCTTCAATCTGATGTAGAAACAATGAAACTGACAACTTAAAGGATCCAGACCTTACAGGACTGTAAGTTGCTTCCACTAACAGGAAAGTGGTGGAGAAAATTAGCCCCTTTTGTGTGCTTGTCAGGTCCAGTTATTTTGATTCACTTGATAATTGCACATGTCCAATTCTAGACTCTGGTTTCACATTACATATTGTAAATCTTTCTATACCTTCAGTTTGATTATTTTAAGAAGTAAAACATACATTCTGTCTTCCTGTAGAAGTGCACTTGATATCTATTAATCCTTTAATTAAAATTAGAGACGTGCCATTTAAAGTTTTTGGACTCCATCTTCCAGAAGTCTCCAGGAATTCACCAGGCAGAATTCCAGGTGTCTCAGTCTAAAGACTCACACAAAATTTCAGACAGTTGTATTTCACTCATCTGAGACAAAGCCTGTATTAGAAGCACTATGTCTGTTTCAAGCCTTCTGCCTGTCATTAATGTACAAAAATGAAACTGCCATAGTGCTCTCTTGAGCCTTGCTGCCTTGCTGCCATTTAGGCCTTGCTGCCATTTAGGCTCCATAGAGGTTGCCTCCTGAAGAACCATGATATCCAGAAAACAAAGCAACAGCTTCTGTTTTTTGTACATTAATGATAGAAAGTAGGTACAACACTGGCATAGAGCTTCCAAGAGAGACCCTGAAGCAGGTGAACAAAATATAGATGTTTGAAGGTCTCTGTGGGTGGGAGTCTGTGGGCTGGAACTCCAAGAATTCTGTCCTGGGAAGTCCTGGAAAACGCTGGGATTTGGAGCCTAAAAATCTCAGTGGCACATCCTTAATCAAAATATTTCTTTAAAGATCTCAGCAATATGTACTACAGTAAAACCCTGACTTACATATTCCTCGAGTTACATAAAATTCGGTTTACATAATGATTTTGTTCTAAAACCATGTCCCGATTTACACAATTTCCTATGGGTTTGCTTCAAGTTACATAAAGATTCTTTTTTCTATGGGTTTACTTCAAGTTATGTAAAAATTCATTTCCCTATGGGTTTGCTTCGATTTACATAAAAAATTCATTTTTCCTATGGGTTTGCTTCAAGTTACATAAAAAAACTGATTTAAGCAAAAGCCTACGGAATGGACTTTTTTTTCGTAAGTAGGGGTTTTACTGTATCTTATTTTGGGTTCATTCCTTCATGCAGTTTGTCTTTAAATAATAATAAGTGCTTTGAAAATATGACTGCATGTTACCAGAGTCTCCTGACTTTTAGCATTATGTTCCTGATAGCTTTACTTCTGTTAAGTGGACCAGAGGTGCATATGACATGATTCTTCTTGTCACCAAATCTACTACGATAAAGTTGTTCATGTATTGTTTGCTCCTAAGGTTATTTCTCATTTTCACTTAAACCTGAAGGTAATCCTTCTAGGCTCCCCAACCCACAATAGATATTTAGTGAATTAGCCATCCCTATACGTATGCCCATGACTTTCAATTAAAACAGAAACAATTCTTCATTGTGGTTCCTGGGAAACCACACACACATGCATTCCTTCTGTGCCTACACTGACATCTTCAGAACATTCTAGAGATTAAGACAGATCAGTTAAATAATGCCCCTCCCTGCACATAGCCTACTCCCACCCTCTATTCTCACATCTCTTTTAGCCGTACTGGTAATACCTTTGTGTATCTAAAGACCTATTTTCATCAAAGCTTATGTCTATTTCTCCCTCTCCCTCTAAGATTTTTACCTGTTCTTACCTTCTTCTCGTTCCTAATAATTTCTGTCATTATTCTTTGTTATCTAAAAAAGTTGTCCCATCATCACCAGAAGTCTCGAAAATGCACCGTGAATTCATGCACTGTCGCTGTGGGAGGAACCACACCTCCAGCACACTCAGCTGACTGAGGGGGCATGGTCTGGCCTGTGGCGAAAAATGTTTGGGCACACCGGTTCTGTAGTATACAAAGGTACTTGTCAGAAAGACAAATACATTCACCAGTCATCACTTCCCACATCAAGATCCACATCCCTTTTTCTTTGCACCACCATCAGGAAATTCATTCATTCATTCATTCATTCATTCATTCATTCATTCATTTATTTATTTATTTATTTATTACTCACATTTCTACCGCTGCTCCCTCGCCAAGGCGACTCCAGGCGGATTACACATAAAACATGACAACTAAAACTTTACAAAAACATTTAAGAAAACATTAAAAATTAGTTTGTTTGAATTAAAAAAAATATTTTTTTCAAAAAATGCCCTCCCAATGCCGCATCACCAGATTTACTAAAATTGACAGCTTGGGCAATACTTTCAAGCCAGCCCAGGATGGCTATCTCTCCCCCCCCCCCCCCCTTCACAGGCTTAGCACTGTAACTTAGTCTCTGGCACAACATTACCTATGATGCCTGAGTTCTATTTATGATCGAAAGAGGTGGCACACTACAGTTTACATATCTCCTGCCAATGGGTCTCTTCTGACTCATAATACCATCTCAAATCTTGATGGATACGATAACATCTCTACTGGAGATGTTATCTACTGGAGAAAGATGCAATACAAGAAGTCCTTTTGTGGCTCTTAAACACAGGATTTTATTACTGAATTGTCACTGTACCCAAGAAGGATGGAGGTCTGAGGCCAATTTTGGACTTGACAGGTGTAAATTAATACATAAATACCACATATTAATAAACAATGGGTGCTCTCAGTAGCTAGTATTCAGTAAACCTGTTACAGTTGTGGATGCCTCCCTACCATCTGTTGTGAGAAACTCCAATAACATTTGGCAAAATAAGATTTATGGTATATATTGTTAAACCTGCTATGTGCCAAGTCACATCAGCTGTTTTCTAAAAAAAATTTTTTATAGCTTTCTTTGCAAGAGCATGTGTGCAATTTGTCACATTATGTTGAAAACGTCATTGTGGAACTCCTTTGCTGTTTAACTATGGTGGTGTAGTACAAATGCTGTGGATTCAAATAGAAAAATCAAAGCTGCACTGGTTTTAATCCCATTATGTGATGTTGATCTCAGGACTGCTGGACTGTTAGTAGGATTCTAGCTTTAATCCTGTAAAGATCAATCTTACCCATTGCTCTTTCTACCCTGATTTTAAATCCCTCTTTAATCTTGTTAATTGCGCCAAGCTGTTTTCCTGTTCAGCAGCCTAACTGTATGTGCTTCCATGCTATTGTTTCTGATCTGCTTTTTCTTTTGCTCTTATAGAAATAGAAAATTTGCATTTTGTGGAGGCTGACTTTGATAGTACATGTTATTGATCAATTTGTGTTACCCTATTTTTATCACTATGCGTTATTTCAGCTCTGTCGTCAGTTTGGAAAGGTGAGTGGATCTTTCATTTGGCTTATCTTGGCTTGTTCTTTCACTTGGAGAAGAAAGTTACGATGGAACATTGGATATACCTAATGGTTAAGACGCCAAACTTGATGACTTGAAGACCGGCAGGTCAGCAGTTCGAGACCTGAGTGCTGCATGATGAAGTGAGCTCCCGTCTCTGTCCCAGCTCCTGCCAACCTAGCAGTTAGAAAGCAAGAAATTTCAAGTAGATAAATAGGGACCACTTTGTTGGAAGGTAAACAGCGTTCCGTGCACTCTGGTGTTTAGTCATGCTTGTCACATGTTCATGGAAATGTCTGCAGACACAGACAGCACTGGCTCTTTGGTTATAAACAAATGAGTACTGAACCCTAGAGTCAGATACAACTGGCTTTTTTTTTTTAGCAAGGGCGACCTTTACCTTTACTATATTATGAAAAGGCAGAGAGATTGGTTTTAAAACCAATTTGTACTTGGTCTCATACACTTCTGCCAAATTAAATTCATTCATCTATCTAGTGGCACACTTTATTTGATTTAAAATAGAATGCCCTTCTGTGTTTTTCCTCCCCGCTGTATTGGTGGAGTTGTAATTCCCTGCTAAGCAGTATTCGCTACAGTGGTAGTGAACAGAGCAATATTGTTTGTGTTTGATTTTAAGGGGAAAACCTTTGGGGAAGCAGCAGTTTCTCTTTTTTTATTGTTGTTACTGCATCAGTATTTCTTTTGTGCTTGACCTTTAGGAATCAGGGTTTATTTCTTTAACTGGAAAAAAACATTGTTATCTGCATTCGTTTTATGTGATCCTAGACATTCTTGGGTTGGGGGAGTTGCATTTTGGGTAACATGGTGACTGTATTTTAATTCTTTTTGTATTGCCAATAGCGGGGGGCAGGGTGGGGCTTTGATTTCTAATCCGCTTTAAAGGAAGCTCCATATCAGGGCTGTACAGAAACATCCAGTCAAGCAGCTCCCTTATCATAAAGGGGATTTTAATTAAAACTGTTCTCGCATCATGAGCGGAATGAACGTCTGTGCCAGCTAGCCCTGTATTGGGCATTTATCTCCTTCAAACCACATTACCAATAACTGCTATATTAAATCAAAGTCTGAGAGATTAGAGGCCCGATTTGGGCAGGCAACTGGTACTGTACTAGACTAGGGAGCTCCATACCGCCGAGTTGCTAATATGGGGTCTCCTCTTCCAGACCAGAGATGAAGAAACAGCTGCTGTGGAGACATCTGGTGAATATAACTTCCATTTGTAAGTTGGAAGGTTGTGTTATAATAGAGAAACTTTATCAGGCAGAAATTACATGTCTTGAATATTCTAAATGCCTGGTCCTTTTTTTGGGGTTATTCTCATCTTTACTTCTCAATTGGCTTCTATAGATACAACAAAAAAAAAGTTTGGAGTCTTCAAGGAAGTACATAGTTTTTAATGCATTGCTTCTCAGTTTTGTGAATGGAAAAGCCATCTCCAAGCCTAGGACATACAGTATGTATTAGTGGAAGGACATTTAAACTCCTTCCAACATTATACAAGTGAGAATACTAGAGAAATATAACTTAAAGGGTGTTCATCTTATCATTCTCATTTCCCAAACCCATTTTCTATCTTTCCATAATTTAAAATTATTGCAGTTTAAATATTTTTATTTAATCACTTCTAAAAAAGACCATCTGTATTGTGATAAGAACAGACACAAGCCGACTCAGTAAGGTTGGAATCATATTAGGCCTTGGGGTGAGGAAAGCCAATTACAGGACTGTATGGGAAGACCGGGCTGCGGCGACTTAGTGGTTGAGACACTAAGCTTGCCCCTGCTCCTGCCAACCAACCTAGCAGTTCAAAAGCAAGAAACTGCAAGTAGATAAATAGGTACTGCTTCAGCAGGAAAGATAACAGAATTGTGTATATGCTGGTGTCTAGTCATGCCTGCCACATGACCACAAAATGTCTGCAAATGCAGATAGCGCTGGCTCTAATAATAATAATAATAATAATAATAATAATAATAATAATAATAATAATAATAATAATAATAATAATAATAATAATAATAATAATAATAATAATAATAATAATAATAATAATAATAATAATAATAATAATAATAATAATTTCAAGTCAGAGATTACTTTGGGTTGAAAGGATTTTCAGGGGATGCCCAAATGAGGCTCATTTCATGTCCCCAAGTGCAGCTCTCTCTCGGATATTGAAACCCGACCTTCCAGTCTCCAGCTCAGCGCCTTAACCACTAAGCCATCAGGGGAACTGCAGGAAGAGTGATAAACAGAGCCTTACAGTGGTTGTGCAGTGTTAATATTAAAGATTATAGGTATATTCAAAGCTGGTTCAAGCTAGAAATTCTCTATTGAGTACATTGTTGATGTTACAACAAAACTCTGTCTACTATTGTTTCCGAATGTTTTTATTACACTTTCTATTTGAATGCAGCTCTTTCTCTTGTTTTTTATTTGATATAAAACTGTCACTACTTTTGTATCAGAGCATGCATACTGTAGACATATAAACACATCACTAAAATTCTAGATTTTTCTGCACTTTTTATGATCATTTGTCTACTGAATGAGAGAGGGAAAGGAAATAAATTTAATGACGTGGTTCCATCTCCCACTATTTAATAAGTTAGTCAAGAATGTTTTGCCTGTGTAGGCTCAACTGCTGTCAAGATGCGGTGGATCTGGAGTTGACTGGATTGCAGTCTGGCCATATTATCTGGGATTGGTTTGATCCAGTTGCCCCTGAGGAAGTGGACAGGATCCTTGGATCTGTTTGCGCCACTGCTTGTTTATCAAGATCTTTGTCCAGGCAAAACATGCTTTGGTACGCCCCCTCCTGAAAAAGCCAGCGCTCGACCCAACAATATTGTCTAACTTTTGGCCTGTTTCCAACCTCCCCTTTTTAGGGAAGGTCTTGAAAAGGCAGTGGCAGTTACAGGGGCTTCTGGATGAAGCAGATTATCTGGACCCCTTTCAGTCAGAATTCAGGCCTGGTTATGGTACCGAGTATGTGTTGGTTGCGCTGTAGGATGATCTCTGGTGGGAGTGGGACGGGGGTCATCCTTTCTCTTCTTGACCTCTCAGCAGCCTTTGATACTGTCAACCACGGTATCTTTCTGGGATGGCTCCGAGGATTGGGGATCCAGGGCACTGTGTGGTCCTGGTTTGCCTCAATTCTGAGGGACCAGACCCAGTCAGTGTGTTTGGAGGATGAGATGTCCAGCCCTAGGCCCTCTCCAGCATGGGGTTCCTCAGGGCTCGGTCCTCTCACCTCTTTTATTTAACATTTAAATGAAGCCCCAGGGAGATATCATCTGTTCCCATGGGGTGAGGTATGCTGATGATGCTCAACTGTACATCTTGGCCCATGGTGATCTCAGCAACGAAGTCAGAGTCCTATCCAAGTGTCTGGAGGCTGTTGGGATCTGGATTGGGGACAACGGGCTACAACTGAATCCCGGCAATACTTAGTGGCTATGGGTCAGAGGCCCTGCATTATCTCGGGAGCTACTATCTTTGGTCCATGGATGGGCCTATTTTGCCTCAAACAGACCCAGTGCGTAATCTGTGAATCCTCCTGGACTCACGACTCCTGCTCAAAGAGTAGGTGGCAGTCGTGGCCAGGAGGGCTTTTGCACAACTTCGTGTTATATGCCAGTTATGCCCACTCCTAGATCGGGACTCCTTGCTTATGGTCACGCATGCTCTAGTCACCTCCAGACTTGACTACTGCAATGCGCTCTACATGGGGCAGCCCTTGAATACCATTTGGAGGCTGCAACTGGTCCAGAATGTGGCTGCTTGGGTGGTGGTGGGGTGCGGGTGGTATGCCCATGCCTAGCCACTGCTTTGGGAGCTGCACTGGTTGTCAGTGTGCCTTCGGGTGCAATTCAAGGTGCTGGTAATTATCTTTAAAGCCCTACATGGAAGTGGGCCAGAATACTAAAGAAACCATGTCACCCCAAGAACAGCTGTCCATCCACCAGAGCAGACCAGAGAGGTTCTCTAATTGTTCCATCTGCTAGAAAGGTGTGTCTCTCTAGCACCATAAGAACATAAGAACAGCCTTGCTGGAACAGGCCACAGCCCATCCAGTCCAGCATTCTGTCTCACACAGTGGCTCACCATTTCCTTCAGGGTATTCCCAAGGAGATGCCTTCACCTGCTTAGGATTCCCTGGAAATGGCATTGAGAGATATCCTGCCTATCTCTCCAACCCCGAGGTTGTCCTTAGGTATCCATAATTATAGCCATTGATACCCTTGTCCTCCATGAACTTGTCTAATCCTTTCTTAAAGCTGTCAAGACTGACAGCTGTCACCACTTCTTCTGGCAGGGAGTTCCATAGACCAGTAATCCTCTGGGTGAAAAGTACTTTCTCTTATTTGTTTGAGAACTAGTACCCAAAAGTTTCATGGAGTGTCCCCTAGTTCTAGTGTTATGCGATAGGGAAAACAGTTTTTCCTTATCTACTTTGTCCACACCGTGCATGATTTTATACACGCCAGAAAGAAGGCCTTCTCAGTGTCTGCTCCGGCCCTATGGAACCTCCTGCCAATTGAGTTGCATCTCCAGACGGAAATGCTGCCCTTCAAGAAAGGCCTAAAAACCTGGCTGGCAAAGCAGGCGTGGGGCACCAATGATGTGGTGACCCCCATCTGCTGGCTGATCTACGAAGAACGCTCTCTCTCTCTCTCTCTTTTAATCGGTAAGGGTTGGGGTAATTTTTGATAGTCGTTTTTAATGAGGTTTTTGTAGGTTTTAGAGTTTTTAACTGTGATGCTGGTTTTTATTCTTTGTGTGCCTCCCAGAGTCTTTTGAGTTGGGCAGCAATATAAATCACAAAAACAAACAAACAAACAAACATTAAATCAGTTGTGGAAGTTCCCAGATTCTTGACAGATCTAATGGGGTCTTTTTAAAACTGTTTTCTGGTAAATTTACAAATGTATTGTTATTTCTGTACCTACGGAATTCCTTGAGTACTGTATGTTGAAATCATTAAGTATTTTTTGAGTGACCTCATTTTATTTTCAAATTAATGGATATCACATTACCACTCAAGTTCTCTGTTAAGAGGAAGCAATGATCCACATCCTGTGTCCAATTCAAGAAAGTTGCTTGCTTATCAAGGTTATTTTTGTAATTAAAATATTACAAAAAAAAATATAGCTAGATCTAATTAACTTTTCACTCCATCTCCCCCCAATAATAATAATAATAATAATAATAATAATAATAATAATAATAATAATAATAATAATAATAATAATAATAATAATAATAATAATAATAATAATAATAATAATAATAATAATAATAATGCTGCATTTTCTGCCACAGCTGCTGTTTCTTTTTTTAGAATATTCAAGTGGAATAGGGCTATTTGGATGCAGGACAAATTTTATGTGAATGTAGAGAAATCCATCAGTGCAGCATTTATGTGCATGCAATTTATGCCCTACTAAGTGTACGAAAGAAGATCTAATAAATATTTGAGATAATGCTTTTAAAGTAACCAACTTCTGTTTAAAAATATTTTTGTAATGCTTCTTATTTGAATAAAAAATAGACAGAGGAACATAATCCTTGGTGTATACTCACTATTGCTAAAGTGTGATCATTAATATACTGTACCTCCCTGCCAAATATCAACATATGAGCAGGACTAAATTTATGGATCCAGGAAGTGCCTATATACCTTGAGGTATTTTTCTTGTAGAATAATTTTTGTAATTTGTTGATAAATATGGGAAGTTCGATACTTGAATACTGCAGGACGGAGTGAGCTCCCGTTTTTGTCCCAGCTTCTGCCAACCTAGCAGGATCTGTCCTGGAGTGCCAACACAAGGGGGCTTGTGAAGAAGGTGCAGTAGAGACTGTATTTTTTGAGAACTTTAAGGAAAAATCATCTTCCGCAAAAGCTGCTGCTTGCCTTCTATCGCTGCACTATTGAGAGCATGCTCATTTATGGCTTATGTGTGTGGTATGGGAGTAGTACTCATTGGGATAGAATAATGTTGCATAGAATTACTAAAACAGCGGAGAGTATTATCAGTTGTTCACTTCCCATTTTAGAACAAATTTATACCATCAGGTGCCACAGTAAAGCATTAGATATATTAGGAGACCCATCACATCCTGGTCACTGCTTCTTCGAGCTTCTGCCATTGGGACGGAGATATAGAACAATGAAGGCAAAAACAAGCCATCTCAAGAACAGTTTCTTCTCTAGAGCAATTTTAGCCCTAAATGGAAACTCTGGACTCTGAAATCATCTTATCCTATTTTAATTGTCACATTGTACTGTATTGTACTGTTTTAATTAGTGTTTTTGCAGTTGTTGTTTTTTCTTCCTAAATTATGGGGTGTGCCTTATTTGAGTTGATATAGCAACCGAGAAATTTTGTTGTTTCCCACAAGGGGACAATGATAATAAAGATCTATTTTATTCTAAATTGCAAGTAGATAAATAGGGACCACTTTGGTGGGAAGGTAAACAGCATTCTATGCGCTCTGGTGTCTAGTCATACCTGCCACATGACCACAGAAACGTCTGCAGAAGCAGACAGCGCTCTTCGGCTATGAAACAGAGATGAGTACTGAATCCTAGAGTCGGATACGACTGGCTTTCGAGCAAGGGTGACCTTTACCTTTATGGGAAGTTTATTTAATTATTGTCGATCTTTAAAAAAATAAACACAACGTCAGAATTGCGACAACTCAGCCTGAAAAAATGGTTAATATCTTATTGCCACCATCTTTTCCCTACTTGCTTGTTCTTTTGTACTGAACTCTATTTTGGATACCTTGGAGTTGTTTTTCAGTGAGGAGTCTGCGTATTGGTAGACATTTCCGCGACAACGTTCCACACATGCAAATGGACTTGAGAAATCAAGTCCATTTGCATGCAGTCTTTTAGCCATTTGGATATCACATCACCTGCTGGCTAGGCTGACCATGACGTGTGCCCTCCGCTTTCACCTGGCCCATGGGATCTGATGGAGGACGCTTTGGTTAGTTTTAGTCTCGGCCTCACCGCTTAGTTAGACTGCTCAAGCCCCCTTATTCTGTTGTAGTGAACTCTGACATATGTAAAGAGTTGCTAGGTTCAGCCTGGTTTTATATCCAGCCTCCTAGAAGCTTTTAGGTGCATGAAGGTAATAAGTTTTTTTTCTGTTGTTGCTCCTGGAACCTGGAAAAGTTACTTTTTTGAGACTATGACTTTTACCTTGCCTAAGCCAGCATGAACAGTGTGTCCACACTAGCCTTTGGATTCTGGGAGTTGAAACCTTTCCAAGCTCTAGTTACGCCAACAGTTGCCTTTAGATAATAATACTGACTTTGAATGTGGAGGCTTCGTAAAACCATGTATGGGTGTTTCCTAATTGAATTTGTCTAATCTCCTTCTAAGCCAGGGGTTCCCAACCTTTTCAGGCCGGGTCATGCTCTCTCAATCAGCTTTGAGGACTGGACTGCCATTTTGCCCTGCCTGCATGATGGGGATGGCCATTTTGTCCTAACAGTTTCAAAGGGGTGGCCATTTTGTTTCTTGAATGGGGACCACATGAAATGGCACTGTGGGCCACATTCGGCCCACAGGCCTTAGGTTGGGAACCCCTGTTCTAAGCCATTGGAGCTAGTGTTTGTCACTGTGCATTGAGGCTTTGGATTCGATACAATTGCTGTGCCCTGTATGAAGAAGTACTTGGCCTGTGCTGAATCTCTTGCTAATCAATCTCACTAGGTGACTCCAAATTCTAATTTTAGAACTTCTGGCTCTGCTTTCTCTACATCATGCATTCATCTATAAACTTACATTATGCCCCTCGTCTGTTTTTGACAATTTTCCTAATGCAAATATGCCAATTATTATAGCCTCTTTTTTAATCAGAGAGAGCACTTTGGCATCCTGATAATTTCTTTCCTTTTTCTGAAAATTTCTTTTGTTTAAAAACCATTGGAAACTGAACTGACCAGAATTGTGCAAAGTATTCTGCATATGGCTACTTCATAAAGATAGAATGGCATTCATATATTTTCATTATGTTTTTCAGTATCCTTTAAAATACTGCTTTATGTAAAAAAAAATCTTCCATTTCACAGTTTTTAAAAATCTGTCAACAACCCCCAAAATGTAATTTCTGATTAGTCAATATCAATTTAGACCTAATTGATAAACATGTGAACAAGAACAGTTTCTTCCACTGTACATTCCTTTATGCTTCCTTACTTTGGTACCATTGTTTCTCACCTACCGTATTTATTCGAGTATAACGCGCAAAATTTTATACCCAAAAAAAGGCTCAAAGTTTGGGTGCGTGTTATACACGAGGACTGGGCCGCGCGACTCAAGAAGCCGGCGCCGGGTAGGCGCGGAGCACGCCGCGGCCCTCCCCCCGAGGGTTCCCTTCTCGACCCGGCGGGTGCGTGCAGGTGAGCGGCGGCGGCAGCGGGACCTGGGCGCCTGGGAGGAGGGCCGCGGCGTGCTCCGTGCCTACCTGGCGCTGGCTTCTTGAGTCGCGCGGCCCGGGTAGGCGCGGAGCACGCCGCGGCCCTCCCCCGGAGGGTTCCCTTCTCGACCCGGCGGGTGCGTGCAGGTGAGCGGCGGCGGCTAAACTCATGGTATACCAAGCTGTTGTTACCTCAACATTATTGTACGGCTGTGAAACATGGACCCTCTATCGTCAAGACATTAAAAAGCTGAGTGATTTCACCAACAGAAGCTAAGGTCCATCTTGAACATCAAGTGAGATGACTATGTCACCAAAATCGCAGTTCTCGAGAAGGCACATGTAAATAGCATTGAAGCTTCTATCATAGGCCATCGTCTTAGATGGATAGGGCATGTCCACTGTATGGACGGTTCCAGGCTTCGTCATCAAATTCTTTATGGGGAACTTAGCTCTGGTACAAGGCCCCTCGTGGAGATCCTTTGAAGCACTGTAAGGACCAGCTGAAACAAACCATGAAGGTGTCAAATATAAATCAAAAAACTTGGGAGGCAGCGGCCGTAGATTACCCACATTGGTGCCAAACCATCTATGCAGCTACTGGTAACTTCGAAGGAGAACACCGCTGACATGAAGAGGCTAAGCAACAAACAGGAAAGCTTCATCAAACTCAACCACACCCTCCACCATCTATTCAGTGCACAGTGTGTGGCCGCATGTTTCATGCCAGGATCGGTTTATGGAGTCACCAGAAACACATCAACTGAGAAAATCACTTCCAGGGAAAAAATGTATGCTCGGATACGAGTAGCAGCCGACTATGACTTTTCTGTTAGGCTGGCCAATCATTGTGTCCCTGTGTACCTGATGTGTATAAGTTGATGCCATGAGGCCTCACTGTTATGTCTGACGAAGGGGATCTGGTCCACAAAAGTTCACATTTAAATACAGGAGTTAGTCTTTAAGGTGCCATAACATTTTTTGTCTTTCTTTGCTGTTTTGTTTACTTTCTGATATACTTGCACAGACTTACAAGGCTACCACTTCAAACATAGCACCTAAGAAGGGGAAGAATCAAGAACATAGGTAGCTGGTAACGCCCGTCCCGGCTCTTCAGACAAGATTGAGTGAAATCTGATTCTCACAACTAAGGTGGATTGTACAATGTATACCTCCACTCGAATTATATCAATGAGATTTTTAACTTTAGAGTGAATGGGAATGATTTTAATGGACTAACTTAGCAAACCTATTGCAGTAGGCCTCTCAGCTTATGTCATAAGTTCAATGACTAGAGTATACTTTATCAGAAGTCTCAAGACCTGTCAATTCTACTTTGCTCCCTCATTTGGCTTCAGAGACTTCATTTGGATCATAGACTTTGGTAGGCTAGACATCTAGACTGCTAAAAAAGAAGAAGAAGAAAGAAACATGATGGAATTCTAGTGTTGCTTAGAACAACCTAAGCTTCTTAAAAAGTAAAATACTGTACATCTTTGTATATTTCTCTAGTGCTGAAAGTGTATTATTCACATCTCACTATTCCTTTCAGGCTACTTTGAGCTTTCTAAGAATTACTGGTCTGATCTCATGTTACAAAAAACAATCATGGCCTCCATGACTCCAAAAGCAACTTCTAAACCTGCTGATCTTCATCAGATTAACTTAGCATCTGGCCATGTCTGTTAGGGCTCCAACATCCTCTCGTAGGAATGTGTACATTTAGAAGGGTACAAGGAAGTTTTCTAAAATGGGAAGAGCAGCTGGCTTTCCCCAACCTAAGCCCCTTCCTCACCCTCTCCCATCCCTTTGCTGACACTCAGTGTTAATCCTTCGAAGTTTGACTGGAACAGCTGAGAGCATGTATCCTGCATACCTCAAGGCCTCTCAGTGGATTCATATTGCTTTCCTCCTTTCTCTCTCTCCCTTTTCCATTTCAGCCAGCTGTCTCTGTCTGGGTTAAATGCAGAGAGAGAGAGAGAAAGAGAGAGAGGTGTTAAATGATACAACCATATATTTGGTTACGTTAAAAAAAATCCTTCATTGCACATATCAGTGTAGCTTCTCTCTTTTCCCTCCCTCTGCACAGTCAAAAGGATTTGCTGTGCTAATCCCAGCACCTGTCTCTGCCTGGGACAGTAAAAAAAAGGTCTGTGGGTGGAGGGTGAAACAGTCCCATATGCTTCTTTGCTGTCCTAGATTGAGTGTGTTGTCTCTGACGCACCTAGTGCCCAGAACATATATTCTTTTGCTTCCCGTGTGCTTGCTTGCTTGCTTGCCTGCTTTCCTCCTTATTGCCCATCGCTGCATGCCCTTCTTCCTGGCTGTCATTCCACTTTCTTCTGGGAATTGCAAGACAGTTGTTCACCTTCCCATTCAGGGATCCTGATTGAGGGGCTTCTCTTGTTCCATGGGCATCTTTTTTTAAACTGCGCTTGGATCTACCATTGAAAGAAGGAGAGTTGAAACAAGTCAGGCAGTCTTATGTGTATTTTCAGCTGAGCTAGTAGCAACCTGTGTATAGATCCAGAGGTCTGAGCCAAGTACTGCATAGCGCTGCCAGGGACCCGAGCATAAGACTGCAAGAGGGGGAAAACGCAGACTCAGAGTTTCCATTTCTTTGTCTGCCTGGTGTTCTACTAAAGAACCGTTTGGCTATGTATGGTGTATACTGCATGGATTATCAATACCCAGTTGTCCAGGTTAGTAGAAAACATCATAGCCCAGTGCATTTTTTAGTTGCTCATGTTTTCCATTGTACATTGTTAGCTTTGCTTTGAAGGAATGGTAGCTTTCTTCTTCTTCTCCTCAAAATTCAGCTGTGGTACAAATCAAGCTAAATGTTCTCAAAGTACTTGACTTAGTCTTTGTAGACGTTGGGACCTAAGTTGAAAGTCTGAGGGTTTGAGACTTATAGGAAGAAAGTATATTTGAGAAGATTGTTTCTTGTATAAATTCTAAGGATTTTTGTGCTTTTAAAAACTGGAAAGAAATGTTTGTTACTATAAAATCCACAATTGGTATTCTTCTGTGAATTTGTTATTGGTTGATAGGTATTGCATCACTAAGGAGCATGTGACTTGAAGATACCTCCTTCTCAGCAACAAGAAGAGTAACATTTCTATCTTACAATGCACGTAGCAAGCTGACTCTGCCTTTCTATTATTCTTTCTAGAGCTAATGTCCGAATAGGAATATAGTGAAATGAATTTCAGATAAGAAATCAAACCAAACAAAAATAAGAAGTAATAATAATAAAGGCAAAAATGTTGTGACACCTTAAAGACTAACTGCTATATTTTGATGTGAGCTTTTATGGATCAAATCCATTTTCTCAGATATAAGAGTTGAGGCTACGTGGCAATCATTTATACATGGCCTCGAGATAGAGACAGTGACTGGTTGGACATGAGGTGCAAATTGTGCTAGTCAGAAGGGATCCCCCCCACCCCCACCCATATTGACTTAAGACCCGGTTAAATAATCAATTATTTTTCAATGAAGTTCAGTAAAAAGAGACAACAGTAGGTGGGTGCAGAAAACTCAGGCTATAAGTGAGTCAATTTGGCATTTCCCATCTAGTGATAAGTTAAGACTCTAGTTTGATATCTAGTTCTTTTCCAATGAAATTTGTGTTGAAAAAGAGTCAGTGGTTAGTTGGAAAGAATCTGGGCTGTGAAAAATGACAGCAGGTAACAACAGTTTCTAGACATTTGGTAATGTCTTAAGAACCTTTCACTAATTAAAATGAATTTGTGAAATGAATGCGTTTGTGCCACTAAATACTTTTTATTTTTTAAAAACGACATTCAAATGCATGGGGAGAGGTTAATGACATTCATTTATGTCATTAACCAATTTCCCTTTTTCTTTTTGGCAATTCCAGTGCTTACATAAGCAGGAATCTGGTATTCTAAACCTCTTTTGTAAGGAGTAGGCATCATTTTTACAAATTTGTAGAAAGTGACGTGTCAACGTCTTTAACTAAATTTGTTTACAATGATGGCATATATTGTTTAGGGATATTTGGAACTTACATTTTCATAGTGCTAAGAAGGCTACTACCTGAGTAACCATGTTTATCCAAATATTAAGTGGTGCTTGTTATTGCTTTTTTACTCCTTATAGTGTCTTGTTTGAAAGATTGTGTTTTATTGCAATAGTTCTTAAGGTTGCATTGCTTTATATGCTTATCTGTGAGTAAATACAGATGACTCAGGTTTCAATTGTAATTATTTTATACACCAGAATAATTTGTAGTGCATTGTAATATATCAATTCCATAACAATATATTTACAAGATGCAGTCATTTTAAAGAACTGAATCTGGAAGATTATTTGTAGTGATTGAGCGATTTTTTTTTACTTCACACCACATTGGTAGTGAATTACTTTTGCAGGCTCATTGGCAGGAATGTGTGAGTTGAAATGGAATAGATATTGTGAACATGGTTTGGCTTTTTTGCCATTTGCAAAAATGACAATTGTAAATTAGCTGTTCATGGTGAGGATTCATGCTGGAATAACAGTAACATTTGCAAAAACAAAAGATCCCATTTTACTAGGCTGGCAGGATTTTGTGTACTACCAGTACACTATTGAATCTTGTCTGTTGTTTGCAGGAATGCACATGATAAGTGTCAGCAACCAGCTACTGTAATTCTCTCAGTTTCTGACTTAGTATTTCTCATACCTGTGTTTTATTATCATTTTTGTTAAAGATTGGATAGCAGTTGTTAGCCATTACAGGGTATTGATTAGCAGTGATAAAACTTCTGGTTCCTATTTACGGGTTGTCATGTGCTTAATCCCTTATTGTTGAGGTTACTTGGGAGTAAAAGAAAGCTAAACAAGCGCTATTTGGATTTCCCATGTTTCAGTTATTTCTTTTACTGCTGATGAAGCTGGTAGGAAATATTAATCACTAAGGTTTGGAGGAATGCCACTTTAATCAATCTTAAACCATTACTGGGAGAAGCTGAGTAATCAGATAATTTGAAGGATTTTTTGAATTTGCAGACTATTACTCCTTTTAAAAAACCTGGGAACTTTGGCATGTTCCTGTGTCATACTATTTGTCTTGTTATTCAAAATATACCATCTACCTAAACTCAGTAGAATTTGTCTCCTTGGTTTTTCAGTTGAGATTGCACTTGCTCTTGCCAAGCAGATTTTGTGGATTTTATTTAGTAGTGTGCCTGGTTCCAGGAGCTATGGAGCATTGTTGTTCAGAAGTGCAGAGTGATTGATGATCTGCAGAGTTATAGCATGGGATAGGAAAGGTTTATAATGAAGTTGAAGTGAGAGCATTTGACATATGTTCCCTTTAGTGGCATTGATTAATTTGCATACCATGACACCCATGATCATCTAAAATTTTGTATTTTTATTTATTTTATTTATGGGTCACCTTTCTCCCAACAAGGGACCCAAGGCAGATCAAAACAACTAAAATATAAAACAATAGTTTTAACAATTTAAACATACAATAATAATAATTTAGTGTCAGGAATTATTCTGGGTTGAAAGGATTTTTGCTGGAGAAACTCTGCTCAGGGGACACCTGAATGAGGCTCCTTTCATGTTCCCAAGAACTGGGACAGAGATGGGCGCTCAACTATTATGCAGTACCTGGGTCTCAAACTATCAACTTGCTAACAAGGCGAGATTCTTAAGCACTGAGCCACCACAGGCCTTAACATACAATATAAGTACTATGTTATATTAAAAAACATTCATATAACAAGAGTAAAACCAAAATTAAAAGCCATTTTAAAACATTTTCAAAACCATTTAAAATCTTTCAAATTAATAAGAAAAGTATTTCTGAAACCATTACAGCTAAAGGCCTGCCTGAAGTGGGATGTCGCTTGGTGTGTGTGTGTGTGTGTGTGTGTGTGTGTGTGTGTGTGTGTGTGTGTAAAAGTGAGAGAGAGAGTGAGAGAGTGTCTTCCATAGTTTTCTCACCAAATGAGCTTGTGAAGGTGGTGGAACTAAGAAAAGGGTCTCCCCAGAAGATCTTAAGAGCTGAACAGGTGCATAAGAGGTGATGTGATCCTTCAATTAGCCTGGACTGTGGTTGACATTATAGGTAATTACTAGTGCTTTGAATTGGCTGAGGAACAAATTGCCAGCTAATGAAGCTGTTGTAGTAAAGGAGATACAGTAAAACCCCAACTTACAAATGCCCCGAGTTACATAAAATTCGACTTACATAATGATTTTGTGCTAAAACTATGTCCTGATTTACATGCTTTCCTATGGGTTTGCTTCGAGTTACATATTCTTTTTCCTATGGGTTTGTTTCGAGTTGCGTAAAAATCCATTTCCCTATGGGTTTGCTTCAAGTTACGTAAAAATAATTTTTCCTATGGATTTGCTTCGAGTTACATAAAAAACCAATTTAAGCAAAAGCCTATGGAACAGACTTCAGAAGCAGGACAATGTGAGTTCTCTGAGCTATACTAAGAGATCAAGATTATTCTGGTATATTTTCTCATTTATTTTATGAATAAGACCTGTCCAGAACAGCTTGCAATAAGAGATAAAGTGGAACAATAAAAATAAACCCAATTAAATGAGAACAATTTAAAAGAAAGAAAAGTAAGAGGTAAAATATAAAACCAACCAGCAACAAATCTGGTGTAAAATATTGGGAAGCAACACTTGTGCAAAATGTTTTACATTATTAAAAACTAATAAGGGCACAAAAAGCAGGATGAATTAGCTAGTACCTAAATGATAGGTAGTATCTTTGGCTATAAACAGAGATGAGCACTGAACCCTAGAGTCAGATTCGACTGGCTTTTGAGCAAGGGTGACCTTTACCTTTACTAAATGATAATAAGGATGATTATACATGCATTTTTCTTAAAATGGATTTTTATAGTTCTTTGTGGTCCCTGTGAATTGGGTTAAATCCTGTGCATGCACAGACAACCCAAAATGTTCTCGAGCTGTGGCATAGCACAATTTCCGTGCAAACGTTCCACAGTGCCTTTCTTACTGCCACAGTATTAAGACTTCTCTGATTCCAGAGTGCCTTCCCAACATTCTTTAGCAAGTAGTTTGTTCTTTTTCCCCCTTCATAGTTAGCTAGCATTCTATAGTTATTGTTGTTCTTGTTCTACAAAGAAACATTAATAGTAGATATCATTAGAGTCATTTTCATTTTATGGCCTCTTTCACGTCATTCAAAAAGTGTGAGGAATGCAGCGATAAGATCCCCCATAAGGACTGCCACACTAAATGCTTGTAATGCTTGGGGGAAGGCCTTCAAGTGCAGACATGTGCGATGTGTAAAAGCTTCACATGAGCTACACTCTGGAGTTGGGAATCGGGGCTTAAGCACTGTCTTTGGCAAAAGTCCTTGCAAGCCATTGAGACCCTTTCTATAAGCACAAGATCACTACGAACCATCTCTAAGTCTAAACTGAAACTTGCAGCAATAGAAGAACCCTAGGCTGAACCTGAGCCTTAGCCCCATACTTCTAAACTGGGCACATGGTGGGACAAGACACCAAAATCTTCTAAGGGTTCCCAAAGAGAAGAAATAATTGGATTAAGAAAAAAAAAGCTTAAACCAAAATCGAAGCCTACCCTGAGGCCCTCACCACCTCCTCCTATTTCATCTCCTAAACTGGAAGGAGACCAGCAGCAACAGGAGCTAGTCAGTGTCAGAAGTTGAACCCAAATACTCAGCATCAACACGAGAGCATACCCAAAGGGAATCTTCCCAAAGGTTTTCTTCCCTGCAAATTGTCTGCCCGCTGACGCCAAGGACCTCCCCTACAGTCTCTTAGAGAAGATGACTTCACGCCTCTTCCCAGGCTTGTTCTGCCTCATGATCCAAGTCAAGGTCACCATCTGTATCACCTCAGTAAAAGGAAGTGAAGTGTTCATGGATTGATCCCTCCTATCTACAATTCTTAGACTTGAGAGAACAGTGGTACTCTCCACACTTTGTCCACTCTTACTCACCTGGCCTTTATCCCTTCACAATGCTACATTAGGCTCTATGAGAAATATGAAAGACCATCTATCAGTTCCTTCCTTCATGAGTCTGAAGCACGCTCATGGAAATGTAGTGAAGTGTCTCTGTCACCCTCAGGATATCTGACATAGAGGCATTCTTTTTCACCACAGCTGGAGAGACCCCAGCATCCCATGGACAACCCCTCCCCATCTTCATTGTCCAACTCAGATGAAACTGGCTAGTCCCGTCTTTGCTGGTCTCCACCTTCAGAGGTGGCAGACAATGTCCCACCTTCCAAATTGGCTGAATCTTCAAACTCTGCATGGGCAGTTGACAGTGCAACTGTGCATCGACGAACTAACACACTCATGGTGTGGAGGGTTCTACCACAATTTTCAAGATCTTCTTGAAATTGAGGAAACCCTCCACCAGAAGGAATTACCTCCATAAATGGACGAGATTTACGAGGTTCACAACCTCATTGAATGTTTCTTTGAACTCACCAACGTTGGACACTGTTCTTAAATTTCTTTTGCATCTTAAGCATTCCGGTTTGCGCTAATCTGCACTCTGAGTATATCTTTTAGCAATAGTGGCATACCAGGATGACAGCTCACCTGCGGAAATGTCCTTTTGAGATCCGGTTGTTAAATGTTTTCTGAAACATCTGAATAATGTGTTTCCCGATGTTCATCATCCACACACATAATAGTCTCTTCACTATCTCTAGTCCTGTGATGTCTGTGTCCTCCATTTGAGCCTCTGACTTCAGTTGATCTTTACCTTTTGACATACAAAACTACCCTTTTAGTGGCTATTGTTTCAGCCAGACGGGTGAATTAATTGGCTGCCTTACATTGTGATCAACCTTATATCCAGTTTTTAAAGAAACAATCTGGTTCTGTGTAGACATTTCATTTCTCCCTAAAGTGGTCTTGACTTTTCACATGATTGAGCCACCACCACCACCCCTTTTTTTCCTAATCCTTTGTCTCCTCTGGAAATTACAGTGCATTCCCTTAAAGTGATACAGGAAATTACATTCCACCTGAAACACACATAAACTTTTTGAGACACCTAAACTTTTTGTTGCCTACGGATAACCCAAAAAATGCCAACCTGTGTCATATCAAAGACTACTGCAATATCTTGTGAACACAAATGAATTACCTTATAAATTGGGTCAGAGTGGTGATTAATGCCTCTCTTGGGGAGGGTGCGTTCCCGGTGCCTTTGAAGCATGCGCTTGTGTGCCTACTCCTTAAGAAACCATTGTTGAACCCAAAAATACCGGCTAATTTTTATCCAGAAGCCAACTTCCCCTTTTGGAGAAGGCTGTGGTGCAGCAGCTCCAGGGTGTCCTGGATGAAGTGGATTATCTGGACCCTTTTCAGTCAGGATTCAGGCCCGGATATGGTACTTAGACTGCATTGGTCGAGCTTATGGATGATCTCCAGCGGGAGCGGGATGTCTCTTCTTGACCTCTCGGCAGCATTTGATACCATCGACCATGGTATCCTTCTGGATCTGCTCAGAGGGTTGGAGATCCAGGGCACTGTGTGGTCCTGGTTTGCCACATTTCTGAGGGACCGGACCCAGTCGGTGTGTTTGGAAGATGAGATGTCCAGCCCTAGGCCCTCTCCAGTATAGGGTTCCTCAGGGCTCGGTCCTCTCACCTCTTTTATTTAACATTTAAATGAAGCCCCAGGGAGATATCATCTGTTCCCACGGGGTGAGGTATCATCAGTACGCTAATGATACTCAACTGTACATCTTGGCCCATGGTGATCCCAGCAACGCAGTCAGAGTCCTATCCAGGTGTCTGGAGGCTGTTGGGGTCTGGATGGGGGACAACGGGCTGCAACTGAATCCCAGCAATACTGAGTAGCTATGGGTTAGGGGCCCTTCGTTATCTGAGGAGCTACCATCTTTGCTCCTGGATGGGGCTATTTTGCCCCAGACAGACCCAATGCCTAATCTGGGGGTCCTCCTGGACTCACGACTCCTGCTCAAGGAGCAGGTGGCTGTCGTGGCCAGGAGGGCTTTTGCTCAAGTTCGAGTGATCCGCCAGTTATGCCCGTTCCTGGACTGGGACGCTTTGCTCATGGTCACTCATGCACTGGTCACCTCCTGGTTAGATTATTGCAATGCGTTCTTCATGGGGCTGCCCTTGATGACCATTCAGAGGCTGCAGCTGGTGCAGAATGCGGCAGCCCGAGTGGTGATGGCCTGTGGTTGCTGTGACCATGCCTCATCCTTGATGTGGGAGCTGCATTGGCTACCAGTGTGATATTCAAGGTGCTGGTTGTTACCTTTAGAGCCCTACATTGTAGTGGGCAAGGTTACTTAAGAGACCACATCACCCCGAGGATACCAGCCCGTCCCACTAGAGCGGCCCAGAAGGGCTCTCTAAGGGTACCAACTGCTAGAGAGTCTCACCTCTCTAGCTCTAGACGGAGGGCCTTTTCGGTGGCTGCTCTGGCCTTTTGGAACCTCCTGCTGACTGACCTCTGCCTACAATCAGATCTGCCAGCATTCAGGAAAGGCCTGGAGACCTGGCTGGCCCAGCGGGTGTGGAGTGCCATGACGGTAGCTGCCCTCCCCCATGCTGCCTTATATGACTACTCTGAATAACCCGTCATCTGGGGACTGTCTGCCTACAGATGTCTTTAATTAAGCTGTATTTTATGTCTACTGTAAGCCTCCCTGAGTCGCTGTGGTGAGTGGGCGGCAATATAAGCCTAATAAAGAAAGAAAGAATGAAAGATCCACCTAATCACGTAATGGACCAATCTGCAAGAGCAATTTCAACCTCTTCAGCCGTCATTTGAGGAGCATTCCTGGAAACCTTATGCAAGGTAGTCAGAGCCATCTACTTTTATTCAGCACTATAGGTTGAACACCATGGAAAAGACTGATGCATCCTTCGGCCATCGAGTTTTTTTTTCTTCTGTCATGTAGTGACAGCCGGTAAGTGAATTTGGCACTCACCCATTAGTTTGTATTCACAGTGACCACCAAAAAGCAGAACGGATTGCTTGCCTGTAACTAGTTCTTCAAGTGGTTATCTGTGAATTCACACATTCTTGCCCAACCTCCCCACAGTTTGTCATGCATGGTCTATTATCTATGCAGCGGAATTTGAACTGGGGAACCTTTGGGTGGGAATCATGTGCACTAAGGAGGGTAGGTGGAGTCTTGGGGTCCATCACAGCTCTGGAACATTCTGAGTTGTCTTTGTATGCACAGAATTTAACCAATTTCTGTGAATTCACAGGTGACCACTTGAAGAACTACCATTACAGGTTAGCAATCTGTTCTTTGGTGCTACCACAGGAAAGGCCTTCTCACTTCTGTAATCACCCATGTCACCTCAGAAATTTAATATTCTGTGAAGATTTCTTATCACTTGACTGTGTATCCTTACAACATCTTTTCGATCGTTTTAGGAGGTTATAAGAAACTGGTTTAGAAGCTTAGTTGTCAATGTTAATAAGAGGTGTGTTCTTCTTTTCTCAATAAAATGTGTAGATTAGATTAAAATAACCCAAAAGAAATGATGTTCAAGTGTAATAGCTACCGTATACTCGAGGAGAAGTCAAGTTTTTTAGCCCCCAAAATGAGGTCCAAAAAGGTGACTCGACTTATACATGGGTCAACAACCACAAGAGTCCAAATCTGTGCTGGATTCGGTGCACTTCAGCTTCAGAAGAGGGGAAAGAAAAACATATGTTTGGTGGGCTATTACCACAGGTGGCCACAAGAGGGCGCAAAATATGATTTCCCATTTAAATGCATTGGAAATCAATTTCTTATATTCTAAAGCTTTTCTGTTTGTATGTTCCCAATGCATTTCAGTGGGAAACCAAACCTGTGCATAAAAAGAAAGGGTTTCACTTACCTTTCTTGCCTTTGTCCCTGCTTCATGTGGTCAAAATGGAGGGGGAAGCCATGTTTCCTGGTTGCAGGGAGAGCAAAGAGGCTAGGCCAGAGCATCACTTCCTACCTCAGTGCAATTGGCCTGCCCACCCATTTCCCCTGCAGCACCACCACTGGTTGGTGGTGCAAATACAGTTTAAAAAAAAATAAGTAACTGTCGTAAACACTCAAAAACATGCCCACACAAATGTTTAAATTAATTAATTTTACTGTATTTTCATGTGGTTTTTTTAATTATTGAAATTCACTTGCTGCATTTTCCACCCCCGACTTATACTTGGGTCAATCTATTCTCCTAGTTTTAGAGGTCCAAATTAGGCATTTCGATTTATATTCGGATCAATTTATACTTGAGTATATACGGTAATTGTGTTTTGCTTCCTGAGGGAACAGTAGAAGGTTTTTCTTTGTGTTCCTCCTTTTGTTTGATGTTGGACACTCCTTTTGCTCTGTGACCTTTTGGGTATACTATAAAATAGTTGATGCTTTTTGTCAGCAGTCCTATTTCAAGAGGATTATGGGATAGGCATCTAAATTCATTATATGTGGATTATAATCAGATTTTTTTTGTTATCTCATTTTAAAAATATCTCCAAATTCATTGAGTTTTTGATGTTTTTGTGGAGCTCTTAGTTGTTCATGTTTATGTCATAGCTGTCAAGTGTCCCATATTGACCGGGAATCTCCTGTATTTTACCCCCTTTCCTTGCATCCTCCCATTTTAGGAAGACTGCAATGCCCTAATGCTGCCACTGGAGGGCTGCACAAAATAAGCATAGCTGTCAAGTTTCCTATTTTGTCCGGGAAATTTCCCTTATTTTCAAATCCAAAACTTGACAGGTATGGTTTATGTTAATATATAGTGTCTTAAAGTGAAAGGGTAAAGGTTGCCCTTGCTCAAAAGCCAGTCATATCTGACTCTAGGGTTCAGTGCTCGTCTCTGTTTACAGCCAAGGAGCCAGCACTGTCTGTGTTTGCAGACATTTCTGTAGACATGGGGCAGGCATGACTAGACACCAGAGTACACAGAACCCTGTTTACTTTCCCACTGAAGTGGTCCTTATTCATCTACTTACAATTTCTTGCTTTCAAACTGCTAGGTTGGCAGGAGCTGGGACAGAGATGGGAGTTCACTCCGTTGTGCAGTACTTGGGTCTTGAACTGCTGACCTGCTGACGTTCCAGTCTTCAAGTTCAGCATCTTAACCACTAAGCCATCACAATCCCCTTATATTGTTTCTTCCTGGGAATATAAAATTAACTATAGGAAATTGCTCAAATCTGTTGAAAAGGGGTTGGGGTCCTCACCAGTTTGAGGAATTTCCCATCTCCTTATACAGTGTTATAGGGACACCTAAATATAGATTATCATATTCTTTAGTGTTAGTTCCTAACACTTCAGACACATCTGAACATCAGGAAAAAAATGACCATTTACTTTATGAAGGCCCTACTCTTGGTGCAATAATTATCTGTTATTTGAAAAGGAGGAGGAGAGGTTTTTCCTTCTTATACTGGCTTGAATTTTATGAGGAACCCAGTGAAGTGAGTACTCCATCTTGCTGATCTCTCCTTTTCCCTCTGTGAGTGGGCTGTATTCTTGTATCAGGGAGTCCATGGTGAAAAGTGCAGATTGTAACTTTTCCAAACCATTGTTAGACATAATTAAATGAAAGAAAACACAGCCTTGACTAAATATGGTAATTCAATATTCTTGCCCCCCCCCGCAAAGTAACTACTTTTGCTGCTGTTATTTTAAATCTGATTTTTACTTGTGGTGATCTGTTTTTACTGTCTGAATGTTTAATAGTTCCCCAGACTGTAGGCTCTTAAATAATAATTAAGACTTGCACTCTTAAATAATAATTACAACTTGCACTCTTAAATACCCAAGTCTTAATCCTCTGTGATAATCAGGATTGGAAATGCTCAAGAAATACCTAGGAAAGGGGTCTTAATGAAGATTTCATGCTTAAGTTATAGATACAAAAACTATCATGTTCATTTAGATTTAGCAATTTGTTTCCAAATGTTTGTGACAAATTGAGATGATTTTTAAAAAAAAGAATTGTGGGAAGCAGTGAGGCTGTGCTTTTTTCTCCTATCCTTGGTAAGGAATGGATCTGTTCTAAGCAGGAAGTGGTTGACATGCATAAAGACTTGTGGTGATTAAATGACTAGGCTTTGCGTATTTATGGTGCTTATTTTGAACTACTAGCCATTACAAGATTGAATGGGAAAGCTGAATTGCCTTGGTGCACTCTTTTGTTGTGTTGCTTTAAATTATTAGAATAGGGGTTCCCAACCTAAGGCCCGTGGTCTGGATCTGGCCTGTGGTGCCATTTCATGTACACCCACCAAGGGCATTCAAAAACAAAACAGCTGTCCCTTTGAAGCTGTTGGGACAAAATGGCCAACACCCCCCCCCCCCCCCATCGTGGAGGCAGGGCAAAATGGCCGTCTGGTCCTCAAAGCTGACTGAGAGAGTGTGACTCGGCTCCCAGCTTGAAAAGTTTGGGAACCCCTGTATTAGAAGAAGGAGGTAACATGTTGGAGTGCCCTACTTTAAACATTTTTAATTGAGTGTTGTATGTGTTTGAATTGGAGTACAGTATTAACTTTGTTTCTCTTATTTGTTTTATATTTGTGAATTACCTAACAAAGTTGCTATACATGTAGGTACTTTATCAGAATAAGCAGATGTCAGACTGCCTATCCATATGTGGTCTTTTCCTTAGGATATATTTTATTCATCTTTTGAAAGGCATAGCCAAGGTTGCAGTATGTCCTTGCAAGGTTGCAGTGTGCAAAGTTTTCTGCAAGAAACAAGGATTCATTGGGCAAAATCCCGCTGACATAAGCTCTGCCACAGAGGCAAGTGATATGTTATTATGGCACTAGTTATATTTAATTTATTGAAAGCTTCCTTGGTACTGTATCTCTTTTCAAATTTTATAGTGGTAGGTTATTTGATGCCAGCTTGCTGTGCCTGTTGCAGCAAGCCTTTAGCCAGGTTGTTTCAGGGTGATCCAAGATGGCCTTCATGGCTACCATTGTGGTCCTGTGGAACAAGGCCATGCCATACTTCACCGAGTCTTAGCAATCCCTTACTCAGACCTTTTACCACCTCTCACAATGTGAACGCGGGATTGGACTTTGAGAGACAAAGACTGGTTCTGTTTCATTTCTTTTCCTTATTTCTCTTTTACCCTGGGAAAGGCTTTAGAAGTCTCAGAAGGGGGAAATGTTCCCCCCTTTGCCTGGAAATTAAATGTACCACCCAATTTTACCTACTGTCTGATTTCAATATATTGATAATTCCCAAGCTAAACCAGTCTTAAATGATCA
Organism: Bradypodion pumilum; assembly: GCA_035047305.1. Classification (NCBI taxonomy): domain Eukaryota; kingdom Metazoa; phylum Chordata; class Lepidosauria; order Squamata; family Chamaeleonidae; genus Bradypodion; species Bradypodion pumilum. Next base: position 36,943,812 of record JAWDJD010000005.1, on the reverse strand, counting down.
AAGCAAAGCAATTGCAATTATATACCACCCCCTAGTGCTTTGTGCACTCTCTGGGCGGTTTACAAGTTAATTAGTATTTTGCCCTCAACATGCTGGGTACTCATTATATTGACCTCAGAAGTCAACCATGAGCCTTGGTCAGGATTAAACTCATAATCTTTTGGTTGGAGTATAGCAGTTTTAACCACTGCATGATCAGGGTTCGTGCTGCCAGTGGCTCAGATGAAGAGATGGTTCCTTATGATGCCTTCAGACCAATGTTGCTGTGATTGTACCTTGTTAAAACTTGATACACTATCTTTTACTGCCCAAAATATGTAACAGCAAGAGAGAAGTTTCTCAAAAAAATGGCTACTGAAATTTTTAATCACCACGATTTTCAACTTTTTCTGAAACTTCAAGATTAAATTTACTTCTGAGCAGTTTTTGTAAGAATTGTGTACTACATGTGGCAAATTATTGTTTCAGTGTTTTAAAAAATTCGAATTTTGAATGGTGAATGGGCTATTAAACCAAATAAACTTGGGATTGAATTTGGGAGTTTTGGGATGCAGTGGGCCTTTTTAACAATAAAAATTACTGGCAGATTTCTGCTGACGGTTCCGATCCAAGTTGCTGTAATCTAATGGTGGTTTTTGACAACAAAGATTCACCAACATTTTGGCATTGCCAAAGGTTTTCCCAGGGTAATAGGGAGCTGTAGGGTACTTTTGAACCTGAAATGGTGAGATAGGAAGCTTTCAATTAAATACTTGGTCCAGAGAATCATCTGGCTCTATGGCAGAACTTTATGCCAAGAGCATTTTTCCAAATGAAACAATCTTGATTTCAGTTCATGTTCTGTAGTATGTAGATCTTTTCATCCTTGTATAACTAGTATTTTTTGGGCCATAAGACGCACTTTTTCTTCCCCCAAAAGTGGGGAGAAAATGAGGGTGCGTCTTATAGTCCAAATGCTGGTCTTCGGCCAGCTGTGGCTGTTGTAAAAGGATATTTTACAAGAGCCGCAGCCAAAGACCTCTACTGCCGTCTCTCAGCTGTACCGGGGCAGGGGAAAGAAAAACATATGAAAAACAAGTGGCCACTAGAGGGCGAAAATCGCAATTTCCCATTTAAATGCACTGGAAATAAATTGTTTGTATTCAAAAGTTTTCTGTTTGTATGTTCCCAATGCATTTAAGTGGGAAACCAAACCTGTGCTTAAAAAGAAAGGGTTTCACTTACCTTGATGCCTTTGTCTCTACTCCACGTGGACAAAATGGAGGGGAAAAACATGCTTCCTGGTTGAAAGGAGAGCAAGAGGCTAGGCTAGAGTATCACTTCCTTCCTCAGTGCAATTGGCCTGCCTGCCCATTTCCCCCACAGCGCCACCACTGGTTGGTGGTGCAAAATACAGTACTAAATAAAAAAATTTTTTTGTTTTCCTGCACTGAAAACTGGGTGCTTCTTATGGTCAGGTGCATCTTATGGTCCAAAAAATATAGTTGCTCTGTGTCCCCTTTGTTCCTCTATTACATACCATCAAATTGTTGTCTTCAGCTGTTTTGCAGCTATTGCAGTATATTAAGTGACAGTATTTTTACATGGTTATCTGATTTTATATTTTCCAGATTAATTATGAACTCATTACATTAGTTTAGGTGTTGTTTCTGAGGAAGTTTGTACGTTTGGCTCAAAAAAAAAAAAGAAAACCTCAGGTTGACTCAGTCTTCCATTCTTCTGAGATCGGTAAAATGAGTACCCAGCATGTTGGGGGCAAAATGCTAATTACCTTGTAAACTTCCCAGAGTGCACTAAGCGCTATGGGGTGGTATATAAGTGTAATTGATACAGTATTGTTATTGTTAATAGTTTTATAGAACAGTAACTGCGGGTGCCACAGTGTAACTAGCTAAAAAGAGAGGTTTTATTTTCCTAAAAATTTATCCTCTTAAATTGAAAAGGCATTTAGGTTAAAAGGCTAGTTAGTTTAGATCTGTGATGGCGAACCTTGTCACTCCAGGTGTTCTTGGACTTCATTTCCCAGAAGCCCCAGTCAGCGCTCCTTCTGATCAGGGCTTCTAGGAATTGAAGTTTCAGAACACATGGAGTGCCAAGGTTTGCCATCACTGGTTTAGATCTTTTACCTGTCTACATTTAACAGTGTCTAGTTTTTTTTGTCCTTTTATTTGTAAAACCCCTACTTACGAAAAAAAAGTCCATTCCGTAGGCTTTGGCTTAAATCGTTTTTTTATGTAACTCAAAGCAAACCCATAGGAAAAAATATTTTTTATGTAACTCAAAGCAAACCCATAGGAAAAAGAATCTCTAACTTGAAGCAAACCCATAGGAAATCGTGTAAATCGGGACATGGTTTTAGCACAAAATCATTATGTAAGTCGAATTCTATGTAACTCGAGGCATATATAAGTGGTTTTTTTACTGTATATTGTTTTGAGGGTGTTTTCATTTTTTCCTTGAGTTATATTGATAGAAATAGAAAAGCTATACAGTAGATCTCCATATAGCGATCGCCCCATACAGCGATGAAATCGCGTAGCGATGAGGCTTGGAGGCAAGATGAACAGAGGAGGAACGCTGATTCCCAACAGTCATTGAGGCGGAAGAGGCCATGCCAGATGGACTGGCTGTGAAGGCGCACCTTGTCCATATCCTCAAGGCTGTGGCAATCATGGTGTTAAATCCTGCATGTCTCATTTCATATGTGCTGCAGGCAGCGGTGTGATGCAGCAGGTTCGTACCAGTTTGCCAGAACCAGTAGGAGAAATTCCAGCTAGCCCCAGCCATCCCAGTTTTGAAATAAAGTAGTCCTAATTCGGGTGCAATGCAGGGCTTTCCCCCTGGCCGCGCCCACCATAACACGCCCACAGAGTAGGTAGTAAAAAAATGTGAATCCCACCTTTGGCCAGAGGAGATGGCTCCGTGATCATAGTGCGTGGGTCACTTCATGGCGAGCTGGGATTCACCTTAAACAAATTCACGCCAGTGGCATTTTTCCTGCTTCAGAAACAAATGCATTTCTCGGATATGAGTTGCAGCCAATGACGATTTAATATTGATATGTTGAGACTGAGGTACAGAGTGAGTCTCCCATCCATACTTGTTACCTGACAGCTGTAGCGTCAATTGATAACTTGGATGGATGTAAAAGCCATCATAGAGAAAACATCATAAGCTAAGATCCTCTTAAATCTGTGTTGTACAGAGGAGGAAGTTCACATTGTTAATGGTGAAAAATCATTTTGTTTCATCTCGCCATAGGTGATGATAATATTGCAGGAGGGGTTCCTCTAGTGTTAGTTAGATTTTGACTGTTTAGATGTAAGCTCCAATGAATCCAATGAAACTTGCTTCCAGATTACTGAGTCTAATAATAAGCTGTATGTTTATTTGTCACAGAATTTTGACTGAGAAAATTGAAAAAGCTAAGGGGGAGTGGAATGAAGAATCGTGGAAAGCGGATGAGTGGCTGGCTAGAATATTTCACAACAACACTTTGTAGTATAACATTTTGTTGCTTGTCTGAGAAATTACCTAATACTTCCATTAATAAGAAGACTCTTTCTGAAGAGCCATGAAGCTGGTTAACTGCAAAATATAATGCTGTGAGAGTTCGGAAGACCAGCTATTGCACTATTATATTTACCATTCATTTTTTGTAACTCAGCTCTGTCTCATTTTAGTGAAGGTGTTAAGGAATAGGTATCTTTAGATGTCTGAGGTGTAATGCCTTATAGGTGGGTAGTATTTTGATCCTTGAGGAGGGGGGTGGAGACCTCTAAATGGGGGAATATATTAGAGCTGATTTCAGGCAGCTTGAATGCTTTGTCCAACTTTGATCTTTGGCTACAATTTGTAGCTGCTCCACACATCCTCATAATTCCACACTTGAAGGGAATAGTGATGGAATGGCCTAGCTCAGTAATGGCCAACCTTGGCACTCCAGGTGTTCTTGGACTTCAATTCCCAAAAGCCCAAGTCTCTGTGAATCCACGTGAATGGGTTTACTGCACATGCAGTAAACCCATTCCTGTGGATTCACAGATGTGGGCTTCTAGGAATTGAAGTGCAAGAACACTTGAGAGTGCCAGGGTTCACCACCACAGGCCTATCCTAAGGTTTTTATGCTATACAAATGGAATAGTTATTCTGTTTCCATTCCTCATGATTAATATCATGAGGAATGGCATTCTTCTTCTGGGAAACTGCCAAAATGAAGGCGCTTTTTGGTGAGTTCATTCTACAATTCCCTCCGCCTGACCTAGTGTGAGAAAAATAAGCTGGCAACACAAGGTTGCCATTACCAGGGTACGCCCGATTGTGGTTCAAAAATATCACCCTCTTCAAGGAGGCTCTTTCTGTGTACCCTAGGAATGGCATGAAGTATAGAATACTCCAACTTGTTATGCAAAGGTAGAGAGGCCCTGGATGTAGATGGACTTTATGGCTAAAGAACCTGAGAGAATGGTGTGGCATGTCCTCGGAAGAACTGTTCCAAGGAGTAAAGTACAGGAAGACTACCGCCATGATGACGGCCAATATCTGGAATGGATAGGGCACTTGAAGAAGAGATTTGACACTGGACAAGAAGCAAATGCTTAAAAGAATGTGCTGCTCTGGGGTGTGCCTTTAGTTCATGTACTTCAGTATGTGGGTGGGGTATACCGAAAGAGCCTCCTCGAAGATTGTGGTATTTTTGAACCACACTCAGGCGAGCAGGGGCCATCTCACTAGGTCAGGCAAAAGGAACTGCAGCATGAATTCACCAAAAAGATGGCTTTGTGTTAGCAGTTTCACCTCTGGCCTAGACATGGAAGAAGTACTGTACTGTAGTGAAAGGAGTAATAGTTACAACCTCACACCACTAAGCACCGCCTCCTGGGTCCAGGCGGTTTATTTGCTACAAGTCAACAAAATGCAGTACCTGCTTTCCAATGTTTCTCTCAATTGCGCACACACCATTTCAAAATAAACAAAAATAAAAGCCACACATACTTTCTGCATAAGAGCAGCACAATTTCTATATTCATGTTTTTCTACCTTTATGTGATTTCTTTGAACAGCCAACCACATTGTAAATACAGTACTGTATATATATAAAATTCAGACTTATGTGGAACAATCATGATAAATGCTTGCCTCTCCATGAGGAAATGTGCATTTTTTCTTATTTCTAAAGATGTTCAGAATGATGGGCATGATCCAGATTATAGTAATTTATAATAACCCAGGGACAGTAGCTCTGCAGGAATCTGACCCTAGAGTCGGATACGGCTGGCTTTTGAGCAAGGGAAACCTTTGCCTTTTTTGTAGGAATGTATCTGGATCAGATTCCTACACTTTTTACCTATCATCCATCCAGTTATTCGCCTGCGTTCCTATTCCCCAGCTGGACTCAGCACAGGTGGGAGCAGGAGGAAGCAGCGCAAGGCTGACCAGACCCAGCCGAGCAGGGGCTTATAACCAGAGTGACTTGGCCACTGGGGGCCCCACCATACTTGTCAAGTTTTGGGAAATTTCTGTCAAATAAGGGAAATTTCTCATTCAAAACGGGAAACTGGACAGGTATGCTTATCCTGTGCTGGCCTCCAGTCTAATTCATACCTGTCAACTGCGGCTCTGGCCAATCCGGGACCTGCGCAGAATGGTTTGCGCAGGTCGCCTTCTACGCATGCGTAGAAGGGTTTTACACTTGTGTAGCCCCCTTCTACGCATCCGTAGCCTACGCAAGCGTAGAAGGGTTCTACGCAAGTGTAAAACCCTTCTATGCATGCGTAGAAGGTGACCTGCACAGAAGGGCTACGCAGTACCTCCTTTCTCCCGCTGCCAAATTCCGGGGTTTCGGCAGCGCGGGGCGGGAAATGGCGCAAATCGGCACCGAAAACTGGGAAATCCAGGCCAATCCAAGGTTGACAGGTATGGTCTAATTGCAGTCTAACTAATATGAGAAAGAGTGTAAAATATAGGGGTTTGACAGAAATTTCCAGAAACTTGACAGGTATGGGCCCCACCATGCCCTCGCCAGCCAGCCTGGCACAGGTGTGTGTGTGTGTGTGTGTGTGTGTGACCTTGCCAGGTCTTCCTCCTTGTGCTGGAGCCGCGGCCATGTGCCTTGCGTTTAGGCAGCCCTTTTGTGTGTGTGTCTCCCCCCCCCCCAAGCGACGTGGCTGCCTCCTCCCGCCGTTTCCAAACCCCCACCACCCTCCCCTCCCCCCCACACTAGTAGCCCGCCCATCCCCTCTTCGGCGCGCGGGTGAACCCCCCCCCCTCCGGAACCCCCCCTCCCGGGCTCGACTTTGAAGTGTGGCGCTGCCGCAGCCGACGAGGCGGGAGGGCGGAAAAGACGGAGAGGAGGCGGGGGGGGGGGGGAAAGGCGGTGATTAATTACCCTCGGCATTCGGGGGCGGGACTTGCCTCCGCCATCTGGCTGAGGGAGGAGGAGGAGGAGGAGAGGCAGAGCCCGGGAGAGCGAAGAAAGGAAGGCGCACAGCCGAGAAGAGAGAGGGAGGGAAGCCAGGATCAAAGGGAGTCAAGGGACACCCCCCCCTTCTCTCTCTCTCTCTCCTCCGTCCCTCTCTTCACCTCAGTGCTCGGGCGCGCTCCCCCCCCCCTCCGGGTCGCCATTTGGAGACGGGGCGGACGAGCGCCTCGACGCCACACAGCCCCACCTACTGGAAGGGCTTTTTTTTTTAATACTCTCCCTCCCTCCTCCCGCCTTCTCTTCCTCCCCCCCTCCTTCCTCCTCTTCTTCCTCCCGTGCTGGTTTATGGAGAAAAAGAAAATGGTCACTCAGGTAAGGGCACACGCTGCTTGCCCCCCCATCCCTTCCCTCGCTCTTGGCTGCGGGCGGGGGGGCTTTCCCTCTTGTCCCCCCCCCCCCCCCCCCCCCGCTCTTCCCAGCGAAGAGAGGATCGGGAGCGCCTACTAGTAGTAGGGAAGGAGGAGGAGAGGGGTGGGGAAGAGAGAAGAGAGAGAAATGAATTCATTCTCTCTCTCTTTCTCTGTCTTTCTCTCTCTCTCCCCCTGCCCCGCCGTGGCTTCTTGATGTTGTTGCTCTCTTGAGCTGCGGGGAGAGCGCCTCCTGCCCTGCTGGATGGACGCCGCCCGCAGCCTTCTCTCTCTTTCTCGCTCCTCTCCGCAGCCGAATCCGGTTTCCTGTCGTGCCAAGCTGAGGGAAAAGACCCTGTGTGGGGATTCGATTTGTCTACCTCTTTGTCTTGATGTGGAAGGAGGGGGGGGGGGGGCTGCAGAGGTAGGGCTTGTTGCCACCCAATGGCAGGAGCATGAAGGGGGCTTCCTCCTCTCGAGGGGGGGGGGGTCGGTGGTGCCGATGGGGCGAAGCTAGTGGAGGATGGCAGCCCGACTTTTCTTTTCAGATTCAATCCTTTTTCGGGCTAGATTTCTATTTTCTCTCTCCCCCCCTCCTTCCACATTAGTCATATTGGGTTTAGGAGATTTTGCCTCCTGTGTTTGGTTATTCTAGCTCTTAGCCACTAAGGCAAGGGTGCACAAACTCAGGCCGTGGGGGCTGGATCCGGCCCCGATGCCAATTCATCCGGCCCGCGAAGCCCTTGTCGCTCCCGGAAGCGGAAGTAAAACGCGCCCGTACGGGCGCGTTTTACTTCCGCTTCCGGGAGTGACAAGGGCTTCGCGGGCCGGATGAATTGGCATCGGGGCCGGATCCAGGCCATAGTGACCGGCTCCTTAAACCACATGACCGGCCCATGGCCCGGAAAGTTTATACACCCCTGCACTAAGGTTTCTTGAGGAACGCGCTTTTGAGGTAGCAATAGCAATTACATGTGTATCCCGCCCCGCAGAGCTTAGTACACTCTCTGGGCGGTTCACAGAGTAATTAGCACTTTGCCCCAAACATGCTGGGTACTCATTTTACCGACCTCGAAAGGATGGAAGGCTGACTCAACCTGGTCAGGATCGAACTCACAACGACGTTCTGGCTGCAGTACAGCAGTTTAACCACTGTGCCCACCAGGTGACATTGGGAGCTGTGTTGGTGTGCATTTGCGTGTACTGTATTGTTATGGTCCTTGAGGATCCCTGTGCTCTCTTCTTAAAACCGCCCTTCTGCACAAGCAGATTTCAGATGTTTCCGCTTAATGACTTCTCTGGGAAAAGGTAACCCCTCGTCATTTTCTCGGGTGCCTCGTTTTTTACAGAACGCCTTCCAAGTTGTTAGGTAAACCTCAGCTAGACACAAGAGAGGAGCAGCTTATCATATCCCAAGGAAATAGTGCTTACACTGAGTGTAAGTCATGATTTGCCAGGGAACTGGCTCAGGATTGAAGAACAGTCAGTTTTCTTGCTCTGCGAGGAATGTTACCTTATACAGGTCACAGTTTAAACTCTGAATTTCAGGAGGTATTTTTTTGTAAAGTATAGAAACCTCAACATTGACATAGCTAGGTAGACGATGAAATGAGAGTTTTGAAGAGGAGGCAACAAACAGTGGAGATTAGGAAGCAGCATCACTTCAGCCAGACTTCTTTACAGTTAATAGTTATATAATGCCCTGCAGTGCCATGCAGAGAGGGATATTTCGAGGAGGGAAGTAGATATTCCCAAAGCAAAATCTCAACAAACTTTTAATTATCTGACCTTAAAATATTATTTGTATTCCTTAGTCATTTGACGTACAGTTTTGGCAACATCTAAATTGCATGTGTATAAAAATCACTCATTTTTAATGAAATTTCTTGTTGGTTAAGTTTCATTATGATCATGCATGTTTGGCACCAAAGGATATGGGATTCCAGATGACTGACCCAACAAGATTGCTAAAAGTAGCTAACTTGATTCTTTCTAGCCTACTGACTTGCATTGAATTCAGTGGCTGAAAGATAAGGTTTCTGTCCATTGATGGGCCCACTACAGATCTCTCTCTTTCTATTTTTGTTTAGGATGTCTTTTTTCTGTGAGAGATTTGTTTTAGGACAAAGAGTGTTTTCAGAGGCTTCTCTAGAACAGCTTCAAAAGTCTAATGAGGTTTAACATTACAGTTGTAGTCATTCATGTGATTGTGTTAAAATTTAGGGATAACTGCAACCATTGTGTGCCTTATTTAATTAGTATATAATACTTTGTAAGTTTTATTCATGATAAATTATACAAATGTTTGTGTGCAAATAGCATCAAGAAATCCTGGATTAAATATATCTATATGGTGAGATTTGTGATGAGATTCTTGGATTATACGGAGCAAGCGAAAAGGCTGCAAGTTTCTGAAGAAAGATGAGAGAATTATCAGACACATTTAGTTGTCTTTTGTCCTCAGGCAAGGGGATGACAAAAATAGAAGCTGATATTACTCAAGAAAGATTAAATTTAACTGACCTTGATTTATGACCCTGAGCAAAATATAAATAATTTTCCACTGTAGTATTGATATGCCTTATTTTAAAATTCTAATATATGCGAAAATGCCAAACAGCATTACAGTTATCAGAAGTCACACATCAAGATAGCACTGTTTTTGTCATAGAAACTGGTGCAACTATATTTAGGGAAGTGTAGACTTCACGATCGGAAGGTTGGCAGTTCGAAACCCGAGCGTCTCTCTCCCAGCTCCTGCCAACCTAGCAGTTCAAAAGCAAAAAAATGCAAGTAGATAAATAGGTACAACTTTGGCGAGAAGGTAAGCAGTGTTCTGTGCACTCAGGTGTCTAGTCATGCCTGCCACATGTCCACAGAAACATCTGCAGATGCAGACAGTGTTGGCTCTTTGGCTGTAAACAGATGAGCACTGAACCCTAGAGTCAGATACGACTGTCTTTTAAGCAAGGGCAACAGTTACCTTTACTAGACTTCCTTTGGCCCATCCTTAATGTCACTGTTGCTTTGTGATAGTGTTCTTTTCTACAATAATTTTCCATTCTTCTACAAACTTTGAGTACCCAGATCAGATCTAATGATTGCAAGTCATATATCGGAACTATGTGATGGATTTGTGAAAAGGAGCTGCTTTGAAACATCCTTAAATGCACAAGTTGCTGAGGCCTAAAGTGCACAACTGTTTTTGTTACCATTACACTGGTGAGATTGGTTTTTTCCCCAAAGCATGTTTAAAGGATTAGGTACCACAATTGCCAGGAAAAATATATATATACATATGATGATTGAGCAATGTTCAGGTATTTTTTGTAGTAAGAAAACAATACTGTAGCATAGATAGAGGAAATTCCTGTAAGGAGCATATCTGCAACCAGTGTCTTCAGTTATCTGAATTCCACTGATAATAAATTTTGTCATTAAATGTTAGATCAGGAGTTCTCAACCTTTGTAAGCTGGGGGTTGGGTCACGCTCCCTCAGACAGCTTCGGGGGCCAGACAGCCATTCTGCCTTTCCTCCACCACATGGCACTTCCTGGTGTGGTGGAGGCAGTGGGGGCCACATGAAATGGTGCTGGTTGAGAATCCCTGTGTTAGATCTTCTGGAAACTGCATATGTCAGGGCAGGGAAAGGAGGGCAACCTATCACTGGTTCCTTTTAGTTTACTGTAGAAGGTGATCCTACATATGAGACCAGCTTAAGAGGTGTTTAGGAATCTGTCACATTTCGAACTCACAATTTCATTTTAATTAGATAAATGAATTTTAGTGTAAGATAACATTTGGTGGTTGACATGTTGTTGTTGTTTTAAACAAGCCCCTCACATTTCTAATTATTGCATGCGGTCTCTCTTATATAAGACCAATGTTCCCTAATTGGATTTCTTTGGGTCGAGTGCAGTGAATGAGTTCAGTAGGTGAGAGAAGAAAGTGGAGATGAGGGGAGAAAACCGAGAATTACTGTATATAGATTAAAGATCTTTTTGCTATGCTGCAAAATTCCTGCATGGGGAAAAGCCACCCATTCCGCATTTTCTTTTTTTGGACAGCCCAGTGCCTTGCTGGCATTATATTCAGGATCTGTTTCTAATCAGTCCTGTCTGCAGTGAAGGGGGAGGAACCAAGCTGCCAAGAGAAAAAAAAAGGGGGGGGGAGGCTGTGCTGCCCCTTTAAGCTGCTCAGCAAGCCCATGTGGCAGTAACCCAGGCCTAGCCTGTATGGTTGCTTGTAGTGAAATCACCCATTCCATTGTCTGCTCCTTTTCCCTCCTGCCTGCAGGAAGGGAGCCGTCACCTGCGTTCCTGACTGCTTTTCCACTCTCTACCCTAACATAGAGGTGTGTGTGTTTGCTCTAATTAAATGCAATTGGAAGAGTGCTGTTCCCTCCACAGATGTTCTTAATTGTACATGCCTTCGGTTGGGGAGTGGCTCTTCTGCCCTTCCTAGTGGGGTTGTAGGTAGGAGCATTTTGAGAAGGCTGGGCAGTTGTCATTCCCTTTCGTGCAAATTCAGAATCTCCGCGAAGGATTATTTGTCTCCATTTTTAAATCCTCCAAGAGATTTGACTCTGCTATGTCTCTTTCTTTGGGGCTCTAGCAAGCACCATTTATGTTGGCATGTGCTTGACTGGATGCATCATGCCTAAAACCTAGAGCACTATTTGGCTTTATGGATCCAAGACATGGTGGGTTTCCCCCCCCCCCTTTCTTTTTTGGAAAAATGAGCCAGCAGCTGTTTCATATTTTCCAACCGTTGTTTCCGCCCCTTCTCTCTCCGTTATAACCCGTTCCTTGCCAGGCCCTTTGCCAGCCTATGACAAACAACTGTAGCTAGACATGGCAATTGCAGTCTGCTTTTTATAAAAGCATAAGTGCAGGAGTTCCTTAAATGGAGATTTGATATAAATCTGAGCAGCGTTTTGCTTGGCAGTGCTCTGACTCATTAAAGGCAGCGTGCACTTACCATGCCACCCCCTTCTTGCACATATCTATCTTTTGATCTTTCCTGGCTATCTCCACAATAAAGACCAGCCCAAATAAATTCATCTTTGTTAACCTTACACTGATTAAGAAATAGGGGCAGATATGTGTGTGTGGAGTAGGAAGTTATAGAAGTGATGATTATCTTATACAGTACTGTCTAAAATTAAGCATGCTATTATGACATTTTAATCTTTCTTTCTGCTTGGAAGATGAACATCTAGGAAAACTGGTCCTCCTTCCCTTGCTATATGTTGTGGGACTACTCTAATTCTCTGCATGCCCATATCCCAAGCAGCATTTTAGAAATTTGTCTTATCCTTTCAGAAAAGTTCTTTAACATTGTCAAGCATGCCTACATTTTATAATTCACTATTTCTGGGTCATTGCTTACCATTGAAATAAGACTTTAAATTTTGTTCTTTTGTTTTAACAGCAGCATTTGCCCTTGCAATGATTTCTTATTCAGATAATTCTATTCTATGAGTTTGACCTTTAGTTGTCTTTACCAATACTCTTTGCTTTGGCACAGGACTTTTGCTATATGTTAACTGCCACTATTTAATGTGGCATGCATTGTTTTGGTTTTATATCTATTCCATGTCTGACAAGGCTCTCTGATGTATGATAAATTGACCTATTCCTTTATTGTGTCATGTGAAAACAACTGTTCCAAAACTGGTATTCTTTAGGGGTATTGAAATGCAGCTCCCATAGCATCATAGTAAACAACTTTCTGGAATATTATAGCTGTAGTAAACACATCTGAAAAGTACCTGGCTGGAGAACGTTATCTTAATAATCACATTTGTGACTTAATTTCTTAGAAATATTTGAATATGATGAATCCTGGGTCAGTGGAGGTGAATAAGTTATTAAATGAAGCTTAGGTAATCAATCAGTTAATCAATCAATTAGTCACTGAATGGGTGATTGTAGAGCAGGCGTTTTCAACCTTTCTAAGCCAGGGGCTGGGTCGCGCTCCCTCAGACAGCTTCAGGGACCGGATGGCCATTTTGCCCTTTCTCCATCACATGGCACTTCCTGGTGTGGTGTGTGTGTGTTTGGGGGGGGGGCGCGGCGGCACATGAAATGGTGCTGTGGCTTGCATCTGGCCCGTGGACCTGAGGTTGAGAATCCCTGTTTGTAGTGTGATACTGGTACTGCCAGAAAACCTGTAGCCTGCAGGTTTTCTTTCTAAAGTGATATTAAGTATCATTCCTTTTTTTACTTTTCATGACATTTGTTCCTTTTAGATGTAAGCCTCATGATTTTTTCATAAAGAACTGGAATATATTGAAGCCATTTAATTTTAGCTTACAGTTAAAAAGAGAATTATTCAAAGCTGGTAAGAGACATGATAAGCAGGATTGCCAACTTCAAACTACATTGGACCTGGACAAATTGATCCAGACTATTTTGCCCAGCAGTGTTAAGGAGTGAGAAGGTTTTTAAAGGTTTTTAAGCAGGAAAGTTATGTGAACCGAAATCTAATACAACAGTGTCATTTGATCAGTAGGTTAGAAGGCAGAGCTGGGGGTTGGGTATTAGTAGATCAAGTTTCTGGATTTCTTGCTAGAAACTGCTTAATCACGTTTAACAGTGTTTCAAAAATGGAAAGTATTGGCTCAGTATTACTTGAAGGCAAGATCCCGACATGATTTATTAGCTTAATGGACTGTGGCAGGTTGGCCAGAGTCATTTACAGATAAGGGCACTTCAATGGCTCCCTGTGGAAATGCATCCTCTGGCTTTACTGATAAAAGCATGAGTTCTTCATGATGGCTGAGATTACGGTAAATTAATACTGTGCATCTTCTAATTGGAAAGTGCAACCTTCTTGTGAAAAAAGCAGTCAGTGAGCGTAATGGCTCTGGTTGTTTCTGGAGAACTGGTCTGTTGTCAACTGTTTTTGGTTCCTTCCACCTCTCTGCTTCAGTCCTTTTTATTACTATTTCTGATAAACTCTGATACATATGTTCTGATTACAGTAAAACCCCTACTTACGAAAAAAAGTCAGTTCCGTAGGCTTTTGCTTAAATTGAATTTTTTTGTAACTCGAGGCAAACCCCTAGGAAAAATTATTTTTTATATAACTTGAAGCAAACCATAGGAAAATGTAATTTTATGTAAATTGAAGCAAAACCATAAGGAAATGAATTTTTACGTAACTCGAAGCAAACCCATAGGAAAAAAGAATCTTTATGTAACTTGAAGCAAACCCATAAGAAATCATGTAAATCAGGACATGGTTTTAGCATAAAATCATTATGTAAGTTGAATTTTATGTAACAAGGCATTTGTAAGTTGGGGTTTTACTGTATCTGTCTTTCTCTCTAGATACAGATATGTAGTAACATGACATATAGAGGTTGTGTCAAGGTCATCTAAATGAACCCACACTTTGCAACTTTTATATATTAAACAGATAAAGCAAATTTTAATAAAAAGATGTATCAGCTATCACAGAAAACCTCTGCCCTCTCCTTAGCCTTTTCTATACCACATAGTGCATATTCATTCCCAAGCATAATATTTACATCAACATGTTCAAACCAAATGTTGGAAAATGAATAGAGAACTTCTCAAGATGCAGAATTCTGGGTTAGAATCAAATCCGGTCACCTGAGTGGAGCGAAAGTTAATTCACAGGCCACAAAGTTAATGCCTGTAAAGATACCTTCTTACCAAATTGTCTTCTTTCAGCAAAGCTTTTTTGAGACATTGTACTCTTCTTCTCTTCTATATCTATTGCTAATGATGAACCATGCCTCATTCTTGCTACTCTCCTAAGGAATGCTATGATTTTCAAGCTGAACCACTTATACACAAATATAGGTGGACAGGAACTGCAATTAGAGTGCACACTTATTACCTAAGCAGTATGAACAAATTTGGTGTTATGAGTTGTTCAGGCCAAGTATTCTGTTTTCTGCGAATGGAGGAAAATTTAAGTATGCCAAGAATAATTATTCAATTGATTTTTCTCTTTCTTTCTATGATGTCCTTTCCTTGTGGGCTTTAAAATGCATAATGCCTCCTTCCCTGTTGATCTTGCTAGTGTCAGGCTTACACTTCTTGATTGATTCATCAACTGGATTCTTCTGCCTGGTCCCTTACACTAGGATTAAGGCTGTGGCTGGACTTAAACCAAGCATTCAGTACTATTAAATTTTAGTCCCAACAATGTTTGGAGAGCAGCAAATTGTCTACTCGTCATCTAATTGTTAAACTTAACCTTTCTAGGCAATTTGCTTTGCCCCACACATTTATTTGTTTTGTTGTAGTTGCTTAATTACATTTATGTTAATAATGCAAGGAAATAATGTTTCCTGTACAGACTTATTTGATGACATATGTATACATAATCATTGGGTGCCATCTAAGAAGATTAAGTTTAACATTTGGTGAAGTGGTTTGGAAGCATCCTGAGACTGTGTAACTTTCCCAAATTGATGCTTGGGCTGCTTCAACTAGTGCACATAGAATCTACTTGTTGAAACTTGCATGTAGTTATATGAAGAGTGACACATGTAATCCCACAATTATTGCTATCTGGTATGTGTACTTATTAAAGAATAAATCCATTTGTAATTATTGCATCAAACACTGAGCATAACATTTGTATTCAGGTTCTTGTGGTAAAAATGGGGAAAATGGGTAGATTCTTTTTTTAAAAAAATGTGTTAAAGAGAATAATTGCATTGTTTTGTTGGAAATTGAATGAAATATGTAACTTTTGGGCCATGATTTGTTGATATAATACTCCGGATTTATTTTCCATATTTCTGACTGCTGCCTTTATTTCTTTGTGTCTACCTTTTTCTTTGTTCTCATTTATATAGTTATACTCTTCATTGTTTAGCTAGCTGTCTGCTTCATGTTAGAGCATTAACATGGTAGCACAAACAACCAGAAGTTCTACCCATGTGAAGTAAGCTTGCTAGCCAAAAGAGATGGAGCGCTCCCTTGTTTAAAGATAAAAAGCAATGCAGCTGCTAGAGTAAATACTTGTTTTATTTAGAGCACAGAACTTCAGTCCTGTTTTACCCAGATATTCTCTCTCTCTCTCTCTTTCTCTCTGTGCAGAACAGTAATTTCCTACTGGGCTTACAAGGCTGATATTGGTTTCTAATACTAATTGTGAAGGAGGTGAAGTAGAGTTGAGGGAATACTACACCCACATGGATAATCTGGTTTGTTTGGCCTTGTTCCAGACTGTTGGATTAGAGGATGAGATAGCAGAAGAATATGTTCACATCATACAGTACTCTTCTTGTTTCTTTTTATGGTCAAAAGGTGGGCAAGAAATATAGAACAGAAATTGGAGGGGTCAGTCAAGAGGTTGATGCTTCCCAAATAGTCTAGATCAGTGATAGCGAACCCTTGCACTCCAGGTGTTCTTGAACTTCAGTTCCCAGAAGCCCAAGTCTCTGTGAATCTACATGAATGGGTTTACTGCATGTACACATGGATTCACAGAGACATGGGCTTCTAGAAATTGAAGACCAAGAACATCTGGAGTGCCATGGCTCTAGACCAGGGAATCTCAACCTGTGGCCTGTGGGTCAGATGTGGCCTGTGGCACCATTTCATGTGCCCCCCCACCGCATCCACCACACCAGGAAGTGCCATGTGGTGGAGGAAGGGCAAAATGGCTGTTTGGCCCCCGAAGCTGTCTGAGGGTGCATGGCCCAGCCCCTGGCTTAAAAAGGTTGAGAACTCCTGCCAGTGGTTCCCAAAGTGCGCCCTACGCCCCACAGGGGGCTTCAATTCCCAGAAGCCTAAGTCAGTATATTGGCTGATCAGTGCTTTGAGGAATTGACTTAGGCTTCTGGGAAATGGAGTCCAAGAACCAAATTTTGGGAAACACTGCGAGTCTAGACTATGAGAACTTTGATTTGTTTGAAGAAAGCTTCTGAGAGCTATGTCCTATGGCTATTGTATTTTAATGGGACTAGATCTATGTATGTGTGTGTTTTTCGGTGGTGGCACCAAATTTTTTTAAAGAATTAGTCACCTGACATGCTTTAATAAAATTATCTAGATGATAAATGAGGGCAGTTTAAAAACATTTTACTTGGATAAGAAATTATATAGATCCTTTGTGAACTAGTATGGAGTATTTCTGTGCTGCTTTGATTGGGTGGGTAGGTGTGGTTACTTTACTCCAGTATGAATTAAATATTCATCTGATCAAAGAGGAGTGGAGATAAGAGAGTTGGGAAGTGGAGAGAGACCCTAAGGAGTAATCAGGGATGGAGTAGCCATCTGAAAAATTATATGCCTATGTGATATAAGATATTATTTAGTGATTAATGGTACGGAGTGAAAATTCTGAAATGGCAAAGGAGTACCTAGTGATTAAGCATAGAAAATCCCTTCAATATTTGGTTATGAATTTTATTCCTTTGAATAGACACTGAGGATTTGCAGTGACTTCAGTAGTGAAATATTCTTCAAGGTTAGCTTAAGGTATGATGTCCCTTCTCATAGTTCTGTGCTGTCAGGCAAAACACTTCAGAGGAAAAGAATAGACATATAATTAATAAGGCTAAATGAACAATTTCAGTTTCATTATTATGCTGGAAGCTGTTTCAATTAAATATTAGAATGTGTAGCATTCATAAGCCAGGTAAAGAAACATGCGATTCCTCTTAATTCTAAGATATTAGGTCTTTTGAACCTGAAAGAAAGTAAAGCGAATGGCATTAGTTACTTTTTGTGATGTGTATGTATGACATATTGTACATATGAATAATTTATTTGAAGGTATGATCAAATTAGTCCCAGCAGTTAATTAATCCTTTGAAAATAAATATGCACATTCATTTCAGTCATGTTTTTAAGCATGACATTGAAACTAATTTTTTTTAACTGTGGCATCTCTGATAGAAACACATGCAGTTGTCCATTAAATGTTAGGTCTTTCCTACTCTGTGATGCTTTTGATTCTGACTGCTATGTTGTAGCAAAGCTGATTTATTTTTATCTTGTCACCTTCTCCAGACAGAGTTAATTCTCCTTCTTCTATTTAGACAGTTTGTATCAACTACTGCTCTCCCCAAAAAATAATAATAATTTTCTGTGCTTCCTTTCAGCCCCTGCCTAGCATTCCAAATTATCTTTCTTGTCCTGGATATTTTAATCACTTGCAATTTCTTCTTATATTCCACCTTCCTCTGACTCATCTTTGGATAGATTTAAGGAGAGTGCTTGCTGAATAAAGTGTTGTGGCTCAAAGTTAAATCTCTCGGGGCAACATTGGAGCCCTCCAGATGTATTGGATTGCAGCAGAGTTTATGACTGTTCTTTTTTTAGTTCAACACACCTAGAGGCTGCCAGGTTGCCTACCTGCACTTTAAAGATGACTTTTCCATGAATTATTTTTTCAATGGTTCTATGGTGTCTCTTCTATGTTGCAAAGCTAAAACATTAGTCTCAAGAAGAATGATACAGTATCTGCTTGTGGAATTACTTTTGTTTCTTTTAAGTAGTGTTTGACTGGTTTTTTGAGTGGGAGCTCTGTTAGTCTGTGCAGACATCGGACAAGATACAAAACAAAAGATGAAAAGACAAAAAAATTATAGTAACTTAAAGATTAACTGCTATATTTCATTGTGAACATTTGTGGAGCAGGCCACTTCCTAATACCTCAGCCTTAACTGGTTGAGTTTCCCCCCTTTAAATCTTTTCTTGTGTGGAGATTTTGCTAGGTGCTGGATGTTTCTAGGTTTGTTTTGTTTGTTAATGCATCTGATTTAATTTATATTAGTGTTTTCATGTGTTATTACATGAACTATCTTGGGTAGTGAAAGAGCAATGTAGACATGCTCGTTCTTACAACTAAAATTTGCTATATATATCTTAAGGACAAACTGAGGCTTCATCTCCCCCCTCCCCCCCCCAAAAAAACAAAAAACCAACAACCCCTTCTTACTGTGGGAAGAAGCTGAATTTAGAGATCATGTGTGTATTTAAACTCAGAACTATCCAATTTACCTTAGAGAGGAGTGCGAAGACAAAGGTCTGCCCATTACAGTACTGTATTTCCTTCACTTTTGTTAAATCCAGGGAGTGAGGCAAATACATCTGAATTGGGATCTTTGATTTTGTAATTTTCCACAACAGTATACTGTATATGTGTCTCTGTGTATCTATTTCCTCATTATTTTTACCACTAATTTTAGATTTTTTTTAATGTCCAGAATGTATTTATTTCTAGGGCTTAATTACATAGATATGTCTATCAGTGTTTAGGGTAGCTGTGTTTTAGAAAGTGATACACAAAATTACAAGTGTTTAGGCATTAAATTGCAAGTAGACTTGGTGTATTTGAACCAATGGAGCTTCCAGGGATTTGAGCCACCAAATCCCCACTGATCCAGTGATCTTGCTTCCTATGCTAAGCTACAAGATACACATGCACACATATGCACAAGTGTGCACGCACGCACACACACACATCAACAAATCCCAAGCATGTACAGTACATGCACGCGCACACACACACACACACACACACACACACACACACACACACACACACACACACACACACACACACACACACAGTTATTGGTTGCTCAGGAAGTGATTAAAATGTTATTCTGAAATGTCTTTATGGAAGAGTAATTCCTCATTCTCTTAGAATATGCCGAGTTTTTGACTTGTTTGACCTTGTATCTGATTTTCATGTGGGTATTTATTTTCTATGTATACTGTACATAGTTTAAAAGGAATATATGTATACTAGAAAGAGCCTTCATTATGTTAAATTCCTATAAACTTAGTTTAAAAGTTTCCTCGATTGACCAGACTATCAAGGGATGAATTCCTGCTGATCACAACTCGCTTTCCATTCCTTTTGCTGCCATGCTCTTTTCCCCCAGGTTTGATCAAAAATTTTCATGATTGGGTCTTCCCATCTTTTTTTACTCCTCTGGGATACCATTTGGTGACTGCTGCTGTCCAATGCCCATCTGTCATTCATGAAACGTGTCCAGCCCAGCGCAATTTCCTTTTATGATATTCAACAACAGCTTCATTGATTCCGCTTTGTTTTCTTATCTGGGTGCTGGAGATGTAGTCACGATGTTATACCTTTAGCATTGATCTTTCCATGGCTCTTACGGCTCTCGATAGTTCTTTGGCCTTCCTTTATTACCATGTTTCACTCCCATAGAGAACCGCAAGTAGTTTAAAAGTAGTGATCTGAATACTGATAGCACAATTGCACAATTTTGAAGTGATTACAATTTTACTTTGATTTCTGTTATTGTAGTTTGCTGACGTATTCAAAATAGGATATATCAAACCCTTCTTTCAGGATGACCAGTCCTACTTAACATTAGTTCTGTTACCTTTAAAATACACCACCATTAGAGAATCTCAGAGCATTCTTTGCTCACTTGGTCTTGGTTCCTCCTGTTCCCTTTCAACATGAAGTGGAGAGTTGTTGTACATACTGTACAGTAAAACCCCGACTTACATATGCCTCGAGTTACATAAAATTCGACTTACATAATGATTTTGTGCTAAAACCATGTTCCGATTTACATGATTACCTATGGGTTTGCTTCGAGTTACATAATGATTCTTTTTCCTATGGGTTTGCTTCGAGTTACATAATGATTCTTTTCCCTATGGGTTTGCTTTGAGTTACGTAAAAATTCATTTCCCTATGGGTTTGCTTCGATTTACATACAAATTACATTTTTCATATGGGTTTGCTTCGAGATACATAAAACGATTTACGCAAAAGCCTATGGAACTGACTTTTTTCATAAGTAGGGGTTTTACTGTACTTGGTTTGGATACAGAAGATAAATGTTCAGCTGCCTGTAAAGCTCATTGGGTAGCTCTAACCATATTTCTTTCTCTAAGTAGAGCTAGATGTGCCAGTTGACATGGCACTAATAAAGATAACAGTAGCCCCATGCTGATTTGGTCTTCCCACTCCTGTAAAATTTCGCTGAGCATGTCATACAGTTTGGAACAGACTGAAGGGGGGTGGGTTTTGTTTTAAACTCTCTGTCCTTTGCTTTCATTGGTATGGAAAGCATATGATAAAGACAGATAAGTTGGTGTGGGACTGCCACTATTTCTCACATTCTCGTATATTTGGCATCTAATCCACCCTCATCCGTAATAAACTCCACAACAACGTTTTGAGACAATACTATTCTGAATTTTGCTTGAGGAAGGGTGGCATACAGACATAGTACACAAAACATTCTGTTTAGCCTCACTCTAATCAGAAAACTGGTGACTTTTTAAAAAAAAACACCACACCTCCATTTTGTCCTGATGAAAGCAGCCAGTATTTACTACACCATCTCAGTCTTCTGAAATTCTAAAACAAGAAATATAATTGGAAATTACAGTAATTCATCAAGAAAGAAAATGGCACTGACTTCCCATAGTAAAGGTAAAGGTTGCCTCAAGGGTTCAGTGCTGCTCTCTATTTATAGCCAAAGAGCCAGTGCTGTCTGTGTCTGCAGATGTTTCCGTGGACATGTGGCAGGCAGGCCTCAACACCGGAATGCAACGAATGCTATTTACCTTCCCACTGAAGTGGTCTCTATTTATCTACTTGCAATTTCTTGCTTTCAAACAGCTAGGTTGGCAAGAGCTGGGACAGAGATGGAAGCTCACTTCCTCATGCAGTACCCGAGAATTGAACGCTGACCTTACAGTCAGCGAGTTCAGAGTCTTAACCACTTGAGCTACCTCAGTCCAGAGTAGACAAAACCATATTTAACTTATTTATTGATGTGTTTGTTATTAGTTTTATTTTGAATAGCAAGCTTTCATTACAACATTGCCTCCAATATATGTTTACTTAGGAAACTTTAACATTCTATCATTGCTACTTGTATAACGAGGTGAAGATGGTAGAAGAAAGTTATTTCTTTTATTTCAGCACATAAAAGTTGGTAACAACCTGAGTATAGGCATTTTCCTTCTTCAGAATGCCAATTGTATTACACCTGCGTTCTTGTCACCACCTCACAATTTTAAAATTAGCTAAGCAACTCAGTAGACTCAGAGTTAATATGTGGACTCTTCTGCTTGCAGTATAATTTAATATACATTAAGATTTTATCCCTTGACCATTTGTTCCACCTCCCATTCCAGAAGACTTGTTTCTGAAAAAGATTGGTCTATGAGGAATTATCTGGGAGTATAGCCAAGATACCTCCAGAGTGAGCCTTATGAAATGAGCAGATCTCCAATGCTACAAAATCTATAACAAAAGCAATTATGTAGAAAGCCTGCAGAAGACAGAGTTTTCCTGATGAACAGGAAACATGTAGCACATTTTAATCGATTAGAAAGCTTTGTGTATCTGTTGTCCTGCTGAGAGAATGAGTAGGTAGAGTTTGGTAGATACAGGCCAAAGAATGAAATGTTAACAGGTAGAGGATGGAGGGCTGGTGGTTGATCGACAATAAACAATTGAATGTGAGGTTCTTTCTTTTAAAAAGTGTCTGGATTTGTTTGGGAAGGTACAGAAATCAAGTGGCATAAAGATGATTAACAACTGGCATGGTGCTACCTAAGAGACTTTATACCTTTTCTTTTGTACATGGCTTTAAAATCGGAGGAAGAATGAGAAAAAAAGTTAATCTGGTGGTTTCATAAAGGTGGTGGCAGTGGTCTGACATCCAGTGCCTTTTCCCTGTAATTTGGGAGATTGCATCATCCCATTCTTCCTCAGTGTTCTCTTTTCTCTTTTGAAAACACACCACTCACAGCAGCTCCCCAGGTGGCTTAGTGGTTAAGACACTAAGCTGGAGACTGGAAGGTCAGGTTTTGATACCGGAGGGCTGGACTTGGCAACATGAAAGGAGCCTCATTCGGGCGTCCCCTAATCTCTGACATGAAATTATCATTACGACACTCACAAACTATTTGAGATGCCTAATGGAGGCTCAGGAAGGAAGAGAAATAGGACAAGAAGTGGTCATGCCTCTATTATTTGCTTTTGCTTTTATCCTAATAGAGTTTTTATTGGGATGCCTGTGTTCTGATAGATTTATTGGTCTGTTTAAATATTAAATGCCATGATGGTAATTCAGTGCCGTGGGTGATGGGTGGGCTGTATATTGTCATTTCCTCCAATAATAATAAACATATTTTCCTCCTCCTCCTCTGCTATATAAATGGAATTGATGTAGTTTGTTTCATCCCAGCACTCCTCAACATTGTTGTTGGCCCTGCAGTTGAGTACTTCCAGTGAGTAATGACTACCTTACTTCCAAGTCTTTGTTCTAGCTCTGGGGTCCTCAACCTTTTAAAGCCAGGGGCCATGTCACACTCCCTCAGACTGTTGAGGGACCAGACTGGTGGTCCCCCCACCGGCACTGCCACCAAAGACAGCAGCGCAACCACCCCTGAGCCCACTGTACCCTAAAAAGCCTCACCACTCCCCCACCACTCTCCTGCTTACTGGCCTGGAGGAGCTGCGCCATGTAGGTGAAGGAAATGCACCCATAGCCGCCAGAAACTGATGCCTCTAGCCGAAATCCGGCCGGGCCTGCGGCCACAGCTGCGGCTGCCTCGATCCTTGTCTCCTCCACTTGGCTTGGTGTGTCCTTAATGGCGCTCCATAGGGCAGATCTTGTAAGACTTACGACATCCACCCTGCTACGGAGCGCTGTTAGGGACATGCCAAGCCAAGCAGAGGAGACAAGGATTGAGGCGGCGGCTAGAGTGAGGGCACGGGCCAGATGATTTGGTGCCATGGGCCAGATCCGGCCCATGGGTTGTAGGCTGAGGGATCCCTATTCTAGCCTCTTAGCTAGGCCATGAGTTCCAGTTTCTTTTGTATGGTGTAGCAGTAACAGAAGAGAAAGCATTGGCGAGCTGAGCTGCATCGATCACCAAATGGATTGAGGCATATCCCTTCAGTGCTCAGTAGAAATGAAGGGTTCAGCCTAGTGAAATGGCTTTCTCATCTGCATTCTTGGGTCACTGGAGTAGTTCTGTCAGGTCTGACCAAATCATAATAGCAGTACATGCCGAGTCTTTGCCTGCTGTTCCTATTTGAATCCCCATGTTTTCTCTTTGGAGGAGAATTGAATGATTTTGAAAATGAGTACTGGACCATAGTGGATCCAGGATTCAAACATTTTATTGTTGCAGTGACACTGGAAAGGGATGTTGCCAGATCAGTACCAGATAAAGTAGTGTTTATCACAAGAATCCAGTCAGCCCTGGCTTAGATACAAAACTAATTGAAGTGACCTGAGCAAATGTGTCTAGCTTAATTTACAAGGTTATTTGGGGGAGAGCATGACCTGTTTCACCTGAGTAGTCTTGGTCTTCTGGAAAGCTGATTGGAGCTTGCAGCAGTATCTAAGGAGAAGAAAGGTGAGTTGAAGATATGATCAAAGATCTCTTGGTTCCAAGAAACAGCTATGGGGAATTCATCAAAGTATCTGAGGCTGAGACTTTGCATGTGTACGAATCTCTCCTTGATGGGCTTTATGATTGCATGAGATTTTCCACTGTGGTATAGATTTTGGCTGCATTGACCTCAGTTTCCAAGTTAGTTTTGAAGTCTGAAAATATTTCATGATGCTGTTTAGCTGAAAAAGTGTCTTTACTTCGCTTGAAAGAAAGAGGCTATTAAGTGTAACTGTGAGAACTAGAGGGACCTTGTGTAGAAACTGCTCTTGGAGAAAGTTATAATATTATTGAGGCAGAGACTGTGAATTGCAGAGGCACTAGATCAACTCAGTCATCCTTAGAGTATAAAACCAATTTAATTCTGCATCCATTTTAAATATTAGTTTAACAGGATGAATTGTTACTAAATGCAGTTGAAGTTAAGTAGACTAGAAAAATTTCTTTTGGGGTACGGGGGTAATCTTCTTGCTGAAAGTTCTTGCTCTGTCTGTAACAAGAGCAGTATATGGTAAGGCAAAGATGTTTCCCAAGTGATATTCATATGCTGACTTCAAGCTCAGTTGACAGTGTCTGTGTTGCAGATCTATGCATCAACTTGCAGATATGACTTAGCCATAAATTCAGGAGTATAGAGTCTAGGTTTGAGAAAATGTACTTTTAGGGATGCTCCTTCAGAAGATTAAAAAGATAGAAATGGGTATTTTATGGATGTGAAGAAATTAAGATGAAAGGAGGCATGCTTAGACGATTAT
The DNA here is from genome assembly GCA_035047305.1 of Bradypodion pumilum. Lineage (NCBI taxonomy): Eukaryota > Metazoa > Chordata > Lepidosauria > Squamata > Chamaeleonidae > Bradypodion > Bradypodion pumilum. The sequence goes on along the minus strand of JAWDJD010000005.1, from coordinate 36,918,818 downwards.
GAAAAACACAGACATGCGTGCATGCATTCCCCTCTCTAATCCAGGGATTCTCAACCTGTGGTGCCATTTCATGTGGTCCTCCACTGCCTCCACCACACCCGGAAGTGCCATGTGGTGGAGGAAGGGCAAAATGGCCGTCTGGCCCCTGAAGCTGTCTAAGAGAGCATGACCCGGCCCCCGGCTTTAAAAGGTTGAGAACTACTGATCTAATCTAGCAATCTTGGAGGGGAAAATGGTCAATCTCCTCTACATCCTTTTCTTTACACTGCAGTCCAATGACACATTTATGTGATATTGTTTCTAGCTGGCATGTGAAGAAGGAGGGCGATTGGTTTGGTTTGGCTTAGCATGCGGTGTATGGTCTAGTCTGCTTTGTGTTTTGTTTTCCTCTGTTGGACTGATATGCATACGTATGTACACCTATCTTGCAGTAGTGATAAAAAGGGGGAGGAGGAGGAATCTAGAGCACAAAATGAAGACTGGATGAGGCTCAAGGCTTGACGGAAAATCTGCTACGTTGCATGCCCTTCCCCCACAATGGAAAAACGAGTAATGTCTGTCTGTGGAGCACTGGCACGCTGCTCTTTCAAGGTTTACAGTTGCTTCCAAGACATTCAGCACTCTCGCCAATTGATTCCATATGCTTTTTCGACCGCCAAGCACTTTCCCAGCATTCCTTTCTTTCCCCGTCTCCTGTTTTAGCTGGCTGAGGATTTTGCAGCTTTCTGCTGGCTTCTTGGCTTTCTTTTGGAATTGCTTGCTTTAAGATTGGAAAGGGCAGGAGAGCTGTGTATTTGCTGGTTCTGTCCACATAAAGAGGTACAAAATGTCTTTTGTTTTCAAGAAAAATGACCAATTTACCAAGGATTAAATATTTTTGATGTTACCAGTCTTTACACTGGATCATACAGTCTCAATAGGACCGAGGACCAGACTTGTGTGTGTGTGTGTGTGTGTGTGTGTGTGTGTGTGTGTGTGTGTGTGTGTGTGTATTTAAACACATATGCTCTGGAACTGCTGCAACTTCATGAAAACATTGAAAACCTCTCCCCCCCCCCCCCAGTGCCCCCAGAGGATAGCATTGGGTTTATGCTTGCAAAAGAAAGTGTTGAATGACTCCTTGCACAGGCTTCAAAAACACCACACTATGCATATACCACAGTACACATACACCACAGGGACTGCGGTGACTCAAGTGGTTAAGATGCTGAACTTGAAGACTGGAAGTTTGGAGTTAGATACCTGAGTAATGCACGACGGAGTGAGCTCCCGTCTCTGTCCCAGCTCCGGCCAACCTAGCAGTTCGAAAGCAAGAAATTGCAAGTAGATAAATAGGGACCACTTTGGTGGGAAGGTAAACAGCTTTCTATGCACTCTGGTGTCTAGGCATGCCTGCCACATGTCCACGGAAATGTCTTTAAATGCAGACAGCGCTGGCTCTTTGGCTATAAACAGAGATGAGCACTAAACCCTGGAGTTGGATACTATTGGCTTTCAAGCAAGGGTGACTTTTACCTTACTTATACAACGAGTGCTGAATATATGGTAGAAGGCAGTGGGACTCTAGTTATAGGATTAGCAACAGTAAACTTTCTCAAGGTTTAGACATATGAGTCCATCTATTTAAGAAGTCTAGGCTTCTGTTCCTGAATATTTATGAAGTTTGACTGTGTTGTAGAAATAATGATGGGAATGTGTGGGACATTGCTAAGAGAAGGGCATGCTTTGTTTTCATCTCAGCTGGTTAGCATTGCCACTAAATAATAAAGCCTTCATGGTATCCGCTTTATGTGGTGTTTTTGCAGGTAACTAGCTTGGTGTCACATTGATCATTTGAAAGTTGCTTGTTAAATGTGTTGAGTTGACTACTTATGGCAGGATCATTATGGAGGTAATCAGTGGGCAAAACAGTCATAATGCAAAGTGGGAGATATTGAATCTAAGCTTCTGCAATAATATGTGCCATTTTGGTGATATACTTTGTTTTCCTTCCAGACTTGCAGGGAAAACACTGTACTTCTGCTCATAGAACAACTTTGGTGTTGGTTTTTGTCTATATGTTATTGTGGCCTCTTATCCCCTAATGGGTTGTTAGCGAAATATGGAATGGTTGGATGCTTCTTCTTAACAATAATAATATTAGGTTTGTTTCAGAGCCAATACTTTATGTGTTTGTTATGTACTTCAGTTTTTGTGTTGTGTCCCAGAGACTCTGGATAGATTATAGTAACTCCAGAGCAACTCAGCTTTCTAAAAATATAACAACCTTGAAAACATTTAAAAATAAAATTCATAGTATGACGCATGGCCTGTCAATTAGTTTAAGGGGCCTATCTTGGAATTCTGAGCATATGAAAGTACTGGAAATGCTGATGAAATGAGAAAGTTATTGAATTTTCACTTTAAAGCTAGACTTTTCATATGCAGTAACCAAATGTTAGGTTCTTCTACTTCCTTCAGTAGTTTATGCAGCAAAGTGTATCACAGCTTAAAATCCCAATCAGTAAAACAATACAAACTGTGCAATGATGTAATCTGTGAAAAGCAAATAAAGTCCATTAATCAATTTCCCCTTTCGTGTGGATCATTTGCTCTAGGATGTGTATATTTTAGCTGTGGAGTTTGATTCACATGGATATTCAAATAACATTTGTATTTGAGAATACAGAGGGACATTTGGTACAGCTAAATCGGTAATTATCTCAGTGCATTTGTTTGGATAGTTTTACTTGTTCCAGTATACTGTTGTTTTCATATTGCAGTTTTTCAGGTATTAATAGGTACCTCACTTCAACTCCCAACTCTACTGTTTTATGCTTTTCTGAATCTGTGAGAATAAAAGAAAAATAATAATAATTGATTTGGCTAAACTAACTGGATTAAGTGTAACCACAAAGTTCTCACATCAGTATAATAAAGATTTTGTTGTTGTTTACTTATTACTGAGATTATGAGAGGTACCCCAACTATAGCTTGAGAAGTTTAATATTCTCTGTCTAAGACAAGCCACTATTGATGTATAAGATGCACCCCCTCCATTAGAATGTTACAAACAAAATAAACATGCTAATGAGAACTATGAAAATTATGTCACAACTCCAGTAGAAGTTTTAGCTCAGCTGTATGTAGTGGTCAAGCAGCATTTTTATGGAGAATAGTGAAAGTCAAACTGAAGGTTAAGACAAATATGACTTTGTGGAGAAGAAGCTGTGCGGCAGGATGTGTTGGAATGAAGAGTTGGCTTAAAGTGGTAGATCATAAGAGAGTAGCTTAATTTTTCAGATGAGAATGTGCTTGTTTTGGTTGCATTGAAATAGAAAGGCAAACCAAAAGTAGGTATTTCTGCCATACTTCCAGATGAATGTATAAGCAAACTATGATTTAGACAAGTTTGTCTGTTTCTATCTTCAGAATACTCAGCAGTCAGATTCACTGTTGATTCCTTCTGAGCATATGTCGCTGTATTTTATACAGCCATATCATTCATCTGCACAAAGTAGTACTGTATTATCTTGAGTATTGTCTTGGTGTTGACGCTAGGACTGGGAAATCTTTTAGTAGTTTGCATTGGAAATACTTCGGCCAGTTAAGAAAATACATAATTGCAGCGTTCTGTATTCATACTGGGTGATTATGCATCATGATATGTCCTAAGTGTTGACAAAAATTATGTTTGTGTGTGTGGGAGAGGATGAGACAAACAAACCAGAACCATTTTATGAAGGTCTTAGAGCTGTTATACCAAAAAGTAGCACCTAATTTCATAATGGAAACTTTAATCTATAATAGGGTAGGGGGGCTGCAGAAATTTTGTTGGAAAACGCGACGGATACAGAATCAATTTGGAGAATGAATAATATAATGTGAAGAAGTCATAAACACTATATTTAGACTACCACCAAGGAGACTGAATGTGGAGATCCTACAAGACAATACTAGTTACATTTAAGCAACGATGACCCAAATCTTCTTGTATAGGTTATGAAAGTATATTGGAAATGGCATTATATGCAGCACAGATTGTCACTGATTAAACAGTTCACATTTGGATTCCAGGTTTTATATGAAACCACCTGACTCATACACAGTTGGAAGTAAGGTTAAGCTATGAGGAATCAAAGTGAGGTCTCTTTAGTTAGTTGCAGTCTGTTGCTGCAGGTTAGTACTGTTTCCCTTACTCTGAGAAAATTTTTGCAAGAAGGGTTTGGCCTGTATAATCAACATCCTGGTTAATCAGAAGGACTGGTCAATATTAGAAGAGATTAGCCCTGAGTGCTCCTTAGAAGGACAAATAACAAAGATGAAGTTGAAGTATTTTGGACATCAAATGAGAAGAGAGGATTCACTTGAGAAGGCCTTGATGCTGGGGAAGGTGGAAGGCAGAAGAAGAAGGGGACGGCCAAAGATGAGATGGCTAGATGGTATTGTAGACACAATGGACACGGGGCTGTGTGGACTAAGGAGGATCGTGGAGGACAGAGGTGCCTGGAGAGCGATGGTCCATAGGGTCGCAAAGTCGGAATCGACTGTGCGACTGAACAACAACAACAAATGTAAATTTGGAACATAGTACCAATAGCAATTACACTTGTATCCCACCAGATAGCTCTTAATGACTCTCTGGGCGGTTCCCAAGTTAAGTAGTGCTCTGCCCCCAACATGCTGGTTACTTAGTTTACCAATCTCAGAAGGATGGAAGGGTGGGTCAACTTTGATCCCTGTCATGATCAAACTGACAACATTTTGGCTGCAGTACAGCAGTATAACCACTTGTTCTACCAGGGCTCCTATAAACGAGATACTTAGGGAGTGGGTTCACCAATTTCATATCCCCAGTGAGCTTCCATGGGTGAGCAGGGAATCAAACCCAGATCTCTCTAGTCTATCACTCTATACACTACACTACACTGGGTGTAGTATTATAATTCGCCTTGTATTAAATACTTTTTTTTTACAAAATAAAAACAGGAAAAGCATGTAAATTAAACTACAAAATTAAACTCCAGTTGCATAGATCAGGGGTCAGGAAACCTGTCTTTCCAGAAGTTCTTAGATTTCAGTTCCCAGAAACCCTGATCAGCAGATTTACTGACTTGGACTTCTGATAATTGAAGTCCAAGAACACCTGGAAAGCCAAGTTTGTACATTCATATGGCTCATATGTAAACACAATTTGTTTTAAACTGCAAAGGTGTTCATAGATTTGGTCAGCAACTACCTCTAAGATCAACATATACATTTTTGGTCATGCAGATTTTTCCTGTGGTATACGGTACCTGGCTAGAAATATCAAAATGTGACAGAATGTGTCAAAAGTGTTTGGCATTAAATTGTATATATGATAAAATACGTAGGGATGTATGCTTTTGTGCATGTAGACAAAGTATTGGTTGTGATTAGAACGTTCCATATGACATCATTACTTATGAAAGTATTTAATATTAGGCCTATAGTTAGATCTTTTGTGAAGCATTTCAGAAAGATGGCACTTCCATCTCTATTATATATTTGTACAACTACTGTATATAGAATTATTGCATCAAAGTTTATAGAATCCAGTGTGTGTGTGTGTGTGTGGTAATTCTTCTGCTTCCTGTGAAAGAAACAATGGAGTTCAAAGAACTTTGTTTCTTATTACCTGTATAGCAGGTGCAAGGGAACATTATTCATGGGGGTGAAGGAGGATGAGGCCGCGGCCGCCCACTATATACATTAATTTCATGTATGGGAGAACATTATATAAATCTAATCCACCCACCAGCACATCTTTTTTATATATAAAGAACAGTGAAACAAAGGAGGAGGAAACACTGTAATTCTCTATAGAGATACAGTACCATCTTATGCAAGTAGGCATTGAGCTCAACCCTGTAGCAATTGGTTTTACTAAGTAAAACTGACCATTATTTTGTGGCTTCTGTATCTACATCTATGCATTCTATTAGTGAATGCTCTCTTCTCTTCCTGCTACAGGCATGCTTGTTCACATGTCTCCCAGGGGACACTAGCCAGATATACTAGTGTCAGAACAAATGTGGGACTTGACCAGCTTCTGAATTGGCATTAGTGAGAGTTTTTCTGAATTTAACATAGTTTTGTTCAAAAGGAGAGGTGCAGGACATTTGATAAAAGTTATGAAAGGGTTCTCCTCCTGGATCATAGCCTGCATCAGTTTCTGTGTATTTCCCGCTATAAAGATACTTTGTATATTGATTGTCTTTAGTGAACCCCAATAGTAATCTTATGTTACCTTATGTTGCCTTATGTTAAAGTTCTATTTTCTAATGCTCTGTCTTTCTCATTGTTACAACCTGCTATGCTGTTTCAGATCTATGAAAATACAGTCTTTAAAGTGCCACAACATCTTTGGGTTGGGTTTTTCCCCCTGTTCTGTTTTATTTACTCTCAGATATTTCAAGATAGTGTGTGTCTGTGTACAGATAATATTTCTAGCATATAAAAATGGTGTGAGTGCATTCTGTATTTCAGGTGCACAATGGAGGATTTCATGTCTGCACTAAATGAAATAACCTCAGTGCCTTTCAAATTGTACAAATACTGTAATGTTTTCCCCCAATCCGAGGATGATATTTTGCTGGGGGAAAATAATGATTAAAAAGTCTTAATATACAATACAGTACATTGTAAGCTTCCTAGATTGCTAAATGACGGGACATTAAAGACAGTATTTGGATTAATTAAAGTGCTGTGTGTCTAAGGACTAAGATGTGTTTAGGAAGGAAATGGCAAAGTTATGCTCCTGTAGAAAGTAAATCCCATGTTTGACCCTCACTGCATACCCTATTTCTTTTGCTGGAAAATTAGCGGATAAAAAGTATACATCCTTTTGTTTTTGTTATAGCCAATTTCACCACCATGTGTAAATCAGTATTGTGGGAAGTTTAAAAAATTCTGTGGAACTCAGAACAAATGGAAAACAATATCAGTAAGCTTTTTAGTCTGCATTTATTTCTTGAATTTCTTTTTTAGTGCTTTAGTTCTGTCTCCCAAAGTACGCATGTTGGTAGCATTCATTCTTTGTTCCTTTCTAGGATACATTCCTTTTATTGAAGTGTTTTTATTAATACTGAGGTGGGCAGCCTTTGAAACTGAGTCTTAGGATGCTTAACCGCATGGGGTACATGAATATTTTGTGTATGGTCCTGATTTTGGAACATGTACATAAATATATGTCTCTACAAACCCTGGTGTTGGACAATGGATAGTTGGTGTTTAAAATAATCATAACTCATTTAAGTCCTGATCTGTGTACAGATAGTTTGTATGCCAATTTAACAGCTATCAAACAGTTGATACAACTGTAGTAACATTTGTTGGGAAATAGTATTAAAAGCCCATTGTACTAGCACAGCAATCTCTGTGGGGTGCCACAAATTGAGGGATAAATATAATTAATGTCTTGTTTGAATGTAGTGATGCTTATGATTGGCAGAGAGAGCCTGAGTCCATGTTCTTCATAACTTCCTCTTTTTTGAAAATGAGTCAAAGAATAAAAATCTACCAAAACAATACATTGATTTTATGTAATAAAAATGTTGTCAGATGGTTTAAACACTTTCATTTAAGATCAAACTCAAATTCTTTGATTGCTAAAGTGACGATATAGTTAAATTAATCTTTTACAAATATTGTAAGGTTTTCTACATAATATCAATATTTTTATAAACATAGACTCTGTGTTTTAAAAAAGCAGTTCTTTTCCTTGACTTTAATTCTGAAACAGGACTTTCAGATGATAATCGCAACAACGAAAACCCCAACTAATTAAAAAGTATATTTAAAACCTCACTAGATCACATAGTACTGTCTGATCTTCAGCATGTAAGATGGAGTCTTGGGACAGATGTACATAGTGACATCTGCTAATTGTGCCTTGATTGTGTTTCTGTTTGGCAGTTCTAGTGGTTAGTTAGTAAAGGAAGCTTTCCTCTGCTGTAATGCTTGACCATGACTGTTTTATGGTTGAGAGCATGCCAGGAAAAAGGAGTAGGTCTTAGTGGTTAGGATTCTAAAATTGATGACTTGAAGGTCGGCAAGTCAGCAGTTTGAGACCTGAGTGCTGCATGACAGAATCAGCTCATCTCTGTCCCAACTCCTGCCAACCTAGCAGTTTGAAAGCAAGAAATTGCAAGTAGATAAATTGGTTCTCCTTCGTATAGTTTGTGAATCCACACTCATGGGTTATGCGCCTGCGCAGAACGGCCGATCGGAGGCTTGAAAAGCTATTGGTCAAAAGTTTTGGCGGTAAGACCGCCCACCGTACCGCCCACCCTGAGGCGCCCGCGCGCCATTTTACCTCAGTTCTCTTCTTTCCGCCGTAGCAGCAGGACGATCGTTGAGAGCTTCCTCAATTTTTTCGCCCTTCTGAGGGAAAGTCTTTTTGGCAAATCTTAACAATTTTTCTCGGTGATCTTGTCCTCCGGGCAGGATCGCCACCCCGGCTCTGTCTCTTCTCTTGAGTGGATTCAGTAGCCAATTTTTCGCATCGATCACCGTCTCCCCCCTCAAGGGGGTGGCGGCTGGTCGGCCCTTCGGGGTACTTGTCTCCAGAAACTTCCACTGGAAGAATTTTTTCCGCGGTTGATGGCTGCAGCGTTTAAACAGTGCACGGCTTGCCTTAAGAAGTTTCCGGCTTCCGACGGACACAGCCTGTGCCTTTTTTGTTTGGGAGAGTCGCATCAGAGCCAGTCTTGCCCGCATTGCAAAAAGTTTACGCGCCTCGCGGTGCAGAACCGAAGCAATCGCCTCAAGGCTCACCTGATGGAGCTCGCTCTGGCTCCCGCCGCGTCCGCCTCCACGGCCGCCGCTGCCGCTCAACCACCGCCGGCCTCTTCCTCCGTGCTTCCGATGAGGAAGAAGAAGAAGAAGGACAAGAACGGTGAGAAGAAGCGCAAGCGTGGGTCGGAGAAGAGACGGTCGCTTCCCCCCACTCCGCGCACACCCGCCTCTCCTGGGCCTTCGCCGCCGTTCTCGACTGCCCGATGTCCTTCTCCGGGATCCTCCATCTGGGGAGGACGGTCGTCTTCCGGGTCACCTGAGAAAGGACGCAGGGCTGGGGCTCCAGCTCGCCCACCTCAGGTGCTCTCCTCTCCTCCTCGGGGCAGAAATTCCTCGCCGAGGCAGGCCTCCGTCTCTCCACGGCCCAGGACGCCGACGGACGAGGCGGTCGTCACCGTTCCGACGACCGTTTCGCCGACACCGACGCCGGCCACCGTTTCGGCTCCCACCGTTTCGTGGGCCACCATCCCGCCGGCCACCGGAGCTCCACCGCCAGCGGACTCGGACGCGTCTCAGATGGCCCTCGTCTGAGAGATGTTCCAGGTCATGGCGTCGTTTGCGACCAGGTTCCAGACCTCCACGCCTGCGGCCTCTGCGGCTCCGGTTCCGACCACCGCAAGCCCCGGGCATCCCGGCTCTGCCGCGGCCCCACCGACCTCCCGTGGGTCGAGTGCCCGCTCCGCCGGCCCACCCAACCCGTCATGGTGTGGTCCGGACGTTGATGCGGTGGACGCCCATCCCGCCGGCCCGCCCAGGCCGTACTGGCGCGGTCCGGACGTGGACGAAAGACTGCCTCCCTCGTCCTCCGATGAGTCCAGCTCGTCGTCGGAGGAGGACGAGGGAGACGTCGACGCCGAGCGCACGCCGGAACAGGCCATCGGCTCAGTGGACCCACCGCGTGGTGAGGACCAGCGCTCACTGACCGCCATGCTCACGAGGCTCGGCACCGCCCTCAACCTGAAGGTCGACCAACCGCCGTTGGAGGGTGAGGATCAGATGACCGCGAAGCTCGACAGGCGTGCTGTGCGGCCGGTCCACATAACCATGCTCCCCTCCATGATGACCACGGCGAGGGCGACGTGGAAGAAACCTTTGGCGGCACACTCCGTTTCGTCCAGGCTCGACAGCATGTACCGGGTCCTGGACGAGAACGTCGAGTTCTTGCAGGCGCACCCCCTGCCGAATTCCCTGGTGGTCAAGGCCTTCCAGCATAGGACGGCCACCAGCGGATTCCCGGTCCCGTCGACGCCGGAGGGAAAGAAACTGGACGCGGTGGGGCGTAAGTTTTACGCCACCGGCTCCCTATTCTTTCGGGCCGCAAACTATTCGGCCGCCATGGGCCTGTACCAATCTCACCTCTGGGAGCAGGTGAAGGTTGAGACGGCTAAACTGCCCGCCGATGCCCAGAAGAGGATTGACGCGCTGGCCACCGAGGGTGACTTCGTCGCCGAGCAGCTGATGCGCACTGCCCGGCATATCAACGATTATGCGGCAAAAGACATGGCCTCCGCAATCTACCTCCGTCGCCATGCTTGGCTCAGGGACACCTCCCTCGATGACGCTATGAAAAAGCTCATCGAGGAGTTTCCCTTCGACGGGCAGGGCCTCTTCGGTCAGGACACCGATAAGGTCCTGAATGAGATGCGCCAGACCAGTTCCACGGCGAAGTTCCTGGGGCTCACCACGCCGGCAACTTCCACCAGGCCGAGGTTCCAGCCCTTCACACGGCGGTTCCAGGGCAACCCACAGCAGCAGGGACCGACGGAGCAGCCTAGATCCAGCTCCTATAAACAGCGGCGACAACACAAACCCCGCTACCGGCCCTATGGACAGGACAAGCGTTCGACCGCGAGGCCCAAGCCCCGCGTTTGAAGCTGCGACGGCCGAGTCTCTCTCGCTCCACATCCCGTACCTCCCCCTCCGGAACTTCCTCCAGGCATGGTCGGGCATCACGGACGACCAGTGGGTCTTAAAGATCTTGTCCTCTGGCTACGCCATCGAGTTCGTGCGGGTGCCTCGAGTAGGAAAACATCGTCTCACCACCTCGTCCCCCCATTTGGAGGAAGAAATAGCAACCCTTCTCTCCAAGGGAGCCATCGAGCGGGTAGCACCGTCCGACTGGGACAACGGCTTCTACTCGAGGTACTTCGTGGTCCAGAAGAAGGACGGAGGCCTTCGCCCTATCCTGGACCTACGCCGCCTGAACAAATGCATCCACACCAGGAAGTTCCGGATGGTGACCCTACAGACCGTCCTCCCCCTCATCAACAAAGGGGACTGGTTCACAGTCATAGACCTCAAGGATGCCTACTTCCACGTCTCCATCCTCGAGGAACACAGACGGTTTCTCCGCTTCCGTATCGACCATTCCGTGTACCAGTACCGATGCCTACCGTTCGGTCTGGCCACGGCACCGCGGGTCTTCACCAAATGCATGGCTCCGGTGGCTGCATTCCTCCGCCAACGGGGCATCAGGGTCTTCCCGTACATCGACGATTGGTTGATCGTCTCCCCCACCAAACCGTCGGCCGTTCGGGACACACAATACACGGTTCACCTCATGGAGAGTCTCGGCCTCAGGATCAACTTCACCAAGTCGAAGTTGACTCCCTCCCAGCGCGTCGGGTACATTGGAGCGGTACTCGACTCGCTTACTACGAGAGCCTACGCCCCCCAGAAACGCTTACGGGACATTGCGCAGGGGGTGAGCGAACTGCGCACGAAACCGTGCATCCGGGCGAAGAAGGCTCAGAGACTTCTAGGCCTGATGGCCTCAACGACGGCAGTGATCCCCCATGCCAAGTTGAAATTCAGGTCCCTGCAATCGTGGCTCCTGCACGAGTTCGACGCACTTCGGGAGAGCCAATCCAAACGGTTGACCCCATCTCCAGAACTGAGGGACCAACTGCTGTGGTGGTCTACACCACTCAACGTGGCCACGGGGAAGAGTTTCTACCCCCCGCAACCCTCGTTGCAGATACTGACCGACGCGAGCAACCTCGGCTGGGGCGCTGCTTGCGGGACTCTCACGGTCAACGACACCTGGACACCGCACGAAACGGTGTACCACATAAATTGCTTGGAACTGCTGGCCATTTGGAAGGCTCTACGTTCCTTCGAGACTCTGCTCACCGGCAAGGCGGTTCAGGTGGCCTCGGACAATACCACGGCGGTGGCGTACCTCAACAAGCAGGGAGGAACACGGTCCACCACCCTCCTGTACCTTGCAGTACAGTTGTGGGAATGGTGTCTGGAGAGGCACATTTTCCCAATTGGAGTGCACATTCAGGGCACGCTGAATGTTTTGGCAGATCACCTGAGCCGTCTCACCTCCACGACCCACGAATGGGAGCTGGACGACGGAGTGTTCCAGTCCCTGTGCGAGGTCTGGGGGACGCCGAGCATCGACCTCTTTGCATCGGAGTCCAACAGGAAACTCAGCAGGTACTGCTCCAGAGCAGGCATCGGACTGAACTCCGAGGGCGATGCCTTCATGAAACGGTGGGATCAGGACTATCTCTATGCCTTTCCTCCGTTTCCTCTGGTCCAGAAGGTACTCACCAGGATGCACCAACACAGAGCCAATGCAATTCTGGTGGCACCGGTGTGGCCGCGCCAACCCTGGTTTCCGCTACTGTTGCGCATGTCGTCGCAGTATCGCACACTGCCGGAATCACCGACACTCCTCCAAATGGAGCAGGGCCAGCTGCACCATTCGGACCTGCCCAGCCTCCACCTCACCGCGTGGAGGATAACCCCAGACTGGCCAGGATCCTTGAACTAGCGCGGCGCCCTTCCACAAGGAAGTCCTACGCTTCCAAATACAGGCGTTTTTGTGCTTTCCTGGCCGCCCGGCAAACGCCCCCCACGCAGGTGGGACTGCAGGACATTTTAACCTACCTCCTCCAGCTGGCGGAGTCTGGCCTCAGCATCACCTCCATCCGAGTGCATCTCGCAGCAGTGGTAGCGCACTCTCCTGCTGGCTCGCCCGCTTCCGGGGCCTTCCGCGACCAAACGGTAAAGCGCTTCCTCAAGGGACTAAAGAACGCTTTTCCGCCGGCCCGGACACCGACGGCTCAATGGTCACTGTCCACCGTTCTTAACGCGCTCACCAGGACCCCCTTCGAGCCCATGGCTACCGCCGATGTTCGTCTCCTCACATGGAAGACGGCATTCCTGGTGGCCATCACGTCTGCACGACGAGCTGGTGAGCTGGTTGCCCTGCGAGCAGACGCACCTTTTCTCCAGTTCTTCAACGACCGCGTCGTCCTCCAAGCGGACATCACCTTCCTACCCAAGGTGGTCTCCAAGTTTCACATGGCACAAACTATCTCCTTGCCAACCTTCTTCCAGAACCCCACTAACGCCCAAGAAAGGACTTGGCACACGCTGGATGTGAAACGAGCTTTATTGTTTTACACCAGCAGGACAAGGGAGTTCAGGAAGTCGCAACGCCTCTTTGTGGCTTATGGGGGAAAGTCCAAGGGTGAACCCATCTCTGCTCAAAGGTTCTCCAAATGGATCACCTCTACCATCTACCTGGCCTACGAGTCAGCTTCACTGCCACCTCCACCGCATGTCAGGGCGCATTCCACCAGGGCGGTTGCCACATCCACTGCCTTTCTGGAGGGCACACCGCTTGAGGACATATGTAAGGCTGCCACCTGGTCCAGACCTTCCACATTTGTCCAGCACTACAGGGTGGACACCAGAGCCACTGCGGACGCCAGGCTTGGCCGTGTCGTCCTCACCAGAGGGCTCCGGACTCAACGCCCCTGACGGGTCCACCTACGGGTTCTTCAGCTCATCGTGGGATCATCTCATCCTACTGCCCACCGACCAAGTAAGTGTGAGCTTGCTAATCTCCCATGAGTGTGGATTCACAAACTATACGAAGGAGAAAGTTCGGTTTCACTTACCAGTGATAACTTTCGTTCTTCGAGTATATAGTTTGTGAATACACACTACCCACCCTGCCTCCCCTCTTGAGCTGCACGGATGAGATCAGTTGGTTTATCCTGTGCTTGGCTTAAGTATGGAACTGAGGTAAAATGGCGCGCGGGCGCCTCAGGGTGGGCGGTACGGTGGGCGGTCTTACCGCCAAAACTTTTGACCAATAGCTTTTCAAGCCTCCGATCGGCCGTTCTGCGCAGGCGCATAACCCATGAGAGTGTATTCACAAACTATATACTCGAAGAACGAAAGTTATCACTGGTAAGTGAAACCGAACTTACTACTTTGGTGGGAAGGTAATGGCATTCCATGCACTCCAGTGTCTAGTTATGCCTGCCACATGACCATGGAAATGTCTGCAGACAGCGCTGGCTCTTTGGCTGTAAACAGAGATTAGCACTGACCCCAAGAGTTGGATATGACTGGCTTTCAAGCAAGGGGGACCTTTATGTTTACAAAGGTAAAACAAAGGGATGTATCAACTTTTGTTCAAAAGATAAAGGTGTGCCTTTGTACAGATCAGTAATGAGATTCCACAGTTTTCTTGCTTATTACCCTCTTTTTTTAAAAAGAAAAGGAATGAAAAAATAGTTTTGTTCTGATGTATTCTGGAAGGAGTCTAGAATCTCATCTCAATAGACTGTTTTTTTTCTCTGGAAGTTAAATACATAAAGCTATAGATACCTTGACCTTGAAACTTTACCTTGATTCTATACATTAAATGTGCTAAAGCTATGAGAGGGGGGCCAGGGCTTTCAGGATTGTTTTCTTTTTCTGAGGAAGATGTTGAGCAGTGAATAAAGTAACCTGTTTGAACTAGAGGAAATCTGTTTCCACTTGAAAGAAAGTTTGCTTTCTATCCTGTTTCCATTTTTATTGATTTATTAAATGATCTTTTCTTTTCCTTACTCTGCAGGGTAACCAGGAGCCAACAGCCACTCCTGACACTATGGTTCAGCCATTCACTACAATCCCATTCCCACCTCCCCCACAGAATGGGATCCCCACAGAGTATGGGGTACCCCACTCTCAGGACTATGCAGGCCAGACCAGCGAGCACAATCTGACAATCTATGGGACTACACAAGCGCATGGAGAGCAAAATACAAATACAGCCACCACACAAAATGGATCTCTCACGGTATGTATGGCAAGGGATAAAGCCAAGTACATTGTTACTTATTTCAGATTTCATTGTCTACTATCTGGCATTATCTTTTTAAAATTATGTAGATGGATCTTGTGGCAGAAGGTAGATTTGCAGTCTTGGAGTGGTATCTTTTGCATGCTTTCATTTTTAATTTCTTTGTATTTCCTTTATAACACGACTGAGAAAACAATTTTTTTCTATCAGTGTGAAGAGACCTGATATGGGCAGTTTCAATTGAGCTGAGTTTCTTGTAGTTTGAAAGATTGGCCTTAAGAGGATAGCATCCTTAGATGTTGGGGAATTAATCCACCTTGTTTTTCCATAGCTGTTTTGTATGTTGCTGAGACCTCTTAATTGCCCAGATGGACTCTGGAAACCTTCCCACCTTTTATGGCCACCCTGTGGATCAGGTTCCCTTGCAAATCCCATTTTTGTACATGAATAAGTAGAAATGTAGTTTATACCAAACAGGGTAGTAGATGTTTAGAAGGCACTTGTACAGTCAAGTTGTCTTGACATGATTGGGTCTTGCTGTCCAGCCATTTGAAACGTACTACTCACACATGGCCTGTGTCAACACACTCATTGCATATATATGGTGCATGTCATGCGCTGTATGCTATCCTGGCTTGCTTCTAGTATGTAACAGAAAAGGAAGAGAATAGGGGAAGGGGGAGAGAGAAGGGTTGTCCAGTCCAAGTGATGGACCATTGAGAATCCTATAGGTCATTTTGCATACTGAAAAATGTTATTAAACTAGCAAAGGAGCCTACCATCTAAAATTTTGCTGGATCCAGCATGAATCTGAAAGGATTTGGTAATTAGACCTGTCCATTATGGAGTCCCTTGTCTTTTACTAACCATGCAGTTTTGGGTGGAAAATTTCTAGATCCCAGAAGACTTTGTTTGATAGGTATTTAACTGTGCAGTTTAAGACTTTCTCATTTTGCCTTTTTTGCAAAAATCGCAAGGCAGCATACACGGTTCTTTTCCTTTCCTTTACCTTTACAACAGCCCTCTGCAATAGATGGGTCTGAGCAAATGTGGCTAAATTCACCTGGAAAACACTGTGGCGGAATGAGGATTTGAATTCAGATATACTTGGTCTTTGACTGACAGATAAACTACTAGTTTAGAATATACTGCAGCAATGATTTAAGTAAATATGAAATTGAGAAATAACAGAATAAGTTGACAGCCAATCATTTATTTATTACAGTGGAACCCCGTGTAATGAATGCCTCATACAACGAAAAATTCATACAACGAAGAGGATTTGCGTAAACCATTATCCTCCTTTTAACGATTTTTTGTTGTTGTACTTAGCAATGCATCTCTATGGGTGGGATGCATTGTACAAGGAAAATCTCTATGGGATGCATCGTACAGCGAAAAGTTTTCATTGTACGATTTTCCCCACAGAGATTGTCACTGTACGATTCAATTCAATTCAATTCAATTTTTAATTTGTACCCCGCCCTACTCAGCTTGTAGGCCGACTCAGGGCGGCTTCCAACATAATTAAAGATACAACAAAGCAAAATATAATAAACATACAAAATGTCAATAAAAATAAGTATCATACAATCGGAACAAAAATGCAATGAACACAATTCCTATAAAAAAACAGCATATAAACAGAGTATCAGCAAACCCTGAAACACAGTAAAATTAAAGCAATCAGGCAAAAATACATCATAAATACAATAATCAGAGCATGACTACATAAGTCATGAATTGAGCAACAATACAATAATAATACGATGCATCCCATAGGGATTTTTGTTATATGAGACATGCTTTGTATAACGAAAAAAATTGTATAACGAAAGACATAGTGGAACCAACTATTTTTGTTATACTGGGTTTTTCCTGTATCTCTATCTTCTACCTTGTTAACATGCCTCCAGATTATCCAGACAAAAGCTTTATCCATCCATTAACTCTTGTTAAATCTTAACTTTGTAAGAAAGAGTGTTATGGTAGAATTTTGGGTGGATGTGTCAGATTTAATCTTCTAATGCTTTCATGTTTTCTTGCAGCGTATCCAACTGATAGCAGTGTTTTTCATCCTGATAAATCTTCCAGGAATGCAATGGCCTTGCTTAGTTAATGTTGCTTGGAGTTCTAATTCAGGTATATAGGGGTGTTTGGCATGATGTAGCAATTGCCTGAGGTGGACAGATTAGAGTACAAACAGAATAATGATCTTACTCAAAAGGCTGTGATGAGCAATCAACATTATAAGTTAATTATATTAAAATATTTCTATTTTTTCCAGCCATTTAACAAAGTTGCATTTTTCATTTGAAAAGAAAAAGAAGGTATCTTGATTCAGAGTGCTAATAAGACTTAACCAGCTCATATAAACAAGTACTGCGGTGACTTAGTGGTTAAGACACTGAAGTTGACAACTTGAAGGTCAGCAGGTTAGCAGTTTGAGACCCAAATAGTGCATGATGGAGTGAGCTCCTATCTCTGTCCCAGATCCTGCCAATCTAGCAGTTCGAAAGCAAGAAATTGCAAGTAGATAAATAGGAGCCACTTTGGTGGGAAGGTAACATGCCCTCCGGTGTCTAGGCATGCCTGCCACATGTCTACAAAAACATTGCATATGCAGACAGCACTAGTTCTTTGGCTAAAAACAAAGATAAACACTGAACCCTAGAGTCGGATATGACTAGCTTTTGAGCAAGGGTGACCTTTACCTTTACTAACTCATATAAACCTAATGCTTCAGTCCAGATTTAGAAGCCATTTCAGATACACTTTGCAGGGTGAGGCATTCTTGGTAGCCACAATAAGTGCTACATAATTAGGTGAAGAGCAGCTCTCTCCACTCCTAAGCTAGGAAGTACAATACTACATTAGAAATGTATGAGGTCTGCACGTGACAGTGAAGGAGATGAATACTGGACATGAAACTGGATCCCCTCTGTGGCAACGTTGAGTTGCCTGTATGTGTTTATGTTGGTTTCATCCTTGTCGAGACTTATTTAATAAAGTGTAGGAGAAATGAATAATGTGAGCCCTGATCTTAGCCACCAGCTGCTGCCAAGCCTTCTGTTCCTCTTCCATATTAGGAGCCATCTTCAGTGTACTGCAGAAAAGAGTAGTGCTGCATGTCATCAGCTAATAGAACTGTGAAGAGAATAGATGAGAGTGAGAATTGGGAATTGCTCATTTCAGCTGTCGGGCTTAGTAGACATAGATGGTTACCTAAAGAAGAAATGTCAGTCTTGCTTGTATTTTGGTACAGTATAATAATAATTCTAGGAAGAGAATATTCAGATGTGGTTTACCATTCTCTTCTTCTGGGGGTGCCCTAGGACTGTGCAGTTTGCCCATGGTTACACAGGCTGACTCTTCTCCTAGAAAGCACAGTGGGGAATCAAACTTCCAGCCTCTGCTTCCCAGCCAGATACCTAAACCACTGAGTTATAAATCATTTTAAAAGTCTGGCCAGGTTATTCTTCTATGGTAATAGAGTAGACCATACTGCCAGCGACTCAACGCCAATCATCAGGTGGCAGTTAACTGACCTGACAGTCCTGAGGACTAACAGCCTTGTTTGGCGAAGTCCACAGGGAAGGATGATGGTCCCCAAGTGGATGAGATCTCACTTGAATCCATCTTGATGGAGGGCAGCAGCTGGGGCTGATGAGGACTTTGTGTACCAAAAGGGCTAAAGACCAGAAAGTGACTCACAAAACTGGATCAGTGGTATGGGTATGCTGCGATGCAGAAAGCAAATGGAAGACAACTGCATTATATTAGTCCCAGGACAATTTTTATGGATGATTGTCGTGACTATAGCCAATATTTGGAATCTGATATGGCATGTGGTGAAGAAGAAGAAGAATCATTTTATCTTTCTTGAACTGTGATTTAATGAAAAGGTGGAACAAGTTGTTCACAATTTATATTGCTAGCTCTTCATTTTACACAAATGTTGATCAGGGGGAAAAGGGTGATCTCACAAAGACTGAAAGTTTCAAAGGATGGCCAGTTGAAAAAAATAGTATCACATAATATAGTTCAGGGGTTCCCAACCTTTTTGGGCTTGGGCCAGCCATGTGGTTGAGCAGGCCGGTCATGTGGTTCTTCCCACCCAGAAGCAAAAGTAAAACGCACCTGTGCATTTGCAAAACACTGCTGTAAATGCACCTGCGGCTGTTGCAAACGCATTTATGACAGCCACGGGGTCAATGTTTTGTGCATGCAGGGGCATGTTTTGCTTCTGAGAGCAGTGAGGGCTGGATGATTTTGTGCTGTGGGCTGGATCCGGCCTGCGAGCCGTAGGTTGGGAACCCCTGGAATAGTTTGTATAATTTTGGTAGGCTTGTTTTTTTTCCCCCTGTTATAACTTATGCTTGTCCAATACAATGTGGGTAAACAGGGTGTGCAGGGTAATTGAATGGTGTTTGTCAGGTTGTATGTGTCCTCTCAGTATGACCTTGAAAAGTTATTGCATTGTTTGTCATGATTTAACAAGGTGCTTGCGAGAAGACAATGTTCTCTGTGGTATAAATCCAGTAGTTTAAAACAAGGTTTAGAGAAAGGTTGTTGTAAGAAGGATATATGAACTAGAAAGCAGGTTCTGTGCAAATGATTAAATCAGACTCTAGGGCATTGCATGGAGACTGACACAGTTTCTATTTGTCCTGTGACTGTTACATCTGGCACAGGAAAAACCTGGAAAATGCATAACTCCCTTAGCTACTTGTAAAATCTATTGGAAAAGTAGGTGAGATATATAAATACTCTCCCAAGCCAATAGTCCTATAACTACTAAAGCCCCTGCTTAGTTTTGAGTCTGAAGCTGTCGGTTCATGTAAAAAAAAACCCTTTATATGCAAATCTTAGTTTTAGTATCTAAAACTAGAGCAGCTTATATTTTTATTCCTCAATGTGAGGTTGTGTTAATTGTGTCTCGGCACTCCTACTTTAGAATTAGTTTCCCAATGCTATGTTATGCTCAGTTTTAAATTCTTGTACAAATTCCTGCAAGAAGGTTGGGAAATATGTCCTTATTGGTAAAATAAGGGTTGGATAGTTGCTGTAACGGGGCTGCGGTGCCTCACTAGTTAAGAAGCTCACCTTGTTAGCTGGAAGGCTGGCAAGTCAGCAGTTTGAGACCTAGCAGATCGAAAGCAAGAAATTGCAAGTACCGTATAAACTGTACTTAAG
Source organism: Bradypodion pumilum (assembly GCA_035047305.1). Classification (NCBI taxonomy): domain Eukaryota; kingdom Metazoa; phylum Chordata; class Lepidosauria; order Squamata; family Chamaeleonidae; genus Bradypodion; species Bradypodion pumilum. The sequence goes on along the minus strand of JAWDJD010000005.1, from coordinate 36,898,726 downwards.
TATAAGCCGAGTTTTTTTAGCCCAAAAAATAAGGCCAAAAATGGAGACTTGGCTTATACTTGGGTCAATGACCATGAGTGTCCCAAGACCACACTGGATTGAGATGTGCCATTTAATTAATTTTACCATTTGTTGCTGTTGTTCAGTCGCACAGTCGATTCCGACGCTTTGCGATCCCCATGGACCATTGCCCTCCAGGCACCTCTGTCCTCCACTATCCTCGTCAAACCTCCCAGCTCTGTGCCCATTGTGTCTACAATACCATCTAGCCATCTCATTTTTGGTTACCCCCTTCTTCTTTTGCCCTCCACCTTTCCCAGCATCAAGGCTTTCTCAAGTGAATCCTCTCTTCTCATTTGATGTCCAAAGTACTTTAGCTTCATCTTTACTATTTGACCTTCTAAGGAACAGTCAGGGTTGATTTCTTCTAAGATTGACCTATTTGTTCTCCTCGCTGTCCAGGGGACTCTCAAAACTCTCCTCCAACACCACATTTCAAAGGTGTCTATTCTTCTGTGCTCAGCTTTCCTAATGGTCCAGCTCTCACAACCATACATTACCACTGGGAATACCATTGCTTTGACTATGTGAATTTTTGTTTGTAAGGTGATGTCTCTACTTTTAACTATGTTCCCCAAGTTTCTCATAGCTTGTCTCCCAAGAATTAGTCACCTTTTTATTTCATGGCTGCAATCTCCATCTGCAGTGATCTTGGATCCTAAGAATGTAAAATCTGTCACTGCTTCCACTTCTTTCCCATCTATTTTCCAGGGACTGATAGGGCCTCTTGCCATTATTTTGGTTTTCTTGATGTTGAGTCTCAAGCCAGCTTTTGCACTCTCTTCTTTCAACCTAAGCAGGAGCTTCTTTAGGTCTTCCTCACTTTCTGCCATTAGGGTGGTATCATCTGCGTATCTCAAATTGTTGATGTCTCTCCCTGCAATTTTGATCCCAAATTGTGATTCCTCCATCCCTGCACTGCGCATTATGTACTCTGTGTATAAGTTAAATAAGCAGGGTGACAGAATGCAGTCTTGTCTTACTCCTTTTCCTATTCCAAACCACTCCGTCATTCCATAATCCATCCTAACTGTTACTTCTTGACTCATGTACAGATTTCGCATGAGGCGTATAAGTATATGAAAATATACCATATTTTCATGTATTTTGATTATTGAAATTCACTGGCAGCTGCTGCATTTCCCACCCTCGGCTTATACTCCGGTCAGTCTATTTTCCTGGATTTTCAGGTCAAAATTAGGTACCTCGGCTTATATTCGGGTTGACTTATACTTGAGTATATATGGTAATTGTATTTTGATTCCTGAGGGAACAGTAGGAGAAGGATTCTCATTGTGTTCCTCCTTTTGTTTGATGTTGGATCACATCAGTGGGAAAAGACCTTGGGGACATGAAAGGAGCGTTATTCGGGTGTCCCCAGAGCAGAGTTCTCCAGCAAAAATCCTTTCAGCCCAGAATAATTTCTGACACGAAATTATTATTAGTTGCTGTAATGTAATGTTATTGATAATAATAAGTACACAGCATATGTTTGCAACCTCTTGCCTTACTCCTTTTTTTTGTTCTTCACCTACATGGAATGTATAAAAAGAAAAAAAAAGTTTTACTTTTCTGCCTGTCTTGATGAGTATTAAGGAAGGCGAAACACTCCCGGAGCGAGAAGTAAATAAGGATGTATATGTAACTTTAATGCAGGACAACTTTCGTATATAAGTGCAATGTTTAGGTCTCATAAGATAAATAAAAATAGCAGTATTTTCACTTGAAATCAGTGTAACTCATGTGTCTCTGAGCAAAGTCATTAATCACTAAGCAACCAAATTAAGTGCATGCTCAAGGCAGTGTCCAAAACTATACGATAAACTTCTTATAGTGAAGAGTGCCCGGACGAGAATCTATATGAATACGGCTGGACTATTATATAGAAATCCCACTGTCGCTGAATAGCTCAAGGCACCAAAGTTCGTCTGTTTGTAATGCCACGTCAACGTTCTAGCTGTACTGCAAAAAAGGAGAATAGTAGGATGCGGAGAATAGTAGGATGCGAAGTTCATCGTATAGTTTTGGACACTGCCTTGAGCATGCACTTAATTTGGTTGCTTAGTGATTAATGACTTTGCTCAGAGACACATGAGTTACACTGATTTCAAGTGAAAATACTGCTATTTTTATTTATCTTATGAGACCTAAACATTGCACTTATATACGAAAGTTGTCCTGCATTAAAGTTACATATACATCCTTATTTACTTCTCGCTCCGGGAGTGTTTCGCCTTCCTTATTGCTTTTGCTACACCCCAGCCGCTGCACCCAACCATGTCTTGATGAGTATGGCAAGTGCCTTCCCATACACTTGTGTTTGGGCTATTGAAATAGCAATAGCACAGAGGGCTTTTTTCATAGATTTTCTATGCTGTGAATTTGTCATTGTACCTTCTATAAGAGGGAGCTGTTATTTGATTTGTTTTACCTAGCTAGATGTTTCTCCCCATACTTTCTGTTCATTCGGGTTTTCTTTTTCCCCTTTGCTGTATAGTTTATGTATTTTTAAAGTACATAAAGTACATGAGGGGAATGTAGCTTTCCACATCAGACAACCATATCTGATTTGTATTAAGAAAAAGCATCTGTAGATGTCTACCCTCACTGTTCAAGTTTTTTTAAAGCTAACTGTTCTTTCAGGTTTTTTTTGGTAATTCGTTGTACTAATGCAGGGATTCTCAACCTACAGCCCTTGTGCCCCCCTCTCTCCACCACTCCGGGAAGTGCCATGTGGTGGAGGAAGGGCAACCCCCCCCCCCGAGTGTGATTCAGCCCCCGGGTTTAAAAGGTTGAGAACTCCTGCTGTGCTAATGTCCATCTTAGAAATTTGATGGATAAATGGCTTCATCAAACACAACATGTTCAGATTGGTTTCTCTGGTAGATATGTTGCTTCTCTTGAATCTGTAGTATAGTTACATCTGTTGACCATGAATTCAGAGTTTGATGTTTGTTTGTTTGTTTATTTATTTAATCACATTTATGCCGCCGCCCCCTCGCCAAGGCGACTCTATACCTATAAGGCAAAGGTCTGACCTTGTGGGTGTGGAATGCGTTTCCACACACCCTGACCAGGACCCCTGAAACTTGGCGGACATGTACCTGCCACTTGCGAGATTAGTGCCGCATGGGTCCACAACACCATGGGGGTCCCTACGCCCCACAAAATGAAAAAAAACTACCAGCCCCAGCGTCCCCTGCAGCACGTCCAGCCAATCAGGGAGGTCAGCCACAGCACATGCGAGAGGCGGGGGTAAGGCCGCGCGGACACAAGCCAAACAGAGAGTGAGCAAGCGAGAGTCTGACTGCATGTGTGTCAGAGAGAGAGTGTGTGCTGTTCGATGAGAATGGAGGAAGAAAACGGGTGAGAGGAGGATGAAGGAAGAGACATGGAGGAGGATGCAAGGAAAGAAAGGGGAGGAGGGAGAGAAGAGGAGAGGAATATAAGGAAAATTAGGAGGATGGAGGAAGAGGAAGGGAAGAGAAAGAATGCAGGAAGAGGCATGGAGGAGGAGGATGGAAAGAAGAGGAGGGAGAAAGGAGGGAGGGGAGGAGGGAGATAAGAGGAAGAAAAAGAAGAATAGGGGGAGAGAGGACGATGAGGGAGGGCAGAGGACAATGAGACAGGGTGGAAGACGGAAAAGGTAACAGAGGAGGATGGAGAGACAAGGCAAAAGGGAGAGAATGGAGGACAAAGAGGAGGGAGGAAAGAGGAATCACAGCCTCCTTTGACAGAAATACACCACCACCCCCGACAAGGCCGGGCAAACAGCTAGTTAACAATAAAACCTCAAAAACATTTAAAAACATTATAAAATAGACTATTTAAGTTAAAAATTATTTTAAAAATTATTTTAAAAGTACCACATAACAAGCTGCCGGGAACTGGCAGCCCGGGCATACCTAGATAAGCCAACCCAAGGTGGCTGTTCCCCCTGCCGCCACCCCCACCTGCTGGGCAAGCCAGGTCTTGAGGCTCTTACGGAAGGGGAGAAGCTCTGCCTGGAAGCAAAGTTCAGTCGGCAGGAGGTTGCACAGGGCCGGAGCGGACACAGAAAAGGCTCTCCTTGTGCAAGAGGGGCGAGCCTCTCTAACAGATGGCACTATGAGAGAGCCCCTCGATCCGCTCTGGTGGGATGGCCAGATGTCCTTGGGGTGATGTTGTCTCTTAAGTATCCTGGCCCACTACCATGTAAGGCTTTTAAGGTAATCACCAGCACCTTGAATTGCACCCGGAGGCACACTGGCAACCAGTGCAGCTCCCATAGCATTAGCGAGGCACGGGTATAATGCCCGCACCCCATCACCACCCGGGCAGCCACATTCTGGACCAGTCTCTGAATGGTCATCAAGGGCAGCCCCATGTAGAGCGCATTGCAGAAGTCAAGTCTGGAGGTGACCAGAGCGTGCGTGACCATGAGCAAGGAGTCCCAGTCCAGGAGCAGGCATAACTGGCGAATCACACAAAGTTGTGCGAAAGCCCTCCTAGCCACGACTGTCACCTGCTCATTGAGCAGGAGTCATGGGTCCAGGAGGACCCCCAGATGTAATATTGCTGTCTGACCTAAGCTCAGGAGCCTTTTTAGTTCTATAACAATCTTTTTGTGAAATTATGGTGTCTGATTGTCCCGCACGTAATGATAGAATGACCCTTCACCAAATATGATTGGCACACAGAGGTTCACCAAGTATATGGAAGGAGCAGACTACTGTTGTCATTGTGGCAGTGCTATATCCTTCTACATACACAATTGACTGCTTAAAGCAGGGGTTCCGAACCTAAGGCCTGTGAGCCAGATCTGGCCCATGGCACCATTTCATGTGGCCCCCGCCCCCTCCAAGGTTTTTTTAAGAAACAAAATGGCCACCACTTTGAAGTTATTGGGACAAAATGGCCACCCCCATCATACAGGCAGGGCAAAATGGCAGTCTGGCCCTCGAAGCTGACTGAGAGAGCATGACCTGGCCCATGGCTTGAAGAGGTTGGGAACCCCTGGCTTATAGGCAGTCATCTCAAGGTAACTAAGGGGGATCAATGTCTTCCCTCATCCTCCCTGAATTCTGTACTGTACTGCTCAGGAGAAAGAGTCATCACTTTCAGTTCATAATTCCTTGGTGATTGACATTTGCTGATCTGTATCAGTTACCAAATTGAAGATACTTGTCTCCTTGAAATAATGGAAGTGTCAGTATTCTAATTTGAGGGCTCATTTATGATGTCTGTGTAGTAAGATATCATTCCTAAAGGACTGTGAGTGAGTAATCCAGAACGATCTACATACTGCATGGACTTTGGCAAGAGATTATACAGCATACTCTTTCTCCCCGCCCCAACACACAACATCAAACACTCTTAATAAACTACCTCATTAGGTTTCTACACAGCAAATAGGAACATAAAATTAAATCTCAGAACCTGAAATGTTTCTACAGAGTAAAACATCTATATTGGATACTAAACAAAAATATTTTAGGGCATGAAAACCACCTACGAATCTGTTTTAGCATTGTATACATTGTAATTTTAGTAGATATTGCATTTTACATCACATCCTTTTATATAATGTTTAAGATAATTGCATATACAGTAAAACCCCGACTTACAAATGCCTTGAGTTACATAAAATTCGACTTACATAATGATTTTGTGCTAAAACCACGTCCCGATTTACACAATTTCCTATGGGTTGCTTCGAGTTACATAAAGATTCTTTTTCCTATGGGTTCATTTCGAGTTACGTAAAAATCCATTTCCCTATGGGTTTGCTTCGAGATATGTAAAAATATAATTTTTCCTATGGGTTTGCTTCGAGTTACTGTACATAAAAAACCGATTTAAGCAAAAGCCTACAGAACGGACTTTTTTCCCCATAAGTAGGGGTTTTACTGTACTGTAATGTGATTTTAATTGTATCCTACTGGTTGAGTCAGATTAGAGCATTCAAAAATCTCTTTTGTAGTCCTGCTATAGTATGGTCAACCATGTTCTGAATGCTTTGGTTTTTTTTATGCTGGTCTTTGACTGTAACAATAAATTGATTGAACCACCTACAAAATAATAATTTTTCATTTAAAAAATGAAGTAGAACTCCAATATTGTGAGTCTATTCAGTCACACACACAACTAGGTAGAACAGTCTGACCTTTCACGGGACCTATCTTTTTGCCCCACAAAGTTTACAAAGCCTTGTCTTAGACTCAAGGAATACGTCAGAGAACATGAGACCAATCAGGCCAGCAATGGATAATTACTGTCCCAGGCTCCTAAACATGATAGGAACAACTCACCAACCCGACCAACTTTCTGATGCCCTGAAGAAGAAGAAATTACATGGAATTTTCCTGAAGACTGAAGGAAGGAATTGGATTTCTATGCTGAATGCTATTGCCACTGCACCCTGCCTGAGATAATTAACAAGAGAGATAATTTGCTATCCAGTCTCATCTGGATGAATCATGAGCCCATCAGTGGCCTCTGAAACAATCCTAATATTGTCATCAGAGAAGCAGACAAAGAAGTTGTTGTTGTTGTTGTCATGAGCAATTTGGAATACACACTGATGTCTTCCATCACCAAATTTTACATACCCATAGACACAGACCAACTGCTGAATACCAGAAGAAGAGCTACTACACTTGATGATGGAATTCCTTAGAGGTATTTGTGACCAGGAATCTTGTTGTACATTTGTTAGAGGAGATTCTAACAGATCCTCACCCATGTTTCTCCTACCTGTTACCTAAAATACACAAAATGAGGCAATACTAGGCTCCCCACTGTATCAAATAGGGGTACTATTTCTGTTGGGGTGTCTGGGTATGTCATCCTTGTCTTCATACTCTATGCCACCCAAACCCTCAGCTGTATGAGATATAACAACCAACCTATTAAGGGAACATGGAAGAAGCCTCATTTGGGCGTTCCCTGAGCGAAGTTTCTTCCGCAAAAATCCTTTCAACCCAGAATAATTTCTGACATGAAATTATTGTTATAAGGAAGCTAGTAAATCCACTAACTCCTTTGTTTGTTTGACACGCTTTTCTTAAACAGGATCCAAGGCAGCTTAGAGTATTAAAAGAAACAATATTAGAATGTAAAACAGTGCATTATTAAAATATTTTAAAAATGAATTGAACAAATCTCATATTAAAACTTGTGGATAAAAACAGTAGTAAAAATATGTTTAAAATAATAACAGAAACAGTAGTCCAATGAAAAAACAACCTCTTAGATAGCCAGTAACTAAGAATAAATTTGTCTGAAGGAAATTTGCTACAAATACCTCAGCATAGATGTCTACGTTAACTTAATTTGTAATAATTCTCCAAAGAGGTTTATACCATTTGTCTGTCCTTGCATAAAACTAAACATGAATTAGCTGAGACATTTCTACCTAAACCAGTGGTTCCCAACCTTTTTTCGGCCATGACCCACTTAAGTACAGTATCTCTAAAATCCTGATTCCTTTGCCCCCGTGACATAATTTTTATTATTCAAAAAGTGAACTCCTATTCATGTGGAAGAAGCCTAAAAGGCCATTAACATGGTCTAAACAAGCTTGAATTGCCCCCCTTAAAAATCAAATTTCCCCCCTGTGGTGTGTGTGTCCACATTGGGAACCACAGTCCTAAACACTTAATAGTCTTTTGAATATTAATATCCATTTCTTTTCTAATTTCTTCTCCTTCCTCTTTGTTATAGTTGAACACCATTATTTCTGAATTATGCCCATTTACAGTACCTATAAGCCAGTTATCTCTCCAAACTATTTTAGATGTAGTTTTTTTTAACCCTCCATAATTTTAAAGGATTTTATTCTAATTGCAATTCCTTTATTATTATCAACTTTATTACAATTAACTTTTTAAATAAAGTATTGTCAGTATTGACTGGGTCTTTAATACCAATACCTAGAATCTCTTTAGCTTTTCTAATAGCATTCGCTAATAGTTCTATAGCTGTGTCAGAGTTGGTTTTCAGACTTATGGACATGGTTGGCTTTTCAGTTGAGATCTCTATTGTGAAGGTTTGGATTGTAGGTTCATGTGTTCTTTCATAAAAAGCAACCATGCAAAGGTTGTTACTTGCCGAGTCTCTTTTTAAAATGCTCTGCATGTAATTCAGCAGGTTTCCTGTGTAATGGGCCACTTGGAGTAACTCGGCAGTCTAGCTTCAATCCCACCTGACAAGGAATGCCATCAATTCAATGGGGTTTACATGCTGAAGAATCATGTGCCATCTCCATTCAGTTCATCTATGTGTCACTGTTGCAGTAATGGCAAACAATTCAGCTTGTTTTATTCTACAGGATTTATTAACTACAGTATATTTCTTAACATAATCCTTCTCAAAGTATTTTGAAGCTGTTGGAAACATACAGCAAGAAAAAATCTTGGCAGTAACGTACAGTTAACAGTAAACTGCAAGTATGTACCTAAAAATATGAAAATTGAAAAAGGAGAAAGAAAAAAAGAATCCAAAATGTAATACAAAAAGTATATGAAACAATGCTTGAAAATAAAGGAGCCATCTAAACCTATAAACCCAAGGGCTAACCATTGGAACTTGCTATACGTTTCTGCACCCATCCATTCTATCCCGTACCGAGCCTCCTGCACTCGCCCAAACCCGGTACAGAGGTCACTAAATGTTTGAGAAACGCGCCAGTGGGGCGAGAGCCCCACGAACGCGAACAAAGGGAAAGAACTTCAATTCCCAACGTTCTCTGCCAGGAGAGAAAAAACAGTGAAACTAAAACAAAACCCCTAGCAGCCCCACCTGCAGGGCAGAATAGTAAAAACAACTCAAAAAGACACAACAGCCCCACCTAGAGGCCACAAGAGTAAAAACAAGTAAAAAACATAACAATAAATCAAAAGTTTACACAAATCACAAACATGTCAAAATAAAATAAAAAGATTTATAACATCTTATGTTGAGTTTTAACTCAAATAAAAACCCAAAACATCTAAACACAGTTTAAAAACATTGAATGCAAAAAAAAATGTACTTTCACATTTTTAAAAATATTACCTAGGTACAACTATTAAAAAAACCCCCACAAACTATAACATTATTTGGTTAAATAAAACAATTTGAAACAATTATATCATCCTTTGTTCTTTTTTAATCCACAAAAAAGCCCCCCAAAAAGCTGATCACAGTTTATAACAGCCCGGCAACACTGGGCAACCTACGCTAGTTGCATTATAAAATGCCTCTAGAACCAAAATGCCTCAAGAACCATTTTATAATTGCATTATAAAATGCCTCTCTTTGTAACCCCATTAAGCTTGATTTAAAGAACATGCAGAGAATTGCCCGTTTTAAATGCTCACCCAGACTTGCACTTGCTTTATCTAGGATAATTCCGTGATGCTGATACCTGTATTATGATGGCTCCTGGAAGGAAGCTAATGCTCTAGCCACTACACAGTAACAGCAGAGTCTTGTTCTGGAAGTTGCTGCTGCTATGTCTCCATCCGTTGATGTCTCCTTCCTTTTGTCTTTCATCTGATGTGGCTCTCTGCCTGAAATCCCAATTTCTCTTATACCTTCTCACACCATTTAGAATTTTTTTTTTTGGTAAAGTCACTGGGAAGCACCTACCATTTATGGGAAGCACCTACCATTTAGCTGCCATTTTGGGTTTGCCCACTAGGTGTTGCTGTTAAAAATAATTTCTTTGTAATAAAAATGGAACTTTATTTCCCTAATTCCTTGTGATATGTTTTATTATTCTTTGTTTTATATTTATACTAAGGTAAAGATAAAGGTTTCTCTTGCTCGAAAGCCAGTCGTTTCCAAATCTAGGGTTCAGTGCTTATCTCTGTTTCAAAGCCGAAGAACCAGCGCTGTCTGCTTCTGCAGACATTTCTGTGGTCATGGGGGGCAGGCATGACTAGACACTAAATCGCACAGAACGCTGTTTACCTTGCCACCAAAGTGGTCCCTATTTATCTACTTGCAGTTTCTTGCTTTCGAACTGCTAGGTTTGCAGGCCACTGAGTTATCCAGCCAGTTATGCCCATATTAAATCTTCTTTAAATATTTTCATTTCAGTGTCCACAATGACTTCTTAACCCCTTATTTCCATGCCCAAAGCAAAGGACCATCGAAATCAAAAATTTAAAGGCAGTCTTCCTTATAATAAAAACAACCCCACAAATTTCAGTGGAAAAATAATGTAGTAGTGATAAACAGGAGATAAAATGAGCCAACATTAATCATTCTGGCAACTTCAGTACATTCAATAATAAAAATTGAGTTTTACTTGGTACAAGAAGACATCAAGGAAGCAACTGGTCAGGAGTAGAGAAGGCCTTTCTGTATTCTGCCTCAGAGTTATACTAGAAAGTAATGTGGTGACATGTCTCCACAAAACTCTTAAGGTTTTGAAGAAAACTCAAGGAAGCACATTTTTATCAATACTCTTAACAACAGAGATAAAGAATACTATATGTTGAGTGCCATGACATAGAGGGAATTACTGCTTGGTCTGATACACGCATCCACTGGGGAAAGTCAGAGAAGAGCAAGTGGGACAATTTTCAGTATCACAGGGAGGTATGTTACTTTGGGAACCATTTATTTAGACATGTTCCCGGTTTCCTCCTCCTGTTTGCACCATTTTTGATCAGGAACAAGGATGTTGGACAGTGTGTCCAAGGCCATCTGAGAAGCTGTGGAATCTTTGCCAGTTTCACCATCTGTTGTGAGAAGCTCACAATTTAGAAATTAGCATGAGGCATGCTCCAGACTGAATAAAAATACTTTGAATTATGGGAATTTAGTGATACCTGAGAATTGTTTGCAGGGACTAGACATGGTTTACAGATGATGGTTGAGTAATCAGGTGGCTTATCCTCTTGGGACACTTCTACCATAGGGAGTAGAGGACTCTGATAGAATTATAAAAAGAAAACTGTCAAATGGTATTATGTGTTTTAGTCACAGGCCAAGCACAGTGATTCTCCCCCTCAGAGTGCATTATGTATTATTTTGGTGATAATTTTTTTCAGTATAGTAAAGTGGGCAATTCAAATAACCAAAACAGGGCATTTTTAATGTGATGAGGTATAGTTTATCAGGAAGGTCATGTGTGTTGTATATTTGGAGAGAGCAGAAATGGATTGTTGGTTGAATAGAATTAGTTTGTTCCATCTGTTTTGTATTGTGTGGCTGCAGATGCTCAGATGGAGTGTGCATTGCTTTGTATTGAAGCAAAGCTGCTCTTGCTTTGCTCAACACATTATCTTATGTATCATGGCTGTTAATGTATGAACTGTTCCAAGAAGTTAAGAACAAGATGATAGCCAATATTCGGAATGGATACAGCACTTGAAGAAGAAAGTCCTTTTAAGGAATGTTAAATATTTTTAAAATGTGTGGTTAAACATTTAAATGATATAGATCTTATTCAGTATAGTATACTTAAATATACTGTACAGTAAAACCTCGCATAAAGAGCACCTCACTTAGACACCAACTCGCTTAAAGAGCAGAATTCTCTCTGAATGGTCGCACTTGCTTAACAACTAAAAACAACCAAAAACTCACTTAACAACTAAATCGGGGTTCACAATCCCCCCCCCCCCGTGTATCAGTCACAATCAGTCACTTACAATGGCGGCGGCGGTGCTTTATCCAAGTGTTTTGCTTAAAGAGCAACTCGCTTAAAGAGCAGTCCCGTGGAACACATTATGCTCTTTAAGCGAGGTACCACTGTGTATCAAAATCATTCAAAGCAGACTTTTAAGAGGATTCAGAGCAAGTTTGTGAACAATAAGCTGTAAGCATTTTAGGAGACAAAAGTGTTAACTTATGTAAACAATATAGATATGAAATCTGGCTAATGAAGAATAATGGTAGGGAAAATGGGTTTATTCTAAATGTGAAGAGCTTTAGTAATGTTGGAGCAGCAAAGAATCTACTTGATCAAGTCAAGCTGAAATTTCACTGGAAATGACTAAATTGATGCTATTATACTTTGCTAATATAGGAAGACAAGACTCATTGGGGGAAAGAATAATGAAAGGAAAAGTGGAATGTAGAAAAAGAGAAATGAAATAACTATGTAAGTAAAAGAAGCCATGTACTATAGTTTGAAAGAGCCGAACATGATTGGTGATGATGGGACCTTTTGGAGGCCATTGATGCATAAGGTCACTGTGAGTTCGAAATCACTTAATGGCACATAAGCAGCAACATTTAAACAAGAAGCTGAACATTAGGTCATCTGACTAGATCACCAGTTTTGCAAGTCTCATAGAAAAAGAACAGAAGATGGGCATGTGAGCAAATATGTCATTCTGCTTTCTTTAGCTGCAAGTGCAGTAAAAGCTGACTCAATTATTATTGACTACACTTTGTTCCTGCAATTACATATTAGTCAGTGAGCATGTTTCCCAAACCTTACCCATAAGGGGTTTCCTAATGCTTAGGGCAGTGTTGGCAAACCTATGGCATGTGTGCCAGAAGGGGCACTGAGACCCCTCTTTGTCGGCATGCACACTGTCACCCCAGCACAGAGTTCGCCCCGACCCTTTGCCCAGCACCCCAATGGAAGCCCTTCCTCCCCTAGCACAGAGCTCACTCTGCGCAGCAGCCCAATGGAAGCACTTCCTCACTCCCCCCCAACACAGAGTTCGTCCTACCCCTCTGTTTGGGCACTTGGTCTCTAAAAGGTTTGCCATCACTGGCTTAGAGTTAACCATGCCACAACAAGAGTTATATCAGTTTCCTGGGTAAAATTCAAACAAGAGCAGTAATAACACTTGTTAAATAGCAGACCACCTATCTCGATAGCTCAATGAGGTAGAAATCTGGCTGCTGAGCCAGAGGTTGGGTGTTCAATTCCATATTCTGCCTCCCAGGAGAAGAGCCCACTTATGTAGCCTTGGGCAAGCTGCATAGTCCCAGGGTGCCCTCAGAAGAATTTATTTAGTTGTTTAATCATTCATTTCTATACTACCTGTCTCACTTGAAAGCTACTCTGGGCAAGTTACACAATTAAAAGCATATCAACATATATTTCTCATTCTTTCCAAAAACAAAAGGTTCCTTGTTGCATGAATCTTTATTGTTATTATCAAGCTTACCTTGAGGTGTTCAGATGCTAGATTGATCCATATGGCATCAATACCTGATTGATAAATCTTGGCTGGACTTTTTTTGTGATTTTTCTCTTTGGTTCTCCTCCCCTTCCCTTTTTTTAAATTGCAGCAGACAGAAGGAGGGGCACAAACGGATGGCCAGCAGTCACAGACACAAAGCAGTGAGAATACCGAGAGCAAATCAACTCCCAAAAGGCTTCATGTCTCCAACATTCCCTTCCGCTTCCGGGATCCTGACCTCCGACAGTTGTTTGGGGTATGATGAAAATATATTTTAAGAAGCATTAGGACTGTTTTGTATCTTTTCATGTGCTTATTTTTTTCCTCACCTGTCCCATCTGAAACATAAAGCTTTATTTAAAAAAAAACCACTCAAACAAAGAGCCTTTGACACTGCTGTAAGTGCCTAAGGCCTGCCTTTCTTAGTCTTTGCAATATAATAGAGATTCAGTTGGAAAGCAACATTTACTTGGTTGGACTGTTCCCTTCCCCTGTGTTCCTTGTGGGCCCAGAAGAATGTAAGAGTGAATCACTGAGAATGAATGTGACCATAATGTTTCATTCTGAATGATGTATTTTGTAAGGTCTTAAGAACCACTACTTTAGAGTCATTTTAAGGTGATGGCTGCATCTTACTTTTTCTGCAACCCAAATGAAGGGCTGGGCTGTACCTATATTTCAGCCATGTTTCTTTTAAACTGGCATGTGAAAATAGTCATTACTAGAATAATAGAACTGTAGAGGAAGTCAGGAGCCCCAGTGGTGATCAACTTTTGCTACTGCAGGAAATTAAAACAGTTGAAGCATCCTGACAGATAATTGTTCAATCCATGCAAATTTTCAAGGAGGAGAGTCTTACCACCTTCCATTCCAATGGACTTAACAGGCTAGTTTAGTGATGGCAAACCTATGGCACGCGTGCCAGAGTTGGCACTCAGAGCCCTCTCTGTGGGTACCCATGCAGTCAACCTCAGCACAGAGTTCGCCCTACTCCTTTGCCCAGCAGCCCAGTGGGAGCATTTCCTTCCTCCCCTGTTGCTAGGTTGGCACTTTGTGATAAATAAGTGGATTTTGGGTTGAAGTTTGAGCACTTGGTCTCTAAAAGGTTTGCCATCACTGGGCTAGTCCATCCTACTGACAACAAGCTCTGACTGTCAGTAATTTCATCCTAATGTCTTTGGCGAAACATGCCCAGTTATCTCAACCATTCTTCATAGGGCTTGATTTCCAGATTCTTTACTATCTCAGTTACTCAGTTTCCAATATCTTCCTTCAGTTATGGTGCCTCAAAGTGGAAGCAGTGTTCCAGTTGAAGTCAGGCGTGTGCTGGTATATCAGGCAATCGAGCTTTGTCCCACCCCACCCTCGCCTCTGGTGCCCTGGGGCGCCAATAATAATATTATTTCATCTGCCCGGTACGCTGCACTAGATTAAAACATTGCTCCAATCTCCCTTCAGCTTGGAGCAATGGTTTATTCTAAAGTGCCGGATGCTGGGCAGAAGTAACAAGGGGCAGCGACCAAGCAGTTCCTGGGGGAAGCCTTCTCCCCCATCCCCTTGGTCACCGCCTTTCGTTTGCTCCACCTATGCTGCACTTTAGATTAAAACATTGTTCCAAGCTGAAGGAGGGAGCTTGGAGACATGGTTTATTCTAAAGTGCTGGATGCTGGGCAGAGCTAGCAAGGGCGGCAACCAAGCAGTCCCCTGGCCTCCGCCCCTCACTTGGTCTGCCCAGCATGACATGCAGCAATGTGTAGGATTCCCTTAAGCCCCCTCCAAATAGGCGGCCCCATCACTTCCTCTCCAGTGCCTTCCCATGGTGCCCAGCACACCCCTGCTAATTGAAGCAAAATAAAGTGATATTACTATTTCCTTTAATATGGATACTTTGCCTCTTCTGATGCAGCCAAGAATTGCTTTAGTTTCTTTAGTTTCTTTGTTGCTTTATTTACACTGTTGATTTATATTTAGCTTGTGGCCTACTAAGTCTTCTAGATAATTTTCTTATGTGCTATTATGAAGCCAAGTGTCATCTGCCTAAAAGTAGAGTTCTAGTTGGGTATTTTTTATCTGACCCATTTCTTGTATGTTAAGGTCCTCTTGAATCCTGATTCTGTCTTTTAAACCAGGGGTCCCCAACCACCAGTGCTGGGCCGCAGGCTGTCCCAAACCAGGCTGTCGGTGTGTGTGTGTGAAATCATGTCTCCTTCCAGGAGACATTCCCTTTACTATAGCTCATTGCCTCTAGCCTTTCCCTTACTCTTTTCTTCCTTCCATTGGTGGGCTTGTACACCACAGCCTTGATTTCTGGTGCATCGCTGACATGTTCTTGAATTTTCAAAATCCTTTCAAGAAAGTTCCTTACCAGATACTGCTGTTGATAGTAGATAGTCATGGTATAACAACACACAACATCCTGTTGACTCATGATAAGAAAGAACAAGCAAGAATAATAATTTATTTCAAATATTCCACTTGGAGTTTCCTTCCCAAGGAAATCCAAGGAGTTTATATTGTTGTCGCAGCCTCATTTTTTATTCTTTTAGAGGGGTGGTATTTGAATCTGAATCTCTCTAGTACTGTTCCAACACTAACTACTGCATTACACTGGCTTTCATTTTTAATAGGCGGAAATGAATAATAAAGTTTCAAAAGGACTGTTTCTGAGATTGGTTTGCTTTGTGTCTCCAAAGTAAATCACTAAACAAGATAATAGCTACTTATGCTACCTACAAGATTCCTGTAATAGACAAAATGACAAGAATAAAAGAATGCTGAATACAGCTGGGCAAGAAAAGAGGTTTGTCTAGAATAGTGATATGTTTGCCCATTGCAGCCACACAGATGCCACAGAGAGGTTGGGAAGCATTCCTTTGACATGTGTTCTTTTCCTAAATTCTAAGATTTGGCAGTTCTCCTTCAGTTCTGTTTGACCTCTCGAAATGTGGTGGAAGTGCTTTGGACTGATAACTTTATCAGTACACTCAGATGCCTTTTTAAAATTTTGCATTTACTTAAAATTAGTTTAAGATAGATAAAATACTGTTTAGATTACTTAGGCTAATTTTAAGTAAACTAATTTTAAGTAAATACCAATTACACTTACAGTATATATCACCCAATAGCGTTTAGTGCCCTCTCTGGGCATTTTACAGGTACAGTAATTAACATTTTAATTATGCAAGATTTTAAAAAGAATTGACTAAATGTCCCTTGCTTGAATGCAGGATGTTGCCATAGGTAATTCATGTATGTGATACCCAGTGTGGTGTGGTGGATAAAGTAACAGTCTAGGACCCAGAAGTCCTAGGTTTGAATCATTGCTTAGGCATACTAAGCAAGGAGGTATGTAACTGATAAATCACTCCTTAAATATCTCACTTACTTGGAAAGCCCTGTCAGGGTCACTATAAGTCAATTTCAACTTGAAGACAGATTTTTTAAAAAAACAAATTGATTTCATATTTCATTTCATATTTACATTTGTATGCCACCCAATCGACCACCTGACTCAGGACGCCTCACAACAATAAATTACCACATCAAAGTTGCAATCATCATAAAACATCAAAAACATAGCAAAAAATGATTCAATAAAAAGCCCATATCAGCATACATAATAATCGTAACATAGCTCGCATTACAGACCACAACAGAACCGTTGGTAACCTCGGTGGCTCCTCATCTCCATGGCCGTTGGTGGGGCTGGGTCAGAGGCGGCATATCCTGCCTCCCGCCGGTCTGCGGAGTCTCTTTTCAACCCATTGGGGGGGGGGGCTGGGTCAGAGGCGGCGTGTCCTGCCTCCCGCCGGGCCATGGAAGCTCATTTCAACCCAGTCGGTGGTGGGGGCTGGGTCAGATGCTGCAAGTCCTGCCTCCCACTGGGCTGTGGAAGCTCTTTTCAACCGAGTCGGTGGTGGTGGCTGGGTCAGAGGCGGTAAGTCCTGCCTCCCGCCGGGCTGTGGAGGCTCTTTTCAACCCAGTTGGTGGTGGGGGCTGGGTCAGAGGCGGCATGTCCTGCCTCCCGCCGGGCTGTGGAAGCTCATTTCAACCCAGTCGGTGGTGGGGGCTGGGTCAGAGGCAGCATGTCCTGCCTCCCGCCGGGAGGTGGAAGCTCATTTCAACCCAGTCGGTGGTGGAGGCTGGGTCAGAGGCAGCATGTCCTGCCTCCCACCGGGCCATGGAAGCTCATTTCAACCCAGTCGGTGGTGGGGGCTGAGTCAGAGGCGGCATGTCCTGCCTCCCACCGGGCTGTGGAAGCTCATTTCAACCCAGTTGGTGGGGGGGGGGGCTGGGTCAGAGGCAGTGTGTCCTGCCTCCCGCCGAGCCGTGGAAGCTCTTTTCAACCCAGCGGTGGTGGGGGCTGGGTCAGAGGCGGTGTGTCCTCAAAGATAAATGCATTCATTTGGGTTGCTTTCTGTACATTGGGCTGTATATTGATGCATTTTTAAAGCCCTATTCATGCATCTGTAGGAATGTATGGTGGTTTATGTGCGTGCTGGGGTATGGATAATCACGTGAGCTCCACCCCTTTACGTCTCCACACACTTGACAATGTCACAGAGACTGGGTTGAAAAGAGCCTCCGCGGCCCGGTGGGAGGCAGGACATCCCGCCTCTGACCCAGCCTCACCAATGGCCGGAGAGAAGAGGAGCCACCAAGGTTACCAACGGTTTTGGTGTGGGCTGTGATGAGAGCTATGTTACGATTATTATGTATGCATTGGCTGACTATGAATATCTTTAGATGGCTCTGTAATTGCTAAGGCAAAGTTTTTGATCACAACAGCTCTGTAAACATATTCAGCAAAATGCAGTTATAGAGCTCTCTTCAGATTTCATGCCCAATTCAAAAAGATCTGCGATGGTGAAAAATGTGTAGGACCTTGGCTTATCTGCCCAGCCATATCCCCCCTACCCTTTTTACCTCTCCATGCATTCAGATCAATTACTGTATAAAGCTGGAATTAAGTGGAATATCATCTTGTTTTCTAGAATTTCAGCGCGCTGCATTTTTCTATATCGTCCTTAAAGTGTTGAGTGCCATCCAAAATGAGAAATTGCTGTTAGAATGAAATGCAGTTTTCTCTGACTCATTTATTTTAATCTTCACTTCTGCATTAATGAGTCAAGACAAGGCCTTTAGCTTCCCTTTGTGACATGCTTATTTGCAAGTATGCTACGTTGGAGCCAGTAATATGAACATATCAAAGAAAACAATGATATTTCACCATGGATTTTAATATACAGTAAAACCCTGGCTTACGACTGCATTGAGTTACGTTTGCTGCAGTTTACGATAGGAAATTCTATTAAAATGACATCCTGTCTCTCCTTGATACATATATTTCTCTAGCAGTTTCCAAGACAGTATGAAATGACATCATTACAGATGTGTTAATATCGTCTCACAGTGTTTTCACCACACACACACACACACACCAAAAAATATCACTGAGCCTTGTCTTGGCAGTTTTGTGATATACATGGAACCATTAGACGACAATGGAAGGCAAGAGGTTATTAAAGAGGAAACAGAGATTGCAGAGAGACTCAATGAATTCTTTGCTTCAATATTCACTGAAGAAGACAGAGACCACATACCCAAAACAGAGCCTATCTTCGTAGGGAGGGAAACCAAAGAATTAAGCCAGATAAGAATTAAGCCAGATAGAAATAACCAGGGAAGAGGTCCTTGCCTGTCTTGTTAAGCTGAATGCTAACAAATCACCAGGGCCAGATGGCATCCATCCACGAGTTCTCGGGGAACTTAAAGATGAAAATGCTGATCTCCTAGTCAAAATATATAATCTTTCCCTCAAATCAGGCTTTGTGCCTGATGACTGGAAGATAGCGAATGTAACACCAATTTACGAAAAAGGATCCAGGGGTTATCCAGGAAATTACCGACTGGTCATGTGTCCCAGGTAAAGTGATGGAAACCATTCTAAAATATAGAATTAATGTGCACATAGAAGAGAAGGCGCTGCTAAAGGAGAGCCAACATGGCTTTTGCAAGGGCAAATCATGCCTCACTAATCTGTTGGAATTTTTGAGAGTGTCAACAAGCATGTGGATAAGGGGGATCCAGTTGACATTGTTTATCTGGACTTTCAGAAGGCTTTTGACAAGGTCCCACACCAAAGGCTCTTGAATAAACTTACCAGTCATGGAATAAAGGGACAGGTCTTGTCCTGGATCAGCAACTGGCTAAGGGACAGGAAACAGAGGGTAGCACTAAATGGACACTTCTCCAAGTGGAGGGAAGTAAAGAGTGGGGTCCCCCAAGGTTCAGTACTGGGACCCCTGCTATGATCTAGAAGTAGGAGTAAATTGCAAGGTAGCCAAATGTGCTGACAACACTAAATTATACAGGGTAGTGAAAACTGTGAGAGATTGTGAGGAGCTCCATAGGGCTCTCTTGACACTGGGTGAGTGGGCAAAACAGTGGCAAATGAGCTTCAACACTAGTAAGTGCAGAGTGATGCATGTTGGGGCAAAAAACCCCAATTACATTTATAAACTGATGGGGTCTGAACTCTCTGCGACAAACCAGGAAAGGGACCTTGGTGTCCTGGTGGACAGCTCAATGAAGGTGTCAACCCAGTGTGCCTCAGCAGTGGAAAAAAGCAAACCCAATGCTAGAGATCATTAGGAAAGGTATAGATAATAAGTCAGCAAGTGTTATTTTGCCTCTTTATAAATCTATGGTGAGGCCCCATCTGGAATACTGTGTACAGTTCTGGTCGCCATACCTCCAGAAGGATATTATGGAGTTGGAAAAAGTGCAGAGGAGGGCAACCAGAATGATTAGGGGACTGGAACACCTTCCTTACAATCTGAGGCTGCAACGGTTGGGCCTCTTCATTCTTCAACTACGGTGACTAAGAGGTGACCTGATTGAAGTTTATAAAATCATGCACGGTGTGGACAAAGTAGATAAGGAAAAACTGTTTTCCCTATTGCACAACACTAGAACTAGGGGACACTCGATGAAACTTTTGGGTACTAGTTCTCCAAAAAAAATAAGAGAAAGTACTTTTTCACCCAGAGGATCACTGGTCTATGGAACTCCCTGCCAGAAGAAGTGGTGACAGCTGTCAGTCTTGACAGCTTTAAGAAAGGATTAGACAAGTTCATGGAGGACAAGGGTATCAATGGCTATAATTATGGATACCTAAGGACAACCTCCGAGTTGGAGAGATAGGCAGGATATCTCTCAATGCCATTTCCAGGGAATCCTAAGCAGGTGAAGGCATCTGCTTGGGAATTCCCTGAAGGAAATGGTGAGCCACTGTGTGAGACAGAATGCTGGACTGGATGGGCTGTGGCCTGTTCCAGCAAGGCTGTTCTTATGTTCTTATATTCTTATGTACCTAAGTATTTTCTGGAGCATTAACTATTCAATGCTCTGGTGGTGGGGAGGGAGGATGAAGCCAATCCTAAACCAATGCCCAGCATATGACAGATTAAATTAGAGCACAAAATGTTTTGATATCTCTTGTCTCCACCAAATTGTTGGTTGCTGGACAGTCATTCTACTTGGAGTGCATATTATATCTGGAAGATACTTCCAGTGGCAAAATGTAAAATGGGAACTGCATGTGAACTGTGGTGCCTGTGGGTTTATTCTTTCCTTTGATTTACCCAAGGTACTTTGGCTTTCCTGGCTCTGACATCATTCACAAGGCTAGAGCCTGCCAGAACAGCTTTTACTTTTTGGGTACACATGCAGAAGCATTTGCCACTGTAAAGCTTGGGGTAGTGCTGCAATTTGAACAGAAAAGCAATCAATAATTTTGTCCTTCTCTCCTGCCACTACAGCATTTCTGTGCTATATAAACACAGCCTGGAACTATAAAATGGGACAGAAATGTTTACCACAATCCCTATTATTACTGTTTGCTGCAAGAAATAATTCCCTTGGGTGATTCATAATGAAATCAACCCCTTCTCCTGTAGGGGACCTGGAGTCATTTGAGGTTTGTGTTCTGAGTAGTGTAATGCCTCCCTCCACTGTTCACGATGTCAAGTTTGATTGTTTCAATGTCATCTGTGAAAGATTTAGAGCAAGGGTGCCCAAACTACAGCCTGTGGACCAGATACAGATGCCATCACAATTCATACGGGCCACACTGCCTTTGTCGCTCCTGGAAGTAGAAGTAAAATGAAATATGTTACTTCCACTTCCGGGAGCGACAAGGGTGGTTTGGGCTGGTTGAATTAGTGTCAAAAATACTGTGAATGCAGAGAATTGAATGAATAGCAGCACAATCACCCAGGAAATAATGTTTTAGAATCATAGAACCATAGAATAATTGAGTTTGAAGGGTCCTATGAGGCCATCAAGTCCAATTCCCTACTCAATGCAGGAATCCAAATCAAAGCAGATCTGACAAATCTTGAATGCCTTCAGCGTTGGAGTACTCACCACTTCCTGAGCTAATTGGTTCCATTGTCATACAGCTCTAACAGTTAGGAATTTTTGCCTCATATTCAGCCTATATCTGGCTTCCTGTAATTTGAGCCTGTTGCTACTCCGGGATGATCCCTGCTCCTTCTCTTTAAGACTATATTTCAAGTATTTGAAAAGTGGTATCATATCCCCTCTCAGTTTCTTTTTCACATGGCCAAACATGCCCAGTTCCTTCAATCTTTCTTCTCAGGTCTTGGTTGGCAGTCCCTTGATCATCCTTGTTGCCCTTCTTTAAACCTGTTTGAGTTTGTTAGCACCAGTGTGGGCATCAGCAGGTTTGCACCAGTTCACCAGAACCGGTAGCAAAAATTCTGGCTGGCCCCGCCCATCCAAGTTTTGAAATAAAGTAGTCCTAATTTGGGTGCAACGCTGGGCTTTCCCCCTGACCACACCCACCATACCACGCTCACAGTGTGGTAGTAATTTTTTTGGAGCCCACCACTGGTTAGCATCCTTTTTAAAGTGTAGTGTCCAGAGCTGGCCACGGTACTCAAATTGGTCTAACTTAGTATTAGCAACCAGAATGATTAGGGGACTGGAACACCTTCCTTACCATCTGAGGCTGCAACGGTTGGGCCTCTTCACTCTTGAACGACGACGTCTAAGAGGTGACCTGATTGAAGTTTATAAAATCATGCACGGTGTGGACAAAGTAGATAAGGAAAAACTGTTTTCCCTATCGCATAATACTAGAACTAGGGGACACTCCATGAAACTTTTGGGTACTAGTTCTCAAACAAATAAGAGAAAGTACTTTTTCACCCAGAGGATTACTGGTCTATGGAACTCCCTGCCAGAAGAAGTGGTGACAGCTGTCAGTCTTGACAGCTTTAAGAAAGGATTAGACAAGTTCATGGAGGAGAAGAGTATCACTGGCTATAATTATGGATACTTAAGGACAACCTCCGGGTTGGAGAGATAGGCAGGATATCTCTCAATATCATTTCCAGGGAATCCTAAGCAGGTGAAGGCATCTGCTTGGGAATACCCTGAAGGAAATGGTGAGCCACTGTGTGAGACAGAATGCTGGACTGGATGGGCTGTGGCCTGTTCCAGCAAGGCTGTTCTTATGTTCTTATGTTCTTATTAGTGCTGAATAGAGGGGGACTAGTACTTCACAGGTTTTAGAGACTTTACTTCTGTTTAGTTAATGCAGCCTAAAATACCGTAGAATTGGCCTTTTCCTACAGCCACTCGCAGTGTTGACTGATGTTCAGCTTGTGATCTATAGCAATTCCAAGATCCTTCTTGCTGATAGTATTACTAAACCAAGTATCCCTCTTCTTGTAAATGTACATTTGGTCCCACCCCCCTCCCATGTAAAACTTTGCACTTATTCATGTTAAACTTTATTACGTTGTTTTCAGTCCAGTGCTCAAGCCTATCAAGATATTTTTGAGTTTTGTTCCTGTCTTTCACCCAAATTTGTGTCATCTGCAAATTTGATAAGTATTCCCTGCCCTCCCTCCTCCAAGTCATTAATGAAAATGTTGAAGAGCACCAGATCCACTGAGCCTTGTGGTTATAAAGTGGGAGAAGTAAAAAAAGTCCTTGAGAAACAGCAGCAAACTGTAGGTAAATGATGGTGAACCTTTGCACTCCAGCTGTTCTTGGACTTCAATTCCCAGAAGCCCAAGTCAAAGTGGTTTACACGGGTAATACACACACACACACACACACACACACACACACACACACACACACACACACACACACACACACACACACACACACACACACACACACACACACACACACACACACATTTTCATACAATCAGTAACACAATGATGCAATACATCATTTTAAGGAAGGAGCAATTTAAAAATGGCAAAGCTACACAAAAATTCTCTTAAAAGTAGTGTATGAGTTTTGTATTACTGATAAGGCTATCACCACATTGTTTGTTCTGTGACATTCTCTATGGTAATATACTAAGTGGTTTGTGGCATACAGCAATCCTTTTTAAAATAAGAATTATAGTAAAAGCCCAGGTTACGACAGAGGTCTGTTCCAACAGCCTCCGTCGTAACCCAAAAAAACTGTAAACCAAAACATCCATAGGGATGCATTGAACAAATTAAAAAAAAAAAACGGTCCTGAATTGATTGTTGTAAACCGGAAAAAACTTGTAAACCGGGACGGCATTTCTATAGGATTTGCCATTGTAAACTGTAGCAAACTGAAAACAAGTTGGTTGTAACCTGGGGTTTTACTGTATTCACAATATTTGTATGTTGCTTTGTTCATGGTGAAAATAACAAAGAATACAAACATGAAGTTAAAATAAAACCAACAGTATCATAAAATGAAAACAAAATCAAAAACATACTGTTTGTGCAAGGAGTTTTTGAAAATGATTAAAAGATAGAAATTATTATTCTTTGTTGATGCTAGAGTGCGTCACAATTTAAAATTATGGAAATAGATAAAATTTAAGTAAAATTCAAAACAAATGAAAATGTTGAAATAATTAGACCATTTTTTAAAATCAGAAATGGGCTACTTCAATAGCATAATCTTGACCATTAAGCTGATCCTATTTTGTACTTGTGGTAGGGCATAAATTGCATAGCTGCTGTGACTGAACTTGTCCAAGTTCATAGAAAATTTGTCCTGTGTCAAAATAGCCCCATTTTACTTAATCATTCTTTGATCTTCCTACTTCACTTTGAAGTCTATAAAATGGCTTCCAGATGGTTGAGCCAAAATCTTGCCCTGTTGGGAGGCATTCTTCAGCATTCATCCATTCTGCGAGGTGTGTTGTTTTTGCTCTCCATAGGTTTAGCCTTTTCTAGTTTAATATTTAGAGTTTGAGAGTTGTACAGAAAACTTTTCCTCAATTTTAGCCACCATTTACTTTGGGGTTGGTGTCTATGAAGTGGATGAGTTTGGATGGTGGTAATGGTGATGATGAACAATGATGATCACAATCACGATGATATAATCAAGTTAATTATGATGGTAGGGGTTCCCAACCTTTTTATGCTGCAGGCCTGACCACGCCCCCGGACAGCTAAGCGGGCCTGACCATGCCCCTGGAAGCATAAGCGAACATGCCTGCTTCCACGTTTACGACAGCTGCAGGCGCAATTACGGCTGACGTTACCGCACTTACGCATGCGCAAGCACATTTTACAGCTGTCGTAAATGCATCTGCTTCCACTTCTGGGTGTGGCGTGGATGGCGGGCCACATGAAATGATGCCACAGGTGAGGTCCAGCTCGTGGGCCATAGGTTGGGAACCCCTGACTTACGGTGATCTTTACCAGGGATTTTTAGATACGTAGTAATCATATATACTTTAACATTCTCTTCTTTTGGACTTGTCCTGGGACCATACAGTTTATTAAAGGCTACACTGGCTAGCTTTTCTTTTAGGACAACAGTGAGGAATCTAACTTCCAACCTCTCACTCCCTACAGGCAAATCCCCAAGTCACTGAATTATCCAGCCAGCCAAGATAGAAAAGCCTTGGGAAATAAACAGCTATTTATCTGGGGTGGAAAAGGTCACAATATCAGTGCCAGATGTGAGGTGGTATTCCACAGCCAGGCACACCACTGAAAAGGTCTTTTTTCCATTAGCCACCTGCCAAACCTTGTTTGGCTAACCAAGAGGAAACTCTCAGAAAATTATTATGACATGAACAGGGGAGCAATCTTCAGGTGGCCTGGTTTGTGCTGTTATGTTTTTTTAAGTACCAATGAAAGTACTTTGATGTCAGCCTCTCAGCCGAGTTGATGTGATTGGTATGTTTACAGACATTTATCTGCTGATGTTAAATTGTTAGTTCAGGAATCTTCAAAGCAATTTAACTTGCTTCTCTGAATGTTGTGCTTTATGTACTCATACAGCAACAGCCATCACAAGAAAAATATATGCTTGGACTTGAAGTACTGTAGAAATTCTGTTTGAGACACCTTTAAGAAACAATCCTTAAGCCAACAAAAACAACGTGGTCAGAGACCACTGAATACTGGTTAATGGTTGAGAGAGGAAAAGCAAATGAGAGAATAAGTAATATAGAGAAGTGCCATAAGGAGAGCAAAGGAAAAGAGACGGGCATAAATGTGCCCACCACTGTCATTTTGACCAACATCTACTCTTTCACCTTCTCTGGATTATCTTGAGGATCTTTCTATGTGCCCTACCACAATCTTTGAGGAGGTGCTTTCTGCGTACCCCATTGAATGTGCTGATGGTGAAATAGAATAGTTATATTACTTTAAAAAAATCTGATTGTCATAAGCCATTGACATGAGGTAAAACACACTATTTTCCCAACTACTTTGACACCCACAGTGGAGCACAAGACCTAGCAAAAACTGGAACTGGAATTGTTTAATGGTTCTCATTAAAAAGTTTACACACTCTTAACAAAAATTTAATCAAACAGTTGCAGTTCAGGAAATAAAGCTACACCTTGTTAAATTACATTTGTTATGTAACTTAACTGTTGGTATGTAACTGGTTACATCCCAACCTCTGTCTTTTACCCCTGATTTTAAGGTGAAGTAGCTTTGTAGGTTACGTAATTAGCCCATGCTACATAAAGCAGTTATTTGCCTCAGCTAAACAAAACTGACAGTGAAGAGAAAATTAACAACTAAATGGAAATGGTTCAGCCATAGTCTGTACTAAAACATGATCAACTGTACTTTAGAGAAAAGAGTTCATTTTGCTTGGCTTCCCTGAAAGTATGTCAGGAAAAATGATAACTGAATTAACTAATCAAGAATAAACTCATTCTGTTTTCACAGCAATTCGGCAAAATCCTTGATGTAGAGATAATCTTCAATGAACGTGGCTCTAAGGTAAATTTTGTTTCTCTGGATGGTTTATTTCTCTCTCTACTCCTGCTGCACCTCATATATTTAGTTGACAAGATAAGACAGCTTCCTGTCTAGGGTATGTACTTTGTAGACAGAAAAGGAACTGATTATCATAGGTTCTTCAAAATTGCCATTCCATGTAATTGCAGTCTTGCGTAGGATCAATAGTCTTAATACTTACGAATTTTTTTCTTTTGAAATACCAACTTTCCAAAACATCTTAAGAAGAGAGAGACTAAAGCTATCAGAGACAGATTTTCCTCTGACATCTGTCAAATCAATGGTGTTTGGGGAAATGTTTTCTTCCTTTAGAAAACAAATATATGGATATACTATATAGACCTTCACAGGCTCTTATAGCACAGTGGATCTTCGCACAATGCAGAAATATTAACCTTTTAGACTTACAATGTCTGTATAAACTTGTAGGTTTTTTGGAATGGCTGTTCAAGATGTATTGGAAATATAGTTTCTTAGTACTAATTTGACTCCCTGAAGAACAGAATGCGAGCATTCTAGTCACAAATGCAGCCATTTTAAGTGATGTTTATCCTGACTGGTTCTCGTAATTAAACCATTGTCCCCTCCCTGAAAAATTGATGTGATTCTCTCTCTGCCCAGTAGGTCCAGGACTGGAATAGCAGGGAGTGTTGCAGGTCAGGAGCAAGGTGCATTGGCAGAGCTTTGTGGGGGAAGCTTGCACAGTGCATGTCTATATACTATGCTTGACTTAATCAATGCTAAGTTTTCCACCTTCAATTAAAAATGAACATCTGTCCCCATCCCCTTCCCCATAAACAATAGTTTCTAGATGTAACTAGTATTTTATTTTTAAATCACCTATTTACAATGTTAATGATCTCATGAAGCTGTATAGCACAGCCCACTTGGGTTTTATACTCAGGATTAAATTCACCTCCATATTTGTCAGTTATCATGCTGAATTTCTATGTATTATCTGAAAACCAGAAACAGTGATATTTGGTATTTATAGCTACAAAATTCTGACCACTGTATATATCTCATAAATCTGAAAGCTATTTTGAGGTCCATGGTAGCAAATCGGTCTTTTGACATCATTTATGAAGACTGAAGCTTAATACAGCAAGCGTTGAACTTGTCGGAGGGCTGAAAACTCTGTGCATCCCTTGTATAGTTGGCTGATGATCTCAGAAATGGAAGGGGCAATGTACTTGACTATAATGTGCCCTTCATTAACCCCAGGCCATTGATACTGGGCCATAGAAATAAATCACCAGGGCATGTGAAAGACTTTTTATTAAAGAGCAGCCTACTGGATAAAATCCTACAGTCTTCTACAAAATGAGCACCACCCCTACAGCTTTTTATTGAATGTAAGAGATGTACCTGTCCTTTGCATAATTTAAAAGAGATGCAGATTTTTATTTTTGGATATAGCATGCCTCTACTGCTTGGGTTATTCTGGAAGTAATAGTCCGAAAGCTATGCATGCAGAAATTCTGGTTGAAGACATTCTTGGGTTAGATTGGTTTTTAAATTTAATTATTATTGCATTCTTAAGGAAATATCCTCTTGTATGTAATCTCTTAATTTTTGGATGAGTGCAAAGGGCACAGAAAAAAAATTAGACCTGTCAGCAATAATTATGTCCGTATGAGAATTCAAATTTTAATTGTATGTACATGTTCCTTCACATCTTCTCTGTTTTGTTTTAGTACATACATAGAAATGTTCTCTATTTTCAGAATATTCAATAAAGCAGAAGAATTAATGGATATTTAATTGTATAATTTATTCACTTTATTTTATTTTTATACCACCCATCTGACTTTACTGTCACTCTGGGCAGTGAACATACACAAATACTGTAAAATAAAAATTATAATAACATTAACCCCATCCCAACCCAAAGAATATTAACACGTAAAAAATGACTATAAAATATTGCTTGTAACCTAACATCAGTGACAGCTGTGAAGTTATAAACAAATGCAGCAATAAAATTATCTGGGGACAAGATGTTACCAAAGATCTTCTTAAAGAGCTCCAGCTTTGTCAGTTTACAAAATATTGTATGGCAAAGGAGAGAACCTGCTGGAAATATGCAGTGGGCGAGAATTCCACATCCATGGTGCTACCAACCAAGATGGCCCTGTTCCTAGTGGAAGTCTTTCTGGCCTTTCTTAGGGTGGCCAGCCACAGTCTGCAAGCTTTTTTTGGAGAATCTGGTCTAAGCTGAGTTCAGAGCAGAGAGAAACTCTGCCAAATATCAAGGTCTCAATCCATTCAGTGCCTCATTGGTTAAAAACAAAACCTTGAATAGGGCCTTTAAGCCTGCAGGTAACCAGTGCAGCTGAACCAATGTAGGGGAAATCCAAACAAACCATTGGATCCTGGGCAGCTGGATTCTGAATTTGCTGCAGTTTCTGGACTATCTTCAAAAGAAGCCCACATAAGAATGCATTACAGTAACCAGGTCTTGATATTACCAATATAAGATGAACCAGCGTTGTGAGGGACTCTGTGTCAAGGAATAGACAAAGCTGGCTATTTTGCCTAAAGATGAAGAAAGGTAGCATTTGCCACAGCAGATATTGCTTCTCCATAAAGAGAGCTGGATCTAGGACAGTGTTTCCCAACTTTTTGGTTTTTGGACTTCAATTCCCAGAAGCCTAAGTCAATTACTCAAGCATATTGGAAACCACTGGTCTAGGACCATGATGGCGAACCTTGGCACACCAGATGTTCTTGTACTTCAATTCCCGTACAGGCGTGTTTTACTTCCGCTTCCAGGAGCGATGAGGGTGGTGCAGCGTGGGCCCGATGAATCTCAGCAAACCCATTCGTGTGGATTCACAGTGGCTTGGGGCTTCTGGGAATTGAAGTCCAAGAACATCTGGAGTGCCAAGGTTCTCCATCATGGGTCTAGGATAACACCTATGAACCTGGATCTTCAGAGGAAGACAAAGCTGGATAGCACTCAGTCAATTTTATGAACCTCTCAACAGCAAGATCTCCATCTTGTCTGGATTCAACCTCAACCCATTAGCCTTTGTCCAGTCTATTATTGTGGCCAGACAACAATCCAAGCCCTGCACAGCATCCACTGCTGACAATGAAAAAGGAGAGATAAGAGTTGCATATCATCAGTATATTGTGATATCAGACTCCAGATCTCTGAATAACCTTGCCCAGCAGCTTCATATAGATCTTCAACAGCATAGACAAAATGATAAACTTCATACTATTGTATCCATGGAGCCAAAGTTACCACACCTTATTGAACACAGTCAGCAAGAAAGGATCAAAGCCAGTCCAAAGCTGACCCCCATTCCTAATCCCCACTAACCTGTCCAATAGGACACCATGATTAATGGTATCAAAAACTATTGAAAAGTCCCAAGAGGATGATCAGGGACAAATCACCCCTGTCATTCTCTTGTAAGAGGTCATATAGCAGGGCGGCCAGTGATGTCTCCATCGTGCCACAACCTGAACCCCAATTGAAATGGATCAAGACTATATTACTATAATTAAGTAAACACAAGGCTTCTGGTTTTCATTTAAAACAAGACTGATATAACTATTAGTTACCTTGTAGCTATTTGCGCTATTCTTCCATACAATAAACATTTAAGTTCTTTGATTACATTCTTGTATATTGGATGGTAGAATTTCTTACACTGTCCTATCAGATTCCCAGCCATCTCAGCAATAGGTTCAAATCTAAAGCTTGTTTCAAGTGCAGTGATCAGCAAAAGTAAGAATCAATACATTTCTGTACAATGTTTATGGATTGTGTCACTCGTTATTGAATTGGAGTATCTGGGATTCCCCCTCTTAGAAAAAAAATAGACTTTCTACTGGTGAAACACAAGTCTTTATAGGAACTGCTCATTTGTCACTCCTTTTTCTTCTGGGGAAAAAAAGTATGCCAAAACGTGAATGCCTTTCTCCTACCCTGTGGTTTCTCTTCTAACCTAATGATATGGAACTTCTCTTTTCCTCTCTCTTGGGAATCGGAAAGCAGATGCTCCTACTGCCTGTCTTGTGCTGTGTTCTCAATATTACCCTTCCCTTCCCTGGGTTTCTGAAGGGCATACTCTTGGATGATGTATTTCATAAATGAATGTTTAAAAGAGGAATACTGTATGTGAAATCCAAATTACTTTGGATGTGCCCCTACGCAATATTTGGGAAGCTCCTCTGTGGGCTGAGCAGATCTTTATCCATTCATAACTGTGACAAACATCCTCTGCCACAATTTTTGGTGACACAAAATTAGGGAGTTTCTGAGAATTCCGTGTCTTATCCATTGATCCATCTGAGATGAGATGATGCCATTTCTTTTCATAGCGAAATTCACTTCATAAATGTGGGTTTTAATTTGTTGTAGATATTTCCATTATTGGTTTCTCTGCTTGTTCACCGCCCAGAGTGGGTTAACATCCTGATGGGCCGGTATAGAAATCCAATAAATGAATGAACAAATAAATAAATAAATTATAATGTGTCTGTGTGCGCACACAGTTATGATTATTTTAGGGAAAATCTACTTCTTTACAGGATTTAGCTGCGTAAGATGATATTGTTAGACGCTTGCAGGGTTTCAGTAGTGATAGGTTGAATCAGGGCCATATCCAGGGTTGGCCGGTGGGTGGGTGGGGGGAATCAGCCCCCCCCCCAAGCTAACTGCCTACCCTTACCCCGGGATGCCAATTTGTGTGTGTGTGTGTGTGTGTGTGTGTGTGTGTGTGTGTGTGTGTGTGTGTGTGTGTGTGTGTGTGTGTGTGTGTGTGAGAGAGAGAGACATTGTTGCCCCTCCTGAAAAAATATTCCTCCAAATCTAGAATCCTGGCTACGGCCCTGGGTCAATTTTTTGAAATTATGTAATATTTAAAAACTGAGGTGAATATTATGTATAGTAGCAATAGCAATTGCACTTATATACCATCCCATATCGTTTAGTGCACTCTTTGAGTGGGTCACAAGTTAATTAGCATTTTGCCCCCAATGTGCTGGGTACTCATTTACCGACCTCAGAAAGATGGAAGGTTGAGTCAACCTTGATCCCTGGTCAGGATCGAACTCACAACCTATTGGCTGCAGTACAGCAGTTTTAACTACTGCACCACTAGAATTTTAAATTTAAAAATAGTTTTGAGCCATATAAGTAATTGAGAACATATGAGAACATACAGCCTCTGAGAAACTGGTGGCCCACAGTCCAGAAATGGTCTATTGAGCCTCTGCATTTCACCAACATTTATTTTTCTCCCCCTCAGCACTGTCAGGTCATTTCCTTTGTTCTGTCAATTCTGTAGCAACCTCCAGAGCTGTTTCCTGATGCCACCTACACTGTGGAAGAGGAGCAGTTGCAAAGAGTAAAGCCTAAATCTCGATTGGTCTGAAGGAAACAGTAAAGAACTAAAGAGAACTGTGGCTATAGTGGTTTACTGCACAGTGCCCACCAAAAAAGAAAGCAGTCTCTCCCTGGCCGGGTTAGCTGTGCATTTCCATGCTAGGCATGGAGAAAGAAAAGTCACCTACTCGGCACTCTGTATTCAGTAGAAAACTCAAGCTAGCTAACAGTGGAAAATAATTTTCTCCTTGCACATCTTGTGCAGAACAGGCATTATTTGTGGAATTGGTAGCTGGGTTATGTATATCAATGGAAGTGTGAATATAGTGTTTGTGTATGTGTGTACACATATACGTATAAATGTGCACAGTACACTATAAGAAAGCATCTCATAGCTTGGAAAAGAGTAGATAATAGTTATGCTTTCACAAAAGCAGGTGAGGGAGCGGCGCAACCACAGCCATCCACTTGTTTTTGATCAGCAGTTCCCTTGATCTCTCACCACTGGCTATGCGCGCCCGCCTGGGCAGCTCGGCCAGGCGTGGATGTGTTTGCGCAGCCGTGTTTACAGCTGCCATAAACGTGTCTGCTTCTGGGGGCCATCGTTGTGGGCCACATGATTTGCCATCATGGGCTGGGTCCGGCCTGTGGGCATAGGTTGCAAATCCCTGCTCTAAAGAGTAAGTTGTACTTTAAAACATAATCCAAACGTAATCTACTTTGAATTATTTTAACTATGTGCTACTAAAAAACTCAAATGATTTGCAATATACTTTAATCAGGCATGTGTTACTAATTAGGATGATCCAGTATTAGGTACTTTTCTATTCAAACCAGTAAGTAACAGTTTAGCTGCTAAAATAAATAGTCAAGTCCTGTTCCTTATTTTCCTGCTTGTAGATTTCAATCTTATGAAGCCTACTAAAGTGTTCTAAATTATTTTGAGCTTAGTTTAAAAGCAAAATAGTTCCATTTCACTGTATGCCACACATGTGTCTTTTCCACTTCAGATAACTCTATCATTAACTCCCATTTGTACATGTAAGCCATTCTCCTTCGTGTTGTTTGTGGATCCACACATATGGGTTACGCGCCTGCGCGGAAGCCAGTTCGGAGCTGTAGAGCTGATTGGATAAGATTTGTGGTTAGGACCGCACACCATCTCCACCCACCCTCGGCGCCTTTTTGCACCATCCTCCACAGTCACGACAGGTGCCTTATTTGCCTTGGGGAAAGCCACCTGGTACACTCCTGCCCGGCCTGTAAAAAGTTTTCCAAGGTTGCCCAGAAGAATAGAAAAAATAGACTTCAGGCTCACCTCATGGCTACCGTGTTGGCTCCACAACCATCCGGCTTTCGTCCGGAGTCTCAGCCCCTCTCTTCCTCCCCTGCCTCGGCTCGGAAGCTCACCACGGCGGAGTTGTTCCTTAAAAAGAAAAGGAAGGAAGACTCTTATCCAATCAGCTCTACAACTCCGAACTGGCTTCCGTGCAGGTGCGTAACCCATATGTGTGTATCCACAAACAACATACTCGAAGAACGACAGTTTCTAGTAAGTACAACCTGTCTTTCCCACAGTTCAAATGAGATGGGTTAAAAAGTAGTGCCTTTAAAATTCAATCGTTGCAATATATTTTCCCATGAGGATTCTAGCAAAAGGTATCCTCACTTTACATCTAGTAATCACTCATCTCAGATGGATTATCAAGTATGGCACAAAACATTTATTTTGTTTGGATTTCTTTTTAAAAAATTGACCATTCTTCAAGCGTCTGGCTATTGACTGAGTCTTTGAAGTGTGTCTATGTAAATAGATTTATAGATGCATCGAAACATAAGTAGTTGAAATTATAGAAAGTCTGTCCCAACACCGTAAGATAAAGATTCTGCTCCTGAGGTGAATATTATAAACACAATTTTCTTTTTAAAAAATCCAGGGTTAACAATGCATGGATTTCAAGGGGCTCTGTTTCCTTTTCTTTAGGTTTTATTTATTATTAGTTTCTATTTTATTTTTATTATTTTTTCCTTAATTTCTGTGTTCTGGTCACACCCAGGAGAATCGTCTGCTTTTGATTTCTCCCTTTACAGTTACATGGTAAATTTTCTTTCTCATTCTTCAGAGATGGAAATATTTTTTAAAAATTTGTATAACTATTATTTTTACACTGCTCATCCTGTTGCTTGTTATTTATTGCAGAATCTGAGACCAGACTAAAAGGATGGTTACTTGGTTTCTAAAAGGTCCTCGAACAGCTTCTTAAAGAAAATAGGGTACCCCCAGCAGATGGTTTTTCTACATTGTGAATGTATATATAATCAACAATTCTACAAGCTGAATATTTTCAGTCTTAAAACCAGCAAAACCTATCATTTCAAAGACAAACATCTTAACATCAAAATCAGCAACAAATCTAATTAAAAGTTGGTTGACAAGAATGTTATATTACATGGACTTTTTGATCCAAGTCTGTTGACCTTTTTTGTGATACGCACGTGCAATCTTCAGCCGATATAGACTCTATTGCTATTTCATTATAATGAGATAGTATAACTGTTACTTCAGTGTGTGAAATATGTTTAAGAAAGATAAAACACAAAACAGCTCTAAAGAAAAGTTTATGTTTTATTAAAATAATGTCCCTCTTAAGTCACAACTAGGACAGGCCCATTTGAATCAGTAAAACGTATTGAGCAGTTGATTAGTTGAATTCACTGTTTTAGTGGGTCTACTCTAGTGCTACACTAAGCATCTGGTGATACTAGACTCACCTATACCTATAAATCTGTGTGTTAACCGTTGGAATGTGACAAAGGATGTTGCACCAAGCCCCACTAGCCCTGACCGAGCTTCCCTGCACTCACCCGAACCAGGTTCGTAGGTAACTGTCGGGTTGAGAAATGCGGCAGTGGGGCAGGAGCCCCCCTGAACGTGAACAAAGAAAAAGGACTTCAATTCCCAGCGTCCTTTGCACTGTGCAACTCCTCAGCCAATCAGGCTGAGGGATACGAGCACAGAGGAGGCTGGGAACGTGCGCTGACTTTAAAAAAACATGGTGGGAGCCGGAGGGAAAGACTTTGAAAGACCCAGCTGGAGGGAGCCAGGAAAAGATGTGTTAGGTAAGGGTGAGGGGGTGGGTGAGGGAGGCAATGAAAGGTGCTAGGTCCAGAAGGGTTGGGGGGACAGACCCCTTTTGTCCCCCCAACCCTACCAAACCCAGGGGACCAGGTAGAGGAGATCGAATACACCTCCCTCCCAAACACTCTGTTTTAAAAGAGAAGAAAGAACTTGGTTTCTTCTCTTTAGCAACGGGGTGTCCTGCGGGGGGGGGGGGATCCCCTCTCTGCAGGGTCCCCTGGCTCTGGAAGGGTTGGGGGGACAATATACACACTCACACACACACACTGCTTCTCTCTCTCTCTCTCTCTCTCACACACATACACACACACACACACACACACAACACTCCTGCCTTGCCAGGAATTTTTAATGTGTGTGTTGGTGGTTGGCGTGGTATTGTATGGGTAGTGGTGGTTGTGCACACCCAAAACCATCCCTAACCACCAACACACCTCTTTTTTACATAAATTACCAAAAAAATATTATCCCTTACAACACAATTTAAAACAGCCCAGCTCTTTACCAACATTAAGAAAAAAACCTTCCAAAAACATTTAAAACAGCCCGGCACCGCCGGGCAAAATCTGCTAGTGATTCATAAAAAAAACTCCCTTTATATCCTATATGGATCTTCTGTTAGCACTGTACATAAACCAAGATATAACAAGCTTTTCAAAAGGATATACAGTAAAGAGAATCACAGTGCAATCAGCCAAAGTATGTATCTTTCTTTATGGGGCTCATACCCTGTGTGGAATTCTGTTTGGGCCTCTTCAGGTGAGGGGAAATTCTAAAACTAGGATCTCTGGGCTTTAGACATATGGGCACCATAACAAAAATGACTGCCATTGTGGGTTCCTGTTCACAAAATGGCTGTTGCTATACTATTTTTATACAACTAATCAACTACCCAATACGTTTTACTGATTCAAATGGGCCTGCCCTAGTTGTGACTTAAGAGGGGCATTATTTTAATAAAACATAAAACATTTTATGAATGCGTCTCAGGAGATAGATGTACTGGCATTAAGAATGAAAAAGAGCAGGATGGGTAGCTGGTAACTTTAGGGCAATGTTTCCCAAC
Source organism: Bradypodion pumilum (assembly GCA_035047305.1). Lineage (NCBI taxonomy): Eukaryota > Metazoa > Chordata > Lepidosauria > Squamata > Chamaeleonidae > Bradypodion > Bradypodion pumilum. Next base: position 36,862,689 of record JAWDJD010000005.1, on the reverse strand, counting down.
TTTTGGTTTTTGGACTTTGATTTCCAGATGCCTAAGTCAATTCCCCAAATCTACTGACTTAGGCTACTGGGAATTGAACTCCACCAGTGTTCCATGGAACATAGTTTGAGAAATACTGGATTAATGCTCCGTTTTTTGTCAAACCCCTTGCATTAAAACTGACATTCCTAACTCCGCTTACAACTTGAGTGTTTCCTTTCATCTTCACATGCCAAAACGTTATTCTTGTTCCAATACTTCTGGACCTGAACATAGGAGGATGGGAAGGTTGTTCTCAGTGCCACAGGCTTCCCAAATGTTTCAACGATAGCATAAAGTTATATGGCAGAACAAAGTGATTGATTTTGTTTGAAAGGATTTTAGCTGGAGAATGCAGTGAACAAGTCTAATTACCAATTCAAAATTTAAAATCTCTGTAATCTCTCCTGAATATGGTTGCAAGACAAAGCAGGGCAACTGGTAATAGGAAGCCAAACTGTGAAGCTGAAAAACCAGCACACACAATATTATTGGAATGGTGAAAGGCTTCAGCCTTCATTATAACATATTTAAGAGCACTTCAGAATGATAATACACTTATTGTCCTTTCTGAAGAATGAATATACTTCTCTAGCTACCCCATCTCTTACATCATAAAGATTTCTGCACAGACAAAATACATTTCCCCAAAAGTGAATATAGGTTTACAGGACAATCCAGTTGAATTCAGTGAGACTTATTCACAGCAAATTGCTCATAGGTGGTTGCTAGTATGCTGCACAATAACTAACATCAGTGTTCATCTCTCCAGTTCTGTGATGAATTGCCTCCATGTGTCTTAATGAGGTCTAGGAGACTTCTTGAGTTTAAAAAAAATCAAGTTGGGTTGTGTGTGGGAATTAGGCAATAATGGCAGACATTGGCACTCCAGCTGTTCTTGGACTTCAATTCCCAGAAGCCCAAGTCCATTGGCCATTGAAGAATATCCACACGAATTGAGTGGATTCACAGTGTGGATTCACAGGGACTTGGGCTTCTGGGATTTGAAGTTCAAGAACAGCTGGAGTGCCACGTTTTGCCATCACAAGCATAGGACATTGTTGAAATCCAGTGTTGTATTTAATATTGAGCTCTGGGACTAAACTTTTTCTTTTTATAAAGCCACTCAACATCTCTTTATAAGATAGAATAAAGCTACCCATCACATCTTGCTCAGGTAGCTAGAAAACGAATGAAGGATGAAACAGAAATTATGATTTCCCTAGTCAGCACTGAGCAGGACATGGCTTTCGAGACCAGCATTAAGATGGACAGATTCTCAAGCTTACACCCATTTTCTTATAGTGGGCTGTTCAAAGTACTTGCATGTGTGTATCCTTGCCATGAAGGTAATTGTTAAGAAGACTGTAAAAGTATGGATTTCAAAGGTCCTATACGGCAGGATTTTTGCCCAGGTTTTAGCAAATTTTGATCCATCCATCTAAGAGCTAGTTTATTTTTCAAGATCTGTCTCAAATAACTGCATTTCTTTTGGTCTGGTCTCAATTGCTTTATGTTTATTATTATTTTTAATCTGATTATAATTTCCTTATATATATATATATATATATTTATAAAATTAAATTTATTTCATGCATGAACCAAAAATGTGACTCCAGGAGAGTATTGCTAAGTTGTGCTGATGTCAATTTCATACTGTGATATTTTTTTCTCTATCTAAATTTCAGTATTTCAGTATATAATGATGCGCATGTTTTCCCCCTTCTCCCGCTGCATGCAGGGATTCGGGTTCGTAACTTTCGAGACTAGTGCTGATGCAGACAGGGCCAGGGAGAAATTACACGGCACCGTGGTAGAGGGCCGTAAAATCGAGGTGCATGTCTTCAGTAATTCAATTTCTTCTTTATATTTATTCTTTTTGTTTCTTTTTCTGTGTCTTGCCTCACTTACTTCACACTTGGATTCCTGTCTTTTGTGTGTGTATGCGTGTGTGTTTGTGTTTATATGGTTTTCCACCCCATGTCCCTTGCACCAAGGTGTATAAAAATAATACCTGCACCCAAATTTATGCTGTATATCCATATATGTTTTGTTATTTTAGGTATTTTTCTTTGTTCCTTTCTCTTACATTTGTTTCTAAAACAATCAAGTTTTTTTTTCCTTCTGCTTTCTTGATTTCCTTTTGCTTCGGTTTATGAAGCTCCAGCTTTCTATTACCAAGCCTGATCAAAACTAACGAAAGAGTCCATATTGTAACTTGGTGTCTAACAATAAAGAAGGGGGCGAGCCAGTACTTGCCCTTTCACAGAGGCCAGTTTTCCTTCATATGAGTTATAAATGTATTAATAGTGGGAAGGGATACAGAGAAAAGGAAGAAAATTATTTGAACAGTTAGGCTAACTTTCCGGAATACAATTGCAGTAAAGATAAATTTAAAATCACTTGTAGCCGTGAATTTAATTTGGATATATTATTTGTGTTACCTATAAGTGTGGTAACTGCACAGTCATTAAATTTCTCCAGCAAAAATCCTTTCAATTTAGAGTAATCTCTGACACAAAATTATTATTATTATTAATTTTCTATTTCCTCATATTGAAGATTAACTGGCCCCTTTCCCCCTTCTCTCACTTTTTCTACAAAAAAAGTACTATATGTAAGGGGGAAAACTTAAAAGCCACCGTTTTGAGTAAGATGTCTGCATATTTTGCTTTTTTGTTTTGTTTTTGTTGTTTTATTTCCCTTTTCAACGGTTTAGTGTTTAGGGCCCTTCACTTGACTCACTCTTTCCATGGTAACTATACACAATGCTGGCGGTGGTACGAGTTGGCGGTAAGTGAAACCAAAGTGCTAGAGGAGAAGCTTATTTCTTCTTTATTTTTTAAAATGCAAAACAAATTTGAGAAAGAAAAAACAATCCATCTGCCATTTCACATTAACACTACAAAATGTGATTTGACTTGTTGTCCCCCCTTTTCCTTTTCCTCTTCCCATCTTTTATTTTCAACGCTGTTGAGTAATGCCGCCTGGACGTTGGATGTACACACTGTTTTGTATAGTTTGAGCTGTTTGATTACTTATTTCCTGGTGATTTCCCCTTGCACATCTTACTCAGATTTATTGAACTCCAGTTTGGCTGGTTTTATTAATGCACCCACACCCTTCCTCTCTCAGACCCTGACAGTCTTTTTCTGTCCCTTTCCATGTTTTTATTCAGTTCAATGCAGCTGTTGATCTCTATTTGCTGACTAGTGGTTTCTGATTGGTTTTGGCTATTTTTTCCTTTAAGTGCTTGTATTGCACTTTGCTATATCAGCTGATTTCGGGCACTCGCTCCATCTTAATGATTGTCTGTGAAATCCCTCCTCCTTCCCCTCACTAGTCCCATTAATCAATTGTTGTTGCTGTTTTTCTCTTTTAATGTATGTTTTAACTGCATGCTCTCAGTCTCATTGTCGTTGTTTCCCATTCTTTCTTTTGAAATGTGTATTGGGAGAGGGGGCTAAAACTAGAGTAAGGAGATTCCAGGCTCCCCTTTTCCCTGTCCAGAGTCACCTACCTCTTCAATGTCAAAGGACTCCTAAAACATTTTCCATTTATGTGGTGTCTTTTCCTTCTAAAAATTTGAAATGCCGCTGATTTTAGTTTAGTCTTTATCCGCTTTCAGAATCTTTGAAACTGTGACTGACACAGGACTACAGAATAGATTGCGGTGGCTCAGTGGTTAAGAAGCTCCCCTTGTTAGCTAGAAGGCCAGCAAGTCGGCAGTTCGAGACCCGGATGCTGCATGACGGAATGAGTGCCTGTTTCTGCCCCAGCTGCTACCAACCTAGCAGTTTGAAAGCAAGAAATTGCAAGAAGATAAATAGGTACCACTTCAGTGGGAAAAGATCTTGAGGACATGAAAGGAGTCTCATTTGGATGTCCCCTGAGCGGAGTTTCTCCAGCAAAAACCCTTTCAACCCAGAATAATTTCTGACACGAAGTTATTATTACAGGACTGCAGTAATTTGGCATCACCCAACCTTCCAATATTTGCTAGCACCATCTTGATTCTGTGCCTTGAGTGCCTTCATATTGCTCTGTAATGAGGATGTTGGGCACACAGAAATCAAGAGGTACTTTGTCAATTGCTTGATGATAATTCATTTTTTTCCTTGAAAGTCAGGAATTGACGGTGGGTTTGTCTTTAATCCATAACATCCTGAAACTGGGATGACATCCAGTCAATCTTGTTTAGGAATCCAAAAACCCATTATATGTAGAGGAAGTTAATCTCAGATGCCTGAGATAAAATCTTTCATCCTATCCAAACACAAATAATCTCTGTCAGCCACTGCAGTTCAATAAATAGCTACTAAGAGATAAGACAATGTTTTTGTATGTTATTTCATGCCAGTTAAACCAGACATGAAGAACATAGCATTTGGATTAGTGAGCTTCAAATACACAGGTCATATCCAAAGTATCAGGGATGCCTGAGAAAAATCTGCTCTTTTTTAGCTTCTTCTTTAATGTATAATTAAAATGACAGACTTAGATTTGTTTATAGTTTTGATATTTATTTAATAATAATTTATAAAAGTAATTTGAAAAGTGTTGAAATTTGAAACTTACTTTTAAATAACTAATCAGACAGAGTTCTGCTATTTTCTCTAAAGTCCTTGCTTCCTTCCATTTCCTCCTTCCCTCATGTTTTGCTTTTAGGTTAATAATGCCACTGCACGAGTAATGACAAATAAGAAAATGGTCACACCGTATGCAAATGGTAAGAGAAAATGAGGATAGTAATAGTGAGTAAAATGGGTTGGGAGAAGAATAGATATGTAAAGAGATTAAGTTCTTTCCTGCTGTACTTCAGTATAGCGGAATGCTTTGTGTAGGGGCAAAAGGGTTTTCCAAATATTTTATATTTTGCTTATAAAACATTAGAATAGGATGTCCTATTTTTCAGAGAATAGGCGAGAACTCAGTAGTTCCTATTCAACTGTGCTAGAAATTACTGCATGAAAGAAAAATTAGATTGTGATTTTATATATAGATTAATATGTCTTAGCTTTAGGGCATATTAGTCCAAATCTTGTTGCTTAGTGTAGTAGATCACACTAGAGTAGGTCCAATGAATCAACTAAGATTTAGTGAGTCAACCCTTCTATAAGCCCCATTGATTCAATTGAGCCTACTCTATATCTTACTATGCTAAGGTATGTCACAAAATGTTGTTGCTAGAGTAAACAATATTTTCGCTAATGCTTATCTTTTTGTTCACTATTAAATTGGTAAGAAACTACCAATATAAAAGTCTTTTCCAGAAAAATATTGATTGCAGCCTAATTGATGTGTATGCACAAATGACTGGCATGTAGGTCCAAGCTAATTGACTGGTTGTCTTGTCCAGCAGTGTTGTCCATCATACTTTAAAATCTCTTTTTAAATTTTGAGAAGTTTTTTAATGGCCCAGTTCTATATAATGCAAGTAAAATGTTTTTATTTGACATAATTCAAAAAGATTGAATGATTTAATGGGGATTAGGATTGGCAAAGTGAACCATTTAATGGGGAGTAGGAAGCTAATTACATACAGGCTTTACATTTAAAATGATCAACAATTTTAAATATAGGTAAAATTAGAAACAAATTAAAATGTTAAAATAATTAATGAGACTGTTTTTGGCCAGAAGTGCTTCCCTCTCTTCAAAGAGGATCATTCTGTGACCACCCACTCATTGGCTCAAATCCTGGTTGTTAGTATAGTAAATCACAGTAGAGTAGGCATATTGAATCTGTTTCAGATTACTGTATTTGCCTACTTGTAAGAAACATCGGAGTATAAGACACAATCCATTTTTCTGGTGAATTTTAAGGGGGGGAATGTGTCTTATACACCGGCAAACATGGTAAGTGAGTCGCAACTAGAGTAAGCTCATTTGAATCTCACCAAATCCCCACCAATTCAATACTCTGATTACTGCATGCTGGGGTTGCATTAGAATACTCTACCGCTCTTTTTCTGGGGTAGATCTTAGGGTTTGGGTGTTCACTTTTGCCTTTCTTCTCTCAGGTTGGAAGCTGAGCCCGGTCGTTGGCACGGTCTATGGCCCCGAATTATATGCAGGTAGAATCGAATGCTGTTTCTTCTCTTGCAGCCATTTGACTGCAGTGGTGTTTGTTTGTGTTCTCAACTGCTGTTTCCTTATAACTTTTTACATTTTTTTATTCTTTCTAAAACTAAATTAGCCTCCAGTTTTCAAGCAGATGTCTCGCTGGGCAATGAGGCTGCAGTGCCCCTGTCAGGAAGGGGGGGTATTAACACTTACATTCCTTTAATCAGTAAGTAGTCTCTATTGGCCCCTGTATTGTTACTGTGCTTGAGTAAACATGTGTTAGCCCTTTTTTTTCTCATCTGTATAATATGTACTTGAAAGGTTGAGCCTGTCAGAAAGGGCAATGGCCAATACCCTTTCCATTTAGGTCTCTGAAAATCCATAATGGAGGACATATGAATGGAAGGCCCAATTGCCCCACCATTAGAATTGAAGAAATGAAAGAGGCCACACTTCCATAGTACATATTATTGAAGCTTTGAAATTGTAAATTCACTGCAGGCCTCCTTGTGGCTTTGTGCCCTGGAAGCATCTTGGGTTGGATTTATGCCTTGTGACTGTCAGTGCCTTTGGGGGTGTCTGTTTATTGCATTGTGTTCCCAGCTGACTTCTGATGTTTTCTTACATTGCTATGCCCTGAACCAGTTTACTCCAGCATGAACTGTAATAAAACAGGGCCCAATATACCTCTCTCTCTCTCTCTTTCTCTTGCCAGAAAATGGTTTCTTGGTCAACTGGCACTTTGCCACACCATCCCCCACAGAAAAGACAGACACCGTCGTGGAATAAAATTGGGCCACTTTATTAACTTTTAACAATGATCCAAAAACCCTAATGAAGGGGCAAGAAGTACGGAGGGAGTTCCAAGATGAAAACCCCTTAGGGAGAGGGAACACTCCAGTGGGAGGTACCGACTACTAGACATGCCTGCATCTGGTGACATGTCTCCAACTCCTCCCACCTCACCCAACCAGCTGTTGGGAAACTCCTCCTTCGGCCAGATCTCACTACCCCTTCCGTACTTTGCGCATAAGTGACCGACTGCAGCCAAGCCAATTACCTACTGTTCGATGTAGAGCAGGCAAAAACAGCCCCAACTCAGGCCAATTAGCTGGTGCCCAAAATATTGCGACTGGCTATCCTACTTCAAAGTTCAAGGTGGATGGGTGGGTCGTTGCAAACTCCTACACCACAGAGAACTTTCCAGCACAAATCACGAACAGAACGTGACAGCTCCTCCTCTATCTCCACCAATCCCTACATTCCACGATGGAGGCCCCTTTGTAAGCAACGGGGAGGCGTGGCAAAGGCCCCTCTCTCCCCACGTGCACGGTCACGAAAGCCCACCTTATGATCAATTTTGCCTGCCTTTTAGAAGATTTTGTTGACCTTTCTTGTCTTTAAACTAATGCAGGGAAGGACTGGTGGGAAGAAAAAAACATTTGCAAAATCTTGCCCTGTTGTTAACTCAGCATTTGGGCAGGGGAATCATGAGGATGCATTTTAAGTTTTCCCTTCCTAAATATTTGGAAGAGTCACTTGCCTGTATTAGTAGTAACTCTCTATGCTTCCTGGACTCTTTCCAACCCAACTGCATGACATTACCAACAATGGGGTGGAGGATGAGGGAAAGAGTATGCAATTCATGATGAATGAGGCATGATATAGCATTAATCTCTTGCATGCCAAGGCTCTTGCAACCCTGCGTATCCTTCAGGGCCATGAGTAGTAAGAAGTATGTACTGTCATCAGGGTTTTAAGCATGTTGCAGAATATTCCACAGCGCTGGGATTGCCTATCATTCTGGTTGTTGTACTGCCAAGGCAGGTGTAGTGACCCTGCTCATATTTTCCTTTGTCTTGCTTTCTGTTTGTTTCCACAGTTCCTGGCTTCCCTTATCCAACCGCAGCCACCACAGCAGCTGCATTCAGAGGAGCCCATCTGCGAGGCCGGGGACGGACAGTGTATGGTGCAGTGCGGGCAGTACCTCCAACAGCCATCCAAGCTTACCCTGGGTAAGGGTTGAAAAGCAAAGGAAAGCAGTGTTGTATAGATCCTGAAAGTTAACTGATCCAGTAAAGATGATGAAGTAGAGGTATTGTGGATGGCAGGAGTCAAGCTATGCTAGCACCAGAACACTCTGCACTCAAGCACACCCAGTTCAAAATCTTATACTTCTGGCTGGTGAAACCTTATTGTAGAGCCTTATTTGTGAAAGGGTATCCATTACAAATGAAGTAGCATTTCCCCAGCATTTGATAACAATTCTGTAGGACATTGGTAAAGTAGGATTGCTACAAAAAGGGTGTGGAGTGAGGCAGCTTCTGATTCCTGAAGTCCAGGTTCATTGATAACCAGCAGTGGCAAGCATTGCTTATTGTCTTCATTGCACACTGTCTGGAGGAGGGCACAGGAAAGATTATCCAAAATGTCTTACTTGGAGACATTTTAAGTTTGGTTAAAATGAGATTTAACACATCTGGATTGAAGATAAGATACATCAAGGGCAGGAAAATGGAAGGGTGTGTTTTAAAAACGTTAAGTAATAGCAGCAGCAGGAACAACACATTGCCATAAAGTATGTCTTAGTATTTAGCCTTGTTTCTATAGATTTTGGTTATTTCCCTAGCAAGGAAATAGATCAGCAGCACTTAAGCTGCATGGTTATTGCAAATACATTGATTGATCTTTAGAGACAGCTTTTAGGGTTTGACAGGATGCCAGCAGCCCAGAAGATTTTGTCCTAAGGTTTCACTTTGCATCTGGGAATAATGTTTATTTTGGTAGTGGGTGTTTTCTTTGTGTCTTGCTCAGATTCATATCTTTCCCAGAGGCAACCCGAGCAAGAGAGGAACCATCACAAGAGAAAACAGTGCTTCTCTTTTCTTTGAACTGAGAACAATCACTTGTATGACAGCTTGACTTTTGCCATATAGTGTGCAGGAGTGTTTGGGGACAGAATAGTCTAGTTGGAATATTTTAATAACGTAATAGGATTAAATTACTATAGGCAGAAATTAAAAAGGGAAGCAAGGTGCATTTTCAGGTGCATGTTCCCTTTGCAACAGAAGGTACCATAAATATATTTTACTGCTCTGCTATATGAAGTAGCAAATGTTTGTGTCAAGCACACTTTTAAATCCAGGCAAGGAGAATTATTGAAACAGTTCCCCAAAATTGCTTCTATTCATTAATCACATGGCATCACTTTGGCAAGGTTCATAGAAATAAGGAAATGTTGGGAACATTGTGTTGTTATCCCTGATAGTAACAGCTAGATATTCCTAGAAAAGAAGTTGCCTCTGACAGCACACTGGAAAAAATTTCTTTGGACCTTGATGAGATCCAGATAATTTCGGTCTAGTGTAGTTTAATGATTTCCACTCAAAATTGACTGTCGGGACATCCTTCCATATTCAAGTAATGTTAAACTGTCTACTGGTTGGAGTAAGATAGCATAAAATAGCCTGCTGTCTTGAACTGTGCAAGGTAATTTTGGAAAGTTGATTGGTAACTCACTTTTTGTCCGAGCTAAACTCAAGTAGCCATGACCAGCAGACACGTTTGATGCCTAGGGAGTTTTGCTTAGAACATTTTGATGTTACAGTTCATCTCAATATAGACTAGAGGGGAAGCAGATTTGCAACTGAAGCAAATATGTTTCATGGGGATGGGGACAAACATCACTAAAGTGATACATCACTCCTTCAGCCTTTTGAAATAAAAAACTCATGTAGTTTGGATGATTGCTTCTACAATACATTTCTAAAGTGAGACATTCATATAAGCTGAAATGCGATAGAAGGATCTTTTCCAGATCATGAGAACATCTGCCATTGCAATAATGAAACATGATCTGTGTCAGCAAGATGGAGTTGATAAACTCAAATTAACAATGAAAGTTAGTCCCCTAATTCTCCCCTTTTCTCGAAAATGGATCTTTAGCCTTGCTATTTGGCCTTCCCCTCTCTCTGCTAAATTGATGTTACTTTCATTGTTAGAAAGTGCCATCGAGTCTATTTGTCCTTATCAGTTCTGTTTTGTCGATCAAAATCTGAATGCCATTTCACCCCTAGGGAGTGTTCTGTGACCACTTTACCAGGAGACCACCTGATCATTTTACATGTGTCACTAGCTCTCATCATTGTAGAAACCTGGCAATTATAAGGCAGACTTATAGCCAAGCTGTCCTGGCCTTGTTGTTTGTAACTTCCCATAGGTGACTGTGTTCTGATCAGAGTGGGAGAAACCATTTTATACTCCAGTTGGCATATGGGAAAAATTACACATAATACTGCCTCTTTCCTCCTAGCCCGTGGTAACGTTAACTGGTAAGCCAGATAAATGCACATGAAGATCTCATTGATGGGGAACTAATGCTTTTTAACGTGAGTGATTTAGCATTCAGCTATCCAGGAAATACAGCAGGGGAAAGCTATGCAGTGCTAAAGCATGCATTCATAACCAGGGCTGTGGCAAACCCTCTTTTCCTTCCTTGTCCTTCCCTGGTCCTCTGCCCTACCAAAGCAAAATTGTGTTACCCTGTGAAACACCCCAGTAAGTGTTGGGGCTTCCAAGTCCCCAAGCATTTTCTTCTGGGAATTCTGAGATAAACTGTTTAGTGGCTGTTAAACTTAATAAAGTTCTCATCTATCAGGTGCTGCTCTCTGCTGTGAAATGTGTTGTTACTATCAGGGATTGCCCATACTTTACATTTCAGTTCTTGGACCTTGGACCAATCACCTAGCCCAAACTACGGCCCGCGGGCTGGATCCAGCCCATGGCACCAATTAATCCAGCCCACGCCGCTCCCGGAAACGGAAGTAAAACATGTGTGCTCATAACGCGCACACATGTTTTACTTCTGCTTCTGGATGGGAGGAACCACGTGACCACGTATTAATTGGTACCATGGGCTCAACTACACGACCGGCCTGTGGCCCGAAAAGTTTGGGCATGCCTGGCCTAACCTTTTTTAGCTCATGATCTCTGCTTGTGAAAGCAATGCACGGTGGGTATTTATTTTATGGTTACACTTACCTGTGCTTACCTTGATCAGAATTTATTGATTTGGCCTTCCCTCCCAAGATTTTGCATCAATATTTGAAAAGTGCTGAATAATAATACTTTGCATGCTTGTGTGATCAGCCAAATTTTACTGCATGTCTAATGTACAGGATATGAAACAGGTGATGTATGGATATCAGAAATGATCGCACAAGGTTGCAAGATAGGAATGTTCAGATCTTGAGTATGATTCTGACTTCAGTGGATTCCAGTACTTCATCAATTGCTCCCAAAGAACTTGTTTGTTCTACTTGGTGCCTGTTGTGTGATGAAGCCAATTTGTCGCTTTTCCGAGGTTAACTAAAGATTTTCCAGGTTAATAGCTAAAGCTGAATTTCTCAAGCTAGGTTCCTTTTCTTCAAAGCATCTGGTCTTCAAAAACACCAGCAACACTTTTTAATTGTACAATATAGGGGTTGATCTCTCCCCACCCCCACCCCTTTGCATACTCTCTTCCCTTCTGCCCGCCTGCATGCCATGGAATATGAAATGGAGCTGTCTAGCGTGCGCGCGCACACACAATCTCTTGCTGATTTGCTCCTGCCCGAAAGCCCAGGTTATGGATTTCATACATCACCTGCCTGTGTAAAATGCATGTGCATGCTGCCGTCCTCAATAACCGGAATGTGTTTTCTGTTCTTTTTGTTTTTGTTTTGTTTTTTTGTTTTGTTTTTGTGTGGATTTTCTGCAGTGTGGTTTACCAGGATGGATTTTACGGTGCTGACCTCTATGTAAGTACACACACCGGAGCCTTCTCATCCCCAACTTCTATCAGCCAGCCTTGTTGTTGTTGTTGATGTTTTTGGTTTTGTGTTTTCAAATATAATTTACTTTAATTTATTTCTTGTGGGCATATATATATATATATATATACATTTATATATTTAAGAATGCAAGCATGTTTTTCTGTCACTGCACTTGCCCCTGGGTGCAAGACCTGAGTCTCTGGGTTTCCTGACCATTGCCAGAGTCAGTTTAATGGGTATCGTTTTTATGCAAGAACGGTGAACTACTAATCAACCTGAGAGATTATTTACAAATTAAAATTTCCACCATTGCATCTCTTATTGGCATTATCTGGATCCAAAAAAAAAAAAACAAATTATCAGGATGGTTTTAGCCTCAGATCTTTCCTTTCCCTCAGCCTTTCCCATTTCCCCCATGAAACCTGATTTATGTAGGGAACTCAAGACTGATATAAAGTCATGCAGTATAGACATGTGGATGCTGGACCTCTTGGATAATTGCCTTTAAATGGTACGAGATAAACTATCTGTAGAGTATCATTGGTTAAAATCCTGTTCACACACACTGTGCTGTATAATACTGATGATGTCAGCACCAGCAGTGGTTTTTCAGAAATTAAATATTTCATGCTTCTGCCCTGAGTGTTTCCTAGCTCCTGTGTAATTGCTTTTCCGTTTGTAAAGCTGTGGTAGCTGCAGGATGGCAGGAGGAAATATTATAAAAATAAACCACTGCCATCACAATGACTTTAACAGTGTTGGTGTTTTTTTGGTAAAGACCTTATCCTCCCAACCTGCAGCTACCACAGCTTTCCAGTTATGATGAAACAGAATAAACAGAAGTCCTGAGACCCTCGGGACGCAAGTAGGAAGTGTTAGTTTCTGAAAAGTCACTTCTGCTGCTGACATCATCATCATCATCACCATTGCACAAATAGGATTTCAGCCATCGTATCACTTTAAAGTAGAACCATACTTTTTCTGTCCTTTAGTTTATTCTTCATAGATCCCCTGAGTGAAATGACCAGCTGAAAAGACCTTATCCTTTTGTAACACTTGCAGCTACTCATTAAGTTTTGTATTGCCATATGAATGGGTAAATGGCAACTGGTTATAGTATACAGAATTTTTCGGACTTTGGGCGATTCTTCCCCAGCCTCACACTTTACATATTTTGGAGCTGCAACTCCCATCAACTCCAGCGAACATGGCTAATGGTGTGACATTACTGGAGGTTAAGTCAAAATATGTAGAAGGCATCAAGTTTGGTGTGTGTGTGTGTGTGTGTGTGTGTGTGTGTGTGTGTGTGTGTGTGTTCTAAAACGTAATGCATGTGTATTTGTTAGGGAAAGGCAGGAAAATTGCTAGGAGTGTGCTATCCATTTCTATTATAAAAAGAATTTTTTAAAACCACCATCACCAATAAGCATTTTACACAATAGCATGGAAGTGTAGTTTTGATTTCACAGAAAGTTTGTGATTATATTAGAGTTAGGACAGGTGAATAGTGTAGCTGCTGAGAAAAAATGATCTCATTAAAAGGCTTGTAACTATTGAAATTTATTTTTAGCCACTAGCTAGGGCAACTTTCCGTTCTCTCTGGCTAGTACCAGTCTGCTTCATAAAGTGCATTTATTCCTGCAAATGCTACCTGCAACAAATGGAAGGTAGTTTGACTAAAAGACAGAATACGACACTGTGATTGTTATATTTCAAGCTTGTAGCAAGCATCATTTACTTATAGTTCTTCTATACACCCATCTTCCTACTCTGGCCAGACGTCCTGTATATTTGGGATATAAATTTGAAAGGATGGCTCTGGGTCTCCCCCACCTTTGGCACTTTTAAATTGATGTTTCATACAGAAAAGACAGCTGGATATTGGCCATGCAGTTAGGAGACAAGCAAATGGAGGGGTTTCCATTGCTTGGCATCATCCCTCTCATAGCTAGGAATGTGAGAAAAAAGATTTGTGTGGCAATTTCCCCATTCTTAATAGAAAGTCTCTCCTACCCTCTACCTGAGCAAAAATTTTAGTAATATTATAAGATCTTATATCACCTCATCTTGCACAACACCCTTGGTATTTAAATATGGCTAAGATCTTCATTTAGCATTGATTGGTCATTTTTCTATAAACAATTTCAATTCCATTCTTTAAGGTTTGAGAGATGAGGAGGAGAACAGAACTGCAATAAATGAAGTCTCTCAAAGGTAGATTAACGGAGCTTTCCTCGTTGCTTTTCGTTGCCAGCTGAACTGAAATGTTTAACCACATTTCAGTCACAACTTCCAAGCAACATGCTTTCTGCTGTCTTAATTAGCATGAATCAAATGGGCGGTGCTTCTTAATCGCAACTTATATAGCTATTTGCTTTCCTGCCGCTGCAGGGGGAAACACCCCCCCCCCCAATGGTAATTGGAAGAAAGAGCACAATGCCTTTAATAGATGTGGAAGCGAGGGAGGTGCAAAATCAACAGCATGAAATACCAAAGTGACATGAGGAGAGTGGGGTGGGGGGACTAAGGCAAGTTAGAAAGCGTGCATAGAAAGGAGAAACGGTTATCTCAAGCTCTGTTCACACATTTTGCTTTCCTATTTCCTGTCGTCATTTCCTTTCTCTTCTCTGGGGCAATCATCCATCCTGCCTCGTGATAAGGGTTATCCTACAATACCTCTTGGTCTCTGGCATTAAACATGCAGATAAATAGCCCCAGGGTGCATGAATCTGGGTCTTAGGTCTGAGAATTATCAGCTTCCAGGCTAGCTTCCATTGGTGTGGGTTTACGTTTGCCAGCGCAGCTATTTTTAAAAGGCCAAGCCTGTCAGTGAAAAGCGTGCTTGCATCCTCTGGAAAGAAAAGGCTGGTTAAGCCCTTTGGTGGGCTTTTGTGTGATTGTTTCCTTCCACAGCTGTGTTTTTTCAACTGCTCTTCCTGTGTTCTGTTATAGAATAGTCTTACAGGAACCAATCATTAGCGCTAAAATACCTCAGGTAGGAGTGCCAGTGTGACCTGCCAGCCAATCAGATTGTGAATTGCAGTGAAAACAAACCCTTGAATTAATACTAACCATTCCAGTGCCAAATTAGAGATGGGAACAGAGTCTTTAAAAAAAAAAAGACGAGCATACATTTGTGAGCATGTGATCGCAACTCCTGTACGTCTCAGTGCTGCACAGTTACCACTTTCTTAACAAATACGATGGCTTTTCTAAATAGAAGACTAGCAACCAGGCAAGCTTGGGGGTATTATCTGTATGTATTTGAGTACAATAAAATAAAAATGGTGTTCCTTTTCGGTTCCTTACCTGAGTTTTCTGTAAGACATGCCCACTGAGGCCATAAAATATATCAGTAAAAGTTACAGCCCATTCTGCCTTTTAAAGAACTATGTTACACTAGAGCATGGATTGCCAACCTTTTTTGAGTTGGGGGGACAGGTCACGATCCCTCAGACAGTTGAGGGGGCCAGACTGGTGTTCCTCCTGCCATTTACAGCTGTTGTAAACACGTTTATGATAGCTGTAAATGATTCCATGGCTGATTCTGCCGGTGGCAGCAAGGACAGGGGCTGGATTATTTGGTGCTGCAGGCTGTAGGTTGCCTACCCCTACACTAGAGTTAAGAGTGACTACTTCACTTTTGGGTTTAAAAGATAGTCACCAGAATCATTGAGCTTTTATTTTTTTTGCTAACATGCGGATATTCAACAGTGAAAGCCCATGATGGTGAACCTTGGCATGCCAGATGTTCTTGGATTTCAATTACCAGAAGCCCAAGCCCCTGTGAATCCACATGAATGGGTTTGCTGCGATTCATCCAGCCCCTGTCGCTCCTGGAAGCGGAAGTAAAACGTGCTTGGGCCGGATGAATCGCAGCAAACCCATTCGTGTGGATTCATGGGGGCTTGAGCTTCTGGGAATTGAAGTCCAAGAAATCTGGAGTGCCAAGGTTCGCCATTATGGGTGTAAGCTATGCCCTAATAACATCCAGAGTCAAGAATCAGATTCACAGTGGAGAATTTCAGCATTGTCATTGATTGCAGGCCTGCTTCCACCTCACTTTGCTTTGTGCACTGTGGTGCAGGGCATGTTTACTAGCCTATAGTAAAGCTACTAGAGGGATAGGGGCTGTTTTTTCAGGAAATCTTCCAAAAAACAAATACCTTTCTAAACTCCATAAAGGCTCATGAATGATACTCTTACTACTCTGAGAGTTAAAACGGTACACCTAAACATGGCTTAAGTTAGTTCTCACAAGACACTTTTTCTCCATGTGTGTAGTCCCATTTTCCTTGGTTGCATCCTGAAAGATCCTAGACACCGACAATTCCTGTAAAGAAATGGATTTGCCCTTCCCACTGCCCCCAAGCCTAGAATTATAAGCTAAAGGTCAATTGGTTTGTTCCACTGCTAGAGCTACTTTTGTTAACAGAGGGGACCACCCTGCAACTCCCCTGGTTCACCATGAAAATATGCTCTAAAGGGTGAGAGAATACTCTGGAGCAGATTTTTTGACAGATGGCGGGAAAGAGGAGAAAGTATTGGCTTACTAGTAGGTGGGTGCTTGTATGACCTTAGATTTACACAATAGGAGTAGCTCAGTCATAGCACAGAGCAGTCTTTCCCCATTCAGTTTTCCACATACTTTATATTTGATTTTATTTCTTACCTAACTGCTGGATAGCTAAGTGATTTAGTAGAGCCAGAGGTTGGGAGTTTGATTCCCCACTGTGCTTCTTTGTAGGGGCTGGACTTGATCCAAAATGGATACAAATACAGTATGTTTTTTGGGATAGGTGTCTACATGGGGGATAATATTTAAAAATATCTAAATATGCATAGGTTTTTGGAAAGTGGATTGGTGCAGGAAGAGAATAGATTAAACTTACAGACTTAAAAATAAAGATATGTAAAACTGACATGGACTGGATATATACTGATAAGTTAAGTATTTATCACAATAAACACATGGTCTAGAAAAATAATGACTACATGCATAGAAAAGAAATGTATGTCAATTTTTGTTAACCTCATTGCTGGGAAGCAAAGAAGGAACCTTGCAGTAGAGGTATTCTAGTATATTAAATCTTTAGAGTTTAGGTCTGAGAGGAAAACAAGGCAAGGCATGAGAAACCAAACTGAGATCTTTCTGTTCTCAAAGGGGTTGGATGAAATATATCTTGTGGATAGTTCATGTTTTTTGTCTCATCTACTACTCCTGTCTGTTGATATTTGGGTCTGTGTTTCCTTATAACATCAGGCATATATATATGTTCAAAAAGTTCTGAAGCTGTGCAGTTATATCATATGTCCCTACAAGATACATGGTCACAGATTCATTAATTTTTGAAAAACTATTTTGCATGTTTCTCTGTGCGAGCATGTGAGAGGGAGAGCACAAGAGAGAATTTGTGTCCCTTTTTGTATACATGTATGTACATAATGCACAAAAACATAAAATGGCTGAAGTCTTGTTGCATAAACTATGCTGTGTAAAGCAGAATTTTTCAAAAAGAATAAAACATTCCAACTTCTCTCTCGAAGACTCTGAGGCTTCCATGGAACCTCTTTCATCTTTGGAAGTTGCAATAAGGAGAAGCTTTTAATCACTGAAAATTTGCCATGCCTATAATCAGTAGTACCTTTGATTAATTACAGACTCATCCCCCATCACGTGGCTACCTACCAACAGCTTGTTAGCAATGAAAGATTTCATGAGACCCCAGGATCTTTAGGAGAGAAATCAATTGTTTAAGTTCAGAAACATCAAGAAATGGCTTCCACAGATGATGCCATCAACCTTACATGGTATAATTTACAGCAACAACTTAAAAGCCAATGATTCTTATCTATATCTATAAGAAGAGGGTTGCGTGGTACGTGTCCGGCATGCACGTCCACATCTGACAACCATCCGGTACCGAGCACGGAGAACGTTGGGAAGCTGGCGCGCATTAAAAAAAACCGCTGACTTGCCGGCTAACCAACCACTTCCCTGTGGCCCCGGTGATGGAGGCCGGCGCTGGCCTCACTGCGGCTTCGCCGGGGTTGAGGGGAGGAGGGGGAGACCCTGACAAAGGCCAGCGCTGGTCTCACCGTGACTTCGGTGGGGTAGCGGGGAGAAGAGGGGGAGACCATCTTCTCCCTGCACGCCTTCCGCTTCCTTCAGGGAGATGAAGGCCGAGAACGACATTCCGTTCACTGCCTTCACCTCCCAGAGGGAAGCCATCGCTTTCCGCGGGGGGCGGAGGACGAAGGCACTGGTGCCTTCGTCCCCCTCCCACTGAGGAAAGTGAACCACTTCCCCGGGAAGCAAAGGCAGCAAACGGTGCTCTGTTCGCTGCCTTCGTCTCCCGTAGGGAAGCATCGCTTTCCGCGGGGGACGGGGGACGAAGGTACTGGTGCCTTCATCCCCCTCTCACCGAGGAAAGCAAACCACTTCCCCGGGAAGCAAAGGCAGTAAACAGCACTCCGTTCGCTGCCTTTGCCTCCCGGTGGGAAGCATCACTTTCCGCGGGGGGTGAAGGCACTGGTGCCTTCATCCCCCCCCCACCAAGGGAAGCAAACCACTTCCCCAGGAAGCAAAGGCCGCGAACGGCACTCCGTTTGCTGCCTTTGCCTCCCGGAGGGAAGCGAGCCCCTTCCACATTCGGTCCTTGCCTGTCGGAGAAGGGGCTTGCTTTCTCTGACAGACAAGGGCCGAATGCGGAGCACCACTCCCCCCCCCTCACTGTCTCTCTCTCTCACATACACACTGGGAACCCCTTCCTTTCCGGGCAGTTATTATCTGTGTGTTGGTGGTTGGGGTAGGTGTTTTTTTTTGGGGGGGGGGGTGTGTGCACACACCCCAAAACCACCCCAACCACTCACTCACAGATAATAACTGCCCGGCAGGGCCGGGCAAAAAATTCTAGTTCTATATAAGGTGGTTCTGCAACTTAAAAACTCCATTGTATACTGATAGAAAGTTCAGCAAATTATGTAGCTTTATTATATGGCCATCATTCATCACCCACACTTCTAAAGTTAAGTATGAAAAGTTTCCATGACCAAATTATAGCAGTACTCAAAGATTCTCTTAATAGCTCACATTAGTCACTGAAAATGGATACTTTAGCTCAACAAGAGAGTACTGCATTTTTATTAAGCTTTTATGGTTATTGTGGTGATTGAATAAGATATTGAAGCCACAACCTATCTCTTCAGGACTCCCAAAAGAGCCAGAAGGTGTTTCGCCAGGCCCTTGACTCCTGATATCTGGCTTAACTTCACTCTTGTTTTTTTCAGTTGCCCAACAGAATGCCTTAAGATTCAGTTCAGAGTATTTTTGCTGAACTGCTCAAGGAATATTCAGTGTGATTTGACACAAGACACTCCTAAAACAAGTTTGTAGGGTTCTCTATGTGTACATATGATGGAATAGACAGCCCCTAACAGTACTTGAGACACAACAAACCTCACAGTGAACTCCATGCTAAATGAAACCAACCTTCACTTTTCTTGTCTTACTGAATCGGCACTTGGATAACCTCTTGTCACTTTCATGTCCGTTTCACACTGAAGCTGACAGAAATGCATAGAGAGCCCTGCATTTTGCTTCTATACCGCTCATTAAACATTCCCAATTGGTAATGTTTGTGCACACACACAACTCTGCTTCCTACCTCTAATAACAGTTTGGACATTTTCTTGCTTGTAGGAAAAATATGTCAAGCATCGCATGCTTACAGTTGCCTAGTTGGTTTTGAAAGTGAAAACAATATGACCAATGTCTTTTAACCAATAAAATTTTGGATCTGGCCTAAATCACCTAGAAATTATATTATTTTAATATGAGAATTATAATATTTTAAATATATTTTGCTTACGATTCAGCAACACAGAAATACAGAGCAGCTGGTCACGGTCTGTCCCTTTCACTGGTTGACAGGAACACTCTATACATTGTTTTAAGCAATGTCCTGTAGCAATTGGGGTTAAATATTCTGCATGATCTAATATGAGTGGTTGCAGAATAGTACAGAACACCCTTTTAGGCAGAACGTTATTTTTTAGACCAGGGGTGCCCAAATTACGGCTCAAGGACAGGATCTGGCCCCTGATGCCAATTCATCCGGTCCGTGAAGCCCTCGTCTGCTCCTGGAAGTGGAAGTAAAACGCACCCATATGGGTTATTTCCGCTTCCAGGAGCAGCGGGGGCTTTGTGGGCCGGATGAATTTGCATCAGGGCCAGATCCAGCCCTCGGGCCATAGTGACCAACTCCCTGACCCATGTGACCGGTCCGTGGCTCAAAAAGTTTGGGCACCCTTGTTTTAGTCTACAACTCCCAGAATCTTCTAGCTAACATGATCATGAATTTTGGAATTTGTAGCTCCTTCCCCCTTAAAAACATGGATGGATTGGGGGAACAGTGTGGTGTGTGTAAATTAAGCTAACAGGCAGGTCCTATTTGTTAAAGTTGTAGGAGTAAAAGTGTACAAGGAGTAAAAGAGTACAAGTGGCTTGAGCCTACTCTTTGGAATTTTGAATAACTTGACAGTGCAATACTGCATTTAGATAACCAACAACTCCTGTTGAGTGGAGAAACTTCTCCTAGAGTTTGTCTGTTCATACATATCTATAATTCACAAGTGTGGGAAATAAATAAGGCACATTAATTCATTTTTCTTATTCTTGTTGCATCATGACCTGTTCAATTTCAAGCAGGTGTCACCATCCACCCAAATAACTTGTACGCCATCCTTGCTCTTTATTGAGAAGCAAGTTGGGAATATGTTCTAATACCAACCCTTGATTTTATTTAATGCATACATAAATAGATAAGAATTTTGCAGACTTTTAACATCATACAGATGTGATCATAAATATGCATCATTTGTTTTATATTAACAATTCCACATCTGCATCACTGCATGTTTACCAAAAAATACAAATCAGCTGTTTTTAACTTCGTTTTTCCAATGATTTTTCCTTTTTTTCCCATTTGTTGTGCAGTCAGCTGAAGAAATGTTAACATCTCGCTCTGTATCACTCAGTGGAGTCTCTGTTCCCTTCTCTGATATAACAGATGGGTTATTGCTTGTTATAATTATTAACATTTGTGGTGTGAGACAGGGTTAGGGTGGGAATTCCCTTTTTAAAAACATTTTGGGGCATTCTGGGAATTATTTAAGGTTTGGAATGTTAACTTCAGTGGTGACTGACTGTTTCTGTAATAGCAGGTCGTTGTGGCTGCACGCTCTAGTAATTGAGGCTGTGTACTTCACCGAGCTTGTGGTAGAGCCTAGGGCAAACTGCTGTCCCAAGAGAATGCTGGGATAGATAGAACTAGCCAATATGAGTCTGAACGTGGTGATTTTGCTGGTTGTTTTTAGTTCCAAGTGTCAGCATGCTTAGTTTTGTTTTTTAAAATTGGATTAATATATGTTACACCATCCCCCTTCCTTCCCTTGATTCCAGTCCTTCTTTCCTTTACAAGAAATGCAAGTTAAAGTGATTGAAATGGGGGCGGGGGGGAACCTTGGTTTCAAACTGCATCTCATACTCATGATCACAATTATTCTGAACATTACTGCTTTTCTCAAATGTCAGGGAACTCACTGGGCACATTGTAAGACAAGCTGCTTAGCAGTCGCTGTTGCCAAGGACATACATCTGAGCATGGCTGAATGTCACATATGATGGTAGTTCTACAGCCTGGTTTTAAGACGAAAACAGAGAAAGAATAGCAGGAAATTTGTAACCTGAAGGTTTGATGTAATCTGTCTTTTGCTGTAAAATTTCCTTCCATTTGTGGGTGAGCAGCACAATAGAATCAACAAAGATCTAATACTGAGCTACTGAAGGGCCCAGAATTGTGACATTTCACAATTCAGGGCAAAAAGCAAGCATAGGGAATTCACTATTCAGTTTTCTTTTGTGCTGTGGCAGAAGGCTTGAAGTGATCCTTATTGTCAAAACCATAAATGACTCACAGTTAATAAGTAGATCTACCTGCTTGTAAGTTGAAGAGTTGTGAGGATTTGTCTTGCTGCAAGAATGCAACTGGGTCTTCTTTCTCGTATTAGTCGAACGATTATAAAGATACCACTATATCCACACTGAACTTGCATTTGAAATAAATGTACTGAATAGATACTGCAAATCATTTTCTTCTTGAATGGGAATTGTAATTGTTATACAAACTTCTAGATGTTAAGGAGGATCCTAAATACATTTCTTCTTTTTACAGCCTTTTCAGGCCATTTTGATAGAGGTAGCTCTGCTGTTATTGCTAAAAAAACAAAAAAGTACACAATATGTCATATTTTACTGAGACAGGTTAAATTGAAGGTGGGGAATATAGATGTTTTGAAATTTCATAATAATTTTAATTAGGCAGTGCTAGGAAACCATTTTATTTATAACTTATTGATTAAATGTACAGATTCTCAGGTCTTTTTGTATTCTTGTTTTAATGAGTAACTGTATTAATGAACATAATTCTGAGCTTCCTAGGATTTGCTATGTGAGCTCCTGCTTTGCATAGATCATTTAAATGAGTGTTGTCGCTCATATGAAATTAAGGAAACAAAGAGACACAAAGGAATAGGAAAGCTAAAGTTTAGTGCGGGGGTGCCCAAACCTTTTGGGCCACGGGCCGGTCATGTGGTTCAGGGTGCATTTTACGTCTGCTTCCAGGAGCAACGAGGGCTTCAGGGGCCGGATGAATTGGCATCAGGAGCCAGATCTGGGCCACAGACCATAGTTTGGGCACCCCTAGTTTAGTGCCTGACATGACCTGAGCCAAGCAGAAAAAGTCAAATCTTAGGGAGAAGAAGCTTTTGTCATAGTGATGAGAACCTAATAAAATGTAAATTAAGAGAATCTCCGTAAGGATTGATTATGTCAAGTAGATTATCCTGATAAAGTGATGATAGTACTTTGTGACATTTGTTTCTTCCCAGTGCTTTGTCTAAAGCAGTGTCTCCCAACTTTTGGGGGTTTTGGACCAATTTCCAGAAGTCTAAGTCAATTCCCCCATGCACGGGTCAGCCAATGTACTGACTTAGGCTTCTAGGAA
Organism: Bradypodion pumilum; assembly: GCA_035047305.1. Classification (NCBI taxonomy): domain Eukaryota; kingdom Metazoa; phylum Chordata; class Lepidosauria; order Squamata; family Chamaeleonidae; genus Bradypodion; species Bradypodion pumilum. The sequence continues at coordinate 36,839,727 of JAWDJD010000005.1, read as the reverse complement.
TTGAAGTCTCCCTGTGGGGCATGCGTTAGGGCAGCGTTGCACTGCAGACGGTTATAATCGGTTCTATAGAACCGGTAGCAGAACCTGTTGGCCACGCCCACCTCCCTCCCACACCATACCCACCACCTCCACCTCCCCCCACACTCTGGGCACAGCCAGGAGGAGGAGGAGGAAGCATGCTCCCACCGCTGCCGTCGCTGCTTGTCTGGAGTGGCGTGGCTGGGCTGGGGGGAACTCACCATGCCTGGCGCACTTCCTCCTACGTACTTCCTGTGTGCCTTTGGCAACACCCCCACGCGACTCGCCTAGGAGGCACCCAGGAAGTACATAGAAGGAAGCACGCCAGGCATGGTGAGTTCCCACCAGCCCAGCCATGCCGCTCTGGGCAGGCGGCGGTGGCAGCGGGTGGATGTGTGCTTTCTCCTCCCCCTCCCAGCGCAGGACATCACGTACGTAGGCCGGCGGCGGCTTCAGTTCCTCCTCATGGCACGGCTGAACTGCACCTTCTGGTGAATCTCCTCTCTCTCGGGGGGGGGGAATGGAGGGGGAGGCAGACGCAGGGAAGCCCCGGGCTGGCCTGCATGGAGGAGGATGCCCTGTGGGTAAGGCGAGCGCCCGGGGGGCGGGGCGGGGGGCACGACTAGCCAGCACGTGGGGGGGCCCTCCATACAGCCCAGCCAGGTGCCTCTGTCCACATGTTGGCCTGCGTTCCAAGGCAGCAAGTAAGGAGCATTGCCTGCAAGCGGAGGGGTCGGGTTCACTCACTCACTCCACAGCGATAGCCTGCCTTTGACTCCCTGCTTCTCAGCGCTGCCAAGGGCTGCTCAAAGCTGAGAGGAGAAAGGAAGGAGAGCCGGGTCTCTCGTCATTGCTCTCCTTCCTTCCTCCTCTCGGCTTTGAGCAGCCCTCGGCAGCACTGAGAAGCAGGGAGCCAAACGCGGGCTATCACTGTAGAGCGTAAAAAAGGGGCGAGCTAGCCTGACCCCTCTGCTTGCAGGCAATGCATGGAGAAGTCCCTGGGTTTCTTTTCTTTTTCTTCTTTTATTTGGGGGGGGGGGAGTGAGGCCACGTCCACACAGTTGGCCATGCCCACGGCCACAGTTAGCCATGCCCACAGAGTAGGTAGTAAAAAAAAATTCAGTGCATCCCTGCTACATTGGGAACCACTGGTCTAAAACTTAAGGCCAGGATGGGTTGAGTAAATGAGGCACCCTTGTATTTTTCTTTGCTTGTTCTTTATTTACCAGCTTATTATTCTGCAGAAGCTGGCTGCTCCATTTTTTATAAATTGTCTGGCAAAGACTTACTGTATTGTTCTGCAGGATTACCACCAGCACTATTGGGGTAGGGTGGAAACCAAAAGTGGGGAAGGCTTTCATGATTTACTCTGACATGGGAGTTGATGCAGTTTGAAACTCTCCCTTTCTCTATTTTGTGTTGTGTGTCTCCTTTGCGTGGGTGGACAGGTATCTATAAAGTCAGTCCTTTTCTTTCCTGCAGGGCGGATACACAGCCTACAGATATGCACAGCCTGCTACCGCGACAGCAGCCACTGCTGCAGCAGCTGCTGCAGCGGCTTACAGCGATGGGTATGTAAAGAAGGGATGGTTCTAGTATATCTGGGGCTCGTTTGGATTTTGATATTACAGTTTGAGTGCAAACGTATAAAGCAGCAGTCCCAACTGAGCTTTATAGCTAGTAGGTCTTAGAAGCATGTGTCTCTTCCAAAAGAGGGAGCTAGGATTTGTGGTCATGTATCAACTCTGCTTTTGTCACTAGGCAAGGCACTGGGTCTTCAGGTTACCAGCTATTGGGTTCCCAGTGAACTCTGGAGCTTGGCCATTTCGTGAGAATCCTGAGGGTCTTCATGTTTGGCCCCAACACCCTCAGTAACTGCCAGCTTAAAATTTGTCATCTTCCTTGATGTGTTCTTCAGTCTTACTTCCTGAAATGGAACTTTGCTGCTTAACTTCACCAGAAGGTTACCCATGTACTGTAGTTTATTTCTCAGTTTCATAATTTTCTTCTAGTTTGCTTACAAGGTGGGAGAGCAGGCAGGTTTACAGCTGTTCTGACTCCATTCACATTGAGCAAGCATAGTCTTTGCTTTATTACAGGGGTGCCCAAAACTTTTGGGCTGTGGGCCGGTCACAGGGTTCCTCCCACCGAAAGCAGAAGTAAAACGCGTCTTGCAGTCTGTTTTGCAACAGGATGAGATAGATTTTAAGCTGCCATTTTCTCTGCTTAAACCAGGGGTGTCCAAACTATGGACCAGATCCAGCCCCGACGCCAATTCATCCGGCCACACCGCCTTCATATAGACGCGTTTTACTTCCGCTTCCGGGAGCGACGAGGGTGGCATGGGCCAGATGAATCACAGTAAACCCATTCGTGTGGATTCATAGGGGCTTGGGTTTCTGGCAATTGAAGTCCACAAGAACATCTGGAGTGCCAAGGTTTGCCATCATGGGCCTAGCGAAATGAGCTGGGTAGAGAAAAGAAGTGGGTGGGAGGAAGGTTCATGTCTTCTGCTGACAAAGATGCGTTCCAATCTTTTCTGTTAAGTGAGAATTTTTTTTTCTTCCTCTATCTCCTCAGTTATGGCAGAGTGTACACAACAGATCCTTACCATGCCCTTGCCCCTGCTGCTAGCTATGGAGTTGGCGCTGTGGTGAGTATGATGACTTTTTCTCTCTCACACACAGTGGTTTGGTTTTAACCCAAAGACTTTGGCCTGCCATCCTCCTCTGTTAGTAACCTTGCCTTCTCTCTAGTGAAGGTAGTAGCATCACATATGCTTGTTAAATGCTGAAGCAAGTAAAAGGTAGCAGTCCATCTTGTGTGTTTAGCGGTTGAAGGGATGGTAAAAATATGAAGGCAAGATAAATGTATGAGAAAATAATGCCAGTCCAGTCTTGGGCTGATGAGGACTTTGCGTGCCAAAAAGGGCTCAGGACCGGAAAGTGACATGTGGAACTGGATCAGTGGTACGGGTGTCACACTGCAATGCATGGAAGGCAACTGCGTTATATTGTTCCTAGGACAATCTTCATGCATGATCGCTACGATGAGAGCCAGTATTTGGAATTGGATACGGCACTTGAAGAATTACTAAAGATGGATTTACAGGTCTTAGAAAAGTCTTTTTAGACTGCAGCTCAACCCCACCCCCGGCTGCCATTAACAAGAGTCATGATGGCTGTCACTGCTGCAATTCAACACCCCCCAAACCCACCCACCCCCTCCCCCAGATTTCCCTAAGGCCTGAGGTGGCATATATGGGCCTAGCCTTTGAAAAACCAATGCTGGCGGTGGGTTAGTGCTTGGAAAACTAGAGGCTTAGAAAGCCAGTCATATCCGACTCTAGGGTCTAGTCCTCATCTCTGTTTATAGCCAAACAGTCTGCGTTTGCAGACATTTCTGTGGCCATGTGACAGGCATAACTCGACACCAGAATGCACGGAACGCTGTTACATTCCCACCAAAGTAGCACCTATTTATCTACTTTCAATTTCTTGCTTTCAAACTGCCAAGTTGGCAGGAGCTGGAAAAGACGGGAGAAGGCAGAGCTGTTTTAAACAGCTTGGATTTTGAGGAAAAAGCTCTGCAGTTGTACATATTTTTCCGAAGGCTAATTGTCCCTTTCTTGTCTCCATTTAACTTCTGCAGGCAAGTTTATACCGAGGTGGCTACAGCCGATTTGCCCCTTACTGAAGCGACGTGAGCCCCCCCTGCAAGTGGGACAGCCCCCCCAGTTCATGAGGCCTGGCTATTGCAATATTTACTAGTAGAGGAACTCTATAGCAAGAAGAGGAGGAAAACAAAAGAAAAAACAAGAGAAATACTTTTTTATACCTCACTATGTTCTTTAAATATGTATTTTTTTCCTTTATATTTCTGCCTTTAATTCTTTTGTTCCAAAGATTGTGCATTTTTGGGGTTTTTTTGGTTGTTGTTGTTTTTTTTAACTGTGGTAAACATAATGCATTTCCATGTCTGTATATGCGTAGCTTATCTTACCAATCAGAAAAGAGATAACTAGTGCCGAGGAGCACCATTAGGAACCAGTATCATGGAATTAAATCAGGAATCTGCAGGCAATTATGTGACCTGGAACTGGTGCCTGAGGACACAAGGAAGAGCCCCTCTCCCTACAGATAGCCATGCTAAATGGCTGTAGCTGGAACCCGCACGCTGGTTGGAAAACATGCATGCCTCCCATTTCATTGTCACCTGGTACATGAGGGCTCAGGACAGTTCTAGAAGCATCAAGATATTATTGTTTTCAAGACAATGCTCCTCAATGCTGCCCAAAGACTTTGTTAATGGTTTTAGGAGACAAGACTTGAATATGTGATCTTATTGCTTCTATACACACACCTTATTTTATCAATTGTTATCCACCACCAAGGCTCTACTTAGTTTCTTTCACTTGCTGTGGTCTTCCTCTCTTCCTGCCTTCTCCCTTTTTTCTTTGCTGGAGGAGCATGAGACACATGGGACAAATTCTCCAGAACCTTAAAAGCCATGATGAAGAGAGATCTGATTGCAATAGCAAGGATCTGATGACAGAATTGTGACACGTTCTGAACAACAGTGGGAAAGCCTTGCTCCAGTGTCAGTTTGAGCTACTCAGATTTCTCAGTGATCAAGACTCTCTTTTTTCCACCTTGAGATGGTTAGCTTTGTTGAAAGTATGCTTCTGGAAAAAAATGTATGAAAAGAGAAACACGTGTCCTGATTCGTGACACCAGAAAAATGATGGAGGCGGTAGAGAGGGTTTTTTTGTGTCATAACACTATTCTGGAAGTCATCCTTGTATAGCTTTGGCTTCCGGGAGTAGACAAAAATTTATTCTGAAACACAGTTTAAGAGCAAACTTTCTCCTCAATACGCAATACAGAATCTTTACTCGATTATCTGTTGTTCCTCTGAAGAGAAATCCATATCCAGACTTCCCAGCTTCGATGCGTACTTTGACTTGTGAGCCGAGAGGGGCTCAAGAAAGACTCCTAAGTTCCAAGATTGTTCCCTTTACATTTTTTTAAAAAAACATATATGGAATGCCCTTTATTTTATGCAATTGGGTGTCTTGTAAGTTGCTATAGAAGCATGCGTGTGACAACGAACAAGCCACTGCTCTCAAATATCTACCGCTAACTTTGGAAATCAACTAGCAGAAGAGATCTTGCATTGTCCTCTCAGCTTCCACGAGTCTCTCGGCACCTCTTGCAGATCCTCTTCAGAATTACCTTTTAAAACCTCTGTATGAAGAGAAGCACAATTCCCTTTGACTCCTTAGCCTGCCTGAATTGGTACTAAATTGGAAGGGCAGCTAAAAGGGGGGGGGGGGGGGACTGGCGGGTGATGCCTTCACAGCTCCTGTTACCATCTGCCTACCACCACTCATGTCAGCATAGGAACAGAGACATCCTGAAATTCTTCAGTGAACAGGGCTGTTGAGGAAGAAGTCAGCAAAGTGGCCCAACCTCATCAGCAGCCTTCTTTCCTCTCACTTGCATTATGCCCTCTCCGTTGCTTGTCATAGAGCACTAAGGATATGAGAGAAGATTACCCGAAGCAAAAGGGCAGCGGAGATGTTAATTAAGCTAGAGACTCTAACCACGTTGATTCTCTATGGGAAAAGGTGACACCAAACTGCCAGCCTGTTGGCCATTTTTTTTCCTTTTATGGTTTTCTTGTTTTTCAAGCCAAAGTTTGGTTTGTTGCTGTTATGACAATTTCTGTCGGTGGTTGTTGTTGGTTTTTTAAAAAACAATTCTGCTTTTTGTTTGTTTGTTTGTTTGGTATATAAATATTTTAGTTAGCTTGAAAATGGGGGAGTGGGGAATGGGGATGTCCAACCTTTCAGAGAAATCAAGGAAATTAGGAAGGAACAATTTTCTGGCCTGCACAAATATAGTGTCATGTTCACCAGGTAGCCATTTGCATTACAAGGTAGGTGAGAGCAGAACTGGGCCTGACTCCTGCCTGGGAAATGAAAGACAGGAAAGGCTTCTAGACTGAGTTAGCAACTGTGGGAGGAAAAGCCCTCTTAACATTACAGGAAAAGATGGTGCTTGCATAGCTCTACCGTCACAATTGAGTCAGCTAGCTGTCATACATTGAAAATATCGAACAGGATTTTTTTTGGAATGTGTAACCTCTGTTAAATGTTAATTATAAAAAGCCAGACAGAGCTAGTAACTATTACACAATAGTTCCCAGTATGGGAATTTGGCCAAACAGCCTCACCAGCTTGCAGGGCGACCTTACCTGAGGCGCTTTCCGTCCCTGTTTTCATATCTGTACAGTTGGGAGAATAAAGTAATTCCACATTTTGAAAGGGTAAGATCCATAGTGAAGAACACTACTGTTGTCCTGTCCCAGTTTCTCCAAAGCTAACAGACCTATGTTGCATGCCAACCTTTTTAACAAGACACAGTTTATCCTTTGGTTTCTAGAACGGCAAAGAGATCTTAATAGAGATAGATGCAAAGGTTAGGCTTTGCACATTTTCTTCCAGGGTGCCCATTATGGAATTCTGAGAGAGAGATATTGCGGGGGAGACACAACTTCAGCTTTCGAGAATGGAAATCAAATTTGGGTAGCATGCATTTTTGCTGTATTGCACTGTTAAGGCAAGAGAATTTGCAAGCAAGGTAATAAACGGAGTGCTGCTGATCAGCCCTCCAGCATGCTACCAGATAAGGGATCTTGAGCACTGGCAGAAGGAGGCAAGGAGGAAGAGAGGCTTTAGGAGCACGTTGCCTATTTGCACTGGTTTTAAAAATAGGAAAATGAAGAGCCAGTGCTAAAATCTTCTGCATTTTTAATTCTGTCATGCTCCTGAGAATGTAAAATATGCTTGTAGTATACAGCAGCAGCAGACTTTATTCTTTGTTGGATGAAACACTATTTTGATGATGTTATTGTCCGAAGTGTCCTGACCCCCTTTTCCTAGTCCCTCACTCTGTCCTTTTTGGAGGCTGTTTTTAATTTACGGCACAATAAGATGAAAACCTCATCTAGTTAATGAGGCAAGCTGCCTTCTGGTAGTTAGAGTGAAAATGGTCTTTCCAGTGAATTTTGTTGGATATCTCCTCTCCCAATGTTAATCTCAAGACTTGGAGAATATCGTTCATGTCTCTCCCCCATGCTGGAAACTGCAGGAAGGTTTTCTTGGGCAGAGATATCTGTTACACTTAACGGTGGGAGGGGAGAGGACAGGATGGAAGTGTTGAGATCCCCTGCAATATTTATGCCCAGCTGATATTTCTAGGCCACAGCCAGCTAGAGATAATCTGGAAGACTTCTAGGTGAGTGACCTAAGCACTGCCAGCTGAAAAATATATATACCTGAAACTGGGTTTAAAAGCTTGCTCATTAGCAATTGCGATCTTTCCTGCCAGTTTCTCCCCTTAGAAGTATTAGTTTGGCTAGTCTACATTATGTCACTTAGTTAACGGTTTGTCTTTTTAAGGGAAATTGGAATCCCCTGCTTCAGTTTCTGCTCCTTAAGGTGTAGCACTAAAGTGTGTTTCCTGCCGTTTGAGAAGCAACGTTCAAGGAGCCTAGCCTACACATTCAGTGCAGTTCTGTATTGTGGTTTTGGCCACTCACTTTGCCTGGAGTCTAATCATTTGTCCCTCCCTTACTTTATTTTCTCTCAAAATTAATTTTGTACATAGCTGGGGCAAAGCCCTGACCCAATGGCAAACATAAGGCAGGACAGTACCAAGATGACGAGGAGTTGACTTGATCCACCTAGATTGGCTTGTAGTAATATGACAGTATGAGACCTAAAATGGCTCAGACTGACCTGCTCTTTGTGCAGTGACTCTTGCATCTCTCCTTTGCCAGGTACCCTTGGGATATAGGATGCATTATAGTTAGATGCTCTCTCCTCCTCTGAATGATTTCCTAGGATGCTTAAGCTGCTTGACCAGGGTCTTGTTTCCCTGGAGACTCTGTACAAAAGAGCAGCTGTATCCCAGGACTTTGTGGCAGTCTCGTAAGATCCCTTACCACCCACCTACCCACCCACCCCGTTTAAGTATCATATTGTACAGTAGCTTTCAAACCATACAGTATTCATTGGGTTACTCTTATTATTATCAAGTAGCTGGAATTGTGAAGGTCGGAGTAGTTAGATCTTTAGCTTTTATTCCTTTTTATTTTGTATTACTATCCATGTGTATAAATTATTGATCATGTTGCTGGCTTTTATAAACTCTTAAGCAAGGGAGGAGCCCTTCTTCACCCTTTGCGAATGGTAATGAAGCACTGTTTTTAAATAAAAGAGAGAAACACCACTCCTGAATTCAGTCTTTGTATTCCAAGCTTTTGCAATTAAAATTATGTATAGTCCTTATTTTGTGTTTCCCTTTGCAAGCCATTTTGTTTGACATGATTTGGAGAACCCATCTCAGCCATTTGAAGAAATACAGTAATACCTCGCATAACGAATGCTTCGTATAACGAAAAAGTCGCATAATGAAACGTACCTTATGCGGGTTTTTTTTGGAAACGGGGGTCAATGGGAAGCCCGGATAACGAACATTTTCCATTAGCTTCGCATAATGAAAAAAAACCACATAACGAAGCAACTCGCAGAACTGAGTTCTCCTTCGTATAGTTTGTGAATCCCCACTCATGGGTTATGCGCCTGCGCAGAACGGCCGATCGGAGGCTTGAAAAGCTATTGGTCAAAAGTTTTGGCGGTAAGACCGCCCACCGTACCGCCCACCCTGAGGCGCACGCGCGCCATTTTACCTCAGTTCTCTTCTTTCCGCTGTAGCAGCAGGACGATCGTTGAGAGCTTCCTCAATTTTTTCGCCCTTCTGAGGGAAAGTCTTTTGGCAAATTTCAACAATTTTTCTCGGTGATCTTGTCCTTCGGGCAGGATTGCCACCCCGGCTCTGTCTCTTCTTTCGAGTGGATTCAGTAGCCAATTTTTTCGCATCGATCACCGTCTCCCCCCTCAAGGGGGTGGCGGCTGGTCCACCCTTCGGGGTATTCGCCTCCAGAAACTTCCACTGGAAGAATTTTTCCGCGGTTGATGGCTGCAGCGTTTAAACAGTGCACGGCGTGCCTTAAGAAGTTCCCGGCTTCCGACGGCCACAGTCTGTGCCTCTTTTGTTTGGGAGAGTCGCATCAGAGCCAGTCTTGCCCGCATTGCAGGAAGTTTACGCGCCTCGCGGTGCAAAACCGAAGCAATCGCCTCAAGGCTCATATGATGGAGCTCGCTCTGGCTCCCGCCGCGCCCGCTTCCACATCCGCCGCTGCCTCCCAGCCTCCGCCGGCTTCTTCCTCCGTGCTTCCGATTAGGAAGAAGAAAAAGAAGGACAGGAACGGTGAGAAGAAGCGCAAGCATGGGTCGGAGAAGAGACGGTCGCTTCCTCCCACCCCGCGCACACCCGCCTCTCCCGGGCCTTCGCCGCTGTTCTCGACTGCTCGATGTCCTTCTCCGGGATCCTCCATCTGGGGAGGACGATCGTCTTCCGGGTCACCTGATAAAGGACGCAGGGCTGGGGCTCCAGCTCGCCCACTTCAGGTGCTCCCCTCTCCTCGGGGAAGAAACCCCTCGCCGAGGCAGGCCTCCGTCTCCCCAAGGCCCAGGACGCCGACAGACGACGCGGTCGTCACCGTTCCGACGACCGTTTCGCCGACGCCGGCCACCGTTTCGACGCCCACCGTTTCGTGGGCCACCATCCCGCCGGCTACCGGGGTTCCACCATCAGCGGACTCGGACGTATCTCAGATGGCCCTCGTCCGAGAAATGTTCCAGGTCATGGCATCGTTTGCGACCAAGTTCCAGGCCTCCATGCCTGCGGCCTCTGCGGCTCCGGTTCCGACCACCGCAAGCCCCGGGCATCCCGGCCCTGCCGTGGCCCCACCGACCTCCCGTGGGTCGAGTGCCCGCTCCGCCGGCCCACCCAACCCGTCATGGTGTGGTCCGGACGTTGATGCGGTGGACTCCCATCCCGCCGGCCCGCCCAGGCCGTACTGGCGCGGTCCCGACGTGGATGAAAGACTGCCTCCCTCGTCCTCCGATGAGTCCAGCTCGTCGTCGGAGGAGGACGAGGGAGACGTCGACGCCGAGCGCACGCCGGAGCAGGCTATCGGCTCAGTTGACCCACCGCGTGGTGAGGACCAACGCTCGCTGACCGCCATGCTCACAAGGCTGGGCACCGCACTCAACCTTAAGGTCGATCAACCGCCGTTGGAGGGTGAGGATCAGATGACCGCGAAGCTCGACAGGCGTGCTGTGCGGCCGGTCCACATAACCATGCTCCCCTCCATGATGACTTCGGCGAGGGCGACATGGAGGAAACCTTTGGCGGCGCACTCCGTTTCGTCCAGGCTCGACAACATGTACCGGGTCCTGGACGAGAACGTCGAGTTCCTGCAGGCTCACCCCCTGCCGAATTCCCTGGTGGTCAAGGCCTTCCAGCACAGGACGGCCACCAGCGGGTTCCCGGTCCCATCGACGCCGGAGGGAAAGAAACTGGACGCGGTGGGGCGTAAGTTCTACGCCACCGGCTCCCTATTCTTCCGTGCCGCCAACTACTCGGCCGCCATGGGCCTGTATCAATCTCACCTCTGGGAGCAGGTGAAGGTTGAGATAGCGAAACTGCCCGCCGACGCCCAAAAGCGGATTGACGCGCTGGCCACCGAGGGGGACTTCGTCGCCGAGCAGCTGATGCGCACTGCCCGGCATATCAACGACTATGCGGCGAAGGACATGGCCTCCGCAATCTACCTCCGTCGCCATGCTTGGCTCAGGGACACTTCCCTCGATGACGCTATGAAAAAGCTCATCGAGGAGTTTCCCTTCGACGGGCAGGGCCTCTTCGGTCAGGACACCGACAAGGTCCTGAATGAGATGCGCCAGACCAATTCCACGGCAAAGTTCCTGGGGCTCACCACGCCGGCTCCGCCCGCCAGGCCGAGGTTCCAGCCCTTCACACGGCGGTTCCAGGGCAACCCGCAGCAGCAGGGACCGACGGAGCAGCCTAGATCCAGCTCCTACAAACAGCGGCGGCAGCACAAACCCCGCTACTGACCCTACGGACAAGACAAACGTTCGGGCGCGAGGCCCAAGCCCCGCGTTTGAAGCTGCGACGGCCGAGTCTCTCTCGCTCCACATCCTGTACCTCCCCCTCCGGAACTTCCTCCAGGTATGGTCGGGCATCACGGACGACCAGTGGGTCTTAAGGATCTTGTCCTCTGGCTACGCCATCGAGTTCGTGCGGGTGCCTCGGGTAGGAAGACATCGTCTCACCACCTCGTCCCCCCATTTGGAGGAAGAAATATCAACCCTTCTCTCCAAGGGAGCCATCGAGCGGGTAACACCGTCCGACTGGGACAACGGCTTCTACTCGAGGTACTTCGTGGTCCAGAAGAAGGACGGAGGCCTTCGCCCTATCCTGGACGTGCGCCGCCTGAACAAATGCATCCACACCAGGAAGTTCCGGATGGTGACCCTACAGACCGTCCTCCCCCTCATCAACAAAGGGGACTGGTTCACAGTCATAGACCTCAAGGATGCCTACTTCCACGTCTCCATCCTCGAGGAACACAGGCGGTTTCTCCGTTTCCGCATCGACAATTCCGTGTACCAGTACCGATGCCTACCGTTCGGTCTAGCCACGGCACCGCGGGTCTTCACCAAATGCATGGCTCCGGTGGCTGCATTCCTCCGCCAACGGAGCATCAGGGTCTTCCCGTACATCGACGACTGGTTGATCGTCTCCTCCACCAAATCGTCGGCCGTTCGGGACACACAATACACGGTCCACCTCATGGAGAGTCTCGGCCTCAGGATCAACTTCACCAAATCGAAGTTGACTCCCTCCCAACGCGTCGAGTACATCGGAGCGGTACTCGACTCGCTTGCTACGAGAGCCTACGCCCCCCAGAAACGCTTGCAGGATATTGCGCAAGGGGTGAGCGAACTGCGCACCAAACCGTGCATCCGGGCGGAGAAGGCTCAGAGACTTCTAGGCCTGATGGCCTCAACGACGGCAGTGATTCCCCATGCCAAGTTGAAATTCAGGTCCCTGCAATCGTGGCTCCTTCACGAGTTCGACGCACTTCGGGAGAGCCAGTCCAAGCGGTTGACCCCATCTCCAGAACTGAGGGACCAACTGCTGTGGTGGTCTACACCACTCAACGTGGCCACGGGGAAGAGTTTCTACCCCCCGCAACCCTCGTTGCAGATACTGACCGACGCAAGCAACCTCGGCTGGGGCGCTGCTTGCGGGACTCTCACGGTCAACGACACCTGGACACCACACGAAACGGTGCACCACATAAATTACTTGGAACTGCTGGCCATTTGGAAGGCCCTGCATTCCTTCGAGACTCTGCTCACCGGCAAGGCGGTTCAAGTGGCCTCGGACAATACCACGGCGGTGGCGTACCTCAACAAGCAGGGAGGAACACGGTCCACCACCCTCCTGTACCTTGCAGTGCAGTTGTGGGAATGGTGCCTGGAGAAGCACATTTTCCCAATTGGAGTGCACATTCAGGGCACACTGAATGTCTTGGCAGACCACCTGAGCCGTCTCACCTCGACGACCCACGAATGGGAGTTGGACGACGGAGTGTTCCAGTCGCTTTGCGAGGCCTGGGGGACGCCGAGCATCGACCTCTTTGCATCGGAGTCCAACAGGAAACTCAGCAGGTACTGCTCCAGAGCAGGCATCGGACTGAACTCCGAAGGCGATGCCTTCATGAAACGGTGGGATCAGGACTATCTCTATGCCTTTCCTCCGTTTCCTCTGGTCCAGAAAGTACTCACCAGGATGTACCAACACAGGACCAATGCAATTCTGGTGGCGCCAGCATGGCCGCGCCAACCCTGGTTTCCGCTACTGTTGCGCATGTCGTCGCAATATCGCACACTGCCGGAGTCACCGACGCTCCTCCAAATGGAGCACGGCCAGCTGCACCATTCGGACCTGCCCAGCCTCCACCTCACCGCGTGGAGGATAACCCCAGACTGTCCAGGATCCTTGAACTAGCGCGGCGCCCTTCCACAAGGAGGTCCTACGCTTCCAAATACAGGCGTTTTTGTGCTTTCCTGGCCTCCCGGCAAACGCCCCCCCCCCCCCGCAGGTGGGACTGCAGGACATTTTAACCTACCTCCTCCAGCTGGCGGAGTCTGGCCTTAGCATCACCTCCATCCGGGTGCATCTCGCAGCAATAGTAGCGCACTCTCCTGCTGGCTCGCCCGCTTCTGGGGCCTTCCGCGACCAAACGGTAAAGCGCTTCCTCAAGGGACTAAGGAACGCTTTTCCGCCGGCCCGGACACCGACGGCTCAATGGTCACTGTCCACCGTTCTCAACGCGCTCACCAGGACCCCCTTCGAGCCCATGGCTACCGCCGATGTTCGTCTCCTCACATGGAAGACGGCATTCCTGGTAGCTATCACGTCTGCACGACGAGCTGGTGAACTGGTCGCCCTGCGAGCAGACGCACCTTTTCTCCAGTTCTTCAACGACCGCGTCGTCCTCCAAGCGGACATCACCTTCCTGCCCAAGGTGGTCTCCAAGTTTCACATGGCACAAACTATCTCCTTGCCAGCCTTCTTCCAGAACCCCACTAACGCCCAAGAAAGGGCTTGGCACACACTGGATGTGAAACGAGCTTTATTGTTTTACACCAGCAGGACTAGAGAGTTCAGGAAGTCGCAACGCCTCTTTGTTGCTTATGGGGGAAAGTCCAAGGGTGAACCCATCTCTGCTCAAAGGTTCTCCAAATGGATCACCTCTACCATCTACCTGGCCTACGAGTCAGCCTCGCTGCCACCTCCACCGCATGTCAGGGCGCATTCCACCAGGGCGGTTGCCACATCCACTGCCTTTCTGGAGGGCACACCGCTTGAGGACATATGTAAGGCTGCCACATGGTCCAGACCTTCCACATTTGTCCAGCACTACAGGGTGGACACCAGAGCCACTGCGGACGCCAGGCTTGGCCGTGTCGTCCTCACCAGAGGGCTCCGGACTCAGCGCCCCTGACGGGTCCTCCTACTGGATCTTCAGCTCATCGTGGGATCATCTCATCCGACTGCCCACCGACCAAGTGAGTGTGAGCTTGCTAATCTCCCATGAGTGGGGATTCACAAACTATACGAAGGAGAAAGTTCGGTTTCACTTACCAGTGATAACTTTCGTTCTTCGAGTATATAGTTTGTGAATACACACTACCCACCCTGCCTCCCCTCTTGAGCTGCACGGATGAGATCAATTGGTTTATCCTGTGCTTGGCTTAAGTATGGAACTGAGGTAAAATGGCGCGCGGGCGCCTCAGGGTGGGCGGTACGGTGGGCGGTCTTACCGCCAAAACTTTTGACCAATAGCTTTTCAAGCCTCCGATCGGCCGTTCTGCGCAGGCGCATAACCCATGAGTGTGTATTCACAAACTATATACTCGAAGAACGAAAGTTATCACTGGTAAGTGAAACCGAACTTTTTTCATTATGCGGGATTCTACTGTAACTGGTTGCTCAAAAGAACCAGACTCCAAATTTTGGGTAAGGTCATATTACACAGGGAGTCTAGACCAGAACATGGCACCATCTCATTTTGGAGATTTATGTCTCCTAGAATCTCCCCACCTGCTACCTAGAGAATTCTAGGAGTTACAGCCCAAAAAGGTAATTTCAACTATCTCTGTGCTTGACAATGTAACAATTCTGCATGCATAACTTTGGAGCTCTACATTATCAGCCCTGGTTAGGTGTTACCTTTGTATATACAGTACAAGGAGATTGAGATACGTAGACCTGCCCCCTCCTTCCACTTGGGTGATTGTGTGATAAATGACAGGTCAGAAGAAAAGAGACTTCTTTCTTTGTCCGTGGTGACAAAGTGTAAAGTATAACACAGGAAAATACTGGGTGTTTTTTTCTGGCTTCTGTGGAGAGATTTCAGGGATAGAAGGAATCTCTCCTCTTTTGGCCCTTCACGTTTTACAAGGGGAAAGTCATAATGATTTGAGCTAGTGTGCGATGTTCCTTGTGTGTTGTGGATGTGTTGAAGAATACACAAATGGGGTGATTATTTGTTTCCAGACAATTGTATGCCACTCTACAAAACTGAAAGTATTTCCATACCTAGCTGAAAATTTGCGAACAAAAACACAATGTTATCAATAGTCAGTCACCAAGATTGCAAAATAAAAAGACAGAAAGGAGCAGAAAGCAACTAACTTGTGTCACATCATAAAGTACTCTAGAAATTGTTGAAACAGGAGCAACATTATTATCTAATGAGAGAAGGGGGTTCTATAGATAAGGAGGTCTCTTGGAAAACTATTATTTATCTACCAAACTCTAGATCTGCTGGCAGGTCTGAAAACAGCCTTTTGTGAATACAAGTGGTTTGTCAAATACTGCAACTTGTCCCAAGTTTTTAAAAGAATTCAAAGGTTGTTCCTCTTTTCAAAAGGAAATAAATAATTATCTGGCGTTTCCACTTTCAAAGGTGAGTGTGTATGGAGAGAAGCTTTGTTCCTAATATGGAAACCATGCCCAGCCTGAGCATAGTGACTGTGAAATGGTGGTGCTTACAACTAAATGGAAAACAAGTTATGGTACATTCAAAGTGGTATGTTTTGGTTACAGAAAAACCTGGGATCAATTCCCAGCTTTTATTTCAAAACTTACAGCTAGCAAGATAGATTAATGTTTTGGTAAAGGCCACCCTTGCTACAAAGCCAGTTGTATCTGACTCTAAGGTTCAGTGCTCATCTCTGTTTATAGCCAAATAGCCAGTACTGTCTGCGTCTGCAGACATTTCTGTGGAGGTGTAGCAGGCATACCGCAACACCGGAGTGCACGGAACACTTTTTACCTTCCCACCAAAGTAGTCCCTATTTATCTACTTGCAATTTTTTGCTTTTGAACTGCTAGGTTGGCAGAAGCTGGGACAGAGATGGGAGCTCATTCTGTCGTGCACTACTTGTGTCTTGACCTGCTGACCTTCCAGTCGTCAAGTTTAGCGTCTTAATTTAATTTAATTTAATTGTCAAATTAAAGCTGGGGTAGAGACGGGAGCTCACTCCATCATTCAGTACCTGGGAATCAAACTGACCTTCCAGTCAGCGAGTTCAGTGTCTTAACCACTTGAGCCACTGCAGCCTCTGTACGAGACCATATAATAACCAGCTTCTAAGAAGAGAGATTCCTGCCAACCTAGCAGTTTGAAAGCAAGAAATTGCAAGTCAATAGATAGGGACCACTTTGATGGGAAGATGAACAGCGTTCTGTGCACTGGTATTTAGGCATTCCTGCCACATGTCCATGGAAATGTCTGCAGACACAGACAGCACTGGCTTTATGGCTATAAACAGATGAGCACTGAACCCTAGAGTTGGATATGACTGGCTTTCAAGCAAGGGCGACCTTTACCTAAGAAAAGATGACTAGGCCAGGCAAAGTAGTCCTTGGTTTCTGTAAAGGGCTCTTCCTATGGTCATGGCTATTGTATAGGACTGTAACAGAGAGTTAGGGTTTGTCTAACGATCTCCTTGTATGCTGGGTATGATATAAATAGCCAGTTCTCCTTTGTATAGTTTGTGAATCCCCAATATTGGGTTATGCGCCTGCGCAGAAAACTGATCAGAGGCTTAAAAGCTTATTGGTCAAAAGTTTTGGCGGTAAGACCGCCCACCATACCGCACACCCTGAGGCGCTAGTCTGCCATTTTACCTCAGTTCTCTTCTTTCCGCCTCAGCAGCTGGACGATGTTGAGAGCTTCCTCAATTTTTTCGTCTTTTCTGAGGAAAAGTCTTCAACGAACTTTACAATTTTTTCCTGCAGTCTTGTCCTTCGGGCAGGATTGCCACCCGGTGCTGTTTCTTCTTTCCTGTGGACTCAGTTACCAACCTCGCTCCGGTCACCGTTTCCCCCCTCAAGGGGGTGGCGGCTGGCCTGCCCTTCGGGGTGTTCGCCTTCTCGAACCTTCTGTCGGGAATTTTTTTTCATGGCCGCAGCTTTCAAGCAGTGTTCTTCTTGCTTGAAGAAGTTTCCTGCCTCCGACGGGCATAGCCTCTGTCTTTTCTGCCTGGGAGAATTGCACCAGAGCCAATCCTGTGTGCACTGCAAGAACTTTACTCGGCTTGCAGTTCAGAACCGGAGCAACTGGTTAAAGGCGCACCTTATGGAGCTCGCCTTGGCTCCCGCCGTGGCTGCATCCACGTCTGCTGGTGCCTCTCAGCCTATTCGGCCTCTGTCTCTACCATCTTCTTCCACCCTCTCCATCAGGAAGAAGAAAAAGAAGGATAAAAATGGAGAAAAGTAAAAGAAGCATAGGTCGGAGGAAAGACGCTCACTCCCACCTACGCCTCACCCTCCTGTTTCTCCTGGGCCTTCGCCTCCATTTTTGGTCGCGAGATGTCCTTCACCCGGGTCCTCAGTGTGGGGCGGACGGTCTTCTTCGGGATCGCCTGCTAAAGGATGCAGGGATGGGGCTCCAGCTCGCCCATTGCAGGTGGTCACTTCTCTGCCTCGAGAGAGGGGCCGTCCCCCAACTAGGCAGGCATCTGTCTCTCCGAGGCCTAGGACTCCAACGGTAGACGAACCACCAACCACCATTCCGGCCACCATTTCGTCTCCGATCATACCGGCCACTGTTTTGCCTGCCACCGTCCCAGCTGTCTGCGGTGGATGCTACCCAGTTGGACTTTTTCAAGGGCATGTTTGAGGCCATGGTGAAGTCGTTCGCCCAACAGTTTAAGGCCACCATCCCTGCGGCCTCTGCGGCTCTGGTACCGACCACCGCAAGCCCCAGGGATGCTGGCCCTGCTGCTGCTCCGCCGCCCTATCGAGGGTCGAGCATTCGCTCCGCTGGCCCACCCATATCGTCTTGGTGTGGTCCAGACGTCGATGCGGTGAGCTCCCAGCCCGTCGACCCGCCCAGGCCGTACTGGCGCGGTTCCGACGTGGACTCCAGGATTCCTCCCTCGTCCTCCGATGATTCCAACGCATCTGCGGAGGAGGACGAGGGAGACGTCGATGGCGACACGACGCCGGACCAGGCGATCGGCGTGGTTGCCCCACCGCGTGGTGAGGATCAATGCTCCCTCACGGCGATGCTCACCCGTTTGGGTACCACTCTGAATCTGAAGGTGGACCAACTGCCGCTGGAGGGCGAGGACAAAATGACCGCCAAGCTGGACAAAAAGGCGATTCAGCCGGTCCACATCACCATGCTTCTTTCCATGTTGACGTTAGCGAAGGCAACATGGAAGAAGCCGGTGTCGTCGTCTCCGTTTCATCCAGGCTCGACGGAATGTATAGAGTCTTGGACAAGAACGTCGAGTTTCTTCAGGCACACCCTTTGCCGAACTCTTTGGTGGTTAGGGCCTTCCAGCATAAAATGGCCGTCAGCGATTTTCCGGTACCTTTGACTCCGGAAGGGAAGAAGCTGGACGCGGTGGGTCGTAAGTTTTACGCCACCGGTTCTCTCTTCCTGAAGGCTGTGAACTACTCAGCAGCCATGGGCCTCTATCAGTCCCATCTCTGGGAGCAAGTGAAGACCCTTGCTGCGAAACTGCCTGCCGATGTCCAGAAAGGATTCGACTCTCTGGCTGCGGAAGGAGACTTTCTGGCAGAGCAACAGATGCGGACTGCCCGGCACATTAATGATTACGCGGCCAAGGACATCTCCTCTGCCATCTTGCTCCGTCACCACGCTTGGCTCAGGGGCACCTCTCTCGATGATGCCATGAAGAAGCTCATCGAACAGTTTCCATTCGATGGACAAGGCCTGTTCGGACAAGACACCGATAAGGTGCTTAACGAACTGCGACAGATGAATTTGACAGCTAAGTTCCTGGGGCTCACCATGCCGGCTCAGCCTACCAAGCCATGGTTCTAGCCCTTTACCCAACGGTATTGGGGGAACCCCCAGCAACAGGGTGGCTCCGCCGACCAGCCCAGGGCCAATTTCTACAAACAGGCGCCAACACAAGCCTCGGTACCAACCATACGGACAGGGCAAGTGGACCAATGCAAAATCCAAGTCCCGGGGTTGAAGTCATGAAGGCCAAGGCTCTCTTGCTCCACCTCCCGTACCTCCCCCTCCGGAACTTCCTCCAGGTGTGGTCCGGCGTCACGAACTTCCGGTGCATCTTGAAGATCTTGTCCACACCATCAAGTTCGTACGGATGCCTCGGGTAGGAAAACACCGTTTCACCACCTCGTCCCCCCATTTGGAAGAAGAAATATCAACTCTTCTGTCCAAGAGAGCCATCGAGCGGGTAACACCGACCGATTGGGACGACGGTTTCTACTCGAGGTACTTCATGGTTCAGAAGAAAGACGGAGGACTTCGGCCAATTCTGGACCTGCGCCGCCTAAACAAGTGCATCCACACCAGGAAGTTCTGGATGGTGACCCTCCAGACCGTCCTCCCTCTCATCAGCAAGGGGGACTGGTTCACAGTGATAGACCTCAAGGACGCTTACTTCCACATCGGCATCCTCGAGGAACACAGGCGGTTCCTCCGGTTCAGAATGGGAAACTCTGTGTACCAGTACCTACCTTTCGGTCTGGCTACAGCGCCGAGAGTCTTCACCAAGTGCATGGCTCTGGTGGCTGCCTTCCTCCGTCAGAAAAGGATCAGGGTTTTCCCGTACATCGACGACTGGTTGATTGTCTCTCCCACCAGCTTGTCGTCCATTCGGGACATGGAGTTCACAGTTCACCTCATGGAGAGTCTTGGCCTCAGAATCAACTTTGCCAAGTCAAAGTTGAATCCTTCTAAACGCGTCGAGTACATTGGAGCGGTACTCGACTCGCTAGCTACCAGGGCTTTCGCACCCCAGAAACGCTTACTGGACATTGCACATGGGGTAAGCGAATTCAGGAACAAGCCCTTTATCAGGGCGAAAAAGGCACAGAGACTACTAGGCCTGATGGCCTCAACGACGGCGGTGATTCCTCACGCCAAGTTAACGTTCTGGTCCCTGCAGTCATGGCTCCTCCACGAGTTCGACCCGCTCACAGAGCCAGTCCAAGCAGTTGATTCTGTCTCCAGAACTGGTGGACCAGCTGGCGTGGTGGATGACACCTCTCAATGTGGCCACGGGGAAGAATTCTTACTGGCGTGGTCCCAACGTAGACTCCAGGATTCCTCCCTCGTCCTCCGATGATTCCAGCGCGTCTTCGGAGGAGGACCTTCGTTGCAGGTTTTTACTGACGCAAGCAATCTCGGCTGGGGGGCTGCTTGCGGGACCCTGACAGTCAACAACATTTGGTCGCCTCACGAGATGGTGCAGCATATCACCTATTTGGAGCTGCTGGCCATTTGGAAGGCCTTACGTTTCTTCGAGGCTCTGCTCACCGGCAATGTGGTTCAAGTGGCCTCGGACAATACCACAGCGGTGGCATACCTGAACAAGCAAGGAAGGACGAGGTCCACCATCCTGCTTTATCTTGCGGTGCAACTTTGGGAGTGGTGCCTGGAAAGACACATCTTTCCAATTGGAGTACACATTCAGGGCAAGCTGAATGTCCTGGCCGACCACCTCAGCCGCCTCACCTTGACGACCCACAAGTGAGAGCTGGATGACGAGGTGTTTCAGTCCCTTTGCAGGGCTTGGGGGACTCTGAGCATCGACCTCTTTGCGTCGGAGTCCAACAGGAAATGCCATAGGTACTGTCCCAGGGCAGGCATCGGACTGAACTCCGAGGGAGTTCATGAATACCTTCATGAAACGGTGGGATCAGGACTATCTCTACGCCTTTCCCTCATTTCCTCTGGTTCAGAAGGTCGTCACCAGGATGTACCAGCACTGGACCAACGCGATCCTCGTTGCTCCAATGTGGCCTCGTCAGCCGTGGTTTCCTCTACTGTTGCACATGTTGTCACAGTATCGCACGCTGCTGGACTCGCCAACTCTTCTCCAAATGGAGCACGGCCAGCTCCAGCATTCGGACCTGCCCAGCCTCCACCTCACCGCGTGGAGGATAACCCCAGACTGTCCAGGATGTTGGAGTTAGCACGGAGTCCTTTCACAAGGAAGTCCTATGCCTCCAAATACAGGCATTTTTGTGCCTTCCTGGAATCCCAGCAGATGTACCCTCCACAGGTGGGACTGCAGGACATCATGGCCTACCTCCTCCATTTGGTGGAGTCTGGCCTTAGCATTACCTCCATTCGGGTCCATCTGGCAGCGGTGGTGGCTCACTCTCCAGCTGGTTCACCTGCGTCTGGTGCCTTTTGCGACCAGACGGTAAAGCGTTTCCTCAAGGGATTGCGAAATGCTTTTCCGCCGGTCGACTCCAACAGCACAATGGTCTTTGTCTGCCGTTCTGAATGCGCTCACCAGGACTCCTTTCGAGCCTATGGCTACTGCGGATGTTCGTCTTCTCACGTGGAAGACTGCATTTCTGGTGGCTATCACGTCTGCTCGACGAGCTGGTGAATTGGTGCTCTGCGGGCAGACGCACCGTTTCTTCAGTTTTTCAATGACCGCGTGGTGCTCCACATGGACATCACCTTCCTTCCTAAGGTAGTCTCCCAGTTTCATATGGCGCAGACTATCTCATTGCCAACCTTCTTCCAGAACCCCGCCAACGCCCAAGAAAAGACTTGGCACACGCTAGATGTGAAACGAGCTTTATTGTTTTATACCAGCAGGACAAGGGAGTTCAGGAAGTCACAGCATCTGTTTGTTGCATATGGAGGAAAGTCCAAAGGTGAACCCATCTCTGCCCAGAGGTTCTCCAAATGGATTACATCTACCATCTACCTAACCTACGAGTCTGCCTTGTTGCCGCCTCCGCCGCATGTCAGGGCGCATTCTACGAGAGTGGTTGCCACATCCACTGCCTTTTTGGAGGGCACTCCGCTTGAGGACATCTGTAAGGCTGCCACCTGGTCCAGACCTTCTACATTTGTCCAACATTACAGAGTGGACACCAGAGCCACTGCGGACGCCAGACTTGGTCGTGTCGTCCTTGCCAGAGGGCTCCGGGCGCCTCACCCTTGATGGTCCATCCTACCTGACCATCATACTCATCATGGGATCATCTCATCCGACTGCCCACCGACCAAGTAAGTGTGAGCTTGCTAATCTCCCAATAGTGGGGATTCACAAACTATACGAAGGAGAAAGTTCGGTTTCACTTACCAGTGATAACTTTCGTTCTTCGAGTATATAGTTTGTGAATACACACTACCCACCCTGCCTCCCCTCTTGAGCTGCACGGATGAGATCAATTATTTTATTCTGTGCTTATGCTTAAGTATGGAACTGAGGTAAAATGGCGGACTAGTGCCTCAGGGTGGGTGGTAGTACCGGTGGGCGGTCTTACCTCCAAAACTTTTGACCAATAAGCTTTTAAGCCTCCGATCAGTGTTCTGCGCAGGTGTATAACCCAATAGTGTGTATTCACAAACTATATACTCGAAGAACGAAAGTTATCACTGGTAAGTGAAACCGAACTTTCCCCCGTTCATTGAGATTCTTGATGCTATCACATTAGAGAACATATACCTTGTATGTAGAAGGCTCTCATTAGGGCTAGGAAACTGTTCTTCCATGTCTAGGCCAGACATGAAACTGCCAAAAGGAAGGCACCTTTTGGTGAGTTCATTCTGCAGCTCCTTTCGCCTGACCTAGTGTGAGAAATATTAACCGGCAACACAAGGACCGTTACCAGGGTATGCCTGATTGTGGTCCAAAAATACCACAATCTTCAAGGAGGCTCTTTCTCTAGTCAAAGTCAACAGTTCCAATCTTGGTGGATCAAAATAACGTAATTAAGCTTTCTATAAAATTTTTGAGATTCAGTATCAGGTAGTGTGTTGAATTAGGACTTGAGAAATAGTTCACGTTCCCTTCCAGCCATCAAACTCACTGGATGACCTTGGGACAGTTGCACATTTAGCTTCACAGCCTTGGGATAAAATAAGAAGGAAAGCACATGGGGGCGTTGGGGTTTGAGGATATATAAGTGCAAGATTGACCATCAGTGGTGGTTCCCAAACAGCCAGGAAACCCCATCTCCACTAACTGCCTGAACAGAGGTTGGACTAGTGTGCAGCTCTGAGATACATTTTCCTAAGGTATGCATGCCATACGGAATTTGAGTAAAATTCCTATGCTCCTTTGACTTAAAGTTCAGCCTCTCTTAAACAGATGTTAAAAGTACAGTAAATACATTTCTATTCACAAAAGTGCTGTGAGATGAGCATGGAGAGTGCTTTTGAAGTGGTATTCACTGAAATATTAGCATTTTTCAAGTCGATAAGCTTAATAGCAAATTCAGCAGCAAATCACACTACTAGAAACAGCTTTTAAAGAAGGGTAATTTTTTGTAATTAGTGGAGATAACGGCTTCGCATATTCAGTGTACACCGAGCTTTGTACCAGTGCCATCTGGTGATAGATGTAGACAATTTGCCTGTTCTCTTAAAGATGGAGCAGGGGAGGAGGGAGCTGGCCCAGGAAGGGGAAAAAATACTTTTTGGACTATACATTCTAGAATTTTCCCCCAGCTGGGAAGAGTTAGGGTGATGCAATCCAAAAGTAGTTTTCCAAAAACGTTGGCTCTTTTTTGTCAGTTCTATTAGTGAAAGTTTTTAAGCTTTTGCACAATACTGTATGTAGTAAATAAGCATATAATGGAGAGCAGAAATTTCTTCTTTTTTTAATTATTTAGCAAAATGAAGCTGCACAATTGTTTGGGATGTAGGAAATTTATTTATTTGTCGATTTATATGCCGCCCCACTTGCACAGGGCGATTGGGCGGCTTACAGACATCAAATAATATAGAAATACAATCCGCAAAAGCAACACAACACAATTTACACAATAAATAAACAACAACAAAAGTCCTAACGGAACCCAGCGTTCCTGACAGACGGAGGACGTACCCAACTGAAATCCAGCTTCAAAATGATTAATTCCTTCATTCACTCATCCATCCATTCATTCTGTGTGTGTTTTTTTTAAAAAACAACAACCACTGTTCATGATGTGAGAAGATCATTTGGGCTATTGTCAGCTTTGGGCTGATTTCTTTGTCTTGTCGATGTGGATATTTTTGCACAATGAATGCTCATGACAACCCTGTGAATTAGGTTAGGCAAAAAGGAAGTGACTGTTGCCAGTCCTATGAATGCTAATTTGAACCTGATCTCCCTGAGCTACATCCAAGGCTTTATCTACTACTGAACCAAAAAAAATGTTTAAATAAAAGATCACTGGAAATAAAGATTGCAGAAGGCATCTTGGCACCGATATAAGTAGATTTCACCCATCTCATGACATTGAAAATACATTTTTATGCTTGCTAATTTGGTATAAGATGCAAGTTTGCAATTCATTTTCAGATAAGATTCTAGAAACACTGGATATTTATTCTGATCCACATTTGGAAACTTGTTGTGATGTTTCTAATAACACAAGAAAGGGAACATTTCAGCTTGTGGGTCTTTCAAATGTTTCTTGTGAAAGGAGTCTTCATATTTCTATGGATTTCTCCCTGTTAGGGGCATTCTGTACTATTGCTCTACTAGATTTGTTTCCAGTCCATCTGCCTTTGGTGCTATAAACCAGGGGTTCTCAACCTACGGCCCAGGGGCTGGATACAACCCGCGACACTATTTTATGTGCACCCCACCTCCTCCACCACACCTGGAAGTGCCATGTGTGGAAGGCAGGGCAAAATGGCTGTCTGGCCCCCAAAGCTGTCTGAGGGAGTGTGACCCAGCACTTGGCTTGAAAAGGTTGAGAACCCTTGCTATAAAACATCCATTACAATGATATTTACTCCTTTTACCAGGTACTTCTGTACAATCCTTGCTATTGTTACGTACTGTCAGCTCTCTTCTGACTTAAGGCAACTCAGTGAATTAGGTACTGTACCTCCGAAAGGTCCCATTACTAATGGCCCTGCTTAGGTCTTGCAAACAGTATCTTGGGAGGAGGGGGGCTGAATAGAAAATTCTGAATTTGCACTTGCACTTCACGGATACACAATGCAGCAAAGACCATGAAAACTGCTTTCTTCCCAAAAATGACGAGCCCTTCATGTTGGTGGTAGTGACCTGAGGTGAGCCACGGATCTGTCCAAGGAAAGATCCCAATGGAGATCCTTTGTGGAATCCTCTACGCTGCAAGGTAGAAGAGGAGGTGATTAAGCCCTAAGTATAGCTGTTGTTCTTGTTGCCAAAACTAGTCAAGAAACCAGCTTTCTTTCCAGCTCGTCCTGCCAATTTCTCAGTCTGTGTTGTATCAAAAGGCACGTTTCTGCCTTTTCCTCTGAGAGATCAGCTGACAGTTGGCTCATTGTCTGATATGAAAAACGTATCTGGCAACTCAGCACAATCCATCTTCTTGCAAGTATGAACCACTACCAACTGTCCCGTGTAGTGGCTTTTCCACAGCTTGGAATATTACTCTGTGTGTGTAAATACAGCTCCCAGAAATCTGCAGTCTGCATACCCACTGAAGTTTTGTGAGAGCCATTGTTTTAAATGTTCTGTTCCCCCACTCTCTTGCTATATTTCCAAGATTGCGGTGGCTCAAGTGGTTAAGATGCTGAGCTTGACGACTGCAAGGTCAGCATGTCAGCAGTTCAAGACACAAGTAGTGCACGACGGAATGAGCTCCCATCTCTGTCCCAGCTTCTACCTACCTAGCAAGAAATTGCAAGTAGATAAATAGGTACCACTTCGGTGAGAAGGTAAACAGTGGTCAGTGCCCTCCAGTGTTTAGTCCTGCCTGTCACATGTCCACGGAAACGTCTGCAGTGCAGAGAGCGCTGGCTCTTTGGCTGTAAGTAGAGATGAGCACTGAACCCTAGAGTTGAATACGACTGGCTTTCGAGCAAGGGCAACCTCTATCTTTACCTAGCCTTTTCTGATTGCTGCTGGCCAGGCTTAATGGGCTTACATGTATGGCACTGGCCCCTTTTATTAATTGTTAAGTGCAAGTACCATCAAAACCATTTTGTTCACGTCTAGAAACAGCCACCAAATGAGACTCCTTTTTAATGCAATATTTAGACTGCTTCTCTTAAGTGCTCATTTATTTCATCTTGTGTGATCTCAGTATTTCTTAAACACTGTAATAGTAGTGGGTCATGGTAGGACCTTTCCAGGTAGTGAGCTGAACTTTTATGTTTATATTTTAATATCTTTATATTTTAAAAACCTATGTTGGTTTTCATTTATCCTCCGAACTCCTGGCTGCAAGAGTGAAAACAATATCAAAATGAGTGCAGCAGTCAGGACAAAATTAAATGGCAGCAAAAGCTGACTAACAGCTGCAACAACTAGCAATAAAATATCAAGACCAGCATGAGACTATTCACTAAAGGCTCAAAAAAATAAGGTGCTTGGCACCTAGTGCTTAATGCTAATAAACAAGGCAGGACACAGCTGGGTGGGGAATGCCATGAATAGTAATTTCTCCAAATGTTGAAGAAAGGAAAGCATGCATTCCATATTTTCCATTGAAAACAACCTATCTTCACTTCCCACCCACTTCATTTCTGACAGCAGATATACCTGAGAGATCTTCCTAACAGGCAGGTCCATATGACTCCCCTGAAAGAAGCAAGGGGTTCAAAAGATGAGATATAGCATCACTCAGTGTGCAAAAGACGAAGAAACGTGCATGGCAGTCTTTCTGTTCTTGGTTTTATACACTGCCCTGAGGTAAGCAGCATGGTATCCATGGATACTTCTCCATATGCACACAAGATACCCTGCTGATACCTGTGATTCAATCTATTATTCTTTTCAGGAGTCTGAGAGGTGGTACAAAGTGAAGCCGCAGCCACGAGCCACATGCTATCTTTATTCCCTAGAATGCTTCCAGGATGTACTTTGCAGCATCATTTCAGATAGCCCATCTCACCAAAGTAGAAAGTCATGGAGTCCTGTCTGCTAAGGCAGATGTTTGAAAAGGCAGTCAGGGTGCTCAGCATGGACAGGGAGAAGTGTCACTGGAAGCAAAAAGATTTGGGTTGTGATGGGGACAGTCCAATTCTGTGAGAAAAGGAAGTAGAGAGACTGAGGCCAGGGCCGTGGTTCCCAACATGGGGCACACGCCCCACAGGGTAGGTCAATTTGATGTTAAGGGGGACAATTAGAGGATGTTTAGACCAAGTTAATGGCCTTTTAGGCTTTCCCCATATGAATAGTTCACTTTTTAAAATACTGTAATAAGAATTATATGTCACGGGCAGAGGAGGATTTTAGAGATGCTTAGGTGAGGCATAGCCAAAAAAAAAAGGTTGGAAACCACTGGGTTATGGTGTGGGGAGCAGTTGAGAGAATTATGGAGGCCTACGGAGCAATCTGCTGGATGAGGTATGTGAGAGTGGTTTTTGAAGCTTGATTCTGAAAGAAATATAGTATGAGTGGCTAGAAATAACAGATCTCGTATGCAAGAAGGTGATGAGAGAAGGGTTGCCAGGTCTCAGAATACCAGCTGAAATCTCAGGGAAGTTCTTATGGTTTTTGGGGTCTCTAGATGGTGAGAGCTGGAGCTGGAGAGAACAAAAGGTTGATTTTGTGGAGTGTGTCACTATCCAAAAGATTGTGCTTTCCCATATGAGCCTTCTCAGACCTTAAGATCCCCAGATAAGGCCCTTCTCTCAGTCCCACAACCATCATAGGTATACTGATGGGGACACAAGAGATGGCCTTCTCTGTGGCAGGTCCCAGACTGTGGAATGCTCTTCTTTAGGGGAGGTTAAGTTGGACCTCTCCTTTTTATCCTTCTGCTAAAAGTTGAAGCCCTAGCCCTTCAGCTGGTGTTTTAATTTTTAACTAAGTCCCTTGATGCTAGTTGTCGTTTTTTATTTGTAAAGTTTTTTTAATCACTTGATATATTTTTATTATTATGATAGTTTAATTGTTTTAGTGTGTTTTTATTGTATATTTAATTTAACTCGTCTTGTGAGTCACCTTGAGTACTCTCATGGGAGGAGAAAGGCGACCTACAAAACTTAAATAAATAAACAATGGCTGGACACCCCTCTGCCCTGCATTCTCAGTGGGCACCAGGGCTCACCTGCTTAGTGTGAAGATGAACTATGTTGTTTAGGAGATCGTGCAGAAAATCTGCATTGTCTTGCGCGCGCACACACACACACACACACGTGTGTGTGTGCATGCGCGTGCAGAAAATCCACATTGTCTAAGACCATTATAAGTAGAATGCTAAATGCATCTGTCCACTTGTATTTCCACATCTTCTGGTTTATCTGCATTCGCATGAAAGTAATTTGGTCTCCATAAATATCTCACGGAATTGATCAAATATCTGCCATGCAATTAAGTACCTGATAACTATACCCCAGAGGCCTGAACACATATTTGGCACAGAAAGGCTCAGCAACTGTTAAGGTATTAACCAGTCCCAAAATGGAAGCATTGTGGGGGTGGCAGTAACACCAGCCACATTCCCAACTGTCTGGCTCCAAAAGATACTAAGTCCAGCTTTCCCGCTTATATCGAGTGCTGTCAAGACCCTCACTGCTTACTAAGGTTTCAGTGTTCATAGATCATACCAGACCCAGTCTGTGACTCTGAACCCTGAATAGCTCTTAAGAGGACATGACCTTAGTTTCAGCAAGGGTGGTAGTTGCGTAGGCACATTTCCTGGTGCTCTCACTGCTCTGTAAGCCACCAGGACCTCCTTCAGCAGAGGAGATTTTGTTTTAGTTATATGGGTAACATTTCTCACAAAAAAGGAAAGAATTACTGTTAAGTAAAGGTTATCCTTGCTGGAAAGCCAGTCGTAGCCGACTCTAGGGTCTCCGTTTATAGCCAAAGACATACTCTCTGTGCCTGCATAAGTTTCTGTGGTCATGTGACAGGCATAGACATCGGAATGCACGGAACGTTGTTACCTTCCCACCAAAGTGGCAGCTTTTAAACTATAGTACTATACTTGCAAGTTCTTGCTTTCAAACCGCTAGGTTGGCAGGAGCTGGCACAGACGGGAACTGTTGTACAGCACTCGGGTCACAAACTGCTGACCTGCCAACCTTCAAGACATTAAGTTCAGCATCTTAATCATTAGGCCAGTTAGAAGTAGGTTAATTCTCCCATCATTAATAAGTGTTTTCCTACAGGAGCTGTATAACATATGACTCACTCTTTTAATGTAGGTATGAACCCATTCATAGTGGGTATGACTTTTTTTAAAATAAGAATTGGTTAAATCTGCTTACTTTGGGCTACTGCTTCCTGGAGATTGTAGTCGTCAGTCTTTATGATTTACTCTTTAAATAGATCTGTTAGAATGGATTGCTAAGGAAAATAACAGAAATTGACAACAGAAAGAAGTTATAGCAGCATTTTATAGCAATAACGACAACTTAATAGCAGCATTTCATAGCATTTCTCGGTGTATGAGCAAGATGGAAGTTCTTGCTGCTGCTGTTGCCCTGAAGCCAACCCCCAGGGGCTAGGGTTGCCAGGTTAGCAGTACGACATTCAAGAGCCACCAAAATCTAAGAATAGGGGCAGGCCCCTTGTGAGTGGCACAGAGAAGGAGCAGAAACGGGCTGAGAGGGCAGAACAGATTTCAGGCCAAATGAACATAGAAGCACAACACAAGGTGACTTCAAGTAAAACTTGGTTTACTGTGTAATGCAGCATCTGAGCGCAAAGAGAGAAAAAACACATCTTTTTTGGGTGTTCAGCTAAGTGGCAAGAGCCCAAGAGGTAGAGTGCTTGCTTCTGTTCCTATTAGGGCTTGTATCTCACTCTGCCTTACCTATGGTTCATGGGGTACACGGAAAGAGCCTCCTCGAAGATTATTGTATATTTGAACTACAATTTGGTATACCCTGGTAACGGCAACCTTGTTGTGACGGCTAATTTTTCTCACACTAGCTCAGGCGAAAGGAACTACAGAATGTATTCACCAAAAGGTGCCTTCATTTTGCCAGTTTGACGCCTGGCCTAGACACAGACGAAGATGGAACATATGGGAAATCCCCTCCCCTGCTGTTGTGGAAGTTTTCCCATCCTAGAGACTTCAACCAGTACCCTAACTCTACCGGTGACTGTTGGGATTCAACCACATCTGCTGTGACAGATGCCCATTATTTGGGATGATCAAGATGCTGGAGAAAGCACTGGTAATGCTGGCAGCAATTATGACAAAATATCCTGAACTGGACTGGAAGGTCAGCAGTTTGAGACTCAAGTGCTGCAGGACGGAATGAGCTCCCGTATCTGTCCCAGATCCTGCCAACCTAGCAGTTCGAAAGCAAGAAATTGCAAGTAGATAACCAGGTACCACTTTGTTGGGAAGGTAAACAGCGTTTCATGCACTCTGGTGTTTAGTCATGCCTGCCACATGTCCATGGAAACGTCTGCAAACACAGACAGCGCTGGCTCTTTGGCTATAAACAGAGATGAGCACTCTAGAGTCAGACATGACTGGCTTTTGAGCAAGGGCAACCTTTACCTTACAACCCATGCACCTTTAGTCAACTTTATTTTCCAAAAACAACTAATGGATTTTTCAAGCTCTTTCCGAAGGCAACTAATGCACTTCTTTGTCTCTTTTCTGTGGGCAAAAAAATAAAAAAAAATAAAAATGCTGTGAGGAAACAGACCATTCGGTTTCCATCTTCTTCTAAAGGCATGTTTCCTCTCTTCCTTGTATTGATCAAAGTAAACCATATTTCAAGGAGTATGAAGGCTAAGAGGCAGCAGTTTCCAAGCCACTCTCTGCACACACACACAAAAAACCTCACAGTCCCGGGAGAAGGATGGCATGTAGTTTTAGATCAATAAATGGATGTAATGCATGCTCAGAGTGAAAGGAAATTATGCTGCTTGAGCATCCCTTACAGAAAATGTTCTGAGGCAGTCATTTGATCACATAAGCCCATCCAAAACAACTGGGCAGGAACAGTTGGATGTTAAAGAGTGTGAAGGTGGTCTTAGGTACAAACCTATTTCAGATAATACGTGACAAAGGTTTACCTAGCGCCTCTATTTTTGCCTCTTTTTGTTCTTAAAAATGTTTGTGCTGGCCACTGTGGCTTTCCTAATGATGTTGGAGTGCAACTATCATCATCTGTAGCTTTCTGATGGATGTTGGTGACTGCAATCCATGAATATCTGGAACAGGGGTGCCCAAACTATGGCCTGTGGGCCAGATCCATCCCCCAACACCAATTCATCCTGCCTGCGCCGCCCTCATCACTCCCAGAAGAAGAAGTAAAATGCGCCTGTACAGACACATTTTACTTCTGCTTCTGTGAGCGACGAGGGCAGCGCAGGCAGGCTGAATTGGCGTCAGGGCCGGATCTGGCCCATGGCCCATAGTTTGGGCACCCCTGATTTAAGCAGAGAAAATGGCAGCTTAAAAATCCTGTTGCAAAACAGATTGCAAGGTGTATTTTAATTTTGCTTCCAGTGGGAGAAACCACATGACCAGCATGCTGAACTATGTGACCAGCCCGCTGAACCACATGACCAGCCCACGGCCCAAAAAATTTGGGCACCCCTGATCTGTAAGATCACTTTTGACCCACAGTTAAGGGTTTCCCTTTGAGCTGCAGCAAAGGCAGAATGGGAAGAGTTACTGGCCTTTAGCAAGAAGCAAACAGGATCTCTAAGGGGGACATCCGGTTTCCTGTTTAAACAACCGTCAACTAAAATGATTTGTAGCGAGGAAAGAGATTGATGTGTGGAGTTCTGACACTCTTCATAAATCACATGGACAGAAGTCTTGCATTTCAGCCAGGAAAAAGGCTTAAAATATAAAAATCTGTATTCTTTTACATTTTTGTGACCTCAGACCTTTTCGCGCATCAGGACTCTCTCTATATCATACATATTTCATCTCTTCAGTAAAATTCTTCAGGGCAGCTTACATAAAAATGAAATCCAAAACAACAAAGCCAACCCCCCTCTTGAAACCTTTCAAGAGGCTCTTGAAATCTCTCAAGAAAAATGATTCTCTTCTAGACAAGATGTTTTATTTCACAGCCCCATCAGTAGGCAGTCACAAATCATTTTTTAAAAAAGTCTTATAGCCATTTTTAGGATCTTTACTGTATTAATGAAAATTGTTGTGGGATGTCGTCCTTATTTTTTCTTAGACACCTAATAAATAGCATCATATATTCATTTATATAAAATGTTTATTATCTGCTTTGTCATGAAAACTCTCAGAATGGCTTATAGTCAAAAACAAGGCAACCTGAAATAACAATAAAACAAACTGAAAGAGAACGACATAAATTAAAAACTACATCTGTACACAGAATTCGGAAGACAATGTTTGTTGTCTAAGTATCTCTAAGGCCACAGGACTGACTAAACAAAACTGTCTGAGTTTCAGGGTAATGTTGGGTGACATGAATCCTGTAGGCTAGAATTGAGCCCCAGGGCCAAAATGTGCTTCTGAGCCTTTTTAATCTAAAAGAAACGAAGAACTCCACTGGTATTGTCTAGAGTGGGGGTTCCTGACCTTTTTAAGCTGTGGGCCTGACCACTCACCCTGGACAGCTGAGCGAGCTGGACCATGCCCCCCGGAAGCGGACACATTTATGGCTGTCGTGAAGGTGCCCACTTCCGCGTTTACAACAGCCACAGGCGTATTTATGGCTGACATAACTGCGTTTACGCATGCGTGGGTGCATTTACGGATGATGTAAACGTGCCCCCTTCCACTTCTGGGTGTGGTGGTGGCGGGCCACATGAAATGGTGCCATGGGCTGGGGCCTGCTCACGAGCCGTAGGTTGGGAACCCCTGGTCTAGAGAACACAGGGGCATGCTCTGAACCAGAGATTTCTCTGGTAATTACTTTGTTGGAACATCAGTAAAAGGTTTAATATAATTTTAATTTAATTTTTGTACTTGTATGCCTCCCAATCAGGGAACCCAACTCAGGGCGGCTCAAATGATAATTAAACAATATACACAGTAAATACACAGTAATACAATATACAAAATCCAATCTACAAAAGCAGCATATAATCATATATAACAACACAATACAATACTATAATGGCTTCTCTACCCTGGCCACAGGCAAATTCCAAGGGCGGCGGTGGTGAGGTCCTGCTGCCATAACAGCCTTTTCAAGCCTGGTCAGGGGCAGGGCCCAGGAGTACCGGCAGGAGGAGGGGTCCTGGCGCCCATGGCTGGAGGGACTCTTTGTCCCAGCCAAGGCCAGAGTCTGGCAGCAGCGGCGGCGATTCCTGCTACCCGTTGCCATAGCGGCCTTTTCAAGCCTGGCCGGAGCTGGGCTCAGGAGCGCCGGCAGGTGTTGGGGTCCTGCCGCCCATGGCTGGAGGGCCTCTTCGACCCAGCCGA
This sequence comes from Bradypodion pumilum, assembly GCA_035047305.1. NCBI lineage: Eukaryota > Metazoa > Chordata > Lepidosauria > Squamata > Chamaeleonidae > Bradypodion > Bradypodion pumilum. Next base: position 36,806,392 of record JAWDJD010000005.1, on the reverse strand, counting down.
GACCAGAGGTGACAGCAAGACACTAAATGGGAATCAGAGGAAAACTGGTAGTGGGTGTTCCAATCATGCGTGATCTCAGTGCAGGAGAGGCTAAAGACACTTTAACATTCTGGGGAATTTAGACCCATTCTGAGGCTGAATTAATTGCACTCTTTCCCAATCTTTAAAAATGGAAGGGTTTCACTTTAAAATGTTGCAAAGCCCTCTACCATTTTGTCCCACTTATAAGAACTCTGACAAAGAGCTGTCAAGGATGGCACTTGGAATAGGCAGGGATGTTTTCTTTAGGCCAGGGCAGATGAAAATATCTATGATGCTGTGATAAAAAATGTAAACCAACCAACCCAGATAAACCTCCTTGGGGTAGAAATAAAGAACTAAGGTGCCACAACAGAGAAGGCCTTTCCTCAGCATCCTCACCACTGCTTGCTTGTGCATACCGCGTACCATATATACTGGAGTATAAACCAACCTGAATATAAGCCGAGGTACCTAATTTTGACATGAAAACCCAGGAAAATAGATTGACCCGAATATAAGCCGGGGGGGGGGGGGATGCAGCAGTTGCTAGTGAGTTTCTATAATCAAAATACATGAAAATATGGTAAAATTAATTAAATTGTTGGCACATCTCAATCCGGCACGGTTCTGGGACCCTTGTGGTCACTGACCCGAGTATAATCCGAGTCCACTTTTTGGGGCTAAAAATTTCAGCTTATACTCAAGTATATACGGTAAGCTTTCTCACTCAAGAAAAAAGAATCTGTCTAGTTCAGGCTTTGTCCACCTTGGCCCTCCAGCTGTTCTTGGACTTCAATTCCCAGAAGCCCAAGTCCGCATTCCTGATCAGGGCTTCTAGAAATTGAAGTTCAAGAACAGCTGGAGGGCCAAGGTTGAGGAAGCCTGGTCTAGTTAACAGCTGTTGTTTGCGCCAGCCTTTTCCCTCATCTCATGCTGATGAACACCAATTTCTGTTTTATTGTTTGCTGGTTCCCTAGCCCTTGTGTTTCAATGTGTTGGACACTTGCCCAGATCAATAGAACTGTCTCCAGACTGCAACAGATTCAAGGGCCAGAAATCTGCTGCACCACGGTAGAGAAGGCAGATATATGGAGATTGTCCTTGTCATTTCTACTTCCAATACATGGAAATGCCATTCAAGTAAAAGCCAGTGACCTAAGGCAAAATGCTTGTATAGTAGGTGAATCTTGACTTCTGTGCTGAGGAAACAAATGACAACATAGGTTTTCAGAAACCCTGGAATTGCTGCAATTTTTTTACCCAGTCTTATCAGGCCTTTTCAGAGCACTGGGATTAGGTCCATTTCCTACATGGTGTATTTCTGCATTTGAAGCAATTTTGTAAGGAAAGCATGAAATTTGCATTTATGTTGTATTTCATGACATGCATCAGAAATGAACATGTACTGAGAACATAAAACCAATGCTTCTTCTCCAAGGAGGCATGCACAGAGAGATAATACAATTGCATAGTCACCAAATCTATATATGGATGCTTACTATTCTCTGCAGAAAGCCATTAATTAGTCTTTAGAGTCACAGTGTTTCCCAACTTTTGGTTTTTGGACTTCAATTCCCAGAAGCCTAAGTCAATTCCCCAAAGCACTGATCAGCCCATACCTGTCAACCATCCCGTTTTACCCGGAAAAAACCCTTATTCCAATGTACTGACTTAGGCTTATGGGAACTGAAACCCCTCTGTGGGGCCTGGGCCCCAGGTTGGGAACCACTGCTTTAGACTCTTACTAGCTTAATGGCTTAGATAACTGGCTGCAGAATTAAAGATTCGGTTCAAGTCCCCCATTATGCTTCCAGAAAGAAGAGCCAATCTGTATAGCCATGGGCAAGTTGCAGTCCCAGGGTACACCGAGAAGGAAATAGAAAACCACTTATTTGTATTCTCTAGCTAGAAAACCCTTGAAAGGTTTGCCATACGTTAGAATTGATTAGAGAGTGTGCAGTTATTATTACTAATAATTATCCCAGATTCTCACTGTTCATTATTAGATTACCTCCTGTTCATCAAGGACACTGTGTGGCATTTTTTCTGCCACACTGTAGGAGCTTCCCAAAAATGGCAGCATTTCCTTCTGCCAGGTATTTTTAATAATTTCTTTCACATTGTCATTCTTTTCCCCTGCTCATACCCTCGCCCCAGGGGGCCATTCAACAATTACGTGATCCTCGAGGTGGGGAGGGGGATTGCCATCTTAATTACGGAAAATTACATGGGAATGGGGGGGGGGGGTTTCAGGTCAAAGATTATGTAATCCATTTGGAGCAGTTGTGGTTTCGAAACATGGCGCTTTTTTAGGTTTAAAAATGATCTCTGGGAATTTTGATCCGATTTGAGATTAGTGAATTGCTTGTGCAGTCTATTTCTAACCTACAGAAATTTGTATACTATCTCATACTTTCGCATCGGCCGGCTGGTTATGAAATCAATAAATAATACCTGGCCCATAGAAAATTTTTATTTTATTAGATGATTATGCTGCATTAGGCACCAGTAGTGAAAAGCTCTAAAAATTAGTTTCGATACAAAAGCTCTGGATTAGGTAATAAAAAAAGGTGGTGGTGGTGGTTTCCGAAGCGAAAATTATGGTCAGATTACATGGGGGGGGGCAATTTCCCCCCAAAAATGGATCACGTAATTGTTGAATGGTATCCAGGGCTTTTCTGCTCATTCCTCATAGCGCCTCGATTTTTATTTCCACAACAGGACATGGTTTCGTGTATGCCCCTCTCCTCTTTCTAACGTCCCTTCATTTCTCTACTGGAGAGGGTAAGAGGTTAAAGTAATGGGACTCTCAGGAGAAAGCACACAGCAGCTCCACCCAAACACCCCTCCATTTTCAAATGTTCTCAGATGCAGTGCAAAGAGCCAGGGAAAGTTGCCCAAACACTTTACAGTTGACCCTCGCATAACGACGTTACTTGGTTCCCCAAGTAGCGTTGCTAAGCGGTTTTTGTTGTTATGCGGGTTTTTATGGCGTTTCCCACATAACGACATTTTTAGCATCGTTGTCTGGTTATTTTAGCGTTGTTGTCCAGACAACGACACTAAAAACGTTGTTATGCGAGGGAACACATGGTGCATAACGACACGTTGTTAAGCGAAAATGTTATCCAAACACGTTGTTATGTGAGGGTTGACTGTATCAAGGTTCTCAACCATGGGGAAGGGTCAAAGCTGAAAACACTTAAAAATCCTTGCTCCCACCTTTGCCTTCAATCCACAGCAGCCTAGAAAGAGGATCTCAGTGTCAGTAGTAAGCCTTTAATGTGCTGAGTCAAAAATCTGCAAATTGCAAAAGTTCCCATAGTTTAGGCTAGGGGTTCCCAACCTTTTCAATCCGGGGGCTGGGTCACACTCTCTCAGTCAGCTTTGAGAGCTGGATGACCATTTTGCCCTGTCTGCACAATGGGGGTTGCCATTTTGTCCCAACAGCTTCAAAGGGGTGGCCATTGTTTCTCAAATGCCCTTGGAGGGGTGAAGGAAGGCCACATGAAATGGCACCATGGGCCAGAACCGGCCCATGGGCCTCAGGTTGGGAACCCCTGGTCTAGGCTTCCTTATTCAGTTCTTCATGGAGCCTGTTGAGTTCCTGCAGTGCCTCCTCCAACGTTCTAGCCTTGTCTCTGATCTTGGCTGCTACGTCAGCCTTGGCACCTTCGTTCAAATGTATGAACCCTTGGACAAGGCTGTATGCATCATACAGGACGAAAAAACCAGCTGAGGCGGCCAACAGCATTCTGGCTCCTTTGGACATAGCCAGGGAAGTGCCTCTAAATGCAGATTCTGCTTCTTCAACCCCTGGCATTACAGCCCGGGCTGTGCTTCTCACCGCTGTAGCTTGTTGTGCCAAAGCCGCTAGTTCGGGATTAGCTCGTGCAACTTTCAACGCTTTTACGTTTGCTTTGATTTTCCCCGGAGCACTGCATATGGAAACAGTTTTTGTCATTAGGCTAACAGGACTTGGGGAAGATTCAGGGCTAAAATCAAATTCATCGGGATGCATCACCAGTCTTAGGCTTTCTTTACATTCATTCATAATTACCTGCACTTTTCTTAAGTCCCCTGAATCTATGATATATTCGGACACAGAAGCTGAAATGCCGGCAGCTGTTGCTGCTGCCCCTAAACCGATCCCTGTGGCTGTTAGGATCAAACTCACACCAGCTGAGAAAGGAGCCAAGGTCAGTCCTAGGATGTTCAGGATGCTGGATGTGGCACCTGCCGAACAGGCAGTAATGTTGGCAATGGTACATTCCTTATGGGTGGTATCAATCCTGTCTGCGATCTCCTGGAGACTTCTTATGCATTTTTCAAGCACTTCTTTGTGGGCGGGAAATTCTTTCCGAAACTTAGCAAAATGTTCAACATCCATTTCTTCCCAAAGACAATTTCTTCCAGTTCTGTTATAAATTAAAATAATATACATTTCAAAGGCTATGGGTTAGAGGCCTCATTTTTCAAGACATTACGTGCATCCTAGATAAATCAACGTGCTTTGCATCTGGGAGGTTTCATTCTTCCCGCAAAATGAATAAAGCTGAGTATCAGTTTTGTTTTCAAACCTCAATACAGAAGAGCAAGACCTGAAGTTTGAGACACTGGTCATTTCCTGTTTCTGTTTCAAGTACAGTAAAACACCTACTTACGTAAAAAGTCTGTCCCCATTTCTGAGTGGTCGGACCCAGTCAGTGTGGTTGGAGAGTGAGAGGTCCAGTCCTAGGCCCCTAAAAAATGGGGTGCCTCAGGGCTCGGCACTCTCTCCTCTCCTATTTAACATCTACATGATGCCGCTGGGGGAGATAATCCGTTCCCACGGGGTGCGGTACCATCAGTACGTGGATGATACACAGTTGTACATCTCGGCCTGTTGGGACCTCAGTGATGCAGTCAAAGTCCTTTCCAGATGTCTGGAGGCTGTTGGGGTCTGGATGGGGCTAACGGGCTACAACTGAATCCTAGCAACACTGAGTGGCTATGGATAAGGTGTCCTGCGCTATCCTGGGAGCTACCATCTTTGGTTTTGGATGGGGCTATTTTGCCCCAGACTGACCCGGTGCGCAAATTGGGGGTTCTCTTGGACTCACGGCTGCTGCTAGAAGAACAGGTGGCAGCTGTGGCCAGGAGGGCTTTCGCCCAACTTCGGGTGATTCGCCAGTTGCGCCCGCTCCTGGACTGGGACTCCTTGCTCATTGACACTCACGCTCTGGTGACCTCCAGACTAGACTACTGTAATGCGCTCTACATGGGGCTGCCCTTGATGACCATTCGGAGGCTGCAGCTGGTCCAGAATGCTGTGGCCCGGGTGGTGATGGGGTGTGAACGTTATGCCCATGCCTCACCACTACTTTGGGAGTTGCACTGGTTACTAGTTTGCCTCTGGGTGCAATTCAAGGTGCTGGTTTTGACCTTTAAAGTCCTATATAGTAGTGGGCCAAGTTACCTAAGAGACCGCATCGTCCTAAGGACGTCTGTCCGTCCAACCAGAGCAGACCGGAGGGGCTCCCTAATTGTGCCATCAGCCAGGGGGGCTCGCCTCTCTGGCACAAGGAGCAGAGCCTTCTCCGTGTCCGCACTGGCCCTTTGGAACCTCCTGCCAGTAGAACTGTGCCTCCAGATGGAGTTGCTGTCCTTTAGAAAAGAACTAAAAACCTGGCTGGCGGGCCAAGTTTGGGGTGCAGGTGGAGGGGTGGCTTCCATTGGGTGGTTGGTAGAGGATTATTCCTTCCCCCACGGTTCTTTCGGTACCTGCACCCCTTTTTACGGGGAGGGTTCTTAATTCTGTTTTATCCGTTTTATCTATGATTGTGAACCGCTCTGAGTCGGCCTTGGTCGAGTGGGCGGTATAGAAATCCAACAATTAAATTAAATTAATTAAAAAGGAAAAACGAATTTTTTACTTAACTCAAAGCAAACCCATAGGCAAATAATATTTATGTAAATCGAAGCAACACCATAGGAAAAATGATTTTTACGTAACTCGAAGCAAACCCATAGGAAAAATGATTTTTTTACGCAACTCAAAGCAAACCCATAGGTAATTGTGTTATGTAAATCGGGACATTTATGTAAATTGGGACATCGTTTTAGTGCAAAAATTATTATGTAAGTAGAATTTTATGTAACTTGAGGCATATGTAAGTCTGGGTTTTACTGTACTCAAAGTATAATGGGTAGCCTTTTCTTCTGCCCATAAGGCTCAAATGTTTAGTGGTAATGGTAGTTTTGTTATAGAAAATGGCTGCCAATTGGGTGTGTAGCCAATCACAACCTCTTTTATGGCCACAAGACACCCAGAAAATGAAAGGGGGCACGTGCGCAGGCTAAAAGCCAAGTTGTTTGGCCTGGATGGAAGGCAGATGGGAAGGCTGAGACCAACACTAAAAACAAAAATACCCTGAGCCCAAAGCTTCCTGCTCTAAAAGAACAATTGCTGTAATTCATAGAAGGGCACATCAGTGTCCCTCAATTAGCTCAATACAATGATGTACAGTCAACCCTCACATAACGTGTTTGGATAGCATCATTTTCGCTTAACAATGCGTCATTATGCACCACGTGTTCCCCTGCATATTGTTTTTAGTGACATTGTCCGGACAACCATAATTATCCGGACAACGACGCTAGAAATGTCGTTATGTGGGGAAACTCCATAGAAACCCGCATAACAACAAAAATCGCTTAGCAACATTATTTGGGGAACCAAGTAATGTCGTTATGCGAGGGTCTACTGTAAACTTAATTTCTCCCTAATGAATAAGAATATCCTCCAACTCATTTTAACATACACATCCTTCACCCCTTCAATCAGACTTTTCCTTATCCCACTTTGCCATCAATCTCTCTAGCTGAATGGACTGCAAAATCCCACCACCACCACCACCACCACAATCTTTCCATTTATCCCCAATTCAATTTATTTCCAATGTATAAGCTACCTTTAGGCTCTGCTCTTCAAGCAACATGTAGCAGATCCATATATTTTTGCAGACTGCTGTAGGAGAGAGAGACAGGGCCTACCCAGGCCTTGTGCAAAGACTTAAAATGGCTGGCAACCTTCTCTAGTCTTTCTGAGATTGCACCACTGTTACAATATCACAGTCCCGCTCCCATTTCTCTGACAGCAACACCACACCGGAAAGTTGTTACACACCATTCTTCCCCCTCCACAACAGCAAAAATTAGACCACCCATCACTTGCTCTCTGCGCAAAGCTGGGCAATCCAAACTCTCTTAGCTACAGCCCTTCCATCTGCAAAATATGTCTAACCTTAATAATAGTGGAAATACATATATTGTGAGTGTAATTTTTAAAATGTTTACAGACTCAGGTGAAAATAAATAAATAAAATACAAAAAAAAGAGTGTGAAAGATCATACATTTTGGGGGGATTATTTCTGTTTGCTGAAACTTTTTCCTTTTTGGGTAGACACACTTCTGCTAGGCTTAGTTGCACTAAGATTCTGAGTTGATGAATTATTTTTTTATGTGGCAGTAAGCTCCTGTCTTTGTCCCAGCTCCTGCCAACCTAGCAGTTCGGAAGCAAGATAAATAGGGATCACTTCGTTGGAAAGGTAACAACGTTCCGTGTCTAGCCATGCCTGCCACATGACCATGGAAACGTCTGCAGAAGCAGACAACGCTGGCTCTTCGGCTTTGAAACAGAGATGAGCACTTAACTCTAGAGTCGGATATGACTGGCTTTCGAGCAAGGGAAACCTTTACCTTTAATAATGTCCCACCAGAAGAATCAAAAGAAGCGGAGTGGCTGGGGTGGTGTATGAAACAGGAAGCTATTTCTCTTCACATGCAAATAATTAAGATTTGGTTTGTACTCTACCTCTAGGTTGCCCTTGTTCAAAAGACAGTTGTATCCGACTCTAGGGTACAGTGCTCATCTCCATTTATATCCAAAGAGCCAGCATTGTCTGTGTCTGCAGACATTTCCATGGTCATGTGGCAGGCATGACTAGACACCAGAGCGCACAGAACACTGTTACCTTCCCACCGAAGTAGTACCTATTTATCTACTTGCAGTTTCTCACTTCCGAACTGCTAGGTTGGTAGGAGCTGGGACAGAGATTGGTCTCGAACGGCATCATGCAGCACTCAGCTCTTGAACTGCTGACCTGCTGACCTTCCAGTCATGAAGTTCAGCATCGTAACCACTAAGCCACCGTAGTCCCCAACTCTATATCTACAAAGGTTTAAAACTTGCTCTTTTTTAAAAAGCTGAAAACTTGGGGAATACGTATCATGGAGGGGATGTCTCCCCATTCACACGTCTCTCTGACTTTCTTGAGCAAAATGTATTTTGCCTTCTGCTTTCTGACCTTTTCACCCTACCCTGAACTTGCTAGTTGCATAAACCCAAACAAAAAGCACAGCAGGTTTGAAATGAGAAAGAAAAAACAGTGTTTGTTGTGGATCCGCGTGCCCAGTTGGCACGCATGGCCTCTGGCAGAGGTTAAACCTAGCAAGCACGCTCCTGGCCCCTGGCCCTTGCCAGCAGGGAGAAATTAAGGGGGGTGGATAAATGATAGGGTTTGATTCACCCAATTACCTGACCTGACCAACGAACCTGCGGAAAGAGCAAATACATTACCGATTAGAGTAATCCCTCATCTCCGAATCTCAGTCTCATCCCAGAAGCAAACAGGAGCCGTGATTGCCTTAGTCTAAGCCCAAAACAATGGTGTTGTCTCAGCCAGTGTTTGTCCACACTAATTAACTTCCCCCCGAGAGATCCCCAATTAACCTGAGTAAATAGGTGATGTGATTGACTGTTGGGTGACGGTTTTTTCTACCTTGCCTTCTGATCTATAAATGGTTATGCCTTTTCCTCAATAAACCACTGATCATATCCTCCTCCATACTGCCTCGTATCGTTCCTTGATCAGTCTCCTCCGGGACCTACAGCCCTCAGCGGCCCCGATTCCTACACCTGGTGACCCCGAGACGTGATCTACTCGTGAGTAAGAGCGGTCTTCCTCAGAGTAGCGATCACACGGTCCGGTTCTGCGCTTGAACCATGTCCGAATCATCCCGGAGGACAGCGCGGCACTCCGTCCGGCAGCCAGCCGATCGGAGGGACGGCCTGCAGTGAGGCAGTCCAAAGAGGCATCCTACAGCTTGCTCCCGACTTTCGCGGCGGCTTGCGCCAAAGGGAAAAACGCGTTCCGCTCAGGGCAGCTGTGAGCCCCTGACAGCGCAGTGGCCACCGAGGGCCCGTGGCCGCAGTCCACGCTCCGAGCTCTACCCAGAAAGCGACGTCGCCAGAACCTATTGCCTGCCAAAGACGCGTCGACTCGTCCCGAGGAGGAATCTTCCGAGGACCCAATCGCAGGTAATATGGGGACCTGTCCTCAGCGACAGCGTCCATCCGCTAGCCAAAGAACTCGTGTAGAGGAGTTCAACATCCTGGCCAGGGTATTTAATTTGCATTTTCACAGCGGGGAGCTAGCGAGACTTTTGGTGTACCTAGGGGAACACTGCCTGCTTTACCCAGAAGTAGGTACGTTAACCCTCGAGCTCTGGGATCAGATAGGAGACTGCATTCAGCAACCCCCGAAAGCTCCAGGAGGCGTAATTCGCACATGGAGAAAGTGTAGGAAGCTCTTGGCGGAGATAGAGCCAGTCCGGATAGAGGCCAAAGAACCCCCAAGTCTGCCAGATGCGCCAGCCGAACCAACGGCGCCTACGGCGCTCTATCCGTCACTCCAATTTAGGCAGAGTAGCGTAGGGAACTTTCCCCCGGTGACAGCTGCAGACGTCACCGGTGGAATGCAAGGAATGAGGAGCGCAGGCGCTTCTCTGACAGTTCCAAGTTCCCGAGTTACCAAGAGTCCACTTCAGCGCACCATTGAAGAGGAGATTAGGAAGGGGGAATTGCCAGCAGAAGAACTAGCAGAGCTCAGCCAGATATGTTCCATCCGCATGGAGATGGACGCGCTTACAGGCGCACAGCAGATAGTACACTCCCCAGTCCCGTATAAGCTTCTCATGGCTATACGGAAAGCCATTTCAGAAACAGGGCTCCAAAGTCGTTTCACAAGGGGCACGCTTCAGCAAGTGTGCGAGAACACCATGTTCATTCCCCATGACTGGAAAGCCGTCATGCGGATGATGCTCAACCCTAGCCAGTACTTAATTTGGGACAGCGAGTATCGCCTGGAGGCGCAGACAAGGGCTGCCAGGATGGGAGGCGCAGTACTTCCTGACCAGTTATATGGTTCAGGTGCCTTCGAATCCATCGATGCCCAGATCAACTTGCCTCTAGCCACTCTCCAGATGTCGGCCGAGGCCGCCTTTAGGGCGTTTTTCAAAGTCCCAGCAACTGGCAAAGTGGCTAAAAATTACACCGCTATTAAGCAAGGAGCCCAAGAGCCCTATATGGACTTCATCAATCGCCTGGAGGAAGCAATTAGCAGGCAGATTGACAATGAGCAGGCCCAGCAAGAGCTCATGATGAAGTTAGCCAAGGACAACGCCAATTTAGACTGCCGTAAAATCTTGCAGTCACTGGGCAATCGTCCCGATTTGACCCTTACGGACATGATTAGAGCTTGCGCCGACGTTGGCACAGAATCCTACAAGATGGGATTGCTAGCGGCAGCGGTGCAAGGGGGTAAGAGACCGAAAGGAAAGACCCAAGGAGCATGTCACAGTTGTGGCAAGGTCGGTCACCTCGCTAGGGAGTGCCGATCCAAGGGAGGCGGACAAAAGTCCGGCCGTTCCAAGGCTCCGAAAACCCAGTGTCCGAAATGTCAAAGAGGCTACCATTGGGCCCGAGACTGTCCGAATTCGGGAAACCGGAACGCGGGCATGTCTCTGGCCCCGGTCCAAACAGGGACTCCCCTCATTCAGAGCTCACCAGAGCTAGACTAAATCCCGGTCACACTCCAGACATTGCGAGGGCACAGGCCAGCCCCAAGGGTAGTACAGGGCTAGACTTGACTTGTCAGGCGGACGTTACATGCGACCTGCCAGGCACGGTCTACCTGGTGGACTCCCAGTACATGGGTCCACTGCCCAAGGGCTTTATAGGTTTAGTTTTGCCCCGCAGCGCAGCTGGAGCACGCGGAATTTTCATAATTCCAGGAGTCGTTGACTCGAATTTTTCAGGCGTTCTCCAAGTTCAGCTTTGGACTCATCTGCCCCAAACAATCCACAAGGGAGACACCTTAGAGCAACTGATCATGGTTCCTTGTCACTCGCCAGCAGATAGCCAGGGAAGGCACAGTGACAGCTCCGAGTCCCGGTCAGAGGACCGCTCGAGCGCCAGTGAGGCAGTACAAGGATACCAGGTCTTAGCGACAGTGGAGACCAACATTGAGTGGAAGCAGCGCCCCGTTATCGAGGTATTTTTGAACAAAAGAGTGTTCTCAGGGTTACTCGATACCGGAGCGGATGTGAGCGTGATAAGCAGAAGCCAGTGGCCAAGAGAGTGGGCCATTGAGCCGGTCTCCGATGTGTGGGGGGTAGGCGGCGTCCAGGAAGCGTTTAGGAGCCGAGAGTGGGTGGAAGTCACAATCCCAAGGGCTGACGGCACGGCGGTAATTCGGCCGCACATTCTTGACGTGCACATCAACCTTTGGGGGCGAGACATCTTGCAGCAGTACGGTGCTACGCTTACCTTTGGGTAATGGCGTTGCCACTTAAATGGCTCACCGACACGCCGGTTTGGGTAGAACAATGGCCGGTAGTGGGAGAGAAATTAGTTGCTCTCAAGCAGCTAGTTAAGGAACAGCTAGACGCAGGACATATAGAACGGTCCACAAGTCCTTGGAATTCGCCAATTTTTGTGATTAAAAAGAAGTCGGGGAAGTGGCGACTCCTCCACGATCTCAGAGAGATCAATAAATGCATACATTTGGCTGGCAGGTCAAGTGTGGGGTGCGGGTGGAAGGGTAACCACCATGGGGTGGTTGGTGTAGAGGAACTCTTCCCCATGGTGCCTTTTCGATCCTGCAGCCCTTGCTTTTTAGGGGGTGGGTAGTCTTAACTTTTTTACTGTTTTAACTGTTTTTAGGATTATTGTTGTATTTGTGAATATTGTCTGTAAACTCCTTGGGTTGCCCTGGGGTTACTTTTTATGTTGTTAGCCGCCCAGAGTCGGCCTTGTGTTGAGTGGGCGGGATATAAATTGAATAAATAAATAAATAAATACAGCCAATGGGTCCGCTCCAATGCGGCATCCCCAATCTGAACATGATTCCCGAGGGGTGGGAGATTCTAGTCGTAGATCTCAAGGATTGCTTTTATACAATCCCCTCAGACCCCCGGGACCGGGAAAGGTTCGCCTTTACGGTGCCGGTTGTGAACCACGGCGAGCCTACGCAGCGTTACGCGTGGAAATTTTTGCCACAGGGCATGCTCAATTCGCCCACCCTGTGCCAAATTTATGTTCACAACGCACTGGCAAAATTCCGAAGCCTTTACCCTAAAGCCATAGTTTGCCATTTCATGGACGACATCTTGGTCGCGATGCCGCAACTCGGCAGTGAAATGTTTTCTGACCTCCAGGCCAGCCTGGGGGACAAAGGTTTACTCATTGCCCCAGAGAAAGTGCAGAGAACCGAGCCCTTCTCATACTTGGGCCATCGGCTTCTCCGCTCTTTCGCAGCACCAGTTTTGCCTAAGATCAATTTACAGGACTCAGTCACCCTTGTAGAGTTGCAGCAAGTTTTGGGGAACATCAATTGGGCCAGACCGTATTTCCGATTGGATACGGATCTTCTAAAACCGCTCTTCTCGCTGCTAACCTTAAGTAAGCAGCCGGCAGACCGGATAAAAATTTCTCGAGACGCACGCTTGGCACTCGAGAAAGTTAACCAAGTTCTCAGCCAGCGATGGGTAGATAGGATCTCCCCAGGGCCATATGCTCCGATCTTGAATTTGTACATCGTACGGTCAGGATCCATGTTTACAGTAGCGCTCGGCGTAGATGCCGAGAAAGGGGCGAGTATCGTGGAGTGGGTGTACCTTCCGAACACCTCCTCACGAAACATCGTTCCTCCCCAAGAATTGGTCTCCGCGGTGGTTTACCGCAGAAGGCTGAGGGCTAGGGACATTTCAGGGCATGATTTGGCCAAAATCATAGTTCCATTCACCAAGGAACAAGTTCAGCAATTAATGCAGCTCGGTGACTCGCTTCCCATAACCTTGGAAGGATTCACCGGGAGCTTGGCATACCACTTGCCAAAGGACCCCAGACTTGTCTCACTTCAGACGCAGACAGTTAGCTTATTTGAATTGCTCTCGCTGGTTCCACTCCAGGGAGCCAGGACAGTTTTTACTGATGGTGGTCGGACATACGGTGTCTTGACCTGGCAGGAGGGCCAAGCTTGGCGCACGCTGCTAACCCTTCCACAAAAGTCCGCGCAGCGGGCAGAGTTGGCAGCGGTGAACCTTGCTTTGCGCACCTTCGCCAAGGAACGTTTAAACATCATCACTGACAGCATGTACGTTAGGAATTTGCTTCACAGTCTACCGGGAGCATACATCACTCCCGCGATAGACCAGAATTTGCTTAGCCTGTTTTTAACTGCTCAATTTCATTTGCGAGGCCGCACGGAGCCGCTCTATATTGCCCACATCCGAAGTCATCAAGACCTACCGGGTCCGATTTCCGCGGGCAATAGCAGAGCGGATGCGGCGGCAAAGAAAATTCAGCAACGTTCAGTTTTGGGTGTTTTTACTACTCCAATTCAGAGTCATGCCTTTTTTCACCAAAATGTCAAAGCACTTGCCAGACAGTTCAATTTGCCACTCTCTCAAGCCCAAGGCATAGTTCGCTCTTGCCAGCATTGTGCAGGGGCACCGGGGGGGGGCCCTCGTGGGGGGTGAACCCACGAGGGACAGAGGCCAATCAGGTGTGGCAAATGGACAGTTTGGCAGATGGCAGTACATGTACGTCTGCATAGATACTTTTTCTCAGTTCGTTTGGGCAACGGCGCAGAAAGGGGAGACTGCTTCCCACGTGGAGCAGCACCTCCTTTCCTGCATCGCAGCCATGGGCAAACCTCGGCACGTTAAAACCGATAACGCGCCGTCCTACAGCTCTAGGCAGCTGGCCGCCTTCATGGCCACTTGGGATATTAAGCACACATTTGGCGTTCCTTACAATCCGCAGGGGCAAGCGATTGTGGAATGGGTCAATCGGACGCTCAAGTCCTCTATTGACAAACAAACAGAAAGGGGGGAGCCACCAGCCCTCCCCAAGTCACAGGGCCAGGCACAGCATTGCCTGAATAAGGTATTGTTCACTTACAATCACCTTAATGTTTTTTTGGATTGTACGCCGCAGGAGAAGCACTTCCGCCACTCGGAAGCTCTCCCGCGACCGATGGTCCGATACCGGGTGCCACCGGACCCTTCTTGGAGGGGCCCGGCGCCGCTCGTAACCTGGGGGCGAGGGTATGCTGCAGTTATGTCTCCTACAGGTGTCGTTTGGATTCCAGCTCGGTGTGTCAAGCCGTACTTGGAACCTCATGGCGTGGACCCAGACCGACCCGAGTCCGATCCCGGAGATGGAGGACCTCACCCTGACCAAGGAGACCCACCGGGAGAAGCGACGGCTGCGGACGCCAGCACCGAAGATCACCTGGGGGATGGTCAAGACCCTTTGCAGTGAGGCCCAGGGCGCCCTCCGACGCGGGGAGAGGGAGCCGACACCGGAGAACTTCGTAGCAGCAGTCTTCGCCCAGATTGATGCCAACACCGTGATCTTCACCATCATCCTGACCCTTTCCCTGCTTCTGGGGGGAGGCGCTCAGGCCGTCTCGTTGGAGGCCAACGATCTACTGCCCGGCGGAGACCTCTCTGCCCGGATGCAGTACAATATTTGGGAGAGGTTGGCGGGTCTCGTCAACCAGTCCGATTTTTGCCTCAGGCAGGACCTTGGTTCTGCTTCGATCCTCAGCACCTGCCTCATCCCTGTGTGCCATTCTCCAGGCGCGCACCCCAGGGATGGGGACTGGCTTGTGAAGAGACTTTTCAGCCCGTACAACCCAGCGGCTTCTTCGGAGTATGCCCGTTGGGAGATGCGGCTGACCATGACCTTGCCGGCTGATGCAGCCACCCTCCACACTCCCCGGGTGGCGGTCAGCCCGAACTCTACCTGTGGACGAATGTACGGCTGCGCTTAGGCTGGTCGTAACCGGCGCCGCTGCCTCAACGTTGGCAGTGGCAATTGGACTTGCAATAACCCAGTACCACTTGGCACCATGTATGCCCATATCACCCTGCCATCGGGTTGGTTCTTCACATGCAACCAGTACACGTGGAACTACATTCCTGCAAATGTTTCAGACTCTGTATGTTGTATCAGTCGCTTGACATTGTTACTCCCGACCAAGGATATGGTCACCCCAAGCACAAATGTTACTAATGTTTCAAATGTTTCCTCACTCATACGGCACACTCGCACCACCCAGTTAGACAGCTCATGTGAGAGCAGCTTTAGAGTAATGAACCCTGCCGAATATCTCTCTTTGGCAGTCAGCATCTTTGGCGTGCCAGGCTTAGCCGTCGGCAATGCAAAGAGGCTTGGTCGCTTGGCTTGCGGTCTAGCAAAAGCCATCAACCATACCTCCTCCGTGATAGCGCTCCTTAATCAAGAGCAGGCAGAGCTTCGCCATGCCATTCTTGACAATCGAGCGGCTATCGACTACCTCTTATTGTTGCACCACCTGGGTTGCGAGTCCTTTCATGGTATGTGCTGTTTCAACCTTACGGACAACTCCCGCAAAGTACAGAGTCAGCTCACTGATCTCCACACCATAGTCCAGGGCATTACAGAGGGTTCTGCATGGGGAGCTTGGTGGAGTTCATTGTGGAACTGGATGTGGTCATGGATCCCCTGGGGGTGGCTCCAAACGGTACTCAAGGTGGTTGTGGGGGTGATTATACTAGGCATCACACTCTGCTGCTTTGCACAATGTATTCCCTCGCTGATCTCAAGGTGCCGCCCCAGAAGGAAACCCCGAGACGTCATTCCTGCTCATCAGCTGGTCCCGCTCCTACGCAGGGTCGCCGGTCAGGCTCTTAAGAAAAATTAAAAGGGGAGATGTGGATCCGCGTGCCCAGTTGGCACGCATGGCCTCTGGCAGAGGTTAAACCTAGCGAGCACGCTCCTGGCCCCTGGCCCTTGCCAGCAGGGAGAAATTAAGGGGGGTGGATAAATGATAGGGTTTGATTCACCCAATTACCTGACCTGACCAACGAACCTGCGGAAAGAGCAAATACATTACCGATTAGAGTAATCCCTCATCTCCGAATCTCAGTCTCATCCCAGAAGCAAACAGGAGCCGTGATTGCCTTAGTCTAAGCCCAAAACAATGGTGTTGTCTCAGCCAGTGTTTGTCCACACTAATTAACTTCCCCCTGAGAGATCCCCAATTAACCTGAGTAAATAGGTGATGTGATTGACTGTTGGGTGACGGTTTTTTCTACCTTGCCTTCTGATCTATAAATGGTTATGCCTTTTCCTCAATAAACCACTGATCATATCCTCCTCCATACTGCCTCGTATCGTTCCTTGATCAGTCTCCTCCGGGACCTACGGCCCTCAGCGGCCCCGATTCCTACAGTTTGTATCAGCTGGTTGTTTCAGGGAGCCTTTGCAACATGATAGAAGTCTTTGCTTGCTCTGGTTTTCTTTTCTCGGTTTCTGTTCTGCTCACTGCTGTTCTTCAAAATGGCTCGATTTCCAGACGCATAATTTGTCCCTCTGTTCTAAGTTTCTGCATTGACCTTGTTGGAATTGGCCCCAATGTTTGAATGGCATTTCTAACATCTTGCTTTGTACTTTGTGTGTCTTGTTTTGTTTCAAGTTCCTGGACCTTTCTCACTCACTCTCCATAAACCCTTGTGGTGTTTTATGTGACCTTGCACAGTGGAACGAGTTTAAGTGCTGTATCACACTCTGGCAGTGGTGGGCTCCAGCAGGGTTGGATAGGTTCGGGAGAACCGGTAGTAAAACTGGCTGGCCCCGCCCACTGCCCCACTGTTGTGTCCAAAGCCTAATTCAGGTTTAAAAGACAGATTGCGCCAAAGCGGAAGACCAGATGCACACTATTTCTAAAGGCCTGAAATCCAAATCACTGTCAAAGGGGGAAATGTTGAACTTTGTTTGTTCTCCGGAAGCCCGCCTAAATGTATCTTGTTTTGTAATGGTCAAATCACTGTATATATAGAGTTCACCCTTGTACATAGTCCCCAGTCCGAGTTATGAGCTGAATAAAGAATAACTGAGTTTAACCCGATCTTGCTGGTTAGAGTACTTCTTGTGCCGCACTCAACACCCAACCTGCCCCACCCACCTCCTCCTCTCACCCCACTCTAGACACGACTCCAACATCATTGCTGCTGGGTCCAGGTGCCCGGAGTGGGGTGACGCTGAGCCAGCAGTTACTCTGCTGCAGTTATTCTTTAAAAGAAAATTAGAGCATCGAAATGTAATGGCTAACTAATGGTCTAACAAAGTGGACTCAATGCACAAAAGCTCACATTAAAATACAGCAGTTTAACCACGCCCACCCAGTCACCTGGCCATGCTCACAAAGTTGGCCATGCCCACAGAGTTGGCTACTCCCACAGTGTGGTAGTAAATTTTTTTGAAGCCCATCCACCACTGCTCTCTGGGAATTTTAACAACCAAGGTCTGTGATAAAGTGCAGAAGTTTCTGCTTCCTTTATAACTTCAAGCTGCTTTTCCTCTAAAAGGAAGGAAATATCCCTTGCTTTGGGCAACATTTCCCACTATCTCATTTTTTGAGCATCAGGTACATTTTAACACCATATGTACATAAACATAAACATACATCCTCCTGACAGCTGCTTCTTTATTGGTGCTAGCATTATACTGTCTTGCCAGCTGCCCTTTTCTCTTGTTGAAGTAAGCAAAATTTTTCCCCACCACTTCCACCACAGCCCAAGTAAAAACTATCACCTCAGAAATATATTTTTGAAAGAAAAGCTAGGATGTTGTGTTGAAGTTCTGTACCAACAACTACTGAAGTACTGTAAGAAATGGTTTTCCTGTCTTAAAAATAAACTTAAGACATTCTCTTCTTATAGGGTAATATGAAGTAGCTTTATTTACATTTTCTTGCAAGAAATCGGGCACAATAAAATAAAGGCACGCTTTAACAGTAAATATTTTGGGTATTTATTTTTCTCCCGGAACACCATACAGTAGTTCACTCCCACTTTCCCTCATTGTTCAGAGAAAGCAGTTACAATCTACCCTGATTTGCTTTTCCCTGTCACATGACTTTTAAAAACACCTTTTCTGTTGCCTTATTTGGGAGCCAGGTGCAGGGTTCACCTTAGCAGTTGCTTCTTATTTTTAGACGTTTGTTGAGACTGTTTCTTCTTAGAGCAGGAGTTCTCAACCTTTTTAAGCCGGGGGCCGGGTCATGCTCCCTCAGACATCTTCAGGGGCCGGACAGCCATTTCATCCTTTCTTCACCACATGGCACTTCCTGGTGTGATGGAGGTGGTAAAGGGCCACATGAAATGGTGCTGTGGGCTACATCCGGCCCAAAGGCTACAGGTTGAGAATCCCTGTTTTACAATGTAATCATCAAAGTTATTTATTAGCAGTACAAAAAGGCAAACACTTAATATATCATTCAAAAGACAGCTAGACTCCTTGTTAATGTTTGGAAGTCTTCCAGTGGTGGGCTTCAGCAGGTTCACACCAGTTGTTCGCCAGAACTGGTAGCAGAAATTCTGGCTGACCCCACCCATCCAAATTTTGAAATAAAGTAGTCCTAAATTTTAATTCAGGTGCAATGCAGGGGTTTCCCCCTGGCCACGCTCATCATACCACTCCCACAGAGTAGGTAGTAATTTTTTTTTGAATCCCACCACTGACCAGGTGTGACTAGATCGCCCACCCAGTCACATGGCCACACCCACAAAGTGGTAGTAAATCTTTTTGGAACCCACCACTGAAGTCTTCTCAATTCTTTTATCCCTTATAATGAGTGGTTTTTCTAAACTAATAGCAAGTCAGTGTGTTTTTATTTTTTTGTTCTGGGCTATTGTGACTGTTCCTTGTTCTGTGAACATGTCTTATGCTGCAAATAAACTTCCTTTATTACAAGTACCTTAGCACTAGGCAGTTAACAGCTAGGATGTTTTGTTGTTGTTGTTCAGTCGCACAGTCGATTCCGACCCTTTGCGACCCTATGGACCATCGTTCTCCAGGCGCCTCTGTCCTCCACCATCCCCCTCAGTCCTCCCAGTTTTGTGCCCATTGTGTCTACAATACCATCTATCCATCTCATCCTTGGCCTCCCCCTTCTTCTTTTGCCCTCCACCTTTCCCAACATCACGGCTAGGATGACAATCCTGATAAATACTGTTAGTTCCCATCATTAAGATCACCCCTCCCTGCCCTCCAAAGGGCCCCCAGAATGAGGCAGAATAAATGTTGAGCCTGGAAGAATCTTAAGCCAAGTTCAGGGGTTCTCAGCATATGACCCGGGGGCCAGATGCGGCCCACGACAACATTTCATGTAGCCCCCCACCGCCTCCACCACACCCGAAAGTGCCATGTGTAGCAGGCAGAGCAAAATGGCCATCCAGCCCCCGAAGCTGTCTGAGGGAACATGACCCGGCCCTCAGCTTGAAAAAGTTGAGAACCCATGGCCAAGATGAAGAATGCACTTGTTCTGGAAGTTAGGTCCTGTTTATCCGGTTGCCAAAGCTATATCAAGTGAGGCAGAAGTGGAATTTGCATAAAGAGTAGCCAAGGTGATAAGGCCAGGCCCCCCTCACAATTTAAGGATCCTCTTTTAGCAATTCTAAAAGCTTACAGGGGGACTACATGTGATTTTTAAGTGGCTACTGCAAATTAAAGCAATACAGTATGTTGAATTTCCTCTGACATTTAGACAAGAACTGTTATTTCTGTTACCAAAATTAGAGAAGGGGAGAAAACAGACAGCTGCTGTTCCTGGCATTCACAAATCTAGCATCTGATCACATTCTACCCTTGGCTTTACTGGCCAAGCTCTAGATGATCTTAGTTGCCCTCTTCTGCACCATTTCTCATTTTATAATACAGTAAAACCCCTACTTACGCAAAAAGTCCATTCCGTAGGCTTTTGATTAAATAGGTTTTTTATGTACATTAACTCAAAGCAAACCCATAGGAAAAATGAAATTTTTATGTAAACCCAAGCAAACCCATAGGGAAATGATTTTTTAATGTAACTCGAAGCAAACCCATACGAAGTTGTGTTACATAAATTTATATAAATCGGGACATTTATGTAAATCGGGACATGGTTTTAGCACAAAATCATTATGTAAGTCGAATTGTATATAACTTGGGGCATTTGTAAGTCGGGGTTTTACTGTATAGATGCAAACTCAGCATGCTTCCAACATGATCCTACCTTTCTGACTTTCCACATTTGGCTTTCTGACTTTCCCCATTCCCCAGCTGGTGTCTCTTGACACCCAAAGGGGTAAAAGAGGAAATAAAGAAGAAGAAGAAGGCTCAGATGGTGACAATTCCACATTCTATACTAGAGCAGACTGAAGGCCTTGATGGTCTGTTTAAGAACTCTGGCTGGACTTTTTAACTGAAGCTGCTGCTTTGGGGGTATTTCCAAATGGAACTGGTGTGCAGGCTTTCCCCACTTACTGCTATTTGTAACAATGTCAAAAGAGGTTATGATTTATGCCATCATTGGTGGATCATAGATGGTGGTTGAATGAGGAAAAATGGCTCACTGATAAGGCAGTAAGCAATACAAAGGAAGTTGTGAAAGAGCCCATAGTTTGTGATAAAAACAATCTTGTGGCATGCTACCTTTGCTACAAGTAGATTCTGTTTCTGAATAACTTTAGCAGTGGCTTTTTATATTAAATCACCATAGAATTGCATATAGAGAGATGGACAGAAGGAATCTGAAACCAATTTCTGTTATTCTTCTTTCCCTCTTCTTACCCCAGGTCATCACATTCATTTGTCATTGTTTGTTGGCTAATGCATAAGCTTTAAGGTTGCTAGAAAATGTTATGGCGGTAAACTCCTCCACTTAATATCTTCTTCTACTTCAGCTGCTGTATCCATTCCTGATATTGGCTATCATCATGGCGATAGTCTTCCTGTTCTTAACTTCTCGGAACAGTTCTTCCAAGGACATTCCACACTGGTCTCTTGGGTTCTTCAGGCATTATGTCCATCTACTTCCTAAACCAGCACTTTGGGTAAGGAGCAAAAGAACCAGGAAAACAAGAACATAACGTGGCATGAAGTGAAATTAGGGGAAATGTTATCAGGATGTCAGGGACGTTCCCATTATGATCTTGGGGAACTTGTCTGAAAGAGACATAAGTATGGACCAGAGAAGGAAGTGAACCATTGCCCTCCTCAAATGAGGGTCCAGGCTTTGAGATTTCTCGTTCACCTGTGGATTGTGGTCATGACAACTCAGAGGAGGTTGTTGTTGTTGTTGTTTGCAATGGTGGAGGAGGAATGGGAAGAAGACCAGGGAGTCAGAGTTGTGATCATGCAGGAATAGAGGCAGTATTTGAAGGAGATCTGAGAAGGAGTAGAGCAGTTGGGAATGGTGGAAGAGAGACTGTGGGAAGGAGAGGAATAGCTAAAGGGGGAGCAGGCCATGGGAGGAGGAAGAGGAGGAAGAGCAGAGCAATGGTGCCCATATCTGGAGGAGTTACCACTTGGCAAATACCATTAGAGTGAACATTTATTTTCAAAGAGGATCCTTGGACTGACAAACTAGCATGGATGAAGGTGCCTCTGGGAATGACGCCGGGCTGAGACTTGTGAGGCTCAACAGACGGGATGGGCTAGTGGACAAAGGAAAGAGGGTAACCCAATGTGGGTAGGATGCCCCTCCAGGTGCCCATTGTGTGCCTATACATGTGGTATGCCACTAAGACTGAGAGACTTAGGGAATGTGTGACAGCAGTGAGATAATTGTCAACACCCTCTCAATGTAAGAAGTTGTGACTGAGCCAAATCAGGTAATGGAAGAGCTTATAGTAAAGTTGAGTTTTGTTAGAATTTAAAAACATCAATACCTTTAGTCAGTGGTGGGCATCAAAAAAATTCTCTAAAATACTGTGGGTGTGGCCATGTGACTGGGTGGGAATGGCCTGTTGGCCATGTGACTGCTCTTCACTATAGAGCTATGAAAATAGAAGTCTCTTCTATTTTCATCACTCTATAGCAAACCTCTGAAGCCATTTCCCCCTTGTCCGAGGCTTTTCCAGGGCACCGTTTCACCCCAAAGCGCATTCCCAGCCACTCTGGAGTGGCTGGGAATGTGCTTTGGGGTGAAATGGAGCCCAGGAAAAGCCTTGGACGAAGGAGGAAATGGAGCCAGCCCCCTCCGAAGCCTATTCTAGGAGGAGGAGGTGGGTGGGGCAGTGAGGTGGGCAGAGCCAGGCATTTTTACTACCAGTACATGCGTACTGGTCCGATCCGGCTCATGCCCATCACTGCCTTTAGTGGCAGGATTGACGACAGCAGACTGACCACAGGGATTCTGTATCAAATATCACATTTGTTTTTCTGTTTGGGAAAAATTAAGAAATGGGTGAACCTTGGTGTTGTGTATTGAGGCACATTTGCAAGTTGCGCAGGCAGTGCCTTGCAAGAGGAAAATGGTGGTTTCCTGCCATCCAAATTAGGAGCTAAACTTGGCGCCAACCCCCCCCCCCATCATGGGCACGCTCATTATGCTAATCCAAGCCCTATGATTGGTTACAGTTTTGGATCATGTTCCTCATTGGTTAATTACATATATACCCTGTTATGATTGGTTAGTTATGGTTGTCCGGTGGGTCGCTACTTTGTATCAAGGAGCCACCCCTGGGGAGACACTATATAAGCCCCACGAGTAAACAAGGGTGGGGCCGGACCGGATCTATACTACCATTCCACACAGGTAGCCAGCAATGTGCTAAGCCTGGGTCTCCTCCACTATGCTACCGCTCCTGGTGTAGCTAGCCTTTGCCTCCTACATGGCAGATTCCGGTGGGACTGATTTCATGGGATTGTACAGCCATCTCTGTGTCTGGAACACCTTGTCAGCATATCCTACAAGACTGCTGAATAAAGACTGTTGCTGTTCTGTTCATCGTTGTCTGGACTATTGCTTATAAGGGCCGGACATAACACTTGGCCAAGTTTATCTTAACCTATAAAACCAAGGGTTAACCATTGGAACTTGCTATAGGTTGCTATGCCTCACCCTACTTGCCTGCACTCACCCTTCGTGCACACGGCCGATCTGGGCCCGCAGGTCAACAAAGGATTGAGAAAACAGGCAGTGGGGCAACAGCCCCACAAACGTGAAAAAAGGGAAACAACTTCATTTCCCAACAGAGAGCTGAGAGGCTCTCGCATGGCGCGGCACAAGGAACGTTTGGAAACGCGCTGCAGCCAATCAAAAGAAAACCGTTTTAAAAAAACGCAGCACAAACACAAAGCACAAACCCATAACTACAAGCCCCAGCGTCCTGCACGCCATGAGCGTGCAGAACGCTGAGGAAACCGGCGCGCAAAAATTAAAACAAACAAAAACAAAAACACCGGGAGAGCAAGTCCGCTAAGCCGTGGGAACCAAAGCCCCCCTCCCCAACGGCGCCTGAAGCTGCTAATCGGAGTTTCCCCTTTAATATTACTGGGTGGGGGGTGTTGTGCTCCCCCTCTCTCCTGGGTCCCATGAGTCTGGAAGGTTTGGGGGGACAAAAGGAGTCTGTCTCCCCAACCCTCCTGACCCCAGGGGACCTGGCAGAGAGGTGATTACCCTCCCCCCCACACACACGCCCCATATTAAAGAGAAGAAACCAAGCAGTTACTTCTCTTTAAAAACAGAGTTTTTTTTTGGGGGGGGGGAATTCCCCTCTCCGATGGCTCTCCTGGGTCCGTAAGGGTTGGGGAGACAAACCCCTTTTCTCCACCCAACCCTCCCAAACCCAAGGAAGACAGTGGAGAGGGGGATCACAACCCCCCCAGATATTAAAGGGGAAACCACAATTGAGATTTCCCTTTTAATATCAGAGGGTGGCCTGGATTCGATCCCCTCTCCTGGGTCCCATGAGTCTGGAAGGTTTGGGGAGACAAAAGGGGTCTGTCCCCCCAAGCCTTCCAGAGCCAGGGGAGACAGCAGAGAGGGGATCCCCCCATAGGACACCAAAAACACAAAAACAAATAATCAAAAACATCCAAAAATACACAAAAACAAACAAAAATAACACCAACAAACAAGACAAAGTAAACAAAAACCAAAATTTCAAAACACACCCAGCACCCAGCCAAACACCACAAAATTCAACCACTACCACCATCCCAAATAAAGAAAAACAGCCAACTCACCACCACACGACCTCACACCACAACGACTGGAAAAGAAATGTATAAAGAAAGAGACTACTTACTGGAAGAAGCTCCACCCAGAGGCCACGAGAGAAAAAACAGTCAAAATACAAGACAACCCCTACCAGCACCACTTGCTGCCCACAATAGTAAAAAAAATTCAAAAAGACACAACAGCCCCACACAAAAGGCCCCAAGAGAAAAAACAAGTAAAAACAAATAACACAAAATCACAATTTTACACAAATCAAAAACAGATGTCAATAAAATAAAATAAAAACTATTCAAAAATCCTGTGCTGAATTCTTACTCAAATAAAAAACAAAAACATCAATACACAGTTTAAAAATGTTTATTGTGAAAAACATGTACTTTCACATTTTTTAAATTATTACCTACGGTACAACAATTTAAAAAAATACATACTAAAAATATTGGGTTAAATAATTTTTTGGGAAAAAGTATATCATCCTTTATTCTGACATAGTGACTGTACAAGAAACTGACTTACATAGAGACTTGATATAGTGGACTTTTTCTTTCTTTCTTTCTTTCCCTTTCATTAATTAGTTCAACTTTTACTTTGATACTATGTGATAAACTGTGATATTGTGCATGATAATACTTTGTTTTAAAACTGTTTAAACTGTGATAACATGTGTGATGGGAAAAGACTGGCGCAGAGACCGGCAAGGCACGCCACAAAGTTTGCCAAGAGAACCCTATGGACCAAAACAAAAGGCAAAACAAGGGGATGCTCAGCACAGCAGATCTGAAAAGGGGGAGGGATACGAAAGGGGGAGGAGAAATACAGTGTTGCAGGGAACAATACTGCATAGGGACATGGAATGTGAGGTCTATGAATCAAGGAAAACTGGAAGTGGTAAAAAATGAGATGGAAAGAATAAGCATTGACATCTTGGGCATCAGTGAGCTCAAATGGACAGGGATGGGTGAATTCAGCTCTGGAAACCATCATATCTACTACTGAGGGCAAGAAAACCTTAGAAGAAATGTAGTAGCCATAATTGTCAATAAAAGAGTGAGAAAAGCAGTAATGGGATACAATCTCAAAAATGACAGAATGATGTCAGTCAGATTTCAAGGCAAACCTTTCAATGTCACTGTGATCCAAATATACGCACCAACCACTGGTGCAGATGAAGCCACAATGGACCAGTTCTATGAGGACTTACAACACCTCATAGAACAGACACCAAGAAATGATGTCCAAAGTATATTAGGAGACTGGAATGCCAAAGTAGGAAATCAAAAAGTGGAGGGAATAACAGGCAAATTTGGTCTTGGAACACAAAATGAAGCAGGGCAAAGATTGATAGAGTTCTGCCAAGAGAACGCACTGGTCATAGCAAACACTCTCTTCCAGCAACACAAGAGGCGACTTTACACATGGACATCACCAGATGGCCAACACCGAAACCAGATTGACTACATACTCTGCAGCCAAAGATGGAGAACCTCCATACAGTCAGCAAAAACAAGACCTGGAGCAGACTGTGGATCAGATCACAACCTACTGATCGCAAAATTCAGGCTTAGACTAAAGAAAATAGGGAAAACACAGAGACCAGAAAGATATCACCTAGACAGCATCCCTAAAGAATACACGGTGGAGGTGATGAACAGAGTTAATGGCTTAGACTCGGTAGACAGAGTACCGGAAGAATTATGGACGGAGATGAGGGACATCATGCAGGAAGCAGCAAAGAAAACCATACCAAAAGAAAAGAAGAGTAAGAAAGCAAAGTGGTTGTCTGATGAGGCTCTTAAAATAGCAGAGGAAAGAAGGAACGCAAAAGTCAAAGGAGAAAGGAAAAACTACAACCATTTGAACACAGAATTTCAAAGAAAAGCAAGGAGAGATAAGGAAAACTACCTAAAAGAACAATGCAGAGAAATGGAGGAAAACAACAAAAGAGGCAGAACCAGAGATCTTTTCAAAAAAATTGGGGAAATCAAGGGAACATTTAAAGCAAAAATGACCATGATAAGGGACAAAGACGGAAAGGAGCTAGCTGATGCAGAAGAAATTAAGAAAAGATGGAAAGAGTACACAGAGGAACTTTACAAAAAGGACCTCAACACTCCTGATAATCACAATGATGAAGAAATTGAACTTGAGCCAGACATCCTGGAGAGCGAAGTCATAAAGGCCCTAAAGAGCACTGCAAACAACAAAGCTAGTGGAGATGATGGTATCCCAGTTGAATTTTTCAAAGCGCTAAAAGATGATGGCGTCAAATTACTGCATTCAATATGCCAGCAGATTTGAAAAACAAAACAGTGGCCACAGGATTGGAAAAAATCAGTATACGTCCCAATCCCAAAAAAGGGCAATGCCAAAAAATGTTCAAATTATCGAACAATCGCGCTCATCCCACATGCCAGCAAGGTGATGCTCAAGATAATACAGGACAGACTTCAGCAGCATGTGGAGAGAGAATTACCAGAGGTGCAGGCTGGTTTCAGAAGAGGCAGGGGGACTAGAGACCACATCGCCAACATACGCTGGATCATGGAGAAAACAAAGGAATACCAGAAACAAGTTTACTTTTGTTTTATTGACTACACTAAGGCATTTGACTGTGTGGACCACAACAAGATGTGGCAAGTAATTAAAGAGATGGGAATACCAGAGCACCTCATATGCCTCCTGAGAAATCTGTACATGAACCAAGAAGCAACAGTTAGGACAGAACATGGAATAACAGAGTGGTTTGGAATAGGAAAAGGAGTAAGACAAGGCTGTATTTTGTCACCATGCTTATTCAACCTATACACAGAGCACATAATGCGCAGTGCAGGGATGGAGGAATCACAATATGGGATTAAAATCACTGGGAGAAACATCAATAATCTGAGATATGCAGACGATACCACCCTAATGGCAGAAAGTGAGGAAGACCTAAAGAATCTCTTGATTGGGCTGAAGGAGGAGAGTGCAAAAGCTGGCTTGAGACTCAATATCAAGAAAACCAAGATAATGGCAACAGGCCCCATTAGTTCCTGGAAAATAGACGGGGAAGAAGTAGAAGCAGTGACAGATTTTACTTTCTTAGGGTCAAAGACCACTGCAGATGGGGATTGCAGCCATGAAATAAAAAGGCGACTGATTCTTGGGAGACAAGCGATGAGAAACCTGGGGAACATAGTGAAAAGCAGAGACATTACATTGCAAACAAAAATTAGAATAGTCAAAGCAATGGTTTTCCCAGTAGTAATGTATGGATGTGAGAGCTGGACAATTAGGAAGGCTGGACGCAGAAGAATAGATGCCTTTGAAATGTGGTGTTGGAGGAGGGTTTTGAGAGTCCCCTGGACAGCGAGGAGAACAAATAGGTCAATCTTAGAAGAAATTAACCCTGACTGCTCATTGGAAGGTAAAATAGTAAAGATGAAGCTAAAATACTTTGGACATCAAATGAGAAGGGAGGATTCACTTGAGAAGGCATTGATGTTGGGAAAGGTGGAGGGCAAAAGAAGAAGGGGGAGGCCAAGGATGAGATGGCTAGATGGTATTATAGACACAATGGGCACAGAGCTGGGAGGGCTGAGGGGGATGGTAGAGGACAGAGGCGCCTGGAGGAAAATGGTCCATGGGGTCACAAAGGGTCGGAGTCAACTGTGCGACTGAACAACAACAATTCTTTTTTTCATCCACAAAACCAAAACACCAAACAAAACTCATCACAGTTTATAACAGGCCACCAAAAAAAAGTTGTATAAATAAAAAATTTAAAAATTTCAATTATAGACTAACCTCTTCTTTACAAACATTAACAACAACAACAAAAACTTTCCAACACCATTTAAAACAGCCCGGCAATGCCGGGCAACCTCTGCTAGTCCTGTATAAGCTCAATGGGAAATTGAACAGTTTGCCCTATTCCTTCTCTATTTTATTTCCTACAGGTGTTTTTTGTGTCATGGGGAATTGCTGCTGAAACAGAAGAGTATGGGTCCAAAGGATTTTCTTCCCTTTTGTAGATTCTCTCCTTGCCACACTGCTTTCTATTTATGAAGTTAATGTGATTTGATCTTTGCCTGTCATTGCCAGTCCTCTGCCCTATCATCTGTAAGGGTGAGAGGGGTGAAATAGGTCTGAAGCAGAGTTGTAGCCATGGGGAGCGGGGGGGGGGCAAAAACCCTCCTGAGCTAACAGCCCCCCCAATGCACCCCATGTGCCAATGTTATATATGTGAGTGTGACATTGTTCCCCCACAAATTGTTTTGCCCCTCCTGAAAATCTTTCCCACACCCCAACAAAGCTAGAATCCTGGCTACAGCCCTGGTCTCAAGCCCCTTACTTTGACCCCCTACCACATCACTCTGTTTGCACTCCAGCAGCTTGCTTGCACCCCTCGGCAAAACCCACTGCAGTATTCACTGCCACAGAATCAGACTTCTGGGTATCTAAAGGGTGTTTGGTTAAAAAAATCCCTACTCATATTTCTGTTCTATCTCCATCATCACAGTAGTTCCGATGTTAATCAATATGTTGTGCTTCTTTTATAGCGACCATCTGTCTGCCTGATAATTTGTTCAAAAGAAGAAAGGTTGCTAATAGTGCCAGTTTCTCTAATTATATTTTAAATGAAGTCTCTAATCTGTAATAATGGAGGGAATAAAAACAAAAATTAGATTTCTGCAATAGCTGAACAAATGAAACCACAACACCTTGCGATCTAAAATCCATAAATGCTGTGATTTTCTTATTTGTCCAGGTGGAATAATCACCAAGCTGTCTTGCTCTCTAAAACTAGAATTATTGATTACAGGAACTAAGACGCACTCATCCAGATGGGATTTTCTTTGTCCTTTAGTCATGTTTTGCTGAAGAATTCACACAGAGCTTACCGGGAGGGCTGGCATTTTATGAGATTGTCATAGAAGGATTGTAAACAATGTCTCTGAATTTCAGCCATCTGCCAAGGTGTCTATTTTATTTGTAATAAAGGAAAACAAACAGCTGGGATGAAAAATGTCCTCACCAATGTTTGAAAACCAAGACTCTGAGAAACAGAAGTAGCAGCATGCTGCTTGACAGTAGACTGATCCCTCTGGGGATGAGGAGGCAGCACAATTTTCAGTTGTTTGGGGAAATACAAGACATGTAAATTTAACTTTAACACATAGTATTTTTCTTGCTAACCATCAATACATGGGAATGTCTGTGGGGTCAGCAATATCCCAGAACTTCTTCAACACAAGTACTTCCTCCTCCTCCTCTTGTTTAAACCTATGAGGATTAAGTTGTGCCAGGTGCCAGGATATATCTACTTTTATTTGAGACCTTGACAATAGAATTCCTAATTGAATTATATGGTGCCTTTTGAGGTGGTGACTGAACTAGACCCATTCTGTCAGTGGCGTGTCTAACCCATTTTGTTCTTTCCGCCAAGACAAAAATTAAGTGGGATCTTTGGAAACACTGCTGTGCCATACCAAATCAAAAAGCTGCTAGCTGTCATTTAAGTGAGTGTGAGTTAAATTAATTAGGTCACTTTGGCCAGTTTCCCATTTGGTCTGGAAGGCAATGATTTAACCCTTTCCCCCTTCCTTTTGTATGCCGCCCTGAGTTGGCCCTGGCTAAGTAGGGCGGGGTATAAATCGAATAAATAAATAAATAAATAAAATAATAAATGTCATACTGATCCCAAGATTCATTGTGTCACTGCTCATGTGATCGGTCACATTATGGCGGCCTGCCAGAGTGGGCGGAACACAGTCTCGGCTCCAAATAGGAGACTATGCTTTATAATTTACATGTCATAACCTGGGTGCTTTAATGATATATTAGTGATTTCTCCCCAGAGACTTGAATTGAAAACTGTGAAAAAGAGAAACAAAAATGAGGCAGTATTTTCCATATAATCATTGTATTTCTCCCCAGTTATGGGACAGGTAATTTACCTCGATCTTACAGCTCCCATTTAACACATAGAATCACTTAACAATAATAATCTTTAACCAATCTGTAAATATTATCAGGTAGGAATATCCCTAGATATTTTATATTTTCATTTCTGCATTTGAATCCAGTAACCTATACCTATAAAAAGAGGCCTTAACCATTGGGTTCATTCAAAGGCTCCCGCACCAGGCCCAACCATCCCCGACCTAGCCTTCCGCACTCACCGTAATCCTTTTATTTATTTATTTATTTATTGTTAAATTTTTATACCGCCCACTCAGCCAAAGCCGACTCCGGGTGGTTCACAACAGTGGGTAAAAACAGATAAAAACAAACAAAACAGATAAAAACCAGCAATAAGAATCCACCCCTAAAAAGAGAGGGGTGCAGGAACTGAAGAAACCATGGGGCAGGCATCCTCCCCTATATTAAACACCCAACGGAAGCCACCCCTCCACCTGCACCCCAAACTTGGCCCGGCAGCCAGATTTTTAGTTCTTTTCTAAAGGGCAACAATTCTGTCTGGAGACGCAGTTCCACAGGCAGGAGGTTCCAAAGGGCCGGTGCGGACACAGAGAAGGCTCTCCTCCTTGTGCCAGAGAGGTGAGCCTTCCTGGCCGATGGCACTATTAGAGAGCCCCTCTGGTCCGCTCTGGTTGGACGGACAGACGTTCTTAGGGCAATGCGGTCTCTAAGGTAACCTGGCCCACTACCATATAGGGCTTTAAAGGTCAAAACCAGCACCTTGAATTGCACCCAGAAGCAAACGGGTAACCAGTGCAGCTCCCGCAGCAGTGGTGAGGCATGGGCATAATGTCCACACCCCATCACCACCCGGGCCGCCGCATTCTGGACCAGCTGCTGCCTCCGAATGGTCATCAAGGGCAGCCCCATGTAGAGCGCATTACAATAATCTAGTCTGGAGATCACCAGAGCATGAGTGACCATGAGCAAAGAGTCCCGGTCCAGGAGCGTGCGCAACTGGCGAATCACCCGAAGTTGGGCGAAGTCCCTCCTGGCCACAGCTGCCACCTGTTCTTCTAGCAGCAGCCGCGAATCCAGGAGGACCCCCAAGTTGCGCACCGGGTCGGTCTGGGGCAAAATAGCCCCATCCAAAACCAAAGATGGTAGCTCTCAGGATAGCACAGGACCCCTCATCCACAGCCACTCAGTCTTACTAGGATTCAGCTGTAACCCATTTGCCCCCATCCAGACCCCAGCCACCTCCAGACAACTGGAAAGGACTTTGACTGCATCACTGGGGTCCCCACGGGCCGAGATGTACAACTGTGTATCATCCGCGTACTGATGGTACCGCACCCCGTGGGAACAGATGATCTCACCTAGCGGCTTCATGTAGATGTTAAATAGGAGAGGAGAGAGTACCGAGCCCTGAGGCACCCCATATTTTAGGGGCCTAGGACTGGAGTTCTCGCTCTCCAACCACACCGACTGAGTCTGGCCCCTAAGAAATGAGGAATACACAGTGCCCTGGATCCCCAATCCTCAGAGCCGTTCCAGAAGGATACCGTGGTCGACGGTATCGAAAGCCGCTGAGAGGTCAAGAAAAGCAAGGACAGACGGATGACCGCCATCCCGCTCTCACCAGAGATCATCCATCAGCGCGATCAATGCAGTCTCAGTACCATATCCAGGTCTGACTCCTGACTGGAAGGGGTCCAGATATTCCGCTTCATCCAGTACCCCCTGCAACAGACGCGCCACTGCCTTTTCCAATACTTTCCCCAAAAAGGGGAGGTTGGAAACAGGTCTGTAGTTGGTTATGACTGCTGGATCGAGGGATGGCTTCTTCAGGAGGGGGCACACCAAAGCATGTTTCAACGGTGCAGGAAATATCCCCTCCCGAAAAGATGCATTAATTATAGCCCCAACCCAGCCACATGTCACCGTCTTGGAGGCTTTTACCAGCCAGGCGGGACAGGGATCCAATGGACAATTAGTGGCACAGACCTGTGGCCTGTCCACTGGCCTGTCCACTTCATCTGGGGCAACAGGATCAAACTGATCCCAGATAACACAGCAAGACTGTGCACTGGCTCCCCCTGACCCTCCCCATCCCATGCCAAGATTAAACCCTGAGCGAATCCGATTGATTTTCTCCACCAGATGGTCAGCAAAGTCGTCAGCCGATCCCTGCCAACCAGGCACAGCCCCCCCTCTACCAAGGAGGGACCTGGTCACCCGAAACAGGGTGGCTGGGCGATTATCAGCGGAGGCAATAAGGGAGGTGAAATACTGCCTCCTCACCACCCCCATCGCCACTAGGTAGACCCTAATAGTGGCTCTAGCTAGTGTGCACTCAGCACCACGGGGTTTTGGTCATCGCCAGTGGGGCAGCAGCCCCACGAACGCAAACAAAGGGAAACAACTTCAATTCCCAACGTCCTCTGCGCCACGGCACGCCTCAGCCAATCAAGCTGAGAGGCGTGAGCAAAAAGAACGTTGGGAACCGCGGTGTGCCCAATTGAAATCGAGCTGCAGGGAAAAAACTGCCGCACGAACGCAAACAAAACAAACAAAACTCCCAAGTCCCAGCATCCTACGCATCATGAGCACTTCAGCCAGTCAGGCTGAAGGGCGCGAGCGCACAGATCGCTGAAAAAGCCAACAAGCGAAAAATAAAATAAAAACACGCCGGCCTCCCGCAATGGGAGCGCAAGTCCATTGCAGCCGGACGCAGTGCTTCACGGCCTCGCAAAAAACAAAAACAAAACACACACAAACAACCATGGTGAGACCACCAACAACCTTATTTCCTGGAGCAACGGGGAGAAGAGGGACTCCCTCTCCTCCCCGCTACCCCACCGAAGACACGGCGAGACCACCACCGGCCTCAAGGCCAGTTGAGCAGGGGTGGGAAAAAACCCACCAGCAGGCAGCAGTTCGTCAGGGGAAGCACCCTCCCTGGTGAATGACTGGCTGCTGCCTTTGTACTTCCAATGGAGGTAATACAAAAGCAGCAGCCAGCAATCCGCAAGGAAGAGCACCACCCCTTATGGATCGCTGCCTGCCGATCCCCGGTTAGGTAAGCCAGGAGAAAAAGGAGAGAGAGAAAACCATCGTCAGGCAGATAGCTCTTCTCTGCCTCCTTTTCCCCCGACCTACCTAACGAACCTTACCGGGGGAAGAACGGGCTGACTGCCGGCTCCTATTTTCCCCATTGCTGCATCAAAACCAAAATTCGAAGCAGCAATGGGGAGAAGAGGAACCAACAGGCAGCCTGTTCTTCACACAAAAATACACAACAACAAAGCCAAACATTTACCCAAAACGCCAAACACCAAAAATAATAAAACACAAATAAATAAATAAACAAACAAACACATTAACCAACAAAACAATAAACAACAAAATCCACAAACAAAAACACCCAAAATACCATGAAAGTACAGAAGAAGCACCTAAATACAACACAAAAATACCTAACTCAAACAACAAAAACACCACAAATTAAACAAATAATCACAAAAGAAATCAGAAACATAAAAAAACCAGAAATAAACAAAACAACTAAACACATCTAAAACCCAAAAAAACCCCACAAAAGAAGAAACAGAAACACCCACCAGTCCAACGCCAAAAAACAAAAACAAAAAACAAAACCCAGATTAAAAAAAACCCAGAGAACTCACCAGCATGTCCTCCTTCCACGACTCCAGAACAGAAATGAAGAAACAAAGACTACTTACCGGAAGAAGCCCCACCTAGAGGCCGGGAGAGAAAAAACAAGTCAAACAAAAAGAGAATCCAACACTATTACTAACAGCCTCACCTAGAGGCCACAAGAGTAAAAACAAGACAGAAAAATAAGAAATAAATCTAAATCACAAATAAATCTAATAAAATAGATCAAAAAAGTCACAAACCACAAATGCAAAACACACCCACCCAAACCACCCTTAACCAAAAGAAAAAAAAAACAACAACCCCAAAACACCACAAATAAAAACTGCACGGCTGGCCGGGCACAAATATGCTAGTAATTTATATTTTCTTTTGGCAAACCTCTACATTGAAAGACAGATGCCAGAAGCATGTTGCTGATTTACACCTGTGTAAATAAAAATGCATACAAAATGTAGCTCATTAATGAGGTACGTTTTCCCAGGCACACACTCAGTTATGTAGATAAGTGAGGACCTAGGAACACAACAAGTCCCTCATGAAAGAATGTCAATTTGCTGTCAAATTTACATAATATCTCTTATGCAAGCACAAGTGACAAAAGGATGTTGGCTAGTATTGGTTTTGTCCAATCAGTTGTTAGACAAACCTTCAGTTGTTGGACAAACCTTCACACCTAAGATGAAAATCAAGGAAGGTAGTAGGAAGCCCTATCTATAAATGTGCTTCTCTACAACTTAATTGTGAATTGGCCTTTAGATTATTGTAAGCAAATTAAATTATATGGCTAGGGCCTCTATTTATACAGTGAATCCATCTAGATGTTAAGTGGGACACATAATGCTGAGACTGAATGTGATTTCCTTTTAACAAATGGGTTTCCTCAGAGATACATGTCTCAGCAATAAAACTGGCCAATTAAGCCTGTGGCTCAAGTGGTTAAGACACTGGACTTGCTGACTGGAAGGTTCAATTCCTGGGTACTGCATGACGAAGTGAGCTCCCATCACTGTCCCAGCTCCTGCCAACCTAGTAGTTTGAAAGCAAGAAATTGCAAGTAGATAAATAGGGACCACTTTGGTTGGAAGGAAAACAACGTTCCATGCATTCTGATGTTGAGACATGCCTGCCACATGTCCATGGAAATGTCTGCAGGCGCAGACAATGCTGGCTTTTTGGCTATAATCAGAGATGAGCACTAGACCCTAGAGTTGGATATGACTGGCTTTTGAGCAAGGGCAACCTTTCTTTCCAGTGGCCAATCACAGTAGAAAGCATGCTAAATACAAGAAATACAAGCAAGAATAATAAAGTGTTACAATCAATCTTTTAATAAAGTGTTACAATCAATCTTTCCCCACGCGAGGGAGTACCTCTTTTAAATCCATGCTAAAACATATTGCCTAGTTTGAACCAGTGTCTTCCAGGTCCTGGTATAATTCGTTGAGCTTCTGCAATATGTCTTCTAAGTTACTAGCCTTTTCTCTGATTTTAGTGGCCATTGTTGCTTTGGCTCCTTTTGTTAAATGAATGGCATCCTTGACAATGCAGTAAACATTGAAGAGGAGAATTGCAGCAGCAAATGTTCCACCCATGACTTTGGCTCCTTTGCTCATTGTAAGGGCCGTTCTTTCGAATGCTTGATCTGTATTTCCACTCCCTTTAAGTGGAGCCTTAAATGTGTCTCTTACAGCAGTAGTAGTTTTTGTCGCTAAAGCCTTCAAGGCAGGATCGGCTTCCAGACTCTCAAACGCTTTAACATTTTTCACTATTTCCTTCACAGCAGAAGACAATTTTGGAATTAGGCTTGTCTTAGATAAGAAATCTTGGAATTCTTCCATACTGGGCTGCTTGTTTTCAGGCAATCCAGAGTTGAAATAAACTTCACTAAGCGTCATTGTCGTTATCAGGCTCTCCCTGCATTTGTTAAGCATTTCCTCACATTTGTTCATCAATTCTTGTGCCTTCTGACTGTTCTTGGAATTAATAAAATGCTCACACACACTAGCAGAGATGCCGGTTGTTGCTGCCGCTGCTCCTAAACCAATCCCTGTGGCTGTCAGGATTAAACTCCCACCTGCTGTGACAGGTGTCAAGGCCAGGCCCAAGATGGTCAGGATCCCAGAGGTGGCACCGGCAGAGCTGGCTGTGATGGTGGCAATAGTACAGTCCTTATGGGTCTTGTCAATATGATCTGCTACTTCCCGAATGCAATTGATGCACTTCCCAATTTCTTCCCTCTGGGCAGGAAATGTTTTCAGAAAGAGAGCCTTCATTTCAATGTTGTCTAAAGGCCCGTTTCCTTCACTTCTGTAATGAATTAAAGGAATAGGAAGTTCAAGAGGTAACATGGGCTGTAGAATAGCAGTTACATCGCTATTCTTGCATCTTAGATGAGCTTAGTCTCTTTGAAGACACATTTAAAAATAATTGAAAGAATGTGGAGCCCTGGTGGAAATTCATATAGAATTACTCTTCCCTTGGCACTTCATATGTTGCCAGGCTAAAATCACATGGATATTTACTTGGGAATAAGTCTGTCGAGGTTATCCTGCTATGGTAATAGAGCAGTGATAGCGAACCTTGGCACTCCAGCTGTTCCTGAACTTCAATTCCCAGAAGCCTTGGTCAGCATGAGTGCTGACTTGGGCTTCTGGTAATTGAAGTCCAAGGTCAGCTAGAGTGCCAAGGTTCGCCATCATGGTAGCAGTTAACTAACCTTACCCTGAGGACTAACAGCCTTGGGTGGCGAAGTCAACAGGGAAGGGTGATGATCCCTAAGTGGATTAAATCCCACTTGAATCCATCTTGATGGAGGGCAGCAGCTTCATCAATACTGGCCTGGGGCTGATGAGGACTTTGTGTGCCAAAGGGGATCAGGACCACAGTGACTTCTGGAATTGGACCAGGTGTCATGCTGTGATGCGAAGGCAAATGGAAGGCCACTGCATTATATTGTTCCCAGGACAATCTTCATGGCTGATCACCATGATGATAGCCATTGTTCAGAATCAGATACTGTACAACACTTGAAAAAGAAGTCCTATTGAATTCAGAAGGGCTTATTTGCAAGTTTAGGATTCCTCTATTATTCTATTTCACTATCCTGTGTAATAAAGTTATAAATGCATTGCATTTTTATTGGGCTTAAGGATGTGGTCTGAAGCATATAATATAATAACCTTACTGAAACAAGTGGCTTTGGATCTGGTCATTCCAAATGACAGACCACCTAGGAACACAGTGTATGTCATTCTGTTTTCCATTATGGAAACAAAATGATATGTAAATGAAACAAATGAGCAGAAGATGTAACCTTGCGGTGTGGCATCTTTACTGCTGCTTTGTATGGGGCTGCGGTGGCTCAGTGGTTAAGAAGCTTGCCTTGTTAGCTGGAAGGCTGGCAAGTTGGCAGTTTGAGACCCAGGTACTGCATGAGGATTGAGCACCCGTCTCTGTCCCAGCTCCTGTCAACCTAGCTGATCGAAAGCAAGAAATTACAAGTAGATAAATAGGGACCACTTCAGTGGGGAAAGATCTTGGGGATATGAAAGGAGCCTCATTCAGGTGTCCCCTGAGCAGAATTTCTCCAGCAAAAATCCTTTCAACCCAGAATAATTTCTGACATGAAATTATTATTATTATACTGCTACTTTGATGCAGAAATAAAGGCAGACCTTAAAACATTGCAATCCTATACACTTCTACTTAGAAACAAGACCTGCTGAAAATTTTGGGACTTACTCCCATGTAAATCCACCTCTAGATTTACATCCTAAGCCCATGATATTTTTATGTAAGTGGCCCTATAGAGTTTCTGTAAGTACCACACTGCAGGACATAATGGCAACCAACTGGAGATTAAAGTTCTAACCTGGTTTGTCCTCTCACACTAGATGAAGGTGTGTGTGTGTGTGTGTGTGTGTGTGTGTGTGTGTGTGTGTGTGTGTGTGTGTGTGTGTGTGTGTGTGTGTGTGTGTGTGTGTGTGAAAGGAGTTTTGCATTTTAGCAAGACTGAATTTGGTTTTATATATTTATATCTCATTTGGACCACAACTGCGCTGTTATCTTTTAACCATCTGTTGAATGTTCTTGAACATCCTTTTATTTGCCCAAGGCAGGGGTGGGGAGCCTGAGGCACAGAGAGCAATCCTGGCACCTAGGCCTCCTCAGATGACTATATCCCTCTTTGACTTAAATCCTCACTGGAATGGAGCCCCCAAGACTTCTTCAAAACTGAATTTGGTTCCTGAGATGAAAGTAGATCGATACCTCTAGGTAGGCCCTCAATATTTTTGTTTGTTTGTTTTTTAAACTGGGTCTATATCTATACTATCATTATCTACTTTATTGGATCTGCTTCTATATCTCTCTTATCATATTATTTGCTGTTTTATTGTGGTAGATTGCTATTTGTGGCTAACCATTTGCAGGGTGGTACATTTAATTAAGATACCCTATATGATGAAGTTGATAGAGTGATGAACCAGGACTTAGGAGACTTGAGTTTGAATCCCTGATCATCTATAGAAACTTACTGCAGCATGGGGTGAAACTAGTAAAATCAGTCCTGAAATAAATCACTTACCTTGAAAGCCCTGTTAGTTTTCAAGAGTCATGTGAGTCATGCACCAACTGCATAGGGTCATATGCCACAACATATGTAGTAGAAGTATATCATGTATCATGAAACTTGCTAAACATGTGCACAGCAATAGTCAGTGGTTGACATAGAGAATTATTTTGAAGTTGGCAGGGAATATTTCTTATAATAGATTAATTAAAATGAGGATACCTTTCATTTTCGACCATATATTTCAGCATCTTTAGATAATGCCTGTCTTCTTCAGAGAAGTTCTGTTGCTCTTCGCTATTTAGATTGTCTGCCGGAGATTTTTCGACTCCCAAGAAGTCATCCTTGCAGTCTTTTAAATCAGACATCTCCACACACCTTTGATATGCAAAATGAGATAGGAGTTTGTAAAGGCTATGAGCTTTTACTCATAATGTCCAAAATGATTAATAACCTTCTACATTAAGCACTGCAACAGGAAAGACCAGGTCTATAGTACCACAACCTGAGTCCACCTGCTTGACTAGGGAGTGAGCGAATGCAGCTTCTAGAGCCAAGAATGTGGCTTCCAGATAGATTTGAGCCCAAGAACTACGTAGAGAAATTGCAGAAGAGATAGAGAGCATGCGATAGAAAAGACTGATGTTATTAATACTCTCCTGATGAAAAAATTCATTGAAATATCTAAATTAACCGGCTAGACATCTGGAGTGTTGAATGATTTACACATGAAAGACATACAAGAAAGGATTTTCGAGTTGAAGAGAATATATGTTTTTGGTTGTAGTTTGACTTATGCTACAAGATTTTTGAACAAGATTCTGTTTATAATAAGTTCTACAAGAGGCTCATTTCAGCACGTGTATGAATATAATACAATTTGAATTGAATTGAAGTTAAGAGAGTCATTATTTTGTTTATTTTAATTGCGCCAGCACCAACGGTTTTTTTTGTATTCTTTTGCTATTCCCCATTTCCTCCTCTTAATTTTTCCTCTGTTTTAGTTCTATTGGTCCCTATTCTATTTCTTTAGTGTTCAAGGAATGAAGAAGCAGATGAATGAAGTAGTGAAATTCAGCTCTTTATTAGTATGGTTTGGACACTATTTGGATGGGGCAAAACTCGGACTTATATACACTATAAACAGTAACAGTAACAACAATAATAATAATACAACAAGCCCATTGGCTAACAGTGTGCACATTTTCGATCCACTTATTTGCATAAGAATAGATACATGAGAAAAGATACACAGAAACATACATAACAATTTCATATTCCTAAATTGTTACCACTTTATTGCCTGTGCTTATTTATATATTATTTTTACTTTTCGGCTTTTTGTTCCCAGACACTTCTGCGTCCTTCTCTTCTTCTCTTATTTCCCCTCCACTTCCATAACTTAAATTTCACCTTTTGATTGCAAAAAATGAATCTGTAGAATGCTTGTAGCTTTAACGGTAAATCTTCAACCCTTTGAAATGAAACTTCTAGCTTTGGTTTATGGATGCTAACAATTTTGCATGGAAATATTAGCATTAAAGCTCCTAGTCTAAATTAGGAACCTCATCAATGAAAGGGAGAGAATAAGTTTCTTCTGCTACTAAATACTAACAATCGTTTCCTTATGAATCAAAATTTACTTCAGCCTAGAAAGGAAAAACCTGTAGACAATAAGGAGGCAGTTGAATCCAGATGAAGTCCTCAAACTCCAGTGGATTAGCGTTGACAATGTTGCCTCTGCATTTCTTGCAAACCTCAGAACATCATGTTCAACTCTGAGGTTGGAAATATTACTCTTTTTGGACTACAGCTCCCAGAATCCCAGAGGCCATGCTAACTGTAAGTTCTAAGAGTTGTAGTTCAAAAAAAGATTTTTGTTGTTGTTCAGTCGCACAGTCAATTCTGACCCTTTGCAACCCTATGGACCATTTCCTCTAGGCACCTCTGTCTTCCGCCATCCTCCTCAACCCACTCAGCCGCCTTTTTATTTTGTGGTTGCAGTCACCATCTGCAGTGATCTTAGATCCTAAGAAAGTAAAATCTGTCACTGCTTTTACTTCTTCCCCATCTATTTTCCAGGAACTGATAGGGCTTGTTGCCATTATCTTGGTTTTCTTGATATTGAGTCTCAAGCCAGCCCTTGCGCTCTCTTCTTTCAACCTAATCAGGAGCATCTTTAGGTCTTTCTTGCTTTCTGCCATTAGGGTGGTATCATCTGCATATCTCAAATTGTTGATGTTTCCCCAGCAATTTTGATCCCATGTTGTGATTCCTCCATCCCTGCATTGCACATTATGTGTTCTGTGTATAAGTTGAATAAGCAGGGTGATAAAATGTAGCCTTGTCTTACTCCTTTTCTTATTCCAAACCACTCCGTCATTCCGTATTCTGTTCTAACTGTTGCTTCTTGACTCATGTACAGATTTCTCATGAGGCATATGACGTGTTCTGGTATTCCCATTCCTTTAATTAATTGCCACATTTTGTTGTGGTCCACACAGTCAAAGGCCTTGGTGTAGTCAATGAAGCAGAAGTAGACTTGTTTCTGGTATTCCTTTGTTTTCTCCATGATCCAACAAGCTCTGCCCAAGTGGGCCCCCGCCATGGTGGCTCCTACTGACAGAAAAGCCACTTAAATGAAGAGGGTGTGACTACACTCTGAAGCCAGATCGGAAAAATCCAGCTTTGCTGTGATTTGAATCACAGCCTATTTTACGTTTCTGAATGCAATTCCTGCTCACGCAAGGGATTGCGGATTGTTTCTGGGATTCACCATTTGGTCTCTTGTGCAAGGGGATTCACATTCCAGCCCATATTCGCCACTTTCCCTATCCTTCTTCGGTGCCTGCCTTTGCCAATTTTTTATGGTCTGGGTGGAAGGAGGAAATGAAGATGAAGGGAGGCAGAAAGAGATTTCTGTCTTAAAACTCTAGCTGTGGATAGTAAAGCCATGAGGAGTAGGAAATTTCTGGCATTCCCATTTTCAAAACTATGAACTGGCCAGCCCTGATCCCCTTTTCATGCCAGTTGACCTAAACTCTACCTTTCCATTTTCAGGCTTTGATGTCAGCAGTTTAGTCCCCCTCTTTAGTGTCTTTTCTGGGAGACATAGAAGGAGTCGCAGTAAGGACTAACACAGGTTTATTGGTTGATGATCAGAACGAACATGTGGTAATGGCGGAGATACCTCACATTATATACAGTGGTACAATACATTTGAATCTTGCTGCACGGTAGCTCATTGGCTGCTACCAGCGTGACGTCGTCCGGGTCACGCCCATCTTCGGTGGTGGATTGGTAGTAGTTTGTTGTTGCGGGGAGTTCCCGCGGCTGCAGGTGATTTGAGGAATGAGAACCATGTGAGTTGAACACTCGCAGCTGCCCTCTATGGGCAGCTTGCTCGCATTCCTTTAACAGCTGGGTTACATTGTGATTGTGGCCAGGTTACATTCATACATTTCTTAAAGCAACATTGTACATACATATAAAGCAACATTGTACATACACAACACCCTCCTAAGTAATTCAGGTCCTGCTTGTTTGGTTTTACAATCTTTCTTTCTGAAGCAGCAGTAGCGGAATTGATGAGAGCCCAGTGTAGTGTGCACTGGAAGAGAGTAAGAGAGGTCTTTACACCACAGATCCTCTACCAGTTTCCCCCAGCAGCTGTAGATCATGCCAGATTAGGCTTCAAATACAAAGCTGGGAAGTTGCAGGGAAGGACTGGCCAAACCAATCCAGCAAGTAAAGGTAAAGGTAGCCCTTGCTTGAAAGTCAATCGTATCCGACTCTAGGGTTCAGTGCTCATCTCTGTTTATAGCCAAAGAGCCAGTGTTGTCTGTATCTGCAGACATTTATGTGGACACGTGGCAGACATGACTAAATACCGGAGTGCTGTTTACCTTCCCACCAAAGTGGTCCCTATTTATCTACTTGCAATTTCTTGCTTTCGAACTGCTAGGTTGGCAGGAACTGGGACAGAGCTGGGAGCTCACTCCAACATGCAGCACTCAGGTCTCAAAATGGTGACCTTCCAGTCATCAAGTTCAGCGTCTTAACCACTAAGCCACCGCAGTCTCCCAATCCAGCTACAAGGTGAGAGATACATTTTTTTTAAAAAAATAATCCTTCCAATTCCTTACAAATAAAAGAAGTACCGTAGTAGTTCCCCAGGATGACAGAAAAAGCCACTGTAGGGAAAATAAACCACATCTGGAATCATTTCAACCTGTGCAACATCATATGGGCAGCAAGAAATTACCGTATTTTCCGGCGTATAAGATGACTGGGCGTACAAGACGACCCCCAACTTTTCCAGTTAAAATATAGAGTTTGCAATATACTTGCCGTATAAGACTACCTCTCTTCCAATGCACACCAAATAAAAATTAACCCACACTCAACCCGAAGACGCGCAGCCCTCCGAGTCAAATGGGCAGGTTCTGGTGGAGAGCCAATCCATGCTCACGTTCTCCTCCTCGAGGTACAGGAAGATGTGTGCAGCTTGCTTCCCCTTGCTTCATACTCCCTGCACAGAGCAGGGACTCAGCCGCGGCACCCCCCACCATATGCGCCGGACATATGAAGCAAGGGGAAACAAGCTGCAGTTAAGTACCTGTCCTATAAGACGACCCCCGACTTTGGCACAGATTTTTCGGGGTTAAAAAGTAGTCTTATACGCCAGAAAATACAGTAATCGATTTCAGCTATAAGAGGTGCAAATCTGAACATACTGGATGGTGTAGTCAGCCTCTCTGTCTGCCTAAATAAGACAGGAAGAGAGCAAACCACAGAGCTTCATGCAGAAACTTGGAAACTAGCATCAGCCCAGATTAGGCTGAGGAGGCCTATATTTTCCCACATTTATTCTCTTTTCATAGCTGCTTTCACTGTCAGATTTGCTCAGTTGGACCAGGCCAAGAATCATGAATAAAGCATTCAGAATGTTATAGCTCTCTTCTCTGTGAATCAATTTTTTCGCTAAACTCACCTCAACACTAGTTTAACATGTTATCCTAGTATTATGTGACAGTGGAAACAATGTTTTCTTCACTTACTTCTATATTTCTATTATTTAGGGGGAAATAAACCTATTATTGTATGCTAATTGTATCTTATTTTACTGTATTGTGATATATCTATATCTATATCTATATCTATATCTATATCTATATCTATATCTATATCTATATCTATATCTATATCTATCTATCTATCTATCTATCTATCTATCTATCTATATAATGCATTTAGATGTGGTGTATTGTTGTGAGCCGCCTTGAGTCGCATTGTCGAGTGGGCGGCATACAAGTAGTAGTAGTAGTAGTAATA
Source organism: Bradypodion pumilum (assembly GCA_035047305.1). Taxonomy (NCBI): domain Eukaryota; kingdom Metazoa; phylum Chordata; class Lepidosauria; order Squamata; family Chamaeleonidae; genus Bradypodion; species Bradypodion pumilum. The sequence continues at coordinate 36,762,495 of JAWDJD010000005.1, read as the reverse complement.
ATAATAATAATAATAATAATAATAATAATAATAATAATAATAATAATAATAATAATAATAATAATAATAATAATAATAATAATAATAATAATAATAATAATAATAATAATAATAATAATAATAATAATAATAATATCCCTGAGAAAAAACAAGATTTTAAAAGTAAGCATGAAGGTAATCAACTGGTTTGTTATTCCCATCCCTGCCCCCTCTAATTTTCTGCACTTTCAAATTAAAAAGAAGCACTCTCAAGGGCCTTTATTTATAGTAAAGTTACTAAAAGTAAAGGCCGTCTTTGCTTGAAAGCCAGTCATATCTGACTCTAGGGTTCGGTGCTCATTTCTGTTTATCTACTTGCAATTTCTTGCTTTTGAATTGTTAAGTTGGCAGGAGCTGGGACTGACATGGCAGCTAACTCCATTGTGTAGCACTCAGGTCTCGAACTGCTGACCTACCAACCTTCCAGTTGTCAAGTTCAGCATCTTAACCAATAAACCATTGCAGTCCCGAAAAGTTACTATAACCTGCCATTAATTTTAATTGTCTTCCTCTGCACCTCACACAAGTCTCTGTACTGATGAGACGGAAAAAATTAAATTTAAGGACTTACCTTTGTGTTTTCCCAACACAGAGCTGTGAGAGTCAAAACAATTGGCAAGGCACCTCCCCCACTCCAGTTCTTCTTTTTTTTAATGTGGAAAATTTGTCAAGGATCATAAGACCGAATAGCTGTGCAGTGCTTCCTGCTTGCTAGAATGACACGGCTTCTCCCTGGAAACGTGATTATGTTTAAACTGTTTCTAGTCTTGTAAGCCAAAGTTCATATGTACTTAAGGAGAAATGGAAACTGAGACTCATGCTAAGTTTCAATAACCCCAAAGGTAGCTACCAAATACAGTAAAACCCCGACTTACATATGCCTCGAGTTACATAAAATTCGACTTATATAACGATTTTGTGCTAAAACCAGTGGTGGGCATCAGCAAATTTGCACCAGTTTGCCAGAACCGGTAGCAGAAATTCTGGCTGGCCCAGTGTTGGATCGGGGCCGCAAAGCGGCTGTTGGGTCCCGGAGGAGACTGGTCAAGCAATGAGACACGAGGCAAGACGGAGCGAAGACCAGTGATTTAATGAGGCAAATCATCAGTATTTATCATATACAGGCTGCGTGCAAAAGGACTGCGATCTGGCAGAATCCATACGCCATGTTTACACGAGTTAATTGGGAAACTCTACAGGGGAGTTAATTAACCAAACTGAACAATGACAGGGGAACTCCATTGTTCCAAGCTATCTGGGGTAAACATGTGGCTGGTATTGGTTTTAGGACTTTGAGTAATCCGCAGATGTGTGATTACCTATTGCATGACTAGCGAGTTAGTCATTAGCTTCCTATTGTCCGAGCTACCTGTCAGGTCAGCTGTAGGTGAATTAAACCCTATCTAATATTCCGCTCCCCCAATTTCTGTCCCTTCAGGAACCCCTGGTAACGAGGTGATCACCCATCACCGGGGTTCTGTCAGGGCCAGTATACCAATTGTGTGCACGGATACCACAGCCCAGCCCATCCAAGTTTTGAAATAAAGTAGTAATAATTCGGGTCGGTGCAACACAGGGATTTTCCCCTGGACACACCCACCATACCACGCCCATTGTGGTAGCAAAAATAAATTGAGCCCACCACTGGCTAAAACCATGAACCAAGTTACACGGTTTCCTATGGGTTTGCTTCGAGTTACATAAAGATTCTTTTTCCTATGGGTTTGCTTCAAGTTACATTAAAAAATGATTTAAGCAAAAGCCTACAGAGTGGATTTTTTTTCGTAAGTAGGGGTTTTACTGTACCAGAGCATTATTCAGTAACAAGGGAAAAGAAGGGAAATCGAGAGAAGGGAAAGCCAAATGCCACAATTCTTTTGGAAACAAACACAGGGTGTTCTTTCAAAAACTTTATCCCTTATCTATCCTGCCCTCAGGCTAAGGCAGTTAGTGGTCCATCAATAAATGTCCATTTGTGCAAGAGAGGGAGACAGACACACACAGAGAAAAAATCTTGTAACTAAGCTGCAACTGGGCCACAATCAGTCCCTCAGAAGGCAAATGCTGTGCACATCAAACTTTCGTGCTTGTGACATCAAATATCTTGTAAAATAAGTTGTGTCTTTGTAGTATTGCTGTGTGTTGTGGTAAGTATGGTTGGTGATATGCATGAAGGTAAGGATGGTCGCAGATGTGGAATGTCATATCTGATGAAGAATGTATTTACATGGTTGCATAGGAGGGCTTCTGGTTGAAGGAGTGCTTTGAAATGAGGTGAGGAACCTTTGAGAAAGAGGAGTTTGGTTTTGTAGAAGACACACAGAGAGGGTAAGATCTGTTAGAGGAAAAGGAAAATGTGTGTGTGAGGGTGTAAGCAAAATATATGAATTTTAATGTTATTGATGTATAAAGGAAAGTTTTAAAATGAACTAACTAGAGGAAAAATCCCACTTGATTTAGCCTGTAAGACAGGGATTCTCAACCTGCGGCCCACAGGCCGGATGCATCCTACGGCACCATTTCATGTGGTCCCCCACTGCCTCCAGCTCACCAGGAAGTGCCACGTGGTGGAGGAAGGGCAAAATGGCTGTCTGGCCCACAAAGCTGTCTGAGGGAGTGTGACCCGGCCCCTGGCTTAAAAAGGTTGAGAACTACTGAAAGACAAGGCAGGAAGAGGAGGGGAGAGATTGTCTTTATGTCTCTGAACTTCCCTGGATAATGTTTAATTCTCACCAGTAAGAGCTAAGGGGTCACTCTGAGTTTAAAGCAAAGAGCAGATAAATCCTACAACTTGGTTATTTCCATTCTCAACCAAAGTGCTGCCTGAGGCTGTTCCCGGCTTTCCTCCATATACTAAGCAGTAATAAACCCTAGTCAATTTCATAGTCACTTCAGGCAGCTTAAAGGAAGCAGTTAGATATTAAATATCAGTCCGGTGTGTGTGTGTGTGTGCGTGCGTGCGTGCGTGCGTGCATGTGTGTGTGTGTGTGTGAGACACATTATCTTCTGTCCTATCTTATTGGGTGACACCCCTCCTGAAGTTACTCGACTGCTTTGTCATGATCTTCACCTTTTCCTTAAGGCCTAATGTTTAGCTAATGACAAAGCTCAGAAGACAAAGCTCAATCAAACTGTTTTGCACTCATCACTCTCAATATTGGAAACCATCTGTTTTGCATCTGCCTCCAGGAGAGACTCAATCTGTTTTGCACACATCTTGGGCGTTGTATTACTTTCGTGTAAATTACAACATGTACCATCTCAACTGTATAAATGTCAGTCTTGCCTGTCTGCCTAAATACCGGAGTACTGTTCAAAAACAGGCACCCCTCCTGTGTTTAAAGGGGAGCACCATTTGTTACAGAATCGTTTTTTGACTATTCTTTCAATAAAAGCCACCGGCTCCCGGGAGTGGAGACAGGTGTGAGATGCTGCGGGTTGTCCTGGTTGGCCCCCCCGGGATGCCTCGCTACCATCTTCTTGTTGTTGGCTAGGACTTGGGGCCAGTCGCGGGCGGGCGGCTGGACTTTGCCATGGTCTGGGCCTCGGTGGAGGCAAGGAGGCTGGTCGGCTTGGAGCTCCAGGACTTGTGCATGCTTTTGTCCCCCCCCCCCCCCCTCTGGAAGGACTAAAAGGACTGTGCTTGGTATATTTTTATATTGTTATTTGACGTTTTGAATTTTATATATATATATATATATATATATATATATATATATATATATATATATATATATATATATATATATATATATATATATATATATATATATATATATATATATATATATATATATATATATATATATATATATATATATTGTGTACTCTTTGATATGATTAACTGATGTTTAGGATTTTATTGTATTGTACCTTATTTGATGTATTGTTAGAAACTGTATTGTAGTGCACATGTTGTGCATATTGTAGTATATATATATAATTTCTGTAATTGTACTTTTGGTGATTGATTTTTTTTTTGCTGTATTTATTGTATGTTATGTCACTGTATTTTGTATTATTGTCTGCTATGTAAACCGCCCTGAGTCCGGTTCGCCTGAGTGAGCGGTATATAAGCGTGAAAATTAAATTAAATTAAATTAAAAATGAATTTCTATTTCAACTGATTTGTGCTTCTCTCTCCCTCTCTCTCAATCTCCTTCCAAGAGAACTGTGAGGGTGGGCAAGGCATTTGGCCTGAGACCAGCGTGTCTTTATTTTAAAGAGCTAGTTAGCCTAAAAGTAATTGGATTTTCTGGCTTCAAAGTGTCAAGGGAAAGTTGCATTTGCTTGGTTAAGATACATGCTGGTAGCTTTCTACAGCAGGGGTCCCCAACCTTTTCCTGCCAGGGGCCTGACCACGGCCCCTCAGTCAGCTGAGGGGCCATTCATGTGGTTCTTTCCAGTGGCGGCGGTGCGTGCATTTGCGCTGCATTTCCAAGTGTTTTTCCCACCTCAACCATTTCCCTTGGAGGAGGGAGCAAGGGAGGAACATTTTTATGCCACTTTTGAATTTTTTTGCCATGTTTTCACAGCATTTTGTTGTGAAAACACAACATTTTCAGCACTTCCAGTGACATCAGGGCACTTCTGGCGTTGACAGCAATCCAGCCTGGGCCAAAGGTTGGGAATCCCTGTTCCAGAAGGAACAAAGAGTAACTGTAACAATGTGATTAATACAACAAATAAAAAAACACCAATGTTGCAGCACCTTTAAGACTGACAAATCTTCAAGAAATTGGAGTACACAGATTTTATGGCTGTGGGGGTAGGGACTGAGTGAAATGGGATATAATTATTAACACAGGTAATAAACTTTCAAAGTATTGGTTACATAAACAATGGCAATATCTAGAGTAATTAGTTGGTGGAAATAAACTGTTGGGTAATAGACAAAGGCTAGGCCAGTGGTGGCGAACCCATGGCACACATGCCAGATGTGACACACAGGAGCCTTTATGCGGGCACCTGACTTGATAGCACACCCTCCCTCTCTCCCTCCATACATGAAAACCGTTTGAGGCTGAATAAACACAAACTCTTCAATGAAATCATTGTAATGTCCTTTGTTTAATCCAATAGACAAGTCCTTATAATTGTCTCTTGTTAAATTCACAGAAAGATGATTAAAAAAATCAAAATGTAAGCTGTTTCTTTCACAGAGAAAATAATCCAAAGTGGAGACTGTATCATTTATCGCAACCAGCTCTTAGCATTTGTCAAAATAAACCACTCTAAGTTTTGATCATGATACAGTAATCTGAAATCTTATCCGGTACAAGATTTTTCGATGACAATCTTCATCAGGAATGCTTATAATTCTTTCTATAATATAACAAACATAAAGCTCAATTGAGAATCCTGAAAATTTACTAGAATAACCCCTATGCAAACCCCCCATTGTAAAGGCCACGTGGACGTGAGGTTTGGTAAACTCCACACTGCACAAACATCATGAGTAATGCAGGGTTGGATGAAGCACAAGCAGGAATTAACATTGCTGTGAGAAACATCAACAACTTGAGACCTGCCGATATAGACAAAACTCAATTAACTGCAGTAAGAGTCTGGCCTGTTTTTAATGGGTATGGTTTGCAGTGGGAGCGCAGCTGAGGAGATTGAAGGCAGCATGGTCATACAGACCAGCCTGCCTCGTCCTCGCCGCCACTGCCGCAAAACTCCTTCCCCTCTGGTCTAGCCAGCCAGGGGGAGTGGGAGCGCAGCTGAGGGGACTGAAGGCAGCATGGCCATAAAGACCGGCCCGCCTCATCCTCGCCACCGCTGCGGCGAAGCTCCTTCCCCTGGTCTAACCATCTGGTGGGAGTGCAGCTGAGGGGACTGAAGGCAGTGTGGCCATAAAGACTGGCCTGCCTCATCCTTGCCACCACTGCCGCAAAGCTCCTTCCCCTGGACTAGCCAGCCGGGGGGAGTGGGAGCACAGCTGAGGGGACTGAAGGCAGCATGGCCATAAAGACCGGCCTGCCTCATCCTCACCATCGCTACTGCGAAGCTCCTTCCCCTGGTCTAACCAGCTGGGGGAAGTGGGAGCGCAGCTGAGGGGACTGAAGGCAGCATGGCCATAAAGACTGGCCCACCTCGTCCTCGCCACCGCTGTCGCGAAGCTCCTTCCCCTGGTCTAGCCAGCTGGGGGGAGTGGGAGCACAGCTGAAGGGACTGAAGCCAGCGTAGCCATAAAGACCGGCCCGCCTTGTCCTCGCCACCGCTGCCGCGAAGCTCCTTCCCCTGGTCTAGCCAGCTGGGGGGAGTGGGAGCACAGCTGAAGGGACTGAAGCCAGCGTAGCCATAAAGACCGGCCCGCCTTGTCCTCTCCACCGTTGCCGCGAAGCTCCTTCACCTGGTCTAGCCAGCCCGGGGGGGGGGGAGTGGGAGTGCAGCTGAGGGGAATGAAGGCAGCGTGGCCAGTCTCGCTCACCCTGCAGCCGGAAAGAACAACTGCCTGCACCTGCGGGGCCCGGAGGGACTTTAAAAGGATGCCCTCCCTCCCTTCCCTTGGCTGGTTTGGCTGGAGAGAAAGAGGCAAGACTGGCCCCAGCTGCGCGAGGCCAGTTGGAGGCTGGACGCCGGTGGGAACATCTGCGCCCCAGATGCCAAACTGCCCTCGTTCGCCATGGTCCGGACATTTGCCCGCCCTGGCTGACTTGGCAGGAGGGAGGAGGCGAGACTGGCCCTCTGATGTTTGCAGATTGATACGCAGTAGGCAGCAGTCAGGGGGGCCAACACATCTTTATTGCAGTGTAGTCAATCTGAACATGAGGTCAATGGCGGAGCAATGCTCCTTATATATGTAACAGTAACTATTCAAACCTGGCGCGGAGCCACATGATTGGTCAGTGCAGGTAAACAGCCAGGTGATAACACTTGATTGGGTAATGAGTAAACAATAGGTACATCTACGGTGGGAACGCAGTCCTGCGATATCTACACAAGAGGAGTATTCACAAGGGGGGAAAAAGGGGGGGGCAAATGGAGGATCACTAGATCTGATTCACTTGGTTACATGTTTGCTTTCAATCATAGTTCGCTTAAGTTACATACACAACAGGCCCGCAGCTATGATAGCCGGCACGGCGGCTATATTAAGACCTTGCCGCCACTGTTACGGAACTCGGACACTTGCCTGCCTGCTCTTGGCCGGTTGACAGGAGGGAGGAGGCGATACTGATAGCAGCTCTCTCTCTCTCTCTCTCTCTCTCTCTCTCTCTCTCTCTCTCGGCCACTCTTGGCCTTGAGGGAGATGAGGACTGTGTTGCATTTTTTCTGATTGTTTATGTACTTATTGCCTTACTCTATTGTATTTTGTGAAGTTAGATTGTATTATTGACATTCTGTATTTATTGCTTTACTTATTGTACTTTGTGGGGTTATATTGTATTTTAATTTCAAATGTTGTAATGCCGCTCTGAGTCGGCCTGCGCTGAGTAGGGCAGGGTATAAATTAAATTTATTATTATTATTATTATTATTATTATTATTATTATTATTATTATTATTATTATTATTATTATTATTATTATTATTATTATTATTATTATTATTATTATTATTTATGCATTGCTTTATGTTTATGCATTCGTGTACTTACTGCTTGTGATATATTTTACACACAATCAGTAATATGTGTGATATATTTCATAGATGTTTTCATTCTCCCCCCCACCCTGGTTTGTCCATTAATATTGGTGGGCTCCAAAAAGTGTGGGGTATCAGGTAAAAGAAATGTCACCATGCTTGCCAATCTTGACATAATAAACAGTGTCTAGTTGTCTAAAGTGAACTCGCCTGTTTCAGATCCCCAAAATCACAACTTTCCTTAAGAAACAATACAGTTTATAAAAATAAAAGAAGCCGCATGCTAGGTATTCAGTGTAGCATAAATTTAAAAACCAGTGCTGTAGGATATTTAGCATTAACATAAACATAATTTATTGTGCCTCCCATAATCTTTAAGACAGCATATATGGCAGGCCTAAAAGTAACATTTTAAAGTTCCACAATCTCCACTCCCTGTTTTGCATTTTCACATCTGTGAGCTGTAAAATAACAGATAGTGCATGCTAGCTTGATTTTTGCATTTTAAAAGCATAAAGGACATCACAGAGGGCCCTGCATTCGCATCACAAGCCTTGCCCCTGTCTATACCTAGAGTTCTTTCCTTGCCTCTGTATATTTGGTGAGTTTTGTCTATATCGGCAGGTCTCAAGTTGTTGATGTTTCTCACAGCCATCTTAATTCCTGCTTGTGCTTCATCCAGTCCTGCATTATTCATGATGTTAGTGCAGTGTGGCATACACCCTTGCGTACTCCTTTGCCTGTTCTAAACCTGTCAGTGCTACATGTCAACAGGCCGGCCCAGTGTAACCTGTATTTTATTTTTTATTTTTGGACTATAGTTCTTAAAATTACCCACATCCACCAAATACTCTAACCAAAAACTACCTTTCCAAAGCTCTGACACCTTGCTGTTTATTATTTGGAAGAAAGAGTATACCAGGACCATGGGGATCTTTGGATGCTGAGAGGTGTGTGGTTTAGAGAAGGCTGGAGATGGGAGGGTACACACAAGCATAAATTGAAAACTCCAATAGACTTTGTCTCTTAGAGAAATGGTATAGGTTCCAGTAAACACCATAGGCTTTATTGAAAATACTTAATGTGTTCTCATTTTACAGTGAAATTAATCCTTTCTTTTTCTCTCTCACATTCTCTGAACAGTATTGGAGAAAGGCTGCAGTCTCTTTGTGAGCCGTTGAACCAGCAAAATTGCCAGCTTAATAAAGCGCACAGACCTGTGGATTCCTTGGCGGTACAAATTATCCTAGGGGAGGAGTGTTCTACACTGTGGGGATTGGTTGGTGGGTGGCTCATGCCGTACGCTCATTGGCTAAGAGAAAGAACAGAAAAGGCCTAACCAATCAGCATTGGCCACGTGGAGGTGGGCAGGGTCTTGAAAGCCTTTTAAGAGCTCTTCTCATAGCTACAAACGGAGCTCAGGCAGTCACAGAGCTCAAAGCACACAGCTGCTCACTCAGTAACAGCAAGCACCCAGATGCTCCTCTCTAAAAATACGGATGCCTAGACAAACAGAGAAGCAGATTTTGAGGTGCCCATGACTAATTCTTTTCGATTGTCTGTCTTTCAGATTAATAAATAAAATATATATAAAACAAGCCCTTTGCCTACATGTGCATAGCAATGGGTATTTTCTGAACTGGAGGTGCCCTCCGAAAACAGGGACACTCCAAGGTCTTAAAAACTCCACAACCATCTCTGGGGTGGTGAGGCAAACTCATAGAGGTGCTACATGCCTACCCCCACAAACAAATAACCAGGATTGGGGTACACAAGTGCACCCCAAAGCCCCAGAAAGAAGGGATAATATCTGAACCACTAAAATGAAACCCAGACTGCCCCCAAAATGTTTCAGGGTCCACTGCACCCCCAAAACCCCAGAAGCGGGGGTAACAACTGAATCCCTAAAAGGGTGGGAGTGGGACTAAAGACTGGACCTAGAAAAGGGGGCGGGGCACCTGTCACTTTTAGTTTGATGGAAGGTATACTCTATATTCTTCTCATCTCACTCCTATGTCTGATGAAGTGGACTTGATCCATGAAAGTTCACGTTAAAAATATATCAGTTAGTCTTCAAAGTGGTGCAGCGTTTTTGTTTTCTGATACTGTATTATGGATGAAGTAGCCCTTAAACTGCTGCATTACATAGGGATATTACAGGTTAGAGAGGAGGGTGGCCTTAGACTTGACAGCCACTATACTTCACCCTAATTTACTCCAGAGGGAGAAAATGACAGAAATACAGGCAAAACACACACATCTATATCCACCTTATGTCCCTTCTATATTAACTACGATCAAAAAGTAAATGGCAGATCCTTATGCTTTCTGGTCCTTCAGTCCCTTTTTCACATCTCTGTGTTCCTTATAGAAATTCTCTAAATGGTGCATTTTCTCTTCCAGTTGGCCTACCTTCTCTCTTATCTTTGCGGCTGTTTCAGTCTTGGATCCTTCGCCCAGATGTTTAGCATATTGCACAATGCTGTAGGCATTGAAGAGGAGCAACATCCCAGAGGATGCGGCACTCAGCATTCTGGCTCCTTTGGTCATTGCAAGAATGGTTCCTGCCAACACCTTGTTGACTTGCTTGCCCCCCTTGATTTACTCTGGGATGCAGCTCCAGCAGCCATCGCTCGCTGGCTTGGCTAAAACTTTCAAGCCAGGGTTGCTTCGAGCAATCTGCAATGCCTTTATATTTGTTTTAATTCCCTTCACATCTTTGTACACACAAGACCTTGACTGGCAAAGCTGCCAAACAAGCTGCTTGACACTCCCCCCCACCCCCTGGCCTCATTAATTGGAGCTGTTTCAGAGCTGAAATCTGGCCCACCAAGGAGTCCTACCTTTCTTAGGCTTTCCACACACTTTCCCATTAGCTTTTGTGCAGTTTAAACTTCTTTTGAATTACAAACATCTTCGTATAAAGTAGCAGACAGGGGAGTGAGTGTTGCTGTTGCTCCTAAGCCAACCCCAGTAGCTGTCAGGATCAAACTTCCACCTCCTGTGGTAGGGGCCAGGATCAATCCCAAGATGCCTACAATGCCGGCGGAAAAGCTTATTGAGTTGGCAGGGATACTGGCAATGGTGCAACCCTTATGGATCTTGTCAATGCGGTCAGCCACGTCCTGAAGGCATCTGAAGCACTGTTCAATTGCTTTTTTCTGGGCAGGGAATTCTTTCAGAAAGCAGGCAATGTGGTTACTGTCCATTTCACCCCAAGGCCTGTTTCTTTAGTTTCTGTCAAAAACCAAAATAGTACATTAAAGAAAAGAAAATAACTCTCCAAGACACACTTCAGGGTTTGTTTTTAAACAGTGCTTCAGGACTTGGGTATAAAAAATAGATTAGAACTTGAAGTATGTTGGGCTCTTTTTTATTTAGCACAAGGAAAGTAGAAACCATCCCAACATCATAGATCATGTCCTTTGTGTGTGTGTGTGTGTGTGTGTGTGTGTGTGTGTGTGTGTGTGTGTGTGTGTGTGTGTGTGTGTGTGTGTGTGTGTGTGTGTGTACAACTTCTAGAAACCCACAAAGAACCATTTCCCTAAGGAGCTGAGGGAAGCATCCATGTCTTTTTCTGTGATTTCTGTTGTCACAACCACCCTGTGTGAGATTCAATTAAGTTTAGAGAATCTAGTGAGGAGAGAGGATTTGAACCTGGTTCTTCTTAGCGTTCTAACTACTACAATGTACTCTAACACTGCACTGCACTCTTTAACTACTAGGCAGCATTCTAACTATTACAATATACTAGTTCTTTAATATGTATCCTGAGGATAAATGTTGCTAGCAGCTCATTTGTAGGTCATTAAAATTGTCTTCATGAGTTAATTGAAGTAAAGTGAAAGGCACTTCTGCAATAGCAGCTACTGAGATTGTGATCTGACGTATACAGTACAGTATATCTACGGTATATATGCTGACTGGAAAGGTGAGTGAGAAGCAACGATGCCTTGTAGTAAAAGGGCCAGTCTGTATAGCCTTAGGCAAGCTGTACAGTCCCAGATTGCCTCTAGAATCATGTGGGGCACACGCCCTACAAGGGGACAATTTGATTTTTAAGGTGGACAATTTGAGAATGAGTTATTAATAGTAAATGACCTTGTAGGCTTCCTCCATGTGGATGGGAGTTCACTTTTTGAATAATAAGAATTACCGTATTTGCTGGCGTATAAGATGCATCGGAGTATAAAACGCACCCCGTTGTTACCAAAATAGCCCACTATAGTCCACTATATAGGGACTGCAGTGGCTCAAGTGGTTAAGACGCTGTACTTGATGACTGGAAGGTCACCATTTCGAGACCTGAGTGCTGCATGATGGAGTGAGCTCCCGTCTTTGTCCCAGCTCCTGCCAACCTAGCAGTTCAAAAGCAAGAAATTGCAAGTAGATAAATAGGGACTACTTTGGTGGGAAGGTAACAGCGCTCCGTGCGCTCCGGTGTCTAGTCGTGCCTGCCACATGACCTCGGAAACATCTGCAGAAGAACACAGTGCTGGCTATTCGGCTTTGAAACAGAGATGAGCACTAAACCCTAGAGTCGGATATGACTGGCTTTCGAGCAAGGGAACCTTTACCTAGGCCACTATATACAGAACAAGACACACTCCATTTTCCAGTGCATTTTAACGGGGGGAGATGGGTCTTATATGCCAGAAAATACAGTATATGTCATAGCAGGAGGGAGAAATCAGGATATTAGAGATGTTTAGGTGGGGCATGGCCCAAAAAAGTTTGGGAACCACTGTTTTAGAACAAGAGAATAGTAAACCACTTTTGAATACTCAATATCTAGAAAACCCTGGAAAGAGACACCGTAAATCAGAACTGACTTGTGGACATGTAGTCAGTCAGTCAAACAGTCTACCTACCTACCTACCCATCCATCTATCTATCCATTTATCTATCCACAAACATACACAAGCCTTATCATGACTAGAGGCAATACATCTACATGTTCAATATCTTTTCATGTATGCTCATAAGGATGTCTAAAATGATATTCAGGGTTGATAGCTTTCTTCCAACTATTCAGACTACCTCAATTTCCATGTGGCTCAACTCTGCATTTCTGCAAAGAGTTCTCGAATCAGTCCCCCTCCCCCTTTCCTGCCATTTCTGTTCAACAAAGAAGAGACGGGATCTGTCAAATTTTGTCGCTGATTTTGGATGCTCCAGGGCATTTCCAAAACTAAGCGGAGTGCATTCTGGGATGCTATGAGGGAATTATATGTTGGCAGAATCATTATCATCAACACACCAGCATCATGAACTGTTCAAAGGAATGCCAAAGACACATCATTGATGTTCACGGAAAATACCAATACATGCTTTGCTTCTGCTGTGTTATAGAACAGAAGACATTCCCTCAAACATGTATTTTAATGTTTCTGTTTTGATAATATAAAATCAGAATAAGGATTATTTTAAATGTCTTTTAATGAGCAGCCACACTTCCCCTTGATCCTCTTTCTTCTTCTTGCTGTGCATATATTTGTGTAAGTGCTTGGTTCGTAAAAGATTAATTGAGCTGAAATTAATCCTCTAATCCTCACTAAAGGGGGAGAAAAAAAATTGGCTCAAGACATAAATGGGAAGCAGTCATCAAAAAGTAGAAGTGTGAACCTGTAAGAAGCTTACGAGGCACTGAGTACCACTGGGAATTGTTAGCCACCCTTCAAGCTCCACTGGAGCATTTTTGTTGTTTTCCTCCCTGAAGTTTTTGGACAAAACTGAGGGGGAAGTTAATTGCAGGCAAAGATTGCACAACAACAACAAAGCTTTAAAATACAAATAATTATATATAGAAGAGGAGAGCCAGGTAAATGCCAAGGCCAGTGTAGGGGAACGTTTGACATACGTGCCAGAGGTGGCATGCACAGGCCTCTCTGTATTGCATGTGTGCTGTTGCAGGTAAGCCCCACCCCTCCATCGCCAGTGGCAGTGCTGCTTCCCCGATGTTATGTATGTACAATGTTGCTTTAAGAAATGTATGAATGTGACCTGACCACAATTACAATGTAGCCCAGCTGTTAAAGGAACGCGAGTAAGCTGCCCATAGAGGGCAGCTGCGAGCGTTCAACTCACATGGTTCTCATTCCTCAAATCACCAACAGCCGCGGGAACTCTCCCGCACTAGCAAACAACTACGGAAGAAGGGCGTGACTTGGACGACGTCATGCCGGTAGCAGCCAATAAGCTACCGTGCAACAAGATTCAAATTTATTGCACTACTGTATATAATGTGATGTACCTCCGCCATTACCACATGTTCATCCTGATCATCAACCAATAAACCTGTGTTAGTCCTCACTGCGACTCCTTCTTTGTCTTCCGTGCAAGACACTAAATTGGCGACGAGGATGGGATGATGGCGAATCCCAAGGTCAAGCCTTACCAGTTCGATGTCAGCGAGCCTGAATAATGGGAACTCTACGAGTGCCAGTTCCGGCATGCGATGGAAGCCGCGGGCGTTGACGCCGCCGCGAGAATGCGCTCCTACTTCCTGGCCCAGGTGGGGCCGGCTGCGCTGCGCATCCTGATGAGCCTGGTGGCCTCCAAGAAGGTAGAAGAGGTGCCCATCGACCGCATCCTGGTGCTGTTGGGCGAGCATTTCCAGCCTCCCGTGTCGATCTTCCCGGCCCGGGTCGCGTTCCACAGGCGAGACCAGCGACCGGGCGAGTCCGTGTTCGCCTACACGGCGGCCCTCAGGCTTGCAGCGGTGCACTGCCAGTGGGACGACCTAGACCAGGTTCTCCAAGACCGCATGCTGTGTGGCCTGAGGGACGAGGAGCTCCAGCGGAAGCTCATGACCCGCGACTACCGCCTCACGTTCAATGAGGTACTGCGGGAGGCCCAAGCAGCCGAAGCGGCCAGGAGCGGGGTCAGAGTGTTCAATTCCCGAGGGGCCACGTCCGAAAGGGCCAAGTCACCAGTACAGGCGGCCCGGCGGACACCAGCGAAAACGGCCTGGCGGGCCCCCAAGCCGCCCGCCGGCACACCAACGACGTCCGAGGAGTCGTCCACTATGGCAGACCCCTGCTCCAGCGAGGACGATGACGTCCAGTGGGTCAAGAAGCAAGGAGAGAAGCAACAGACCCGCGAGCGGCAAGACCACCGCTGCGACGGTTGTGGGGTGTCCCACGACCACACGAGGTGTCCGTTCCGAAAGGCCGAGTGTCACAACTGCAACCGAAAGGGACACATCGCCCGAGTATGCAGGCGCGGGCGAGTCGAGGACAAGGGCAATTCGAACCATCCCCAGACGCACCAGCGGAAGGCGGCCGGCACCAGGAAGGTCTCAGACGACCACAGCATGGCAGGCGTGAACCGCGTGGGCCTGGAGCACCGGCGTTTTTTCATAGAGGTACAGTTACAGGGGCTCCCAGTGAGGATGGAGATAGACTCGGGGTCGTCCTATTCCATCCTGTCCCAAAAAGAGTTTATGCGCATTCCCCCAGATGCGCGGCCCAAGTTGCAGGCCATGAGGTCACACCTACGGGACGTGCAAGGGAACGGGATCCCAGTGTTGGGGGTGGGGAACTTCAAGGTGAAGTTCAAGAATTACTCCGAGAAACTGCCCCTAGTGGTCCTCAAGGAGGGGAGGTGCTGCCTTTTGGGAACGCAGTGGTTCGCTCCCCTAGGAATCGAACTGTCCGGCATTAACGCCATAGAGACTGACCCAATGTGGGACGTGTGCAACGCACACCCGGACATTTTCAAGAAGGGGCTCGGGACTTACAAGGGGCCCCCAGTCTCCTTCGACTTGGATCCAGAAATCCGACCCATACGCCTCAAGCCAAGAAGAGTGCCGTTCGCCCTCAAGGACAAGATCGAGGCGGAACTGGACAAATTGGTGGGGCAGGGGATTTTGGTTCCAGTTGATTCGGCGGAGTGGGAAACACCGATTGTGACAGCCCTTAAATCAAACGGGGAGGTTAGGATTTGTGCGGACTATAAATGTACGATTAATAAGGCCATTCGGCCAAATGCATATCCGGTACCCGTGGTCAGCCATTTACTGGCCATGCTTTATGGGGGGAGGTGTTTTGCCAAGCTAGATCTGGCGCCGGCATATCAGCAGCTCTCTGTAACCCCGGCTGCTGCCGCTGCGCAAACGATTGTAACGCACAAGGGGGCATTTAAGGTAACGCGCCTTCAGTTTGGCGTGAATTCAGCCCCCGGAATTTTCCAGTCCCTCCCATACTTCGACGATGTGTTGATAACAGCAGGGGCGAGTCAGAATTAGCGCAAAGGCTAGACAGGGTCCTTTCAATATTCGAGAAAGCGGGCCTCCGACTGAGACGGGACAAATGTGTTTTCTTTGCGAGGGAGGTTGAGTTCCTCGGGTTCAAGGTAACCCCGGAAGGCATCAAGCCCTCCGAGTCCAAGGTTGCAGCGGTGCAAAACGCCCCTCGCCCCACCGCGAAACCGGAGCTGCAGTCGTTTCTAGGGCTCTTGAATTTTTACCATTCCTTCCTGCCGAGGAAGGCATCCGTTGCTGAGCCACTGCACGCACTATTGAAGAAAGAGGCGGTTTGGCGGTGGGGAGATAGGCAAGAGAAAGCTTTTAGGGAACTGAAGGCACTCCTATCCTCGAGTGCTGTCCTGACCCACTTTGACCCTAGGAGACCAGTAGTTCTAGTCTGTGATGCGTCCCCAGTGGGGGTGGGGGCGGTTCTATGCCACGTGTTGGAGAGCGGGAGGGAAGCCCCGGTAGCGTACTACTCAAGGTCCCTCTCGAAGGCCGAGTGCAATTACGCGCAAACTGATAGGGAGGCCCTAGCCATCATCGCGGGAACGAAAAATTTCCATGACTTTTTATACGGCCACGAGTTTACGGTAGTGACGGATCACAAGCCACTTCTGGGGATCTTCACTACCGGCAAACCCACACTGCAAATTCTCTCCCCCAGGATGCTGCGTTGGGCCATCTTCCTCAACGCCTACCAGTACGAGCTGGTCTATCACCCAGGGAAGGAGATCTTCCATGCGGACGCACTGTCCCGATCTCCCCTCCCAAGTGTAGGGGACCCCACATGCGAGGTAGAGCAGGACCACCAAGTCCTACTGATCGAGTCTCTCGACTCACCCCCCATTCTCCCGGCCGACCTCGCCAAAGCCACGGCGGCCGACAAGATGCTGGCCCAAGTTAGTTCCTGGGTGAGGAAAGGGTGGCCCACTACTCCCCCCGAGGAACAGTTCAAGCCATTTGTCAGGCGGAGAGTAGAGCTCTCCCTGGAAAGGGGCTGCTTACTCTGGGGCCAGTGGGTAGTTATCCCAGAGAAACTGAGGGCCAAGGTACTGAAGCTACTGCATACCAGTCACCCGGGGATCGTGCGCTCCAAGGCTCTGGCCAGGAGTTTCTTCTGGTGGCCCCAGATAGACGCGGATATAGAACGTCTAGTGGGCACGTGTGAGAGCTGCCAGAGCTCTCAGCCCGAGGAGTCCCGGTTACCCCATAGGGAATGGGACACGGCCCGCGGGCCATGGTCCCGGATTCATGTTGACTTCGCTGGCCCTTTCCGCGGGGCCATGTTTCTGCTGGTAGTCGACTCCTACTCCAAGTGGTTGGAGGTAATCCCCATGAACAGCACCTCCTCTGCGGCAACCATTAAACAGTTGCGCAAGCTTTTTGCCTGTTTTGGCCTGCCAGACGTCCTTGTTAGCGATAACGCTAGTACCTTCACGTCTGCAGAGTTCAAGACGTTTATTGAGCGGAACGCCATCAGGCACATTACCGCTGCCCCGTTTTACCCCACCACAAATGGTCAGGTAGAGCGCCAAGTGTGCACTACGAAAGACGCGCTGTGGCGCATGGGTCCCGGTGAGTTGAACCTTCATCTGTGTCAGTTCCTCATCTGTTACAGGACAACCCCCCTAGCCTCAGGGTTTTCCCCAGCCGAACTCCTCATGAGGAGGCGTCCGGTAACACTTTTTGACCAGATGGATCCGTCCAGGGTGGAGGATGAAGGGAGAAACATAAACATAGGGGGAGGGAGCTCCAAAGGTTTCTCGGCAGGGGACCCAGTTCACTGCAGGAACTACGCGGCATAAGGGCCGGCGTGGGTCCCAGGGACAGTCATCGAGCAGACGGGACCAGTGTCCTACAGGGTTGAGACTAGCTCGGGTCTACTCTGGAGGAGGCACGCCGACCAACTCAGAAGGCGGGTCACTAGTGAAGGGGATTCAGCGTTAGGGTCCTCCCCCACCCGCATTACCCAAGGGGGAGACACGGCGGAACCCGCAGATTCAAATGCATACCCTGGGTTCTCGACCACAGAGGAGGATACTTTGAAAGAGAGGGATCAGTTTGATTATGATTATGAGTTGCAGTACCAGGGGGGTGTAGCGGAGTGGTCCCCCACCCGTCCTAGCGAGAAGAGGGGTTTTAGTTCAGCCCCTGGTACCTCCAGTCCCCCCAGTCCTTTTGTTTTAGAATATTCCATAGCGCCAGCTTCCCGGAGACAAACACCCCCAAGACAGGCAACGGGGGGGAGTCCGCCCACCACAGTCTCTAGAACTCCCGGGCAGGTAACGGGGGGTGGCGAGGCCACGAGGGCCTCCTCGTCGGTCCCGAGATTCGTACTGGGGGGACCCCAAGCTCCTCAAACGGTAGGCAGGGGTTCACTTCCCAACTGTTCATTCCATTCCCGTCCCCCAATGCAAGGTTACCGCAGAGCCCACACCGAGCCACTAATGAGTCCCCCCTTTCCATTGCAGGACAGGACTCCGCAGAACCAGGCTCCCCAGTGTTAAGTCAAGCGGCCGCACGCCCCAGGCGCACGTGTGGCAAGCCACAATGGTTGAGGGACTTCGTCCCATCCTAGGGGGGAGGGATGTTATGTATGTACAATGTTGCTTTAAGAAATGTATGAATGTGACCTGACCACAATTACAATGTAGCCCAGCTGTTAAAGGAACGCGAGCAAGCTGCCCATAGAGGGCAGCTGCGAGCGTTCAACTCACATGGTTCTCATTCCTCAAATCACCAACAGCCGCGGGAACTCTCCCGCACTAGCAAACAACTACGGAAGAGGGGCGTGACTTGGACGACGTCACGCCGGTATCAGCCAATAAGCTACCGTGCAACAAGATTCAAATGTATTGCACTACTGTATATAATGTGATGTACCTCCGCCATTACCACATGTTCATCCTGATCATCAACCAATAAACCTGTGTTAGTCCTCACTGCGACTCCTTCTTTGTCTTCCGTGCAAGACACTAAACCCACCCACCCCTCTTCCTCCGTCAATGTGGAGGTGAGAGAGGCGGCTGAAATCCCACTTGGGAGGTGGTGGCGGGGATGAGGTGAGGAGATGAGACCTCACCTACTCCTCCTAGGAGGTGGAGGCAGTGGTGGCATGTGCACCCATGGCCATGTGACATCGCCAGAGGCGCATCGCCAATGTCACATGGATGCGTGGGCATGCACAGTTTCTGCCCGTAAGCTGTCTCCTCCTCCTTAGGCACTCGATCACTAAAAGGTTCACCATCACTGGCCTAGGCCAAGGTTTCAGCTTCAGGTAAGATTCTTCGACAAATTCAGTTTTGGCTGACTTTGAATTTGCGATCCAAACTTCCAAATATCTTCCCTTAAAGGTAGATGGCCATGTGTCCTCTTTAGTAAGGTTATTCCTCTACTGTATTTCTAAGATTGAGCACATCTGTCAGGACCAGGGCTCCATATGGTTTCAGTAAATCTGAAGATGTTCAAAACACTGTCTAGTCAGGTTAGATTAGATCAGTTTCAGTTGGTGTGATCTGATGTTGTAGATGAGGCATTTTGTATGCTGGAGTGCAATCACACATTCCTTGCCCATCATGGCTCCTAAAATCAGAAAAGGCATGCCATTAATGTATTCCTAAGGAGATGTTGTTTACATTGCTTTTTGAGGAAGACTATTATAAGACCCAATCCTAAGAAACTTAATTTAGCAATTGACAGTTTGAACAACTATAGGCCACTTGTTAATCTGTCTTTCTTGGGCAAGCCAATTGAGAGAATGGTGGTTGGCCAGCTGCAAGTGTTCTTGGACAAAATGGATAGTCTAGATCAGAGTTCCTCAAACTTGGCTCTCCAGGTGTTCCTGGACTTCAATTACCAGAAGCTGAAGTCAGTACACCTGCTGATCAGGGCTTCTGGGAATTGAAGTCCAATAACATATGGCAAGCTAAGTTTGAGAAACCCTGGAATAGATCTATTTCAACTGGCATTCAGGAAGCATCATGGAACTGAAACAGTGGTCACCCTGCAAGATGGGGCAGATAGGAAAAGTGTAACCCTGCTGGTACTCCTGGATTTTTCTGTGATTTGTGATACTATTAATCACCATATTCTCCTGGCTATCTAGTTTAGGACTGGGATGTGTGGTTATTTGGTGGTTCTAGTCCTTCTTGGAGGGCTGGTTTCAGAGAGCTCAGCTTGGGGAGGCAATGTCCCTCCCTTGGGACCTATGTTATGGGGTCCTTCAGGGATTGGTTCCCCAATGCTCTTTATCATTTACATGAAGCTGCTAGGAAAAGTCATGTGGAGATTTGGAGTTAGTGGTCAACAATATACAGGTGACAATATACAGTTCTATCTCGCTTTTCCTACATCTTCAGGTGACGAGGCACAGGCCTGGCTGCAATAATAGGCTGGACAAAGGCAAGTAAACTAAAATTGAATCCAGACAAGATGGAGAACATAGTGTTGGGAGGGTTGTCAGACAGGATAGAAGGACATCTACATAGCTGTTTGGGGTTATACTCCTTCTGAAGAATCAGGTTTGCAGCTTTAGGGTATTTCTGGACCTGCCCCTCTCTATGCAGGAGCAAATACATACCGTGGCCAAGAATACCTTTTATTAACTTAAAATGATTGCCCAGCTGTGTCCCAATCTGGATAAGAAAAGCCTAACAACAATGTTCCATGTGCTGATAATCTTTGAAATGGATATAAATGTGATAAACAAATAAAACTTGATAGAGCTGTTTTTACTAACGTGATCTTAGGTTGTTTTAATATTTAATTCAGTTAAAGTTGAGGTTGATCTAGGGCAGTGGATTATTTTAATCCTATTTTATATTATATGCTAGGTGAATAATTTATTTGACTGAATTTATTGCTGCAATGGCCCACAGAGTGTTGTGCACTGTGGGACAACATAAAAGTTTAAGCAAGCAAGCCAATATTGCAAGGGCTGTCAGAAGATGGTTCTCTGTTTGAATATCTCTCTATATTCTGGTCCAAATACAGTTTGAAGACAGAAAATCATAAGGAGGTACAGTAGAGCTACAGCCTTGACCTTGTGCAAATAGAGTACTGTACCTTGACAGCAAACCTTGTTGGCAGGGAGAATGAGCAGACTCGTTTCAGTGTGGCCAGTGCAAAGTTCATATGTGACTAATAATTCAGTCTCCTATTTCTGTTTGCACTTCCCTGAGTCAATGAAAAGAGGAAAAAAAGAAAGAAAAAGCCTCATAAAAGGCTTTAATTAGCAATAATAGGTTGGCTGACTTTTAACAATGAAGGAAATGAAATAAATGGAAAATGGTAATATTTGGGACTACACTTTTGAACAGTCCTGGGAAGACAATTTCTGTGAAGTGGTAGATCGACCCCCCCCCCCGCCTTGGCAGAAACAGTTTGAGTCAAATTAGCAACTAAATTTCCTATAGGTTCCAATAACAATAGAGGCCAGCGTATGGTGATTTTCACCACAGATTTCCAATCTTGAAGGCAAAAGAGAGTTATGGATGAGTAGACAGGGATGTAAACATTCACTTATTTCATTCTCACAATGAAAATCAAAAAGGTCAAAGGGGTTTTCTCCACAAAAAGACAGTTGGAGAGTTTTTTGTGCATTTTTCATGCTTCGAAACTACTTTCCTAAAAATTCCATGAAAACAATTTTTGGTACAAAAACTATGTATTATGTGAAAAACGTAAATGTTTTATGTAAACGTATTATGTAAAAAACTTCCAACCTAGCAGTTCGAAAGCGAGAAATTGCAAGTAGATAAATAGGGACCACTTTGGTGGGTAGGTAACAGGGTTCTATGCGCTCCAGTATCTAGTCATGCCTGCCACATGACCACGGAAACGTCTGCAGAAGCAGACAGCACTGGTTCTTCGGCTTTGAAACAGAGATAAGCACTGCACCCTAGAGTTGGATACGACTGGCTTTTGAGCAAGGAAAACCTTTACCATTACCTTTATAGTTCAAATGCAATTTTCTATGAAAACCTCGGTTTTCTGCTCAAAATAAAATGCAAAATAGTGAACTTATCTATAAAACTATTTTACCTTTTCCCAACAAGGAAGGTGGTCTGAAATCATGACCATTTTCAAAGTATTTTCCAGTACAGTACTAGTATTTTCATTTTGCATATCTAGCAACTAGTCAGTTTGGATAATGAAACACTTGGAGGGGCTTCTGATTATAATCATTAGTTGTGACCAGTTCATATGGAAGTATATTTCAGCTCTCCTGACCCTACATTTTTCAGGTGTTTTTATATCACACTATGAACTGTACTTTGCTTTGAACCTGGGAGCAAAATGAAAGCCAGTGAAATTGACTTGAGATTGTTATGATGTGGCTTACAAAGCACAAGGCTACATCGGGACACCAAGGGACCTTGGTGTCCTGGTGGACAGCTCAATGAAGGTGTCAATCCAGTGTGCCTCAGCAGTGAAAAAAGCAAACTCAACGCTAGGGATCATTAGGAAGGATATAGAAAATAAATCAGCATGTGTCATTTTGCCTCTTTATAAATCTATGGTGAGGCCCCATCTGGAATACTGTGTACAGTTCTGGTCGCCATACCTCCAGAAAGATATTATGGAACTGGAAAAAGTGCAGAGGAGGGCAACCAGAATGATCAGGGGACTGGAACACCTTCCTTACCATCTCAGGCTGCAACGGTTGGGCCTCTTCGCTCTTGAACGACGGCATCTAACAGGTGATCTGATTGAAGTTTATAAAATCATGCACGGTGTGGACAAAGTAGATAAGGAAAAACTGTTTTCCCTATCACACAACACTAGAACTAGGGGGCACTCCATGAAACCTTTGGGTACTGGTTCTCAAACAACTAAGAGAAAGTACTTTTCCACCCAGATGATCACTGGTCTATGGAACTCCCTGCCAGAAGAAGTGGTGACAGCTGTCAGTCTTGACAGCTTTAAGAAAGGATTAGACAAGTTCATGGAGGACAAGGGTATCAATGGCTATAATTATGGATACCTAATGACAACCTCCGGGTTGGAGAGATAGGCAGGATATCTCTCAATGCCATTTCCAGGGAATCCTAAGCAGGTGAAGCCATCTGCTTGGGAATACCCTGAAGGAAATGGTGAGCCACTGTGTGAGACAGAATGCTGCACTGGATGGGTTGTGGCCTGTTCCAGCAAGGCTGTTCTTATGTTCTAATATGTCTAGCTGATGCAGTTTTCAATAAAACAATAGTTTCTGAACAATTTTCAAGTCCCACACTCCCCTCCTCAAAACATGTTATACTTACTAAAATGAGATGAGAAGAAGATATGAGTCATTATAGCTAAATCTTCCTTCCCTAAGGAAAGTTGCAGCTGGTGAATCATACAGAACTGTGCAAAACAAGTCCTTATCAGGTCAATTAGTGAAACTAATTATCAAAAGATCCAGCTTGGTGTAATGATTACAGGGCCAGACTATGACTGGGATAACTCAGGTTTAGCCCTCTCACTCATACAGCAAATAAAATCTCTTGGTGACTTATGACCAGTTGCACTTTTTCAGGCTAAGCTATCGAACAGTGACAATAAAAAATAAATATGGAGATTTTTTTAGTGCTACTTTGGGCTCCCTAGAGAAAAGCTGAGAAATAAATCAGATTAATAATGATGTCCAGTCATTCTGTCAATAAAACATTCAAAATGCATTGGCAGTCATTCAATCTTTTCCTCCTCACTTTCCCTACTGCGTTGAATAGAAGATGTGAGCATCTAAATAGATTTTTCTCGCCAAATTGTTCCTACAAACTTCTCCAGGGAGGAAATACCGTTTGGCTGACAGCTGGCCGGAGGAAGACCAGCGGCATCTGGGGTCGCTTTGGTGGCCCCAAAAGCCACTCCCCACCACCACAACCAGCGCTGTTTGACCGGCAGTCGGCTGGAGGAAGACCAGCGGCACCTGGGGTCGCTCTGGCGGCCCCAAAAGCCGGTCCCTCACCGCTGAAGCCAGCATCGTTTGACTGGCAGCCGGCCAGAGAAAGACCAGCGGCACCTGGGGTCGCTCTGCCGGCCCCAAAAGCCATTTCCTCACTGCTGCAACCAGTGCCGTTTCTGGTCGGCGGGAAGTGGCAGCAGCAGTTTTCCATGGCAGTGGGACTTTAAAATCTCTGCCACCACTGCAGATGCCCAAGGCCCCTTCCCCCGGCCACGCCGGTTGGTGGAAAGTGGGAGCAGCTGTTCTCCATGGTGGTGGAAGACACAGAGCGCAGTGTCTCCTCCCCTTCGGCCATACCAATCGCCTGAAGATGCTGCTGAGGACGTTGAGTCTGGGCTTCGTTACGGACACTGAGCCCTGGGCTCGGTCATGGACGCTGAGCCCTGGGTGTCGAATCCTAGGCACTCCTGGATGACCAGTTGCAGTGTCGACAGAGGACAATGTTTATTATGATGTTTATATTGCATATTGCATTTTGTATTGTTGTATATGTGTTGTTCTTTTGTACTAATGTATATTGTATCTTTGTTTGGATTTTGTACTGTATTTTTTTTTTTGTAAGCAGCTTTGGGTTACCCTAGGGTGAGGAATGCAGTATATAAATATAATACAACAACAACAACAAAGATTGTTTAAAAAAGATTGTATGAGAGAGGGAGAGGGAGAAATCCAGGAATGTAAGCAAACAAGAATACCATATACTGTATATTGAATTCTGTTAATGCCTAATATGATATGTTAGTTCTTCCTATAAAGATGAAAGTAGTCAGACCTGAAAGTACTATAACAGTATAGAAGAAACTGGTCTGATAATTAACTTTCTATTATGAACAATTTTCGTAGAAGAGGGAGCAATAAGAAATGTTATAAACAGCTGATATAATCCATCTCTCACTCTTCCACTACATGAAAAATGAAACAAAACAAATTCTGGCTGGATAAGTAAGAGCTTAGCATGCTCAACATAAGCCTCCAATTCCACACTCTATAAACTACAATATTAGCATGTTCAGTGCATTAATTATTTCCAACAATCATTGCAGGAGCGGACTCACATTGCCTAGAAATGCTTAAGGAGCAGTAAGAAAGGGCTGTGAATGAATTGCAGGGAAACCTGGTTTGTATTGTACGTAGCTGCCACTTTCATTTTTAGAGAAATGAATGTTTGGTCTGCTATGGTAATAGAGTAGACTGTATTGCCAGTGACTCAACATTGATCATCAGGCGGTGGTTAACTAACCTGACAACCCTGAGGACTCCCGGTCTTGGGTGGCAAAGTCCACAGGGAAGGGGTGATTGTCCCCAAATGAATTAAATCCCACTTGAATCCATCTTGATAGAGGACAGCAGCTTCATCCATCCTGGCCTGGGGCTGAGGAGGACTTAATGTGCCAAAAGGACTAAGGATCAGAAAATGATTGGTGGAACTGGATCAGTGGTACTACGGGTGTCATACTGCGATGCAGAAGGCAAATGGAAGGCCACTGCATTATATGGTACAATCTTCATTGCTGATTGTCTTGAGGATAGCCAATATTTGTAATCAGATATGGCACCAGAAGAAGAGGAGGAGGAGGAAACAGTCAATCAGAACATTGGTGAAACAGCTTTCTCCTGCCTGCCCCCTTTTTGATGGTTTGGACTGCAACTCCCATGAGCATCAAACAGCACTGTGAAATAGCCACAGATAATATGGCTGTACCATCTAGAGGGCTCAAAAGTAGGGGATGAGGCTTTAGAAGAATGCCCACAGATTCTTGCATTGCTTAAAAATATGTTTGTTGTATGTTTGCTCTGATAGTGTACTGGAAGGCTATCATGTTAGTTGTCCATTAACCCCAGGGTCGCTTCCAAGAGCTGGCATTGTAGCTGGACCACTGGAAAATGCCACGTATGCAAGCCTTCTGTATTAGGGGGTCACGCGCATCCTACGTGTGCATCACCCCAAGGCAGGGTAATAAATACGTGCCACCTTTGGTGTCTGGTTCCAGGAGACATAGAAGGAGTCGCAATAAGGACTAACACAGATTTATTGGTTGATGATCAGAACGAACATGTGGTAATGGCGGAGATACCTCACATTATATACAGTAGTACAATACATTTGAATCTGGCTGCATGGTAGCTCATTGGCCGCTACCAGCGTGACGTCATCAGGGTCACGCCAATCTTCGGTGGTGGATCGGTAGTAGTTGGTTGTTGCGGGGAGTTCCCGTGGCTGCAGGTGATTTGAGGAATGATAACCATGTGAGTTGAACACTCGCAGCTGCCCTCTATAGGCAGCTTGCTCGCGTTCCTTTAACAGCTGGGTTATATTGTGATTGTGGCCAGGTTACATTCATACATTTCTTAAAGCGACAATGTACATACATATCAAGCAACATTGTACATACACAACATCCCTCCCCCCTAGGATGGGACGAAGTCCCTCAACCATTGTGGCTTGCCGCACGTGCGCCTGTGGCGAGCGGCCGCTTGGCCTAACACATGGGAGCCTGGCTCTGCGGAGTCCTGTCCTGCAACGGAAAGGGGGGACTCGTTAGTGGCTCGGTGTGGGCTCTGTGGTAACCTTGCATTGGGGGATGGGAATGGAATGAACAGTTGGGAAGTGAACTCTTGCCTGCAGTTTGAGGAGCTAGGGGTCCCTCCCAGCACGAATCTTGGGACCGACGAAGAGACCCTCGTGGTCTCGCCACCCCCCGTTCCCTGCCTGGGCGTTCCGGGGGCTGTGGTGGTTGGACTCCCCCCCGATGCCTGCCTTGGGGGTGCTGGTCTCCGGGGAGCTGGAGCTATGGTATATTCTAACACAAAAGGACTGGGGGGACTCGAGGTACCAGGGGCTGAACTGAAACCCCTCTTCTCGCTAGGACGGGTGGGGGACCACTCCGCTACACCCCCCTGGTACCGTAACTCATAATCATCAAACTGATCCCTCTCTTTCAAAGTATCCTCCTCTGTGGCTGAGAACCGAGGATATGCATTTGTATCCCAGGTTTCCGCCGTGTCTCCCCCTTGGGTAATGCGGGTGGGGGAGGATCCTAACGCTGAATCCCCTTCACTAGTGACCCGCCTTCTGAGTTGGTCGGCGTGCCTCCTCCAGAGTAGACCCGAGCTAGTCTCAACCCTGTAGGACACCGGTCCCGTCTGCTCGATGACTGTCCCTGGGACCCACGCCGGCCCTGATGCCGCGTAGTTCCTGCAGTGAACCGGGTCCCCTGCCGAGAAACTTTTGGAGCTCCCTCCCCCTATGTTTATGTTTCTCCCTTCATCCTCCACCCTGGACGGATCCATCCGGTCAAAAAGTGTTACCGGACGCCTCCTCATGAGGAGTTCGGCTGGGGAAAATCCTGAAGCTAGGGGGGTTGTCCTGTAGCAGATGAGAAACTGACACAAATGAAGGTTCAACTCACCGGGGCCCATGCGCCGCAGTGCGTCTTTTGTAGTGCGCACTTGGCGCTCTACCTGACCGTTTGTGGCGGGGTGAAACGGGGCAGCGGTGATGTGCCTTATGGCGTTCCGCTCAATGAATGACTTGAATTCTGCAGACGTGAAGGTACTAGCGTTATCGCTTACAAGGACGTCTGGCAGGCCGAAACAGGCAAAAAGCTTGCGCAACTGCTTGATGGTTGCGGCGGAGGAGGTGCTGTTCATAGGGATTACCTCCAACCACTTGGAATAGGAGTCGACTACCAGTAGAAACATGGACCCGCGGAAGGGGCCAGCGAAGTCGACATGAATCCGGGACCATGGCCCGCGGGCCGTATCCCATTCCCTATGGGGCAACCGGGACTCCTCGGGCCGAGAGCTCTGGCAGCTCTCACACGTGCTCACTAAACGCTCTATGTCCTCGTCTATCTGGGGCCACCAAAAGAAACTCCTGGCCAGGGCCTTGGAGCGCACGATCCCGGGGTGACTGGTGTGCAATAGTCTCAGTACTTTGGCCCTCAGCTTCTCTGGGATCACTACCCGCTGGCCCCAGAGTAAGCAGCCCCTTTCCAGCGACAGCTCTACTCTGCGCCTAAAGAATGGCCTGAACTCCTCCTCGGGGGGAGTCGTGGGCCAGCC
Organism: Bradypodion pumilum; assembly: GCA_035047305.1. Lineage (NCBI taxonomy): Eukaryota > Metazoa > Chordata > Lepidosauria > Squamata > Chamaeleonidae > Bradypodion > Bradypodion pumilum. The sequence continues at coordinate 36,734,602 of JAWDJD010000005.1, read as the reverse complement.
CTTCCTAACCCAGGAACTAACTTGGGCCAGTATCTTGTCGGCCGCCGTGGCCTTGGCGAGGTCGGCCGGGACAATGGGAGGTGAGTCGAGAGACTCGATCAGTAGGACTTGGTGATCCTGCTCTACCTCGCATGTGGGGTCCCCTACGCTTGGGAGAGGGGATCGGGACAGTGCGTCCGCATGGGAGATCTCCTTTCCTGGGCGATAGACCAGCTCATACTGGTAGGCGTTGAGGAAAATGGCCCAACGCAGCATTCTGGGGGATAGAATTTGCGGTGTGGGTTTGCCGGTAGTAAAGATCCCCAAAAGTGGTTTGTGATCGGTCACTACTGTAAACTCGCGGCCGTATAAAAAGTCATGGAACTTTTTGGTTCCGGCGATGATGGCTAGGGCCTCCCTATCAGTTTGCGCGTAATTGTGCTCGGCCTTTGAGAGGGACCTAGAGTAGTACGCTACCGGGGCTTCCCTCCCACTTTCCAACACGTGGCACAGGACCGCCCCCACCCCCACTGGGGACGCATCGCAGACTAAAACCACTGGTTTTTTCGGGTCGAAATGGGTCAGGACAGCGTCCGAAGACAGGAGTGACTTAAGCTCCTTGAATGCTCTCTCCTGCCTGTCCCCCCACCGCCAAGCCGCGTCCTTTTTGAGCAGTGCGTGCAGTGGCTCCGCAACCGATGCCTTCCGAGGCAGGAAGGTATAAAAATTTAGGAGCCCGAGAAATGACTGTAGCTCCGGTTTTGCGGTGGGGCGAGGGGCGTTCTTCACGGCTGCAACCTTTGACTCAGAGGGTTTGATCCCGTCCGGGGTTACCTTAAAGCCTAGAAACTCAACCTCCCTCGCAAAGAATACGCATTTGTCCCTCCTCAGTCGAAGGCCTGCCCTCTCGAACACTGAAAGGACCCCATCTAACCTCTTTGCCAACTCTAATTCGTTGCCCTTGTCCTCGACTCGCCCGCACCTGCATACTCGGGCGATGTGCCCCTTTCAGGCGCAGTTGTGACACTCGGCCTTTCGAAACGGGCACCTCGTGCGGTCGTGGGACGCCCCACAACCGTCGCAACGGCGGTCCTGCCGTTCTCGGGACTGCCGCTTCTCACCACGCTTCTTGATCCTCTGGACGTCGTCGTCCTCGCTGGAGTAGGGGTCCGCTGTTGTGGACGACTCCTCGGACAACGTTGGTGTGCCGGCGGGCAGCTTTGGGGCCCGCCAGGCCATCTTTGCTGGTGTCCGCCGGGCCGCCTGTACTGGTGACTTGGCCCTCTCAGACGCGGCCCCTCGGGACTTGAACAGTCTCACCCCGCTTCTGGCCTCCTCGGCTGCTTGGGCCTCTCGCAGTACCTCGTTGAACGTGAGGCGTTGGTCGCGGGTCATCAGCCTCCTCTGCAGCTCCTCGTCCCTCAGACCACACAACATGCGGTCACGGAGGGCCTGGTCCAGGTCATCCCACTGGCAGTGGACCACCGCAAGCCTGAGGGCCACCGCGTAGGCGGACACGGATTCGCCCGGTCGCTGGTCTCGCCTGTGGAACGCGACCCGTGCTGGGAAGATCGAGACGGGCGGCTGGAAATGCTCACCCAGTCTCTCCAGGATACGGTTGATGGGAACCTCGTCTACCTTCCGGGGGGCCACCAGGGTCATCAGGATCTGCAGCGTGGCCGGCCCCACTTGGGCCAGGAAGTGGGAGCGCATCTTCGCGTCATCGACGACGCCCGCGGCTTCCATCGTGTGCCGAAACTGGCACTCGTAGAGCTCCCATTGTTCGGGCTCGCTCACATCGAACTGGTACGCCTTGACCTTGGGATTCGCCATCGATCCCACCTTCGTCGCCAATTTGGTGTCTGTTCCAGGAGACATAGAAGGAGTCGCAATAAGGACTAACACAGGTTTATTGGTTGATGATCAGAACGAACATGTGGTAATGGCGGAGATACCTCACATTATATACAGTAGTACAATACATTTGAATCTGGCTGCATGGTAGCTCATTGGCCGCTACCGGCGTGACGTCATCCGGGTCACGCCCATCTTCGGTGGTGGATCGGTAGTAGTTGGTTGTTGCGGGGAGTTCCTGCGGCTGCAGGTGATTTGAGGAATGATAACCATGTGAGTTGAACACTCGCAGCTGCCCTCTATAGGCAGCTTGCTCGCGTTCCTTTAACAGCTGGGTTACATTGTGATTGTGGCCAGGTTACATTCATACATTTCTTAAAGCGACAATGTACATACATATCAAGCAACATTGTACATACACAACAACACCCGACCCAGATCGGGGCTGGACTTCACCACACGATTGTCTTGTGTGTCTTCCTTGTGGCCAGCCACTCCAACACCTGGGAGCCATTGCAACATCGTTAATTAAGTACTAGGCTCAGGACAATTTACACTGAACATAATTGATTAGCTAAAAATAGCAACCATCTTCTTTCCATTGGTTCCAATTACCAATATTAGGGAGTTATGTGTAATTAGGTTTCCATTAAGAAATAACCTGAGTACAATGTCTGTGCAACTCTGTCTCATTTAACACGTACATATTTCCTGAAGGGTAACTGATTTTGAAACTAATTGCAATTCACACCCTGTTAATTAATTACTATACTTGTTGGGTTTTCTCACTGAGGTGCCAAAAATCTGGATATTTACACTGTGGGAATGCATCTGTTTTCTGTCTGGCTGTCTCTGACACATTGTGTAAACAAAAGCCTCTTTGCTTGCATGAGAGACAACGCTCCTTATCTCTCCTTATTTGGGTTCTGACTTTCTGATTGGTTGTCTGTGCCTTAAGTTTTGTTTCTGTTAAGTTTCGTTTCTGAGTTACTCTGCTTGAATAAAGAGAAGCGATTAGTATCCTTTGTAAAGCCAAAGACTGCAGTCATGTTTTCTGTCTCTCTCTGTTCGTTCCTTACTCTGAGCCTAATGAAGCTGGACTTCGTGGACTCTTAAGTTTCTATCTTAAAAGATCTGATGATATAAACTGCTGCTTCATGAGACTGAGTGAGAAGAGATCTTTACATGAATCAGATTCCTACAACTGGTGCCCCGTGTGAGGCCATTGAATGAAATTCAAAGGAATGCTTTGAAGAGATCTGCTTCAGCAATTAGCACCTAATTATCACCTCATCGACCGGGACAAGGTCTCATTCACCTACGACCGGGAAGGTTATAAATTGAGCGCTCGAGATTCATCCAAAGTCAACTTTGGGTCCCACACTAGGTGAGTGACAAAAGAAAAAGAAAAATATTATTATTTTTTTATCATGGGGTGTGTGCTTACTTCGCAAATGCAGGAACTTTGTAAAGATATCTCAGATCTTTTGAATAACAATGGGCGAAAGGCTGATGAGAAGGAGATACAAAAGCTAGTCAAAGCTATAGGGAAAATCAGTCCTTGGGTTAAATTTGATGAATGCTTGGACTTAAAACAGTGGAAACAGATTGGGAGAGAAATGCAGAAGCATAATGGAATTTCTGTATCAGTGCTATTTACATGGGAGGAAGTCAGAGACTGCCTTCAAAGACTCACACCAAAGAATATTCTGTTGTCTCAGGGGCTTGCTGGCCCCCTCCCAAAGCTTTTGCCACCAGCCAAGGGAGGGACTATGGCAACTGCCCCTCCATCATATGAGAAACAACAGCCCCCTGATGGGGGTGGGGGTGGAAAAGAAGATGGGACATTATATCCTGCCTTGCAGCAATCAAGCACTTTTAGCCCTACAAAAGACCTGTTCTCTGCTGCAATACTGCCTGCCGAGTCTAAAAAACAACTAGTGCCAGCTGATGGGGAACAAATGGTGGGGACCTCATCACAGATTGAAGCTGTTAATGCATGCAGAGTGGCAGGAAGCAAGGAGTGTGTTTCAAAGAGCAGCATAGGAGATCTCAGCCCCCCCGTGAAGCAACCCTCATCACAAAAGCAGGAGAAGCTGAGTAGTAAACTTGATTCCTCACGTGTGGGCAGGAAGTGGAAGGATGGCCCAGAAGAGGAGGAATGCAAAAAACCCAAGCCCAGAAAGGGGTGCAAGTACAAACTAACAGATGCAGTTTGTCATAAAGTTGAGATTCAGAAGCTGCAGATGAAAGAAATGCAGAGGAAAAGGGGCGTGGATCCGTCCTGTATGGACAGCAGGCTGATGCAAAAATACAAGGAGGGAGAAGACATACAGTTTTTGGCTGATTTTGAACTGCCCAACCCTCAAACAAAGAGATCCAGAGTGAGCTGTCCCAAGTTTCAAGCATCAGGATTGCAGGGAAAGCAACTTGGAATTCCCTGTGATTTTCTTCTGTGTGAAATTACTTGCAACTTCTGGAGAATTTGTTCTTTGTGCCTTCAGACCTCATCGGCCTGCCTTAATGCAGATGGGTGTGGCTGGAGCATAAAGGAATGTGTGTTTGCCTGAAAAGCTGAAAAGGGGGGTTGTGTGGGATTGTCTTGTGTAGTCAGTGAGAGTTAATTTATGGCTTAATTTCAACCTTTGCCATGCCAAGAACTGTGCTGGAGAGAAGAGAGTGTTTAAGAAGAAAGCTTAATCAACATTTGGACTTTTAATCTGGACATTTTAATTGGACTAAAAGGAAAAAAGTTTGTGTGGACTGTAAAGAAGAATTGGCTTTGTTTGCATTTTAAAACCTGAAAACCTTTTTTAAGCAACCTGCTCATGCTATGAGTGTGAAATGCTCTAATGAGATTTGTACTGTATTTGAGTTACCATGCTATGCTGATTTTAAGTTATTGAATGCTTCTTTCATTTACACCAGTGGGAGAAGAAAAAATTTAATGCCTTACTCATGTACTTGGGGAGTGATAAATGCTTTCTAGAATGCAACAGAAACCTCCTTCATGTAAGGAAGAAGAGAAATGTTCATGTTTTGTTCATGCTTAAATGTTTGCTTATTCTCTTGCAGGAGAAAGACCTGTCTTTGCTTATGTTATGTTTTGCATACTGCATATCTCAAGGTACCTCCAGAAGTACATGGAAGAGTTTTCAGTACCATACACATGTAAATGGGTTTGTGATATTGCATTTGTGTTATATGTCACTCATGTTTCATATCTAGTTACATGGTACTAGTAATAACAGGGCATGCTCCTGTTTCTTAGGGGAGTGTCTTCCTAAGCCATTGGTCATTTATTGGCAACAAGGGAATCCTGAGTGGAAGGATTCCTGCTCGAGCGATCCGCCCATGGAGAGAGAAGAAGATTACTCAGCTCCAGGATGGTGGTTCACCAGTAGACTAAATTTGCTGACATTTGTTCTTTTCTTTCTTACTGTGCTTCCAGCTGTGAGAACAATACCTCATGGGGGCAACCCCAACTTTTGGCTTCGTCATGCTAACTATATGTTTGAGGTTCATGGTAAGAATGCAACGTTATACTATGAGCATCCATTGGCAGTGTCTCAAATGGCCTTTCTTCCGGCATTGTTCAACACGCCTGAGTTGGTTATTGGACATTTGCAACATGTTGATAGGTCTACGCTCTTCTCTAATCCTCCAGAACAATTTAACAACACCCGCTGGCGAAGCATGACATTCAAGAAATACACTAAAGGACTTTGTTTCTGCTGTCATAGTTCTGGAGTCTGGAATAGTAAATGGAAGCACTGGACTCAAGCAAAAAGGGTTTTGCAGAATGTAGGCAATTATACGGGTTGTGATGATTATTTTTGGTTATGGGGTAGTTATAACAGTTCTTATAAGCTTAATTATACCTTGTTTAACACTACTATTGAAGATATATATGATGTGTTTCCTATGTTTACTCCTGATTATTCTGCTATAGATAGTGGTTCAATTTGCAATGGATGGCAAATCAAGGATCCTAACATGTGGTTCTTTTTTAATGGAGTTGCCACGAATTTCCATCCAGGACAATATCAATGTGCAGCATTGGGTTATTTTACCTTACCCGTACAAGTGCAAATGCCGCTTTGGGCAGATGCACGGCGCCGGAGAGCTACTGCCGGCCCGATGGGTTCTGGTTGCAATGATGAAGTGATAATCGATGTTCAGCTTTCTGATGGTAGCTCCTGGGGAAGAGCTATAGGGAGTGCTATCACTGGAGCACTCACATTGGGATCATACCCAGGTGTCATTTCCCAGGAGAATAGAAGGTCCATTTTGGGACTCACCTGTAGGCTGGAGAAATCAATCAATGCCACAGGGAGGGTCATACGGGATCTTCAAATGGAAATCACTGAGCTTCATCAAGACCAAATGCAGGACAGACTGGCCATAGATTACCTGTTAGCAAAATCCGGAGGATTTTGTAAACTGGTCGGGAACCAGGGATGTCGGGTAAAATTCCAGGATCTGAATAATACTATTGAGAAAGAGCTTCAGAATTTACAGGAGAGCATTACTAACAATGTACGCACTGATGTTAATCTCTTTGATTGGATGACTTCTTGGTTGCCTGATTTATCTGTCCTTAGACTAGTTTTCTTTTATGGGTTCATTATTATTATCTGCCTTATATCATTGTGTTTTTGCATTAATTGTATTCCTAACCTTATTTCTATGTGTAACGCATGTCTACTGCGTAGAAGGGAGACATCGAGTTTTGCACAACGGCAATTGTACTCAATGAGGTATCATCCTCCGGAACAAGGTACCATGAGTCAGGAGGGGTACGATGTCCAGGAGGACAGTGATGATGTATATGGAGGAGTAGTTATGGAGTATGATGACATGCAGGGGTATGATTAGCCGTCCCTCTCTCAAATTTTAATGAAAAAGGAGGACATGTGGGAATGCATCTGTTTTCTGTCTGGCTGTCTCTGACACATTGTGTAAACAAAAGCCTCTTTGCTTGCATGAGAGACAACACTCCTTATCTCTCCTTATTTGGGTTCTGACTTTCTGATTGGTTGTCTGTGCCTTAAGTTTTGTTTCTGTTAAGTTTCGTTTCTGAGTTACTCTGCTTGAATAAAGAGAAGCGATTAGTATCCTTTGTAAAGCCAAAGACTGCAGTCGTGTTTTCTGTCTCTCTCTGTTCGTTCCTTACTCTGAGCCTAATGAAGCTGGACTTCGTGGACTCTTAAGTTTCTATCTTAAAAGATCTGATGATATAAACTGCTGCTTCATGAGACTGAGTGAGAAGAGATCTTTACATGAATCAGATTCCTACATTACACGACACTTTTGATCTTCCTGGATGATGGAGATTCCTGCTACCTCTTTCATCCTCTACTGCCAACTAGTTGAACAAGAGATATCTTCTAATAGCAACCTCTCCTTTCATCACATCACACAACACAATCCTGGAAATGCATTTTGCATCAAATGCCAGTGCCATAATATTATTCTAGTGAACATTGAACACTTCATTTGCCACACTTCTTTTGCTGCATTCAGTAGAACCACCAGATGGAGAAGATCATGTTACAACAAAGGCAGGGTGGGGATGAACAGCAGAAAGCCTTAACCACTGAACTTCATGTTGAGCAAACATCTTAGGATGTATATTCTACTGCAGCTTGTTCTATAGCAAAAACAGATCTGGATTGGAGCAGCTGTGGCATAAAAGTCCTCACAACCTAGCTACGGGACTGCAGTGACTTAGTGGTTAAAATGCTGAACTTGATGACTGGAAGGTCGGCAGGTCAGCAGTTCGAGACCCGAGTGCTGCACAATGGAGAGAGTTCCCATCTCGGTCCCAGCTCCTGGCAACCTAGCAGTTCAAAAGCAAGAAATTGCAATTAAATAAATAGGTATCACTTTGGTGGGAAGGTAAACAGCGTTCCGTGCACCCTGGTGTCTAGGCATGCCTGCCATGTGTCTATGGAAACATCTGCAGACAGAGAGTGCTGACTCTTTGGATATAAACATTGATGAGCACTGAACAGTAGAGTCAGATATGACAGGGTTTCAAGCAAAGGTGACTTTTACCTTTACTAACCTTGTCATCAGTATTGAGCCACCACCTTGCCTCTAGATTATTTGGTTATGTGTCACAACAACAGTCTAGCAAAGAGCCTGTATTTGGTCTGACATCCGTATATTTATATTTTGTTTTGGATCGATGAAACATACATTTGGGATGACCAAATGTTATATTGGGCAGATGTCATCTAACACTTTTTAATTCTATTTTGTTTTAAGATGTGTTAATTTTAGCTTTGTATGTTATGATATGCTGATGGTGCATCTGACACAAATAAAGAAAGAATGGGTTGTTGCCTGAACCTCTTACCTGTCTTGTATTATCTTGGTGGCCTGCAGTCATATTGCTTACAGATATTTGCAAGAGAAGAGAGTAAGCTTTGTTTATACCTAAGACTAGCTGGCTACCCGGCTTCACCCGGGGCTGGCCCCCTGCCTCAGTCGCTTTGCCCTGCCCACCTTACCTCTCCGATGAGGACCTGTTCCCCCGCCAGCTCTGCCACCTGCGTTCCCACACAGGCCTGATGGGTATGTCCCGGGGCCCTGCTCTCTACTTCTTCCAGCCAGGGTTTCTCTGTGTCCCCGGCCATGCTTGCATCTGTCCCCACCCGGCTCAGCCCCTGGCCCCTGCACACCATACCCTCGCAGGGAGCAGGAGCTTGGGCCACCATCACCTTGTCCGCCCTGCCAGTGGGAAGGGTGGTGGCCATCACCGCCTCTTCTCCTAGGCAAGCCGTGGCCATGGGCTAGCTGGACCCTTCCATCTCCGCTGCTGCTGCCACTTGCAAGCGCCATGGCATTTCTTCTTCCTGGCCCCGAAAAGAGGGGCCCAGGTATCCTCCTGGTGGGGTTGTCCGGCTGGCCGCAATGCCGCGGCTTCTCTTCTTCTCTGCTCCGAGGTGATTCGGCCGGAGGACAGCTGGGCTGTGGTGTTCGGCCACCTGCAACTGCCTCCCCCCACACGCACACCCACTCATGCCGTTGCTTTTAATGGCTGCGCCACGCCCAGGCCCTCGGTTCCATGGTGAACGGGCACAGCGGTGACGTTCCGGCGCCTCAGGCACCTTGGGAGTTGTAGTTTCTGCTGTTTTCTGCATTTTGTGGGGCCCATGCCACCCCATGGGACCCGTGTCCCCGATGGGTGCATGCCGCATGCCCGAGGTAGGTGTGTGCCAAATTTCAGGGGGATCGGTCCAGGGGTGTAGGAGCGCATACAGGACAAATGAACAAACACCTCTCTTTTCTATCTATCTATCTATCTATCTATCTATCTATCTATCTATCTATCTATCTATCTATCTATCTATCTATCTATCTATCTATCTATCTATCTATCTATCTATCTATCTATCTATCTATCTATCTATCTATCTATCTATCTATCTATCTATCAAGATAGAGATATAGATAGATTGTGACTAGACAGAGAGGCCGTTCCAGACTGATTTGCATTGATTCAAAGATTCCTATGGTAGTCAAGTCACTGTTGCCATTCACATGACATCCACTTCAGAAAATCAGTGCCATCAAACACTATTTGTTTGTGGGGGTGGGTGAGGGGTGGGGGGTGGGTGAGGTTTCTGTTTAGCTTGCTTGTGATACAAGTTCTTTCTCTTTCTCTGCATAACATACATTTAGCAGTAAATTGCTTCTTTTTTACTTCCTCTTTTATCTCTTTGGGTATTGATGGTAGTAAGGTGCATAGTTGTTTATTTTTAAAACATTAGAATACAGAAGATCAGTTTCACTGCATCCTTTTTGTTTTGGGTTTTTTTTTGTTGGTGTTCTTAATGAACAATCAGCTTCTCTGCTTCTTTTTTCCTTGTTCCACCCCACCCCACCCCATATATGTTTTACTGCCTCAGGATATTGTTTCACTCTGAAAGCAGGCATTGTTTAGGAAAGGAGATGAGGCAGGGCAGTCAAGCAATTGGGCCAGGGCAGATAAGATAGTGAAAAGGGGGAGTTAATCAGTGTTGGGATTGAGGCATAGGGGAGGAATTGTGAATATGGTCCTAGGACAACTCAGTGCATCTAGCAACGAATACCCTTTCCATGTATGGATGCAAATTTATTTTTAAAATTGTAACGCCTTGTTGAGTATGAAGGGAGCCTTCTGCCTGGAAACACCCAATAAAAGACACCAAATAGATAGTTATTCTACTACTACTACTACTACTACTACTACTACTACTACTACTACTACTACTACTACTACTACTACTACTACTACTACTACTACTACTACTACTACTACTACTACTACTACTACTGAGTCAGAGAGTCTGTGTATTCTCCCCTGCAAGTGGTGGCTAATAGCACCCTGGCATGTAATGTAAATTTTGAAACAAGTAATGAGAGGTTTAAATCACCAAGCTAGTGCTAAACCACTTGTCGATCTCCCACATATAGTTCAGTGTGTATAGTTTGGCTTTCCGGTGTACAACATGAAATTGTGATGTTGCCCTCTGTGCTCTTGGAATGAAAGCTGAACAACACATTCCTGGCACTGAACTTGGTCAATGCCCTTTTCTGTTTGGCAGGAGATTAGTGCCAGTGTAATATCAGGCTCGGCAATTATGTCATTTCAGCCTGCCACAATAGCACCTAACTCAAAATAACTTGAGAGAGAGATGTAGATATTTGACCAGAGTGATCTAGACTTGAGTTATCGAGTGACAGGAGCCCATTTGTAAGTCAGCTAATAAAAACCACAGTCCTCTCTGCTTGTATTTCATTCAAGGAAGGAGAATGCACAAGCTGCTTCTGTCTGTCCTACTGAAAGGTTCTCTTTCTAGTGTTCCTTGAGCAGTGACATTTTGGGGCTCAGTGAGCAGGAGTGGCAGAAGGTCATTGACATCTGGGGAAAAGTGGAACCAGATCTCCCTGCTCATGGGCAGGAGGTTATTACTAGGTAAGCAGAAGCTGGTGGTGGAAACCTGAGAGGCAGTATTTCTGAAAGATTAGCATGGTGGTGTTTTAAGAACACACTGCTGAATCCATGGCTACACATTAGAAATTCTATGACCAGAACAGAGAAGAAGATTACCTGGCAGGCAAACCTGAGAATGTTCCTTCTGATCTGCCTCCATTTGTATTGACTTATTTGTCAGACGCATTTTAGGATTACAGAGTGTCTATAATCTGAGATACAAGATGTTTTGATTTATTGCTATTGTAAAAGGTTTAACTGAATGACTCATTAACAGTGAATAAAAGAAAGGATTAGAATGACAGTAACCAGCCTCTACATGCTCTTACAAGCTAGGATCAAGTGATACATTTTGCATTACTTCCAGAAGATCAAAAAATGAGCTTCTTGGATTAGAATATTAAAAAGGTTCAAAAATATGGATCTTGCAAAGACCTCTGGCAGCAGTTTCCTCATCATCAGCAAGTGTGCTCAGGACGTTGTGCATACTAGTGCGATCAATTAGTGTTTGATGGTAGCAGTATTGGGTGGGACTTCAGAAACCAGATTCTCTCTCTAACCCAGGGGTTCTCAACCTTTTCAAGTCACGGGCTGGACTACACCCCCTCAGACAGCTGAGCGGGGTCGGACTGGTGGTTCCCTCGCTATAAAATGCTGCTGTAAAACACTTCCGCAGCTGTCGTGAATGCATTTACGACAGCTGCGGGTGCATTTACGGCTGTTTTAAACATGTTTATGACAGCCACAGGTGTATGCATGGCTGTCATAAACGCATCCGCTTTTGTTCCAGTGGAGGTGGTGGCACTGGCGGTGATGGCGATGCAGGCCACATGAAATGGTGCTGCGGGTCGGTTGATAACCCCTGCTCTAACCTATGGCAGGGTTTTTGGGAGAACAAAGGAAGGGAGGATGACAGCCATGCAAATTGTTTGTTTGTTTGACCATCCATCTAGTGATGAGTAGTACTCTGGGTGGTTCACTTGGATTCGTTAAAGTAAAGGCAGGATATAAATGCAGCAAAACAAACACTTGCAGCATGGTATTGCCATGCACACACTTACATTAGTTAGATTTTCCCTCTTCCAGACACAGGCTACTATTGCCATCTGTTTTCTAGGTAAAGGTAAAGGTTTCCCTTGCTTGAAAGCCAGTCGTATCTGACTCTAGGGTGCAGTGCTCATCTCTGTTTCTAAGCCGAAGAGCCAGCGCTGTCTGCTTCTGCAGACGTTTCCGTGGTCATGTGGCAGGCATGACTAGACACCGGAGTGCATGGAATGCTGTTACCTTTCCCACCGAAGTGGTTCCTATTTATCGACTTGCAATTTCTTGCTTTCGAACTGCTAGGTTGGCAGGAGCTAGAACAAAGACAGGAGCTCATTTCTGTCCTGCAGTACTCGGGAATCAAACTACTGACCTTCAGCTTCCCAGTCAGCGTCTTAGCCACTTGAGCCACTGCAGTCCCTTCTAGATGTAGTGTAATTAATATTCAGTGACCAGATATGCAGTTAGTTAGGTTAAATATGCTGGTTCCACTGCCCCTGGAAGTAATGTTCTTGTTGACAAAAGAATGTGAGAAAAGACCTGATGGATCAGTCTGCGATCAGCCAATCTAGTCTATGCTCCTGTTTTTATTACAGTGGTGGTGTATGGCTTCTGAACACAAGGTCCCGTTTAGCAATCATGTTGAACCTGTCACCCCTGAATCTGTCTCTAGCATTCTTTTGGAGTTGTCTACTCACACAAACCTTAACTTCATGTTGTATAAAAAGAACATTTTGTGCTGTCTGTATTGAATCGGTTCCTAATCAATTTCACTGGATGACACTGATGGTAGAAAAGGTCTCCTTCCTATAATTTCCCTACAATATGCACAATTTTATGTACCCATATCGTACCTGTCACTTATTTTCCTTTCTTCTAAAGGAGTAAATAAGTAAGTGATTGATTAAGTTGCCTTTTCCTGTACTTTTGTAAGTATCAAGTGATCAGGAGAATTGGACAGATGAATGAATAAATGACTGTTCTAAAATCACACTGATGACAGCTAGTAATGAACTAGTGAGAGGGTATCTGACTCTGTTATTTATTGAGATAACACAGCGATGAAGATAAGATGGTTGTGTCGGCTGCCCAGGCCTCATAATGGATGAGGAGAACGTCTTCAACAAATGAAGGCTCTTCATTATCATTCCTTGCTTATTCTGAGAACCTCCAAGGGTTCAAAAGTTCTCCTCTTCACACAAGTAGTCTCTACTTGGGCAAAGCAAGGATGGCATGTGCCCCTCCCTCACCTGTTTAAACTTCCAGAATAGTCTCTTTTAAGCTCTCACGGTGAAGACTACAACTTGGCAGAATAACTCAATGGGTTGTCGGTAGTAACTAAAGTTGAAATTAGTTCGATTCGAAAGAATATATATATAAGAATGGGCTGTTAATTTTCAATGTCTCCTTTATTGATCAATAAATTTTGCTTAAAATTGTATATTTCCCTCATCTTTAAGAGGTGTTTTGAACTTTAGCATTATATTATACTAAATGAAAGCAGTATGTGTTTTGATTTAATAAACCCTATTTCCTTAGTGTCTGTGTTTGGTTTCTCATTTAAAGACAGACCTCATAAAGAAAAAAGATGGGTTTTGCCCTGAGCAAATTGGGACCAGAACCATTTCAAATATATTTCAGCCATACATTTTTGCTTGACAGAAGTATATTGAATTTGGGACAGTTCAAACATTTTTATATCCATACATTTCTGTATCTCTTTTTGGTGAAAAAAATCTAATCAAAGTAATATAAACCTTGCAGGAGAACCTTTCCCTATTTCCTTTAGTATTCTCTTCTGTCGTGTCATTTTTTTTACTTATGGCAACTCAATACATTTTCTGAGCTATGTGGTGTGCTAACAAAGGGATTTACTATTGCCACCCTTCCCTTGCCTGAGCAGAGATTTGAACCCAGACCTCCTGAGTCCTAGTTGGACACTACATCCCAAGGTCATTGATACCGGGGAAATGGTGCCAGTCTAGATTTTATTTGTGCCAATGGCAGTCCCGCTTGAATTGCACCGTATTTGAAATGGGTGACAGGTACATTTACATAGAAAGTAGGGAAGATGTTGTGGGTTTCCATGTTTGTAACATAACAGACGGTTATAAACAGAGGGTTTCTAAACTGCGGTAGGGAGGTAAGTAACACATAGTTAAATTGTAGAATTCACTACCACAAGATGATGGCAACTCCGACGCCCTTAAAAGGTGATTAAATAAATGTAGGGAGACAGTGTGGTGTACTGTAGAGAGTGATGAACTAAAGTAAAGGTAAAGGTTTCCCTTGCTTGAAAGCCAGTCATATCCGACTCTAAGGTGCAGTGCTCATCTCTGTTTCAAGGCCGAAGATTGCCAGCGCTGTCTGCTGCTGTAGACGTTTCCGTGGTCATGTGGCAGGCATGACTAGACACCAGAGCACACAGAATGCTGTTACCTTCCCACCGAAGTGGTCCCTATTTATCTATTTGCAATTTCTTACTTTCGAACTGCTAGGTTGGCAGAAGCTGGGACAAAGACAGGAGCTCATTCCATCCTGCAGTACTTGGGAATCGCACTGATGACCTTCCGCCTCCCAGTCAGCGTCTTAGCCACTTGAGCCACTGCAGTCCTTAGTGATGAACTAGGACTCAGAAAACTTGGGTTGAAATCCTTGCTCAGCCTTGGAAACTCAGTGAGGTGTGTGTACAGCAACGACAAATTTCTCTGTTGTATTTTTGTACTATGTGTTTATCTTTGTTGTAAAATAAAATTTATATAAAAAAACAATGACAAATCACTCTTTGAACAGCTCAATTATCTCAGGAATCACCATAAACTGAAGACACCTTGACATAACAACAGCAAAGTAAATTCATCAGCGGTTACTAGTCAAATGGCTAATGTATTGCCTCTTATATCAGGCACAATATGCCTCTCTTTATTGGTTGCTGGGGATTATGATATAAAAAAGTCCAATTTCTTCCATGTCATTTGGGCAGACCTCCAGTATCCAATTAATTGGCTGCAGTGTGAGCTGAATGACGAATTAGGAAGACCTGTGGGCTGATACAGCTGGACTTTTCTTATGTTTTGAAGGACAAAGCAGGACACAGCTTGATAACTGCATCACAATACCCCTCATGGTCATCATGATAACAAGGCTTCAGCGACAGAAAAATCTCTCCCAATGCTTGAGTCATCTCCTTAGTCAGTAAAGATAGGGCAGTCCTATAAGCTGGGCTTGTAAAATGCCCCTGCTGAGCCCAAGACTGATGTTAGATTTAAGTCATCGTTGTTTCCAGCTCATTAAATCATTCTCTGAATTGCAATACTACTTCAACAGCAGCTTCTCAGCAACAAACAAGGTACAGTGTTATGAAGTCCCATTCATATGGAAGAACTACGTATTTATAGAACATGAGTAAATTAGTTTGTGGTGCAGTGGATAGAGTGACAGACTTAGACTCAAGAGGCCCAAGTTCAAATCATTGAAACTCACTGGGGTGTGTGTGTGTGTGAGGAACAGATAAAGCCATTTCTTAAACATGTCACTTACTTTGAAAGCCCTATTAGGGATGCTGTGAGTCAGTTCTGATTTGACTGCATGTGACAGCAACAAATCAAGCTTAAGGTTGCCCTTGCTCAAAAGCCAGTCATGTCTGACTCTAGGGTTCGGTGTTCATCTCTGTTTATACCCAAAGAGCCAGCGCTGTCTGCACCTGCAGATGTTTCTATGGTCATGTGGCAGGCATGACTAGACACCAGAGTGCATGGAACACTGTTTACCTTCCTACCGAAGTGGTTCCTATTTATCCACTTGCAATTTCTTGCTTTCGAACTGCTAGGTTGGCAGGAGGTGAGACAAATATGGGAGCTCACTCTATCATGCAGCACTCAAGCCTCGAACTTTTCACCTGCCAACGTTCCATTCATCAAGTTTAGCGTCTTAATCACTAAGCCACCAGTCCCCAAGCTTATGTCTACAGCTCATTAAATCATTATGTCTACTGGAAGAAAATAAATAATCTGGAAGAGAATGTCTATAGAAAGAAGCACTCAATTATTTCTACATGGTTTCTCAAAATCTATCAGGATAGTTCAGAAGAAAAATTTAGACTTAGTTTATAAATGCTTCTAAGGTTGGCTTTCACGAGTGAGGGAATGTTAGCGGCTAATATGGCGAAATATGTTTCAGCCTCTTTTTAGGACAAAGGAAGAACAATAATGTAGGATATATTTTCCACCTCTGCATAGATGTGACTGTTTTGTATTTCACTGATGAAAGATGCCATGGTTTTTTTCTCTGCTTTTATGTTTAGCTTGCTCACTGTACTGTATATTGTTTTTAAACTTTGTAGCAGCAGCTGGAGAAACAGTGCCTTAAATAACAACTCACCACTATCCATCTGGGCAACATCACATTCTTCCCCAAAGGAAAGGACAGCTGCTCCCAAGGGATGCAAGAAACCCTGCATTTACAACGGGGGCTCCTGTCAATCTGAATGAGAAAGCAACCATGTATGCCCATCCATGATAAGAATGCTGCATGTTATTGCAGGCAATGTTGCAAAGCTGTATTCTAGGGATGGGCAAACTGAAGTCCGTAAGCATTTTTTTTGAGTGTGTGTTTCCTTGGTCATCCCAAAGGTGTAGAAATATTTTTCAGACAAAAACCTTTGGCTTTTTCTGTTCCTGGAAGTCTCCAAGGAGAGGAAGTTATTGTTTTAAGAAGTCCCTCAAATCAACAATGGAAATGGCCCTGTTCAATATCTTTCCTATTTGGGGCCATTTCTGGGCCTATTGTGGCTTTTGACTGATTCTAAGGGTGCAAGCAGAATTTGGCAGCAAATTTCCCCACTTCTGTTGTAGGCTTTCCTGCGTAATATCAAGGTCAGTTGAAGCTGCTTAATTAGTTCTCTCCCACCCCCATAAACAAGCACCAGGAGTAAATGAACTCTCAGTCTAAGTCAGGGGTGGACAAATTCCATAGGTCTGTGGGCTACATACATGTACCCCAGGAAGCAGAAAGGTTGTGTGTGCTTCCACTCTCCATGTTTTTATTACAGTCTAACTCCAGTAAAATAGAATCACAATCATGGTTTCATTATTCAGCTGCTATCAGAGTGTGATTCTTGGTCGTTGAACCATGGTGGATCATGGTGGATGTTTATCTATGATATTAGATGTTCCAGATCCATCTTCATTTCTACCTCTGAGTTGTTAATAATTTTTTTGCTGCTCTTGTTTTTCTTGGCCCCGCCCATTTAGAAGCCTTAGCCCAGGGGTTCTCAATGTTTTTTAGCTGTGGGCCAGACCACGCCCCCTCAGACAGCTGACCGGGCCAGACTGGTGGTTTCCCCCACCATAAACACTGCCATTCAACACATCCGTAGCTGTTGTAAATGTGTTTATGATGGCTGTGGACTCATTTATGGCTGTTGTAAATGCGTTTATGTGGCCGTAAATGAGTCCATGGCCGAGTCCGGCAGGGGTGATGGGAGTGAGTTTGGGGGCTGGATTATTTAGCACCATGGGCCGGCTCCGGCTTGTGGGCCATAGGTTGTGAATCCCTGCCCTTTGGAAATGACATGTGTGCATGAGTGAGTTTCCAGAGCAGGAGCCAATGCAACAGGAAATGCACACAGCAAAGAGATAGGTAGTAATCCCCAAGACCATTCATTTTGAGAGATGGAAAGGGCAGTAATGGTCATGATGATTAGAGGTTTTTGGAAAGTGTAGTTTTTTTACCCCCCCCCCCCCCACTAATGTTTCTCATCTCTTCTTTTCCCCAACATGACAAGGATTGACTGAAATAATCCCCACCATTGTAACAGGTCATGTCAGATGTAGGTGATGGAAACTGTAGTCCAGCATACCTGTTATTTTAAAAGATTGTCCTAACAGACATATATAAAATGTGTTTTGTTCCCTCAGCCTACTATGCTCAGACGAAAGTTCTCTGACCATGCTGGCTGGCTTATTTTGGGGGTTGTGCATTGTTGTTTTATTTAAAAAGCAATTACATTTCCCATCTCTGAAATTTTCTGTGCAAACACAGAGCAAGATCAAAGGGTTAAAGCGCCTCCCTACACCAAGGATTCTCAACCTGTGGCCTGTGGGCCGGATGCAGCCCATGACACCATTTCATGTGGCCCACCACCACCTCCACCACACCAGGAAGTGCCATATAGTGGAGAAAGGGCAAAATGGCTGACTGGCACCTGAAGCTGTCTGAGAGAGCGTGACCTGGCCCCTGGCTTCAAAAGGTTGAGAACTCCTACCCTACACAATAAGAGTCCTGATCCTAGCCTCCCAATGATAGTTAGGCAACATGGAAGGAATGAAATCATTTCATCTAATAGTCTTGGCTGGTCCTGAAGAGATTATAGTGAGTTTGTCCCTGTGGGCTAAGGATGGGACTTCTCAGTTCCTTACTTGACATGTAAACTTGTGGACCATAGAAAGACAGGAAAGGCAGTCCCACCTGCAATTCTGAGGCATTCTCAACCTCAGACTTTTGATATATTCTAATCTCTGCAGGCAATGTATGATATAAATGTGAGCTGGGAAACATAAATCTGGCCCTAGAGATAAGGTTGTTCTGCTAATCTCTTTTTAAAGAACCACCCCCATAAGACAGTTCTGAAGAGCCACAAATGACTTCAGAACGTGGCTCCAGGCCATCTGGCAATGAGCAAGAGTTCCAGCACAGTCATGGATAGGCATAGAGCCAGCTCTGAGATGACAACAGCAAGGTCAAAAACATATTGACGGAAGCAGTAAGGCTCTTTTCTCCACCTCAAGTGGCTTCTCCAGTGAAGGACACATGAAAGGCAGAGTACAAAGTGCCACCATCTCAGATGAGCAGCTGGTGACACCTTTGTCAGATGTTACAGAACTGCTGCTCACACTCAATGGAACTGCCCTCTTGAACTCATTGGCAAAATTTTGTGTGAACCTCTGCTGCCTAAATAAGGCTTAAATGCTTGTTCTCACAATTACTGTGTGCCATGGGAATGGATCAGAGGACTCTCAGCAGCATGACAATTCTTTTGCTTGTTCAAACCAAGAAATTGCAATTGTAATTACAATTATATGCCACCCCATAGCAGTGCACTCTCTGGGCAGTTCACAAGTCAATTAGCATACCCCCCCCCCCCCCAAACATGCTGAGTACTTATTTTACTGACCTTGGAAGGATGGAATGTTGAGTCAACCTTGAACCCTGGTCAGGATCGACTCACAACATTCTGGCTGCGGTACAGCAGTTTAACCACTGTGCTACCAGGGTTCTTCCTGGTGGAAAAACTCATCCACATTATTATTTAGTGATTTATAAAAGGAAGAAGCAAACTAGCTATACATATAGATCAGGAAGAAATAAGATGTTGTCTGAGAAACAAAACATTGCTTCAAATTTCCTCAGGTTTGGAAAGGCTGTCATGATCTTGATGAACCAAACTACTTCCATTTTTGTTTCTGACTGATCTCAGGCTACTTGGCCTTCATTCAAGGACACTCCAAAGGAGCACTGGGAAAGTCCCTAATCCTTATCTCAACTTCTAACTCTTATCAGTACTCTAATCTGATTGGACTCACTTATTAGTGCCAAATCCCTAAACGAGGAGACATGCCCAGCTCTCCTTCTGCACAGAGCTCATTATTTGGGCTCACTGGTTCGAGACCAACTGGTTTCACTAGGATGTTGCCCCAATCTCTGAGAGGAGATAAAACATCTAAGGAGCAAGCCCTACCTGGGGCTATGCCCGAGGGGGAATCCAATTAACTGTTTCTTTGCTTGTTTTCTGTCTCTGTTCTTTTTCAGATACTTTGCTAATAAATTGCAACTAAAAGGATTTATTGAGTGGAAATCAAGTTAATCAAGCTAATCCAGGTTTTTCTATTGCTCTCTGCTTTATACGCTACTACGTAAAAGATCGCATACTCTCGGAAGTCAAAGGATTGCAATCCACCTAGCAGGCTATGGTTCTGGATTGCCGGAGGTGTCAGGAGAGACTGCACTCGGGATTCTGCATGTCTATAGCAGTCCCTTGATCGATACATGCCTCCCTCTCCTATGTCCTAGCCTAGCTGAGGTCGGCGATCAAAGCTACCTTTTTTTTTTTTTGAGAAAAGCTCTTAGAATTCCCCCACCCAAGTAGAGGCTAGTTAAGTTGACCAGGGGATTCTGGGAATTATAGTAAGTTTTCTACCATTGGCAAATTCTCATGATCTTGGCACTTACTTAATTGGAGACACCACAGTCTTCTGGTTGATGCTGTAGTAGATAATGAGTTATTCCATTTGAGCTTCACTGTTGCAAATCTGTGCTTTGTTCTTTGATTTTAATGGATTTTAGGAAGAACAGTAAAAAATGCCAGGAACCAGGAAGGTTTCATTCTTAGTACTTGTGTCCATTATCCTATTGTCCCACTTCCTTGAGTGGTGAGAGGTTTCAGAGGAAGCGGCACCAAAACTTGGCTTGGTTTCCTTTGAGTTAAGAGGTCGCTGGAAACTTATAGCATTTGGAAATAATGCATATCATTCACAAAGTACAGAAGTATAACAATGTTATGCTGACCTGTTGCTATGCGTCAGTTCCTCAAGAAAGTGCCTTCATTCGAAGATATCCTCAGCTTTCCATGTCTCATTCTTCTAACATCAATGGACATAATGGCCGTTTCTTTATACTTCCTAAATGGGAAGCCTCTCCCATTAGGATGGCCAGGGGAGCAAAATCACAGTTCTCAACCCTTGATAAATGTCTCGCTACAATTCATTGAGCTTAAAAGGTCTCTCAGTCATTATCTATTGTGGAAGAGTCATCAGCCAACCAACTTGGACAATGAGCATTACAAGGCGTTACAACACTTGCATCTAGAAATGATTAACCCAGTTAAACGAAGCTTGAGAAAGACATCTTATATTGAGATACAGTACAGTTCTCGGAAATGATATGGACCATCAGGGACAGAATTATGGACAGATGTGTGGGACATCAAAGTGGTTGTCTGATGAGACTCTTAAAATAGCAGAGGAAAGAAGGAATGCAAAAGGCAAAGGAGAAAAGAAAAAATACAGTCACTTGAACACAGAATTTCAAAGAAAAGCAAGGAGAGACAAGGAAATCTATTTAAATGAACAGTGCAAAGAAATAGAAGAAAACAACACAAGAGGCTGGACCAGAGATCTTTTCAAAAAAATTGGGGAAATCAAGGGAACATTCAAAGCAAAAATGACCATGATAAGGGACAAAGACGGCAAGGAGTTAGCTGATGCAGAAGAGATTAAGAAAAGATGGAAATAATACATAGAGGAACTTTACAAAAAGGACCTCAACACCACTGATAATCACAATGATGAGAACATTGAACTTGAGCCAGACATCCTAGAGAGTGAAGTCAGAAAGGCCCTAAAAAGCACTGCAAACAACAAAGCTATTGGAGATTACGGTATCCCAGTTGAATTTTTCAAAGCTCTAAAAGATGACGGAATCAAATTACTGCATTCGATATGCGAGCAGATCTGGAAATCAAAACAGTGGCCACAGGATTGGAAAAGATCAGTATACGTTCCAATCCCAAAGAAGGGTAGTGCCAAAGAGTGTTCAAATTATCGAACAATTGCGCTCATCCCACACGCTAACAAGGTGATGCTCAAGATAATACAGGATAGACTTCAGCAGCACGTGGAGAGAGAATTGCCAGAGGTGCAGGCGGGGTTCAGAAGAGGCAGGGGGACTAGAGACCACATTGCTAATATACGGTGGATCATGGGGAAAACAAAGGAATATTAGAAACAAGTATACCTCTGCTATATTGACTACACCAAGGCCTTTGACTGTGTGGACCACAATAAAATATGGCAAGCACTCAAAGAAATGGGAATATCAGAACACCTCATATGCCTCATGAGAAATCTGTACAAGAGTCAAGAAGCAACAGTTAGGACAGAACACGGAATGATATAATGGTTTGGAATAGGAAAAGGAGTAAGACGAGGCTGCATTTTATCACCCTACCTTTTCAACCTATACACAGAGCACATAATGCGCAATGCAGTGATGGAGGAATCACAATATGGGACTAAAATTGCTGGGAGAAACATCAACAATTTGAGATATGCAGACGATACCATCCTAATGGCAGAAAGTGAGGAAGATTTAAAGAAGCTACTGATTAGGTTGAAAGAAGAGAGTGCAAAAGCTGGCCTGAGACTTAACATCAAGAAAACCAAAATAATGGCAACAGGCCCTATC